>CAWUFW010005871.1:0-626379 GCA_963921515.1 Calotriton arnoldi
TTTCCTCCTTTTAATTATTTCCTCCTCTTTTTTTAAACGTGCTAACATGTCGTCTCGCATTTTCGATGTTGTTCCATTTGTTTCTATTTTATATATATATATATAGGAAGTATTTCACCCTCAAGGGAATTCTGAAAGGTAACATTGAACAACCTCTGTCTAAAGAAACACGTTGAATGCAGGATTCCACTAAATCAGTGTGGAAATAAATAAACCGGGCCAAAGACTTGCAATCCCGCACAAATTTATTAAGACCTGTCATCTACTACTGGCAGATCTTAGGGGTTTTGGAACCCAACCAAGGGGTAAAAGGCTCATAAACTCTGGGATTATGCCTAAACAACGATCATCCCTTACTTTGTGCATATCTACAGCATTGTCGAATGAAATACAAACGTATTTAAAGAAATTACTGCTTAATAAGAACGTGCAGATTTTCAAAGAGGGAACGCGGCTGTGCGTAAATGGTGAAATTGCACAGCTGACAGGTTCAAGTCGCAAAATGTATGTATGAAGCTTTGGCCCTTGTGTTTAATCTCAATTTATATGCTTTGTCTGTGCTTGGTCTGTCAAGATTAACAACTTTTTTATTTTCTGTTAGTAAGTATTAATCTTAATAGTTTTCATTTTGTTTATGTATATTGTAAGAATGTTTATTCATTATAAATTATGCAACTTTTTCAACTCAAATAATAAATGGAGAATCTTGATGTGAACTTTACTTCATGAGGCTCCGAATGTCATTTCGTATGCTTATTAAATTGCAATAAAACCCTGATTACAAAAGAACCTAAAGTATCATACAAACGAAGGCTTCAGACAGCTCAAGACACTGGGGATCCCGGAACATGAGAAATGTAAGACTGGAGAAAGTTAAAGAAAAAAAAATCAGAGCCCTAAAGACTTAATAGAATCCAAAGCTTCAATTAGAATACGAACTTCCTGATCTCGATTCTCGACACATTGGAGAGAACAAACGCCAGACAGTAGTAGAGCGTATTAGAGTCCAGGATAAACCTTGTGGGTTTTTTCTAGGGCAGTAATCTCAATTGTAGACTTAGCACGTTCAACAAAGAACACTACATTCTATTTTTGTTGATTTTTTAATATAAGCATGGTTGAGTCTTCTATCCCAGTTTGTTCTGTGTTTTCTGGGGAAACACTCTGTGACCCCCTACTCCCTGTATTGCTCTTTTGGTTCCCATTCCTTTTATTCGCCTAGCATTTACCAAGACCTCTTGATTTTACTAATAGAGATAGAGAGAGAGAGAGAGAGTGTGTGTGTGTGGGGTGGGGTGGGTGGTTGGGTGTGTCGGAGAGAGAGAGAGAGGGGGGGAGAGAGAGAGCGGGAGATCATTACATTTACTGGGGCTTTCAGTCAGCCCTCTTCATTCACACAGGTCTTTTTGTCATTTTAATTTTTTGTACCACCCCGAGAAGCATGGGGCAATGAGTCAACAGACTTCAGCCGTTGGCTAATTTCAGTATGAGTGACATGTTCTTCCATTTTGCAAGTGGCACATACAAACACAAAGTAGTTCCCTTCATTGCTAGGGACTACTATGGAAATGTGTACTATTTGAGACCCAAAAAATGTTTACAGCTCCCCAATATTTTTTTGCATTGTTGAGGGCCCAGCAGTTCCCGCAACAATAAAGTTTTACATAAAACATGACAAAACAAGCATTGACAAAGCCTACAGGCTGGCAGCCAACTCCCAACCTATCAGCTATGCCAATGCTTGTTTACTCAAACACCAAGGGGTATATTCACAAGGAGTTATCGCCGCGTTAGCGGCACTTTTCTGCCGCTAATGCAGCAATATTTTTATCGCAGTATTACCAAGCTGTCGCTAACAGCCGTTAGCGACAGTTTTTAGGCGAAAACGTCCATTGTAAAGATCGCCCCTTCTGTTAGCGATAATTATATGCAGAAGAGGCGTTCCCGTGCAAAAACGTCTGCAAACCCCACTTCTCCATATTCACAAGGGGATCCTTGAAGTTCTGAAGACCAAAAAAACTGTCTCTAACTGCAGTTAGAGCCAGTTACTTAAGACCAGAAAATAGCTGGTCTTAAAAATGGGGATAACACTTGGGGCCTCATCTCAGCAGGTTTTGGTGCTGGACAGCGCTGCAAGCAATGTTGCAGCGCTGCCCTGCAACAAAACTACAGTGCAGGAATGCGCACCATCAATAAGATAGTGCGCATTCCTGTGCCCCAGTCATGAAAAGTGTTGCAGCGCTGCGACAAGACAGCGTTGCAACACTTCTCACTACGCCCTTCTTGCAACAGCATGGATGTGCTGTATTCACTGGACAGCGCTCCATGACGCAAGTAATGACAGATACGTCAGGAATCGTGACGTATCTGTCTGCGCTAAAGTCACGCATTGCTGCAGTCGTGTCACAACCATGACGCAACTCCAGCAATGCATGGGGCCAGCCTATCCCTGTGGCACTGCGTCACCCTCACGCCTGCCATCAGGCAGGCGGAAGGCACTGACGCAGTGCCGTTCACGAGGGGTGCCCGAATGTCGGCGCTGTTGGAGATCCATCGGTGGTAGTTGCGTGCTGCGGTGTCATAATTTGGAAGCATTGGTGGAGTGTTGGTGCGGAGGGAGTTGACGAGAAGTTCTTCAGTGGCCTTGATCCAGCTGCGAGGGGGTGCGATGATGGCGATGGCGTCCGGTGGCGTCCGGTGGGCAAGGTGAAGATGTGATGTTACCAATGATGGTCGGTCCAGGATAGTCTGGTGTTGTGGCTGTAGTTGAAGTTCCCGCTGGCGGAGGTGACGTGCTCGACCGTGTGTCCTGCTATGTGGCTTGTTGAGGTGACTTGCTGCTTGCGTCTGATGTAGGGGACCTTCCCCAGGAGGGGTGGTGTTCTGGTCACTGGGGTTGTCCAGGTGGAACTTGAGTTCACCGAGTAGGATGTCGTCGGTGGATGGGAGACCCTGGGGTGCAATGAGGTCTACAATGGTATTGGAGAATGGGGGGCCATGGCCCGGGGGGCCTGCACATGAGGGTGCCGCAGAGGATGTACTTGGGCTTGGTCCGGATCTGGGAGTTGAGGTGGTCCATGGTCACCCTTGGGTCATTAGAGTGCGTGGTCAGTCGGAGTGTGCTTCTGTAGGTGATGGCAATGCCTCCTCCTTGACGGTCGGGGTGCTCCTTGCGGGCGATACTGCAGCCGTCAGTGATGGCGATGGCGATGTCCGGTCCGGAGCAGAGGTAGGTCCTGGCAGGTGAGCTGGCGTCCAGGGTTGATGGCGAGGAGGGTGCTGGCGTCGTAGCGGTGGAGTGTCCAAGAGGAAGGCTCCTTGGTGCTGAGCGTAGTCCAGGGGCAGACGGACGCAAACGGCGTAGCCTATGCGTTGCCTTTGGCATGGGAGACGACCATTACAATGCAGGCAGTACATCGTTAACAACGCAACTCCGACAACGCAGGTGCCTTTACATCGCATTTGATTACAACGCATTGTGAGGTCAGTAATGGGGTAATTAAAAGTTTTTCGGGTGGGTATGGGTTTCGGATGTCTGATCAGGAAATTGGGGTGTGTTTTGGGGTAAAATATGAATATTGGGGTGTGTTTTGGGGTAAAATATGGAAATTGGGGTGTGTTTTGGGGGCTCAAAAAGGAATTTTAGGGTTCACGGTTTGGTTTGGGGTACAAAGGTTAGTTTTTGGGTGCACTCACTGAAGTGGGAATAGTAATTTTTATGTCTCTGCTATGCAACACCTTCCCTACTGTTGCAATATGCCTAGTATTAGTATGCATTGGAATAGAATGCCATGTAATGGCATGCGTCGTAACTACGTATGTACCTTTGGCACACGAGTGGTACACCCGCTGCGCATGGGCACACAGCGGACGCCATTGAGAAGTGCGGGGGGCTGGACAGCTGGGAGGTGGTAAACGCCACAAAGAACACTGGATGGGGCGTGGACGCGGGGGTGTGTGTGTGAGCGGATGTTGTAAATATTTTAATAAGGGAAGTCTTACCTCGAAGCCGGGTCCCGTGTCTTCGTTGCTCCTGCTCTCCTGCGTCTGCTTCCAGGAACAGGAAGTAGGCAGCCAGGCTCCCTCCCCTGAGCCAATCACAACGCTGCGATGTGGTGGTGGGATTGGTAATTGGCAACGGGACAAGGCATGCAGCCAGGGGCTGGAGGGGTGGGCATGTTCTCCATGCAGGCTGTAATGCAGCCTGCATTATGAACAGGGAGGTGCGCATGACCGCTTTGGGCGGCCTGAGTGGGCCGACCAAACAGTCATTGCGCACTTGAGTGGGCATGCCAATCCCCCCAATGCCTTGCCCCGTGCTTGGAGCAGTCCTACCCACCCTCCCACCCGCAAAGGAAACATAGCATGGTTACATCAGTAAGTTATCATCATGTGATGATTGTTCCTCTTCTGCACTGCTTGAAAGCAGTGGGGCGACGCTCTTCCACCATAGCGGATGAGCCGCCACCGGGGGTGCGTCATGTACGTGTGCTAGGCCTGGGCGACTCGACCCCCAGGCGTCCTGCGCTACGCGTCCCACCTTCTCCTTACCTGGACATTGACACCGTGGCGCAATCCGCTGCACTCTCTCCAAATCTGTGACTCAGCCAGCAGGAGCCTCAGCCAGGTGTGATTTCACAAGCCTGGGTACAGCAGTCGCCGCCAAGTCCGCTGGTGAACCTCCCGATGCAGTTGATGCAGCAAGGACACCTTAGGCGTGAAGTTGCAGTGCTCCCGCCACACAAGTTCGGCGCAGCTCAGGGGCCTCACCCTCCACAGCGTCCGGCCAGCCCAACATCATCTGGCCTGTGATGCAGAGAGGCGGCACCCACCGTTGGTAATCCCCTCCGTGCACCCCGGTGTAGTGGTGGATCGTAGTATGTGATGCAGACCTCCCTACGTTGGGGCGCAGGAGCGCCTCTACTATTAACAGCTCCAAGGTGCGCAAGGCGGTCTTCTCACACAGGTCAGCAACGTGTCTCCATGCGACCTGCCAGACTTCACCACCAGGTACGGGCGATCGTCGCGCCTCAATGTCTACCACCACGGCTCACCGACTCCACAGCTCCTCCGCATCCCACTCCAGGCTCCAGACACAGGTCCAGCGAGGCATGCAGGCTCCAGACGCAGGTCCAGCGAGGCATCCAGGCTCCAGACGCAGGTCCAACGAGGCATCCTGGCTCTCATCCTGGTCATCCTGGATGTTGGGTGGCTTGCAGGGGTTGTTGATGTGTGCTGCACTTCGCCCTGGCTGCTCCATTCTGCATTTTTTTGGTTTTTATGCCTATTTTCTATTGGATGTTGACTGATAGGCTATTTTTTGCATTAGAGGCAAAAAAAACTCACGTTGGGCTGACTAACATGAGTTTTTTTGCTGCTAATGGGCCTATCGGTAGTTTTTGCCCGCTAACGCCGGATTTCCTATCGCCATTGTGCTGATGTTAGCGGCAGTTTTCACCGCCGTTCCCTGATACTATCGCTATGTAGCGACGGCTTGTTAATACGCCGCTAACATGGCAATAGTTTTCAGGGTTAGGCGGCGATAAAAAAACTGCCGCTAACTGGCGTTTGCGATAGGTATCGCCGGTCCTTGTGAATATGCCCCCAAGTGTTTTTACTTCCCTTCCCTGTTGGTTCCTTATTTAGTTTACCTGACATTTATCCGCCCCCATGTTATTCTCTGCTTTTGGGGCCTACATCTGCTGAAAAACATGATGAATGTAACCATTCTGATTAAGCTTACTCGAATGCAGTAGACAGATGTGTCATTACCATTGTGCATCTCAATGCCATTAGTGGGCTGAAGACTTTAAAGAGTCCAAGCCACCACAGAGCGAGTGTATAAGAGAAAGGGCATCAGATATCACAAAACATCAGCATCAGCAACCTCTTATTGCTAGTGAAGTACAGATGTTGGAGAACACAAAACATCAGAACCGAAGACACGATAGAACCTAGGACATCAAAATTAAAGATATCAGTAAACAACATGTTAGAGAACATGAAACATTAAAAAGGCCAAGATAAATAGTTAAAGACATTGTAAAACACCTGATAAAGATCACAAGATGCAGGAACCACTAAAAAATAGAAGGTCCAAATGCCAGAAAACTAAAGATATCAGAGAAACTAGTTTTGTAGCAATGACATCAAGGATATCAAACAAGTGTGAGTTTATGACTTGATTTACAGAGTGCAGCCCATTACCTATTTTTTGGATCATTTTAAAATGACGACTATGTTAATAAAAATCAGTTAATATAGAAAAATGAAAAATCTCCACATATTAAGGTGGATAAATTCATATCCTCATTACCTTGATGAGAAAGGAACTGTGATAACTGTAAGACCAAAAGGAGTTCACTGACATAGTCAAGAACCCTGTAATAAATCTGGGAAGCCATTGGTCAGGAACGGATCTGCTGCAAGTCCATGATGACCAAGTTATTGGCAGCTCATTTCTCACGGATGGACATCCCTTGGCAAATTTCTGCTTCTTCCCACTCCATCAGATATTTGGACAGATACATCTAAGGTCCCGAGTTTGAGTGGATCTCAGGGACCTAAAGTTTTTGCCACCCCTGACAAAAACAAACAGCCTGTGTTTGGTACAAAATGGGTCCTCAGACATCTGCACTTCTGTGTTTTCCTCATGAAAATGTGGAATTTGACGCCTCCTGTAGCACATTAACATTAAGCGCACTCGGACCCCATGGTTCTTGGCGAACTCTGAACAGGAAGTATGTAATATGAGGAGAGGTGTTAAGGTGTGGTTAACAGAAAGTATAATGTAATGTGCAGTGTGTGAGTGTATGCTGAAGAATAAAGTAATGTTTGACCGCAGCGCCGGTGCGGTGCAATTCATCCGCATGCTCCTGGGTTGGGGAAGACGATAGACACAACTGGCGAAGTGTAGGGATACGTGCCCAAGAAGACAAGAGTGTTCCCCCTGAGAGGTTGTAACGATACAGCACGGTGTGTGCCACGTGTGTCCAGAATCGATGCAGAGCGGTCTCCGACCAGCACATGTGGAGTCAAAGCCCTGCTCCAGCCTGTACAAACCGCTGAAATGAGATTGAAGGCCATGCAGAGAAGCATATTTAAAATCGACAGAGATGATGCACCATACCACAAATACAGAACAATCATTCAGACAAAGCAAAAGATAACGACAGCGACAAGAAGGTACCGGAACAGAGAACTTACTCACCGTCAAAGGCAAATGAAGCATTCTGCGACCTACGTTCAAGCACAAGGCTAGTGTTTGCAGAAGTTGTCAGTGCTACCCTGCATGGCAAAAGCTGTCTGAACAGCACGTGCTCTCAATGGCGACAGAAGGGAGCGTGAAATACACTGCAGCCATGTTCCTGAAGCCACCACCACTTTTCGGCACTTCTAAGAAACATAATATTGGTGCCAGGTAGGCTGCGTGGATCGAAACATTTGATGACTTCATAGATGCTCTAGAGGAAGAAGATGACAAGAAGATAATCAAATATTTTAAAGCTTGCAGGTGATGGAGTGAAAGAAGTGCTAAAGAAAATCTCACAGACTGATGGAAAATTGTACCAAAAGGTAAAAGAAGCATTGGAGGCCAAGTTCAATCCAATGCCCAATGTCGACTATGAAAGACATATCTTCAACCAAGCATGACAACAGGTTGGTGAAACAATGACGAGTTTGTTGAAAGACTAGATGCACTCATGAAACATTGCAAGTTTTGTGACTTTACTGACAAAGAAGCAAAGCGCCTCAGAGTCATTGATGGCTGCCTTTCAGATATTTTTAGAAGGCGCATGCTGAGAGAAAAACACAGTCTAGAGAAAATGCTAATGGCTGGGACAGCAGAAAAACAAACAGACCAACAAGCTGTTGACATGGAAGCAGGAACAGCACACAATGACTCGGCATTGACTGTGAAAAGCAAACTCAAGCATAAACAGGATACACATAAGTCTACGTCTTCAAAGAAAACAAAACAATGCTTCCTATATGGATTTTCGTTTCCCCATGAAGGTAAATGTCCAACCATGGTACAAGACTGCAAAAGTTGTGGGAAAGGGAACCATTTCATAGCTGTGTGCCGAGTTAAAGAAAAATCAAGTGCATCAAAATGGCAAGAAACAATGGACGAGAGAACGTTCCAGAAGCATTCTTGTCATGCCCCTAAAAACAAAAAGCAACATCAGCTACGACAAGTAGAAACCAGGCAAAATCAATCGCCGTCAAGCTCATCACTACTGAGTACCAGTGAAGAAGAGGGTTAAGCGCTGATGATATCTACCAAAGAACAGCATGCATATGTGGGGTTAGCTGCCTGTAAAGAAGATTGCAGTTAATAGAAAGCTCACCAAACAAAGCAACAAACTCCATTTGGACACTGTCCCAAAATCACATTGAAAGTGAACGATCACCCAATAACTTTCATCATAGAAAGTGGTACATTGATTAATATCATGCCAGTGGAAAAGTTTACCAGCCTATCCCCTGTGCCTCACCTCAGTCCGTCAGGCATGGGTCGTTCACAGCAACAATGCATCGCAAAAAGACATCGGTGTAAGACAACATCCATGTTCTAAAAGGGACTTCATCGAGTGCCTGTTTGTTCAATTTGGCCACCACTGCTGACTTGGGATTATTGTCCCTCAGCTACAACATCCGTGCTTAGTCTGAGATAACAAGCCGATTCCCGTCGTAGTTCCATGGCCTTGGAAAACTCAAGAAAATGAAAGTACAGCTTCATATCAATGAACATATTCACCCTGTTGCTCAGTGGCACTGCAGAGTTGCTTTTCATCTACAAGAAGCTGTAGAGAAAGAGTTGGAAGCGCTCTTAAAATATGTGATAATTGAACACTCTACAGGCCACATGCCATGGGTTTTACCCATAGTAGTAGTGCCAAAAAGGGACAGCAGTGGAGCGGTGCGTATTTGCATTGATATGCGCCAGGCAAACAAAGCCATTGAGAGGGAGAGACATCCTGGTCCACACATGGTGGACATGATCATGCAATTTAACGGAGCCAAACTGTTCTCCCGTCTTGACCTGAATAAAGGATACCATCAGCTCGATTTGGAGGAAAACTGCAGGTACATTGCTACCTTTTCGACTCATGTTGGTTTGTTCAGATGTAAGAGACTGAGTTTTGGAGTATCTTCAGCTGCTGAGATATTTCAAGATGTTATTCGCCGGGTAAGCCAACCTGTTACAACATGCTTTCAATTACAGTGATGACATACTGGTTTACGGGGAGAACACAGAAAGAACACGGCACAGCCCTTACCCAAGTGTGCCAGTTACTTAATGATGCAGGTCCTACTCTGAACACCGCAAACTGTGAGTTTCACAAAACCAAACTCAAGTTTTTGGTCACATCTTCTCTGATGGGGGAATGACTCCAGACCCAGACAAGGTGCAAGCACTGTCATCCATTTGCCCCCCGGCCCCCCACAGGATGTTACCATCCTGCGATCCTTTTCAGGCATGGCCAGTTGTTGGTTGCACAAGATACATTCACAACTTTGCTACAGTGAGTGCCCCTCTAAGAGACTTGACAAAGCAAAATGTACTGCTTCAGTGGTCTCCGAAATGCGACCAGAGTATCAAAGACATTAAACATGCGATTGAGAATGCAACTGAAATGGCCTACTTCGACCCCCAAGTTACATACCGAAAAACGGTTGATGTGAGCCCGGTAGGGCTAGGGGAATTCCTTGCTCAACACAATGGCCATCTGAATTCTCAGAGACACATTGTGATCTATGCCAGCTGAAGCCTGTCTGTGACATAACATGCCTACTCTCAGCTGGAGAACGAGAGTCTGGCTGTGGTGTGGGCCTGTGAAAAATGTTATGTACTCCTCTATGGAAAACGATTTACTGTCATCACAGATCACCAGGCTTTGTTTACAATTTTTGGAAACCCGAAAGGTAAGATGCCCCCTCGCATAGAGAGGTGGGGTTAAGCCTGCAAAAGTAGGACTATGATATCGTGCACAAACCGGGGAAGAATCAAAATTCAGCAGATTACTTTTCACAAGTGCCACTACATCGTCACAGTTCAACATCCAAGACAGCTGAAACATATCTCAACTTCACTGTGAGATCCAGCACCCCAGAGGCTCTGTCTGTGAAACAAATCATTGTTGCCACCAATGGAGATAAAGACATGACCATAATCAAAGAACTTATTACCACACAATCATGGAGAAGAAGTACCTGGCCCCTCACAGATCTTGTTGAATTTCAAAAGTTCAAAAATTTACTGGAAGAATTAGCAGTCACCCAAGAAGGCGTAATGCTGTGAGGCTCGAGAATCATCATACCTGGAAGCCTAAGACAGCAGGTCATCAAGTTGGCTCATGAAGGACACAGTGGTATCGTAGCCACCAAAAGAGCCATAAAAGATCGAGTGTGGTTCCCTCCGCTAGATGAGCGAATCGAGAAGGAGCTGAAGGCGTCCCACAGTTGCAGTTTTTGTCCGCCAAGGTGACGCAGCACCCAGTGGCAATGTCTGACCTTCCTGCCCACGCCTGGGAGAGGGTTGCAGTTGATTTTTTTGCTCCTTTAGGAAATGGACACATCTCATGGTAATCATAGGTGAATATTCATGTTTTCCTTCAGTGGAAGACCTATCCTCAACAACCCATGACAAAGCCATAGAACGGCTTGATGACATCTTTGCAACGTGGGGCATGCCCTTCAATAGCAAAGAGTTTTAAGATTTTCATGTCCAACTCAACGTCAAACACCAAAAGAGTACACCCCTCTGGCCTCAAGCCAGTGGTGTAGTTGAAAGATTCATGGGCACCCTCAAGAGGGTCTTTCAACGTGCGTCTATGGAGAGAATCGATCTGAACCATGTCATGTTCTAGGCCGTTCTGGCCTAAGGATCAACTCCTCACTTTACAACTGGTGAGAGTCCAGCCGCCTTGCCATTTGGGAATTCCACAAAAGAAAACTACCTCAATGGACTCTGGACCAATCAGTGAATACTGACAAGTTTTTGAGACCGACGCAACTCAGAAAAGGACAATGGAATCGTATGCAGATCAGCGTCTGCATGCCCAGGAGTCAGTCTTTAACTAAGGAGACTGGATACTGGTTAAGCAGAGATGAAGACGGACAACGGACACTCCTATTTCCGCTGATCCTTTACAGGTTGTGTCGTGCAAGGGAAATATAGTGACAGCACATCGTCCTAGATAATCCATCACTAGGGACATATTACATTTTAAACACCTACCACAACACTTTTTTAGTCCTGAAACCACGCATGGGGCGACCCCACAAGCAGGTCCGACTCAAGTGCCTGAGGTTGTGTCACCATTTCCTGATCAGGGTGGACTTCGATGACCTCCGATCACCCGAGCCAGCAGATAAGTGTGAGCGCCTCGCAGACTACTCAAGGAAATGTGATTTTAGTGATGTTGGACACTTTTTATCTAACAAAGGGGGAGATGTAGCGCATCGACATTAAGCGCACTAGGACCCTCGTGGTTCTGGGCGGACTCTGAACAGGAAGTACGTAATATGAGGGGAGGTGTTAAGGTGTGGTTAACGGAAAGTATGATGTAATGTGCAGTGTGTGAGTGTATGCTGAAGAATAGAGTAATGCTTGACTGCAGCTCCCCTGTGGTGTAATTCATCTGAATGCTTCTAGGCTGGGGAGGACGCTACACCTTCCTCACCACATTTAACATGTATCCGAACTTAGTGCATCTTTTCACTCAGTCCTTCCAGAAGGTTTGACCTTCTGAGATTTACCAGGGGAAAATTCCTGAGGTAAGTTTAAGTTCATCCCACAACGCATAATTGTGATCCCACCGCAAACAGAGGTAGCACAGAATTTAACATCTTACTCGGAAGATACTAGCATTTCAAGTTTTAGTTTGTGTTTACAATATTTTTAAATTAAGTTACAAAGCATAAGAGCAGTTTGCGATAATCCTTTCCTAAATGCATACCTATCCCGAATGCATGGGCAAAAGTACTTAAAAACTTCTTCTTACTGGCAGACCTTGCTGGAAGAATTTTAGGAACTTTAGACGGAGTGCACCAATGTTTGAGTTAAATATGTATTAAGCAAACCATCGGCAAGAACTAAGGGGTCGATTACAATGGCGGGCGGATAAAGTCCGCCCGCCATCGCATTGGCAAAAGGGACCGCCCGCCATAGGTGCGGCGGTCCCGCTATACAAATTAGGATGCACCCGCCACACTGGCGGGCGCATCCTGTATTTTTACATTGCGGCGGGCGGTGCTGCAAGCAGCACCCGCCGCAATGTAAAAATACATGTTGTGCATTTGCATGTACAACGTGACAGGCACCGTGCGGTGCCTGCCACCTTGTACATGCAGATGCAGGGGGTGCCATAGGTACCCCCCACGTGCAGCCCCCCACCCCGCCCACCATCATAATGACCCCCTTAGATTTCAGTTTCAGAGGCAGTTTTATATTTACCTCCTCAGCTCTAAATAGTCAATTTGCAAAATGCTCATTCAGAGAAAAAAATATTTATTTCACAAATATACAGTTTAACGTTTGAGTTCAAACTCGTGGCTCCTGCTCCTATGTTTTTGTGTGGCTTTCAGGCATTAATGACACAAACATTTTAATGGAAATAACAATAATAGGAGATAAATTAGAACGCAATTGTATGTAAATTATATATTAAAGCATGTTTGTCAGGTGTGGAACGTTAGTTGTTAAACAGGAAATTATTTTGGCTCTATATCAAGCTAAATTCTACAATGTCCCTATACTTTCCAAGCTTAAGCATGGAAATGTGGGTATCTCACAAATGCTTTGTTTTGGACAGACGTAAAGTAAAATGGTCCCCTTTGTAATAATACAGTGTAGAACATATCCCCAACCTACTTTAAAAATATGCAGGGAGGAGTCTGGGCAATTGACTGCGCTCAAAACGTCTGAAAAGGGGACAAGTTCTACCTCCCTAACGACTGATGGACAACCTGAGATTAAAGCCCTAATGTCACCTGCTTGAAAAATGGGAAGGGAGGAGGATGCCAATTACCAAGGTTCGGCTCATTGGAGAAATTTACCTCACTAATGTAAGTGCATGGTATTCAGGATTCACAGACGTATTATGTGGTTCTGTCCTTACGTAAAATTACGGGGTAGGGCCCAAGGGCTCCACTAGAGATGGAACCCGGACCTGATGAGAGACTAAGATCAAAGCACCATTAGGGAACTACAGAACTAGAGATTGGAAGGAGGGAAATGAGTTGGATCATATGATTATACAAAAAAGTCTCTTCTCCCTGAAGGGGTTCTCTGCAGCGGGCACTGGAGTCATCAAGGGGTCTTCCTTGGCATGGGTTTCACAGTAGGCCAGTAGATCAGCAGCTGCTTTTGACACCTGGTGGAGGACAAATGGGACATCATTTAAATTAGTGCTGGGGTACCATACTCGGCCTCTGTCCCACAACTGTGAAATGCACATCATTCCATTCAGCTCTCTAAGCTACATCGTCTTCCACAGCTCCACCACACCCCGCAATAATGACCACAGCACAGTCCACCGCCAGTATTTTTACGCTCTTCCAGTAGCGGCTGGCAGGGAACGAGAGTGGAGTGGCGGGGGGGAAGAGGAGGGCATGGGGGAGCCGCGAGGGTGTAAAAAAAAAAACTACACTTACCTCCGCCTCGCTGCCTCTGTCGTCCCTCGACGTCTCTCTTTGGCCACCGCATCCAGGAAACACACAGGTTCCCTTCCCTAAGCCAATCACAATGCTGCAATGCAGCGTTGTGATTGGTCTGAGCGCTGTGGCTCAGCGCTCAGATGGGGAATGGGAGGCTGGGCATGTTCCCCACCAGGCTATGCAGAGTGTGCATGACTGGCTGGCCTGAAAGGGCCTGCCAAGCAGTCATGCTCACTTTGGAGTGCAGCAACTACTCCACCTCCTGGAAGTCACGGGAGCCCAGCGCAGCCCCGCCCAACTTGACTGATACTGAAAATAAAATGATAACAGAAATGACTTCTGTTTTTATCATTTTATTTTTGCTTTTACACTGCTCCGAGCGCAGTGGGGCAACGCTCCTCCGCCTTAGCGGAGGAGCCGCCACTGCACTCTTCCTTCCCTTCAGCTCACTTAGCGAAACATTCTCCACAGCTCCAGCACACCTTGCAACCCTGCACCATGGCCACAGGTCATCCACCACCAGTACACTTGTGCTGTTCCCTTCAGCTACCTTAGCTACATCATTCTCCACAGCTGCAGTACACTCCACAGCTCGCCGCCATTTCCCACAGTTCTTCTACCGCCATTACTCTTGAGCCATTTCCGGAACATCTCTTGGCTGGACATTCTCCACAGCTACACGCCACCCCCATAATCCTGAACAATTCCCCACAGTACTTGAAGTACTATATTTACTTCAGCTTTCCTAGCTACATCAATCTCTATATCCTAAACACACCACATGCATTCTTGCACCATTGGTAACTGCTCTTCCACCAGCAGTGCTCTTGTGTCATTCCCTACAGATCTTGGCAATATGCTAGCATCAATCCCTACAGCTCCCATTGCCAAATATCCAACAGTTAGTGGACGATGCATTGGACTACACTGGTTCTATCACGAAATCCACCTGCACTGAGTTTCTAACTCCTGCTTAAGGGAGGTAGGAGGGTCGACAGAATGAAAGACTTAAATGAAATGCCTTTCCCTTTCTCATATGAAAACGATAATGAAATATGTGAAATTTAATTCTCACACCCTAATCTTCGCTTTAAGTCAACCATCCAAATTGATTAACTGCCCATCTTCTCTGACTTATTCTATGGAAAACCTTTTGAGTTCCAAATTCGAACAGAGATCTATGCATACACGTGCACCTAAATACATGAACCTTTTCTTAAGCATTCACGTTATTGCTCGCAACTGCCTCCGGGTCAAAGTGCCCACACCATTCCCACTCCCTTTCAATGTCACGGCTTTGATGCCATTTCTGATAGTGTCTCAAGAATGTTGCATAACATGTGTATTTGTAAAGCGCACGTTCACCCAAGCGTATCTTGACGCTGAATAACAGAGGTTGA
Source organism: Calotriton arnoldi (assembly GCA_963921515.1). Classification (NCBI taxonomy): domain Eukaryota; kingdom Metazoa; phylum Chordata; class Amphibia; order Caudata; family Salamandridae; genus Calotriton; species Calotriton arnoldi. Next base: position 15,066 of record CAWUFW010005871.1, read on the forward strand.
TTGTTACCCAACTCAATGGCACTCATTTTATCGACCTCAGAAGGATGAAAGGCTGAGTGGACCTACCGGGATTTTAATCTGTGACCATGAGGTCAAACACACGCCCCTGCAGTGGACGCATTAGTCACTAAGCCACCAAACTGTTTGCTCAAATTCAGTTTTCCTATTCCATTTGTGGAAGGCTCTATGCAGTGCTTAATTTGTGCCAGTGAGTGGAGGTAGTGGGCCCAAGCCACTCATTTTTAGGGACCAGGACTTATTTTTCATCATCAGAACTTGATCCAAGGAAAGGGAGGGAATGGCACAGAAAGGAGGGAGAAAGAAAAATATAAAAACAGTGATAAAGGAAGAAATCTGGACTGCAAAAGAACCCGCAAGAGTGAGATAAAGAGGCAGGACGTGTAGGATGCTGGAAGAAAGATGCATGAGGTGGAATCGTGACTAGGCAGCCTTCTTATTGGGTAAACCTGGCATCCGGCAGCACCGATGCAGGCTCCTAAGAAAAACTTTAGGCCCTCCATCATTATTTTAAATTTCCCTTTGGTTTTTTTTACGAACAAAAACACTGGCTATTTACAAATTTATGACTCATCAGAGCATAGTCACATAACCATGATCCCATCATGAAGCTCACCTTCATTCGATCAATGTTCACTTCCAGCTTAAGCTGTTCCACTGTTTTCCTCGCCTCTGCAATCTTGGCCATGTTATTTGACATTCTGCACTGCTGACTTTCTGAAACTAGGGAAGGAACAGGGCAAAAAATAGTTCAGAATGGTTTATAGTACAGGCATAACTCGCATTGATGTAATACCTGTCTAGTTTTGTACATATTGGCATTTTAAGCACATAACGAGATCATTTGCATTATATTTCCCAAAATATTACCAGGAATGAGAACTGAAGTTGTGCTTAAAAATAGACCAGTAATAATGCAAGTAGTGAGCTTGAGATAGAGTGGAACACTTCTTCATAAACCAATTTACACAATCTTTTTCGTAGATGTAAGTCACTGTAAAAGTGGCATTGGTTCAGCATTGGCCTTCCATACGGGCAGAGGGGCCACAATCCCCTGCCTCTTGCCCCGATAGGAAGAGCGTCAGTCAGGCTGAGCAAAGGTCAGCCTGACAGACACTCTTCTTGTTCAGGTCAGGCAGCCAGGAGCTAGACATACACTAAATGTGCTGGCGCCTGGCTGGCTGGCTGAGCTGAACTTTGCCAGGCTGAGGATTTCACAGTCCTGTGGGTGTGACCTCATCAGCCTGGCAAAAGTGCCTCAAGGCCCTCCCCCTTGTGATGAGGGGAAGCCTCAGACCTGGGCGCTTCAATTTTAAGCCCTGAAACGCCCAGGGCTGAGTGTCAATCAGTGGCACCTCGTCACAAAGTGGTGTGCGGTCAGCAGTCTCACTGACCCTCATCCCACACTGTGACGAGGGAGAAACTCAGGGGCCGCTCCTCCGTCGGAGCGGAGGAGCGTCGCTCCACTTAAAATTCCCCCCAAAACCCGAGAGATGAAAAATAAAATGGTAATTTATTACTGTTTTATGGTTCATCCCTGTCCCGAACAGAGAGTCAGGACGGCGGCGGCCCCTGCTGCTGAGTGACAGCAGCAGGGAGGAGGGTGGGCTGTCTATGCACTGTTTAAAGTGGCCATGCTTTTTGGCTGGCCGTCTTGCAACGGCCAGTCACACATGCGCACTTTAAACATCTCTAAACCAGCTGTCTTAAGATAGCTGGGTTAGAGCAAGTGCAGGCCTCCAGAGCACTGTGGAGCGCTGAGTGAGGCTGCTCCCTCCAATCAGGGCACTGCTCTCATGCTGCATAAGAGCAGCACCAGGATTGGTCACTGGAGTTGCAGCATCCAGTTCCTGTAAGAAGAGGCCTGGAGAGGAGGACATTGTGTTTGTCTTCAGGCAAGTGCTTTTTATGTCTCGCCTGAGCCAGCGCAAGCTGGTCTGGCGAGACATTTAGTGAGTGGGGGCTTTAGAAATGCGACCACAAGTTTTTGCTTGTGGCTTAAGGCGTGCTGTTACGCGCGCGTGCACGCGCTCAGCAGCCATCTGCCTTTCCTATCTCTTCCTCATTTCCTCGTCATGGCTCATTAACTCTCTCGTCATGGCATATGCAGCTCTGCCTGGCATCTGTCACGACTCTGATGTTTCGATCGCAGCAGCAGCTCACATTACTAACTGACGGCCCTGGACTACAGTCACATGAAAAACAACAGCGCTCTGCTGTTCTGCTTCCCTGTAAACCTCAGTCAGGTTTTTGAAGTGATGTAGTCTCCCAATTCTCCTCTCTGCCCCCTCTCCAGACTGATGTCCCCTCTGGAACCGGACAGAAAAGTCAACTCTTTTCTACAGGCGCATCTGCAAGTTTATTCTTTTTATTTTTTAGTGTGACTGTGTTCAAAATATTCTGACTTCATGTTTAGCACTGTTGAAAAAACATTGAAACCTATATCACCGAAATACTTGCTTATTTAGTGCATACTTATGTATATATTTATATTTAACATGATTGACTAGTATTCGCTTCCATTGTGTGCGGTGCAGGCGTTTCTCCATACCATTTGTGAGAAAGCACTACTGTGAAGTACCTGGGCCGTGTGCTCAGCTGAATGCACTTAAGCAGAATTGGGAACTGTGCATTGTAATAAAATGGCTTTAGGACTCTCAGCAGAAATGAAGTAGCCATAATTTCCGAAGCATGATATATATCTTCACTCTCTCTCACTCGGCAATACCACAGCATCACTCAGCATCACCACAGCATCACTCAGCGCAACCACAGCATCAATCAGAGCCAGCACAGCATCACTCAGCGCCAGCACAGCATCACTCAGCACCACCACAGCATCACTCAACGCCATCACAGCATCACTCAACGCCATCACAGCATCACTCAGCGCAACCACAGCATTACTCAGCACAACCACAGCATCACTTAGCGCCACAACAGCATCACTCAGCGCCACCACAGCATTACTCAGCAGCACCACAACATCACTCCGCGCTACCACAGCATCACTCAGCACCACCACAGCATCGCTCCGCACCACCACAGCATTGCTCAGCACCACCACAGCATCACTTAGTGCCACCACAGCATCACTCAGCGCCACCACAGCATCACTCAGCGCGACCACAGCATCACTCAGCGCCACCACAGCATCACTCAGCGCGACCACAGCATCACTCAGCGCCACCACAGCATCACTCAGCGCGACCACAGCATCACTCAGCGCCACCACAGCATCACTCACCGCCACCACAGCATCACTCACCGCCACCACAGCATCACTCACCGCCAGCACAGCATCACTCACCGCCACCACAGCATCACTCACCGCCACCACAGCATCACTCAGGGCCACCACAGCATCAGTCAGCACCACCACAGCATCACTCAGCGCTACCACAGCATCACTCAACGCCACCACAGCATCACTCAGGGCCACCACAGCATCACTCAGCACCACAACAATATCACTCGGCACCACCACAGCATCACTCGGCACCACCACAGCATCACCCGGCACCACCACAGCATCACTCGGCATCACCACAGCATCACTCAGCACCACCACAGCATCACTCAGCGCCACCACAGAATCACTCAGCGCCACCACAGCATCACTCTGCACCACCACAGCATCATTCTGCACCACCACAGCATCACTCTGCACCACCACAGCATCACTCTGCACCACCACAGCATCACTTGGCACCACCACAGCATCACTCAGCACCACCACAGCATCACTCAGCGCCAACAAAGCATCACTCAGCACCACCAAAGCATCACTCAGGGCCTCCACAACATCACTCAGCGCCACCACAGCATCTCTCAGCATCACCACAGCATCACTCAGGGCCACCACAGCATCACTCAGGGCCACCACCGCATCACTCAGGGCCACCACAGCATCACTCAGCGCCACCACAGCATCACTCAGCGCCACCACAGCATCACTCAATGCCACCACAGCATCACTCAATGCCACCACAGCATCACTCAGGGCCACCACAGCATCACTCAGGGCCACCACAATATCACTCGGCACCACCACAGCATCACTCAGCACCACCACAGCATCACTCAGCGCCACCACAGCATCACTCAGCGCCACCACAGCATCACTCAGCACCACCACAGCATCACTCTGCACCACCACAGCATCACTCTGCACCACCACAGCATCACTCTGCACCACCACAGCATCACTCTGCACCACCACAGCATCACTCAGCACCACCACAGCATCACTCAGCGCCACCACAGCATCACTCAGCGCCACCACAGCATCACTCAGCGCCACCACAGCATCACTCAGCGCCACCACAGCATCACTCAGCACCACCACAGCATCACTCAGCGCAAAGACAATATCACTCAGCACCACCACAGCATCACTCAGCACCACAGCAGTATCACTCAGCATCGCCTTTGCACTAGTACACCACCACATCATCACTCAGCAAGACCTGAGTATCATTCAGCATCACCTCAGCATCGTCTCCGCACCAGTCACCACCACCACCACCACTACCACCTCAGCATCACTCAGCACCACCTCAGCCTGCTCTCGGAATCTGGCATCTGTTAATTCTCCCCTAGTGTCTGGCCGCTGCTAGTGTTATAATACAAGTACTAGTTCCCAACCTTCACCCTCCGATTGTTTATGCCCCCTCAAAAAAAAAGCTTTAACAAACAACCATTGGAATAGGCAGAAACAAGTTGCCAGCATTGCAAGAACAAAAGAAAACTGAGGAAATTTTTTATTGTAAATACTTTTTTAATATGGTCGTTCAGTTTTACATAATGCCTTCTTGGTCATATATAAAGTAACAAAAATGCTTCTGACACTTTTTTATTATAACTTTTCAGCATGCTGCACAGCAGCCACACTTCTCTACAGCACAGCTTGAAGACATTGGCAAAGTCAATAGCTCTGGCTAAACACTTATAACGCCCCAAAGGCGAGACCTATTGGCTATGCCAATGCTTGTTTATATTATTTTTGCACGCACACCCACACCCACCCCCGCTAGATGCCAGCCCCCACTGATGAGAAGAGACAGCAGTCCCAACCCTCATGGGACCCCCCATGCTTCCTTCTCCTGGAGCGGCAGCGCAGGTAGATTTTATGTTTTTTAAGTTTGGTGCGTGCATGTATTAATGTATGAATTTGTTGTGAGTATTGTGAATGGGTGTGTGTGTGTGAGTGTTTGTAAATGCATGGGTGTGAATGAGTGAGTGAATTTGTGTGCGTGCATCGCCCGCCCACCTCCCTGCTTAAAGGACCAGCAGGCACTGCATCGGTTATTTCAATACAAAAACAGAAATTTGAGAAACTAAGGATTTCATTTGGAGGAGTATTGCGGGTGGCCCATCAAGCCACCAAGTAGGTGGAGGCCATCACTTCCCCCTCTTGGGGCAATACCACTTGCCATACTTAACCTCTCTGGCGGGGATCTCTTTGCCTTCAGCGCATTCTGCTGTCTGTACTGATGAATGATGAGTGGGCGCCATGTTTGTTTCGCAGCTCAGCATTAATTTTTTTGTATTTGTAAAGCAAACTCGCAAAGTCGCCATTTGTTTTAGAAAGAAAAAAAAAATCGTTCTCAGATGCATTGAGTTTTCTGCCTGTATGTCTGGCTGTTGATTGATTTCTTTGCCAGGGGGAGGGAAATTCTGTGATGGCCGCACCGCCCTGTGACCTGGCGGTGCACTGGCGTAGGGCACCAGATTTAAGGTTACCCTGCTGTCAGAAACCCTGAAGTTTACTCACCTGAAAATGGGTAGGGTAAAATCAAATTCGTGCCATTTTTCGGTGGAGCCCGCATCCCCCAAACTATAGATGAACTCATAATTGTAGCGAAAGAACTTGACCTGCCATTATGACAGCAGTTGACTGCTCTCATTGACCTAGGAAGTCAAACAATGTCTCAGCTGCATTCTCACTTAAAGTAAGCCAAGAGAAAGCAATTAATATTTATTAGAGGTGAGTGAGGCAGACATTTCATGGGGAGAGCCAAGCCAGGGATTTGGCTTGGTTCTAGGAGCCCAAGCGCGAGGCAAGGCCACAAAAAAAAAAAAATCAGTAGCTGAAACCACCACATGACATACATCGGAGAGCAACCAGGAGAATGGTGGAGAATGAATGGACAGTGCACCTTTGTCCCAGTCCTTGTACCACTCCCACACAACCCTCCATCCATTCCCTCTCATTTAAGGTGCACCATTGTGAGGTTTGTCAAATGCTTGATTCCAGTAGCTGTGAATGTTCTAATGATGGTGGGGAAACCAAGGTAGAGTCTGACATGTTACACTCTCTTTACGTTTCCTGCCGAGACAAGGGCTCTGCAAAAGCCATCATTTCTTTTGTCTGTCTGATCCTTTAAGGAAAATCTGACTGCCCTGTTGAGGCCTATCAATGATAATTTTCACACTGTCCAGACCCGAGAGGGTGAGAATCAAGGGGGTAACTGAAAATTCAAAGGGCCGCCTACGTTAACACTGGCTTCCACAGGTTGCCACCTTTCCAAAGAAAAAATACTGCCCATTTATCCCTGTTTTAAGTCTGCAAAGGCCCGGTGGTAAACTTAAAAAGAACTTAATATAAAGTCTGTATTCATTTGTAACATGACCTTTCTGTTTTTGTGTACTTTATGTGTCAGTCAGGGGTCATAACAGCGGCTCTAGATCATGTATGAACGTGTTTTTCTTTTCTATTTTCACTTAATCTCCCTGATTTTTTTAGCATATATAGCGTAAACTCGACGTGAACTTATTGTAGAGCTTTACACGAGCACCAGTTACATGATACAAGGTTACATTCATTTTTTTTTAGGTACGGGGAAATTAAGTGATTTGCCCAGAATAACAGGGATGTTGAGTTGACGCCAAGGCTCGAACCTAGTGCAACGGCTCCAAATTCAGCTCCTCTGGCTCGAAAGCTACATTGCCTCTCCCTCCGTGTTGGTGTTTTTTAAAGTTTTAACGCAAAGATGGTTTTCGCAGCCTGTAACAGGCAACATTGAGTTAAACCTCTAAGAAACATCAACATAGACCTGCGTCTACAAGTAATACAGAACATGGCAGTACACCTCATCTGTAGGCTACCTAAATATGCCTCAGTATCTCATTTCCATGAGAAGCTTCATTGGCTTCCAGTGCACAAGCACATAATGTTCAAACCTACAGCACTGGCCCACCAGGCCCTCTACAACATGGGTCCTGGTTACTTAAATGAGAGTATCAAGCAGTACAGACCAGGAAGCCTGCTACGCTCTAGTTTCACTGCCCTGTTAACAATCCCCAGTTTCCGAAAACTTCGTAGAGGGGGTCCTCCTTTATGGTCAGAGCAGAAAGTATGTGGAACCAGCTGCCTCATCAACTGAGATTAATAACCGAGGAAGCACCTTTCAAGAAGGCTCTGAAGACACATCTTTTTTAGCCTTTAGAACTCTGGAACACCTTTGGGTACTCTGCTCGTCCTCACCTGTTCTTCTATGCTGAGCACCAGAACACTCTCCGAATAGCTGCACGCTATATAAAAGACATTCATTCATTCATAGACTCGTTGGGCCCGATTCACTAAGGTAAACTGAGACGAAAGTCTAACTTTACGACTTTCGGTATTCACAAAGGGCATTTACGAGTAGTAAAGTTGAACTTTTGTCTCAGTTTTGGTCTCAGTTAAACTTAAGACCAAAACTTAATTTAAACTGAGACAAAAGTCTAACTTTACTACACGTAAATGCCTTTTTGAATACTGAAAGTCGTAAAGTTAGACTTTTGTCTTAGTTTACCTTTGTGAATCGGTCCCTAAGAAAAACAACACAGACGCATTGTCTGTTGCTCAGAGATGCCAGTGGACAAGGCAGCCGTGCTTGTGTTTTACAATGTTGGTTTACACAGCCACAGTTACTTACTAGGGGGGAGGTGTCGGACTTGTGTTGTGGTGCTCGAGTTAGATTCGAGCTATCAAGGGCTGGCCCACCTCTAATATTTATATATCAACATCAGAGGTCAACATTTACCTGCAAAGCATAAATTCATAATTATTAACTGAACGTCGGTTCAGATTCTTTCAATTTAAGGATACCCTTGCAATTAATTTCCAGTTTTGGCCTTTTTAATATTATTTTTCTTCGGTACTTATTGGTTATAACTGCACTCAAGTATCAGTTGTACTGTGGAGCCTTACTGCAATAATTCAAGTCTACCTTGTGGGTTTGTTATTATCGAGGACTGTTGTTGGTCACATGTAAATGAAAGTAAATGGGTATGGGTTCTTAAACTATTTTGATATACATGGGTGCCAAGGAGAAAATATTTCTTTTATTGTATGTTTTGTGCCTAGAGTTTATCTTTACCTACAGATATTGGGCCAAATTTACTACGTTTACGTGCAACATTCACTGGAACCAAAGGTGCTGCTCTGAGTTGCGTGAAAGGGAGAGAGCAAAACAGCCCCACATGTACTAAGATATGGCGCTGCATACCTCTCGTCCTATTCTGGTGCCTTTTTGGCTGCCTTGTTCCTCTCACACACCCTTGCAGCATACTACAAAGGTTTGCACATGATGTCTAGCATAGGTTTTGTATTGGGAGAGTACCCTTCCAGTATAAAATACTATGGTTAAACATAGTGTAATCATTTTCCAAGTTTGAGTTTGTGCTGTATAGTACAGCACACATTCAAATTTGGAAATATTTGGAAAGAAGAAAGCTTTTCTCCAACCTTACGACTGCCTCGAAGAGGTGTTATTTTTGTATGCAAATTGCAGTCTACCGGTAGTAGTAGATAGGGATTAAAGTCAAAACCCCATGGCAGGTGGCACAGGAACACCTATGTACCACTCATGGGATGCCCCCTTAATTTGAAATACAGCAAAGTAGTGCATAAGTGCATAGTGATATACTGTGTTACTTTAGGACTACTTTCCAGCGTAAAAAAGTAAATTCTAATAAAACACCTCACGCCGGTTCGCATTGCATTTGTGACACAAACCCTGAGTAGATTCTTAGTAAATCAAGGCAAGTGTTTCTGGTTTTCAATTTCAATTGATTACCACTACTAGAATACCACTAGAAGGGAATTTGGCTCTTTGCTTGAAATTGAAAACCACCTGAGAGTCTCTCCGGAGGGCAGCAGAGGCCAGGCATGTTAGCTGTTTTCTTTCTTTATTAGAACACCACACCACTTCTATGGGTGAGGCTGCTCAGCCAGGGAGTCTGATATAGGGTGACCACATTATTTCATAGCCAGTCCTGGGCTTTTCACCTACAAATAATTGCTATCAGGTGTTTGAGTCTAATCAGGTCAATAGTGAGAGACCAAGACTACCATACCCAGAATGCATTAGAAATCCCAGGACTGAAAACAGTACCTATAATGACACAGAGTGAGGTAGTTACCCTGATCTGATTCTATCACTGTTTGTTTTGATTTCACCAGTAGCTCCATGTGAATCTCTTCATGTATTTCTGGAGACCCCAAATAATATGTTTTCAGAACTTGGACATTCCCAAAAGTTGAAGTAAATGTAGATTTGTTTTTATGGTCCTAAATCTTTCTCCTTTAGGTCCAAAGTGGCTTCACATGACACCTACCACATAAACCCTTGTTCCGTTCTAAGTGGTGTATATGATCTCGAACGACCACCGCTGCCCTGCTAAGCACACATGTCCAAGCTGCCTTATTTAAGATAGTGGTGCTTTTCAGTAGAAGCGCTGAGCACCTGTAACACTCATCCCAGCCCCCTCTGAAGGAATTGATGAAAATGTTTACTTTCTGTCAGCAGCTCTTCCTTTTTAGGGTCGAGCCTGCGAGAGCATGCGCTAGCACATGCGTCTCGCTTGCGAGGCACTCTTGCATACAGAAAAGGGCTTTGAGCCAGCCCATTGCTTACCTTTTGTTGGCTTGGATGGGACTCTTCATCACAGCCTCATAATTCGTCAAGGCAGGCCTAATGTAAGTTCCGTTTCTCTCTGTGGAGTAGGGACCAAGCACTGATTGATTCAACGTGATCAGTGCCTGTCCGCTGCTCCAGACTTAATTGAGGTACTATTTTGTTCTTTTAAACTTTTAGTGCCCTAAAAACAGAAGCCCTGTGACTGGCAAAAACATGCCCAGTAGGACAAACAAACTTGCAAAGATTTATTTTCTATAGTTAACTTTTGGCAAGTCTTCTTTTCTTACTTTGCACTCATGTTTTCGTTTGTTTTTGTTCCTGGGCGCTGTTCTCAAAAGATGAGGATTATGTTATTGCAAAGCGACATTGTGTTTTTTCTTATGTGTAATTTCTGAAATGATGCTTTAACACATAATCGTGCAGTACACTTCAGTCAAGTTCACTCCCATCCTCCCCATTCTGATCCACACCAATCCACCGCACCTCACCCACACCAGTCTGCCCCACTCAATCCACCCGAGATCAATACCAGGGGCGTAGCTAAGTCAGTAAGACCGAGGAGGTGTGAGCTTCAGATTTTCTGACAATCACACTGGGATATCATGTTAATTATTATATGAGAAGCAGCGCTAGAGCGCTTGAGGGGGGCTTAAGGGCCAATGGAAAGGGAAAGGAGTGCAGATTGTGAGGGGTACTTAAAACACAGTATTTTGTAAAATACCCAAGTTTTAAGACCTTCACAGCAGAAGAGTGTATGTGTTTTTTTGTCTGAGTGAGTATTTAAAAATCCCAGGTGAAATCTGACAGATATCTTACCATACCCACTGAAAGTCCCTGTACCCAAATAGTTACTAAATAATACATTTATTAGGGGGATGTAAACCCCCAAACACTGCCCCTGAAGCTATGCCCCTGACCAATATAATCCACCGCACTCCAATCCAAACCACTCACCCCAATCCACTGCAGTCCACTACAATCCAATCATCCCAACCCACCACATTCCACTCTGCCCCACTCCAATATGCCCCACTCCAATCCAAAACAATTTGCCCCACTCCAATCCAAAACAATCTTCCCCACTCCAATTCAAAACATTCTGCCCCACTCCAATCTGCCCCACTCCAATCCAAAACAATCTGCCCAACTCCAATCCAAAATAGTCAGACCCACTCAATCCATAACAATCTGCCCACTCCAACCTACCCCACTTCAACCCAAAACAATCTGCTCCACTCCAATCTGCCCCACTCCAATCCAAAACAATCTGCCCCACACCAAAACAATCTGCCCCACTCCAATCCAAAACAATCTATCCCACTCCAATCTAAAACGGTCTGCCCAACTCCAATCCAAAACAGTCTGCCCCACTCCAATGTGTCCCACACCAATCCTAAACAATCTTCCCAACTCCAATCCACCCCACTCCAATCCAAAACAATCTGTCCCACTCCAATCCAAAACAATCTACCCCACTCCAATTCAAAACAATCTGCCCACTCCAATCTAAAACGGTCTGCCCCACTCCAATCCAAAACAGTCTGCCCCACTCCAATCTGTCCCACTCCAATCCTAAACAATCTTCCCCACTCCAATCCACCCCACTCCAATCCAAAACAGTCTTCCCCACTCTAATCCACCTGACTCCAATCGCCCCACTCCAATTGAAAACAATCTGCCCACTCTAATCTGCCCCACTCCAATCCAAAACAATCTGCCCCACTCCATTCCTCCCCACTCCATTCCTCCCCACTCCAATCTGCCCTACACCAATCTGCCCCACTCCAATCCACCCCACTCCAATCCACCCCACTCCAATCCACCCCACTCCAATCTGCCCTACTCCAATCTGCCCCACTCCAATCCACCCCACACCAATCTGCCCCACTCCAATCCGCTTGACTCCAATCAAATCCACCTCACCCCAATCCACCCACTCCATCCAAATTCACCCCACTCCAATCCACTGCAATCCACCTCACTCCAATCCAATCCACCCCACACCAATCCACCCCAATCCAGCTCAATCCAATCTACCACAATTCAATTCACATCACCCCAAGCAAATCCACCCCACGCCCTCCCTAATCTACCCCGCTCCCTCCCACTTCACCCAAATCCAATCCAATCCATCACAATCCACCCCACTCCAGTCCAAAACAAGGGCCCCCATTCCAATCTGCCCCACACCAATCTGCCCCCTCCAATCCAAAACAATCTGCCCCAACCCAATCCAGAACAATCTGCCCCACTCCACTCCAAAACAATCTTCCCTACTCCAATCCAAAACAATCTGCCCCACTCACTTCAAAACAATCTGCCCCACTTTAATCTGCTCCACTCCAATCCAAAACAATCTGCCCTACTCCATGCTGCCCCACTCCAATCCAAAACTATCTGCCCCACTCCAATACAAACAATCTACTCCACTCGGATCTGCCCCACTCCAATCCAAAACAAGATGCCCCACTCCAATCAGCCTCACTCCAATCCAAATCAATCTGCCCCACTTCAATCTTCCCCACTCTAATCTGCCCTACTCCAATCTGCCTCACTCCAATCCAAAACAATCCACCCCACTCCAACTGGCCCCATATCAATCACCCTACTCCAATCCAATCCACCCCAGTCCAATCAAATCCACCCTACAACAATCCAATCCACCCCAATCCAGTCAAATCCAATTGACCCCACTCCAATCCACCCCACCCCACCCAATCCAATCCAATCCACCCAACCCCAATCCAGTTCACCCCACTCAAATTAGTTCACCCCACCCCAATCCCATCCACCCCACTGCAATCCAATCCACTCCAGCCCAATCCACTCCACACCAATCCAATTCACCCCTCTACATTCCACCCACTCCATTCCACCTCACTCCAGCCCACCCGACTCCAGTTCACCCCCACTCATGTCCACCCCACTCCAACCACCCCACCCCACTCGACTCCACCCCACTCCAATCCACTCCATTCCAGTCCATGCCACCCCAATCCAATCCACCCCACCCAGCCCCACCCCCTCCAATTTAATCCACTCCATCCAGTCCACCCCACTCCAATCGACCCCACTCTACAACAATGCAATCCACCCCACCCCAGTTCAGTCCATCCCACCCCAGTTAATCCAATCCATCCAGCCCACCACACTCCGATCCACCCCACTCCAATCCAATCAATGCCACTCCAGTCCAATCTACCCCACTCTAGTCCAATCCACCCCACACTACCCCACCCCACTCCAGTCCACCCAACTCCAATCAATCCACCCCACCCCACTCCAATCCAATCCAATCCAATCCACCAAACCCCCCTCCAATCTAATCCAGTCCAGGCCAATCCACCCCCTCCATTCTACTCTAATTCACCCCACTCCAAACCACCCTACTCCAATCCAGCCCACCCTAATCCAGTCCACCGCACCCCAAACCAATCTAATCCACCTCACTCTAATCCACTCCAATCCAATCCACCTCACCCCATTTCAATCCACCCACTTCAATCCAATCCACCCCATCCAGTCTCCCCACCCCAATCCACCCCACTCAGTCCAACCTTATCTACCCTAATCCAATCCACCCCAATCTACTCCAGTCCAATCCGCCCCACTACCTCAATTCACTCCAACCCACTCCACCCTATTCCACACCACTCCACTCTACACCACTGCACTCTATGACACTGAACTCTACGACACTCTCTGCCACTGAAACACTGAATTCTACTCCCCTCTACTCAACTCTACGACACTCTACTCCCCCCACTTCACTCTAGGACACTCCACACCATTAACTTTTAGCCATGCTGAACAGCAGCCACACAGGTGTACAACATGGCAACCCCACATTACCAAAGCCACCAGCTCTTTTGTAGGTGAGACCTATTGGCTTTGCCAATGCTTGTTCTAATTGCAGCTCCTTTACTCATTGAAGTCAGAATGAAAAGCCACTAAGGCCTTCATAACGAGTGGCCTCTTAATTCCGATAGGGTCGGTAACCACAGTTACTAGCCCCATTAAAGTTATGAGATCCACTGGAGCACTGTGGATCTCTTAACTTTCTCCCTCAGATTTCAGCTGCTAAAAGTAACCAAAATCACCGGCTGAAAGTCAGGCCCAAAATAAGAATTCACCAAAGAAACTGGACATGACATTATTGATTCCCCAGTAACGCCCTTTTTTTAGTGGGCTCTCAAGGTACAACTCATAATGCGCTGTATTTTCCCCACACCTAGAGTTACTGCTACCCTTAGGGAAAAGTACTCTACCCCTGGTGTACTGGGAATAGGAGCAAGAACCAAGAGAGAGAGTCTGCCTGCTTTGGTGCGATGGGACATGGGCACAGCAAAGAGGTCATGTGAAAAGTGCCTTGTGGACTATGCAAAATGTCTTGCCTAAGATCCATGAATTCACTGGTCAACTGTGGAGGCCAACTAGGACTTAACAAGAGAGTGCTGACGTGAGTCACTTACAGACCTGTCATTTTTTATTTTTTTTTCGAAATCAGACATATTACAGTAGAATGTTTGTTAAAGAAAAGAGAAGAACCAAAACATGAAACATCAAACAAAAAAAAGAAAAAAGAAAAAAAAAGAAATAAACAAAAAAAACAAAAAACAAAAAAGCATAGCACAGCTATGGAGCTCATCCTAGTCAATCATATATCTTAGTACTAAATTTGCACTTGAGCAATCTTTGCCCTTTTTTCTCCAAGACTTTCATCAAATTTCAACAATTGTTCCAAAAATCACTAATTAGCAGCACGTTATAATCTGTTCCATTAGCCTACACCTTGTCTGTTTTGTTCCTCCATCCAGACACTTAGCGGCTTCCAAATATTCATACCTTTTTTCATAGTTTTTATCCCTTTACACTTATAAAGGGCAATTTCCTGCCGCCCTATGAATATTAGCCTATACAGCCACTGATAAAATGTAGGCGGTTCCTGATCCTTCCATACTGTGGCAATCAAAAGACGTGCAATTGATATAATTAAAAACACAAAATCCCTCTGTACCAAGTCAAGCTGCAACCTACAATCACAGCCCAATAACATCAGTGTGGGGAGATCTTTATATTTCTCCCCAATGTCTGAAGCATAAAAGATTCAATCCCTTCTTTTAACCTATCTAGCTTTACACATGAATAAAACATATGTACCATATCAGCTGGTCCGGTTTGACATCTAGGGCAATCATCGGATTGCCTTTTTCCCCACTTAAAAAGTTTCGATGGTGTGTAGTAAAGACTATAAACCGTTTTATATTGTTGAGCCTTTAAGTTTTTTTTCCCACCTCCAACACTTTGGGGCCGATTCCGATCTCGGTCGGAGGCGCACCCAATACCATTCGGTCGGGAAAAAAGCCATGCGAATGCCTGTTTCCCGACCGAACCGTACATCATACCGAACGAGTAAGTACGATGCGCACAACAGCACAGAATCCGGCCGAGTCGTACTCACCCAATCCAGGTCCTGTTCTCCGACCGAGGCGAATCCGGAAACGCAGAATCGAGTCGCACGGAAGGGAAAATGCAGCCCCGTCCGGCCGAACAAGTACGATGCGCTTTCCGTACGCGCCGAACCCGTCGCTACATCCGGCACGTCAAAGCTTCCGGGAGAGGCGCACATAAGCTCCGATTCGCGCCACAACACAATCCACGGCTACGAGGCGAACACGCCAGCGACGAGGACGACGCGAAGCAACGAGAAAGACGAACGACACGAACCAACCATGAATCCCTTCGTCCCGATCCTACCAATATTCTACATTTACCACCGGAACAGGCACAGACGCGTACGGCGCAGAAGGTAAGTCAGACACCAACCACAAAACACATACAACACGTACACGACACATCACACACACACAGAGGGATGCAGAATTTACTTACACCAGCAACAGCAGCACCATAGGGGCGGGATGCCCATCACCAATGCCACATATGCACACAGGGGCCTGGATGCGCACCACCACTACCACCCCTACCCAGGGGGGCTGGATGCCTACCACTACTACCACCCTTAGCCAGGGGGTGCCAGATGCCCACCACCACTACCACCCTTACCCAGGGGGGCTGGATGCCTACCACTACTACCACCCTTACCCAGGGGGGCTGGATGCCTTCCACTACTATCACCCTAAGCCAGGGGGGTGCCAGATGCCTACCACTACTACCACCCTTAGCCAGGGGGGTGCCAGATGCCCACCACTACTACCACCCTTACCCAGGGGGGCTGGATGCCTACCACTACTATCACCCTAAGCCAGGGGGTGCCAGATGCCTACCACTACTACCACCCTTAGCCAGGGGGTGCGAGATGCCCACCACTACTACCACCCTTACCCAGGGGGGCTGGATAACTACCACTACTACCACCCTTAGCCAGGGGGTGCCGGATGCCCACCACTACTACCACCCTTACCCAGGGGGCTGGATGCCTACCACAACTACAACCCTTACCCAGGGGGGGCTGGATGCCTACCACTACTACCACCCTTACCCAGGGGGGTGCCAGATGCCCACCACCACTACCACCCTTACCCAGGGGGGGCTGGATGCCTACCACTACTATCACCCTAAGCCAGGGGGGCTGGATGCCTACCACTACTACCACCCTTAGCTAGGGGGGTGCCGGATGCCCACCACTACTACCACCCTTACCCAGGGGGGCTGGATGCCTACCACAACTACCACCCTTACCCAGGGGGGGCTGGATGCCTACCACTACTACCACCCTTACCCAGGGGGGCTGGATGCCTACCACAACTACCACCCTTACCCAGGGGGGGCTGGATGCCTACCACTACTACCACCCTTAGCCAGGGGGTGCCAGATGCCCACCACCACTACCACCCTTACCCAGGGGGGCTGGATGCCTACCACTACTATCACCCTAAGCCAGGGGGCTGGATGCCTACCACTACTACCACCCTTACCCAGGGGGTGCCAGATGCCCACCACCACTACCACCCTTACCCAGGGGGCTGGATGCCTACCACAACTACCACCCTTACCCAGGGGGGCTGGATGCCTACCACTACTACCACCCTTAGCCAGGGGGTGCCAGATGCCCACCACCACTACCACCCTTACCCAGGGGGGCTGGATGCCTACCACTACTATCACCCTAAGCCAGGGGGCTGGATGCCTACCACTACTACCACCCTTAGCCAGGGGGGTGCCAGATGCCCACCACTACTACCACCCTTATCCAGGGGGGGCTGGATGCCTACCACTACTATCACCTCTACCCATGAGGGGCTGGATGCCTACCACCAACACCACCCCCACTCATAGGATGGACAATGCATGACACAACCAGCACACCACAACCTAGGGAATGCAAGAAAAAGACATCCCCCAACACCATGACAAGCGTGTGTAGACTGTGTCAAATGCCTACAACACTGAACATGACTTTGAACATACAATGTGACCCCCTATCACATGTGCCACACATATATGTGTGTGGCCCCCACAATGCAAGCAGGCCATGACCAATGTGGCAATGGGGCCCAAACCCCCATCATCACAGTGACCAAAATGTAAGTGAGGGGTCCATAGCTGAAGCACATTTTGAACATTGTGGCAATGGGGTCCAAACCCCCATCATCACAGTGACCAAAAGGTAAGTGTGGGGTCCATAGCTGAATCACATTTCGAACATTGTGGCAATGGGGTCCAAACCCCCATCATCACAGTGACCAAAAGGTAAGTGTGGGGTCCATATCTGAAGCACATTTTGA
The DNA here is from genome assembly GCA_963921515.1 of Calotriton arnoldi. Lineage (NCBI taxonomy): Eukaryota > Metazoa > Chordata > Amphibia > Caudata > Salamandridae > Calotriton > Calotriton arnoldi. The sequence goes on from CAWUFW010005871.1 coordinate 32,740, forward strand.
ACATTGTGGCAATGGGGTCCAAACCCCCATCATCACAGAGACCAAAAGGTAAGTGTGGGGTCCATAGCTGAATCACATTTCGAACATTGTGGCAATGGGGTCCAAACCCCCATCATCACAGTGACCAAAAGGTAAGTGTGGGGTCCATAGCTGAACCACATTTTGAACATTGTGGCAATGGGGTCCAAACCCCCATCATCACAGTGACCAAAAGGTAAGTGTGGGGTCCATAGCTGAAGCACATTTTGAACATTGTGGCAATGGGGTCCAAACCCCCATCATCACAGTGACCAAAATGTAAGTGTTGACAAAGAAAAAGCTGCAACTGCCAAACTGCATGGATGATTCCTGGTCACAGAACATAAAACACATCAGTGGCAAAGTAGTGCATGTGTCCCATTGCAACATAGATTGGGGGAGGCAAATACTGCAGTGCAAATAAGACATACCTTTGGCCATGTGCAGACAAACAACACCCATGGGGGCTGACACAGTCAACATTCATCAATGACACAATGACAGAAGTGACCATCAGAATGCAGACCCACATATTTGCACCAATGGGCACACAAATGCAGATACCCTGTGGAGACTGTAGATGTGAGGTGAACAGATACCATAGCATGGCAGCAATGGGACACACAAACCATGATCATTGTGCTGACTGATGACCTAGGAGTCCCAGGGACAGCAGGGGAAACCCACCAAACTACATACAGCCAATGGCACACCTAAGATATGCCAATGCAGTGGTGCAGATGCACAAACACAAACAGGCAGACCCACACTGCACATCAAACACAACAGGTGAGGGGGGTGCCAGTGTCCCCAGGCAACCACACAACACATGAGGAGGCCTGAATACCAATCATACAGATGTGCATACAGTGCCACACAAAGGTAACTCATGGATCCAAATCCCCTATGTGGGCAATCAGGCATTGTCAGATGAGAGGGAGCACAAATCACACATGTCACACAGGCACGTAGGAACAGCAACTGACACAGCAAGACACAGACACACCACAGCACTACCCCCAGGGCCCCCACAATGTGGTGACCCTGGGCTGCATTACAATCCCACTGTGATGACAAAGCTAAATGTCGTTCACACTGTGAACCACAGTCATGTGTCCTGAGCAACAAACTACCATCACACCTACACAAGCACAAATCAATCAGCACGGCCAGTAAGCCAAGGCCAACATGGAGGCAGGGGTCTAGCCGGGCAACAACTCTCATCTGCACACACTCAACACCACACACCTCGACCTCCAACAATGTGCAGCAGTGAAGCACACATGCACTGGTGACATTGCACATGCACCCATGACAATTCCAGGGTGGTGGGTGGGAACCAAGGTGCAGAAACACATCACACATGGCCACTCAACAAGACTCCTGAATGTCTGACACACTGCACACTACGCTGTACATGGACATGACGGCAATACCACACCAACCAATGGGATCCCAGCCACAGTCACACACCAATGAAGAAGCCAAGGTCACCCACAAAGAACACACATAGACAACAACCAACATTGCAGCCCGGACCCTGAGGAGTGCCAGCAGTCACACACACAACGTGTCACAATCACTGAAAGATAACACAAACTGGAAATCACATGACAGGTGCAAACAACAAGTGCCAAGGGGAAACCTGACTGTGACCCATCTGCGTCTGCACACAAACTCAGCCCTGACAGCAAACACACCTATGGGTGACACCCTGATGACCAGTAATGTGCCATGCACCCACATCACAGAGAACCCAGGGAGAAGACTTTGGGGGAACATAGGTCAACTCAGCAAGCATCACAAACAGGTACAACACTAGGGATCACAGCATGCACAGCAAAACGGAAGTGAACACACAGACATGCTCATACAACACACACCTTGGGCGCAGGCAATGTCACAGGAGTACACACTGCCATGAGGGGACTCCACTCCTGTGTGAGGAAAGCTGTGCCATATGTTGCCTCAGTAGGGCCCCATCATGTCAGCTGAGCACTTGGTCACACAATCAACAATTAGCACCAAATGAAGGCTCCTGTCACATCAGCCTGGTCATGGAAGTGCCCACGAAATCATCAGCACAGATCCAACACACTTGTATAGCAATGTTGCACTGACAACACAGATGAGTCCTTCCCCATTGATGCCCAAACCTGCATGTCCAGTGGAGATGGCCACACGGTCAGGGAAGTAGACGAATTGAACAATGGCAGGCACAACAGATGTGCAGGGGTGGAAGCCACAGATGTGAAATTGCTAATGTAAGTAGGAAATCCCATTGCCAAATACTGAACACATGACACCCTCAGATGCTGCTTTGGATGACATGGATACACCACAGGATAGGACACATTCCCCCTGGACCACATGTGTTCCTGCACAGTAACACTTCATTATCATGAGACCAAATATCACCATCACTGCAGCAAGGGCATGGTTAGCATCATCAACAACATGTACATCAGAAGCATAAGCACTAGAGAACAGAAAGTTGCTTTATTCAGCATATGTGTGTTTAAAAGTGAAAGTCCAGAATAAACACAAAGGCCAATGGCCAGTCCATTGTCAAAGTCCAAACAGGGTGACAGTGGCAGATGTCACCCTACGCATGCCTGCACTGCACAAAACCAGAGACAAAGACAATCCACTAGGGGGGTCAACCGGGGGGGCAGGCCAGCCACCGCAGGGACAGGATCAGGGCTCACCAGGAGGAAGCAGGGAAGGGGTGGTGGGTGCTGGCGAGCCACTGACAACTGCAGTGGCGGTGTCTGACATGGTGTGTGCCGGCACAACTGGGGGGCATGACTCAGATGTTGTGGGTGCCGGCACGACTGCAGTGGACCCTGCAGATGGAGTGGACAGGTCCGCCACTGCAGTGCCCAAGTCAGACAGGGTGGTAGTGGACTCCACTGCAGTGCCTACCACCAGGGGAGGAGAATGGGGAACAGGCAAGGTGGGCTGGACAGAGGGGGAGGACACCCTCACCACATCAGTGGCACAGACAAGCGCAGCGGGGGGTGTGGTGCCGGGAGAGCAAGTGGCAGGGGGAGAAGGCCGGATCCTCTTGGGGATGGTATATCTGTGGGTGGGGGAACCTGGGGCAGGGTGTGGTGGGGGCACCTGTGGAGTGGGGGCCTGAGGGATGGAGGAAGGAGACCTGGTGCCTGAGCTGCAGGGCGGCGGCGGGGTCTTGCTCTTATGACTCCGGGGGGACTTGCGGGTGGGGGCCTCAGTCTGTCTGCGCCTGGGGGAGGGTGTCCGGGGGCGAGGGGCACTCTGCTCCGTGTGGGTGGGCTTCCTCGTCCCCCTGAATGCTGTATCAGCTGGATCGGAGGGGAAGAGGCCGAGGTCACTGAGGAAGAGCCGCTGGGTCTTTGGGGTTGCAGGTGAGGCAAGGGAGGGTGCTTTGGAGGGAGAGGCAACTGAGGACTGCGCAGTGCTCGTGGATGCGTGTGTGTGTTCCAGGGCCCCATCCCCTGTGAGTCTGGTTTCAGTCCCCTGACTGTGCTTGCGTGTGCGTTTTGTTTGTGGCGTGTGTGTCTGTGTGCTGGACGTGTGTGTGCTGGTGTGTGCCTGTGTGTGTGTGCTTGGGACGGGTAAGGTGCTGGGGAGTGTGGATGGAGCAGAGGCAGGAGGGGTGAGGGACTGTCTGAGGAGGGACACTGCTGCCGTCAGGGAGGAGTCCATGGACCTATTGCCCCTCTGTAGGTCAGACATGCCCGATAAGATGCCCTCCATGAACGACACCAGCTGAGTCAACAGAGCGGTGTGCGCATGGAGGACACTCAGCATGGCTGTCTGCCCTACATGGAGCTGGCGAAGGAGGTACACAGACTCCTCACTCAGGGCAGCAGGGGACACAGGGGCAGGGGGTGCGGTGCCTGGCCCAAAGGAGACACGCTCCCGAACATGGGAGCCTCCACGGACCTGGGGAATGGGAGCCGATGGGAGGGCGGTGGTGGTGCTGGTGGTGGCGGGGACAGCAACACTAGCTGGGGTGTGGTGGCTGCTGACACCCGCCTCCATAAGGGAGTCATCCTCCGAGCCGCTGTGGTCCTCAGCTGAGGTGGATGCTGCTGAGGACTTCTCGGTGTGGCTCCCCTCGCCCTCCGTGCCACTGGGTCCCTCCGACCACTCCTCGGCTGTTGACCCAGTCTGGCTCTCCGGCTCCTCCTGGTCCGTGGAGCTGTCCCCTTCCGTGGCCGTGGATGTATCTGCAAACAATGGGGAAACAGACAGACATCAGTCACCTGCACCAAACGCACACACCACTGTGAGCACAGCACATTACAGAGCAAGCCCTGGCATCATTAGTTGAACATTGCTAAAAGTGCCCTAACTGAACAGGAGAAGCCAATTGTCAGTCTGATGCCAACCATGGCACTCACATCCCACATGGCCTTGCACCCATCTGTCTGGTGTCTGTTGGATAGCAACACCCCAGTGTGGACACATGCACCACCTACACAGTAGTTGGACAGTGCAGAGGACACGGTGTAGCATGTGGACATGCACACATCACAACTCTTGCCACTGAGTCAGTACAGGTTTCCGGATGAAAGGGATGCCCAGAGTCAAATAGGAAATGCATGTGATGCATACCAGCGACAGACACCATGATGCACCCATGTCCTGATAGCCATCGCCACAATGGTGTGCATGTAGCACATGTCACTCCCCTGCAGGATCACCAATAAGTAGACACATGCCATGGCGGAGGCATGACTGCTAAGTCATACATCACTGTCTCAGTGATGTATGACTTGGCAGCCAGACAACAACACTCTGCACTGTGTCACAATAGTAGGTCATGGGGAATGCAAGCCCTGGAGCTGCACAAGTGCACATGTACATCCCCCACACAACACATCATCTTAACCATCACCTGTCCAGGTCATACCGATTGGACATATGGGAGACCTGTGACACTACCCTCTGAACCTGAGCCCCTCACAATCTGCTGTGAATGGGAAACAGCTGCCTGAACTTCACATTCGCATACCCCAGTCTGCACGGGCAGCTGATCAAATACCTATGTGACACACAAGTATCGTCTCCTATGGTCACATCTCCAGTGGCATGCTGAGCCCCTACCGAGAAACACCCCAGCAGTCCTGGCAACAAATCCACAGCACACTGACACAGAGGCAGACACCTGAGGGGTCAAATCACTGCGCACAACGTGTCAGCTGATACCCGGGAGTGGGAGTACAGGTGTATTGGATGGGCTGGAGTAGGCATGACTGTCCTGCCCCACATGAATGAGGGATGAGCCCTGGACAGTGGATAGCTGGCTATGTATGTGTCACACACGTAATCTGAACACTCCTGGGGCCCAAACATTGTTCCTACCCGCTGCATGGGTGTGTGCCAGATACCCCAGGCACATGTGGTGGCTCAGCTCAGCAAGTGGACCGCATATGAAAGCAACACGCAGATTACATGTCCAAACACAGGCATTGTGTGAACAATGGACCCACCCATGATGCCCACAACAGAGTTAGGGAAACAGATGCTGTCCCCCACCTTGAGTGAAGCAAACTGCAAGGACACAGTCCCAAGTGACACAATTCCCTGAATGTAAGGGCCACACCTGGGTATCAGATGAGGAGTGGGCAGTGCACAATAGAGGGACATGGCTCCTGGACAACATGACTGCTGTACTGTGGCAGTTTAACCAGGCCAGAGGAGGGCACATAGCATGTAATACAGAGTTCACAGTGCAGTCTTTGACTCACCCCCTCCTTGCTGCTGTCTGGCCTTCAGCTGCCCATCGAGGTCTGGAAACACCACCGCCAGGATCTGGAGCATGTGGGGGTCAGGGTCCGTGTTCCGCCCCTCCTGCGAGGAGGCGACAGCTTCAGCTGGACCCATGCAATCCTCCGGGTCCAGCCCCGAAGGTCCTGCCACCTCTTCTGGCAGTTGCGGATCCGGCGCTTGTAGACCCCCACGGACCGGACAGCCCGGACGATGTCCTTCCAGATCTCCTGCTTCCGATGGGCATTAACCTGTGAGGATGACAAAGTGAAAAGGCCATTACTACACATGCAACATATCCGTGCATGACACAGTTGTATATACATGTCTCAATCACAGGGGCACATGATGTACACAGGCAGTGCAACGCTGCCCATGGACAGTTTGCCAGAAGTCACTACATGGTATCATTGCATGGGAAGTAAAACCTTATTCAAATGCACTGTCACTGCACCATACCTGTCCAGTGCATGTCACTACACACTATGGGGGGTGACAACTACTCAGTGAGCCTGCTAGCCAGTGGCGTGCAGACTTTCAGCCTTGCTAGTCAGACAAAATGCACATTCAGAAAGGCAGTGCACAGAACACTCACCTGCTCCCCTGGTGTCCCATACAGCTTGCTGTACTGTGGAAGTAGGCTGTCCAGCAGGGCCTGGTTCTCCTCAAGGCTGAAGGCTGGGGCTCTCTCCACAGTACGTGCCATTGCAGGGTCCAGAGGGGGCAGAGACAGCAGCAGTGCAGTGGCAGATGTCGTCCTGGAGCATGTAGTGCAGGCAAGTGAGCTCTCAGGGGAACAGCCAGCAATATATATGTGCTGCAGAGGCAGATACTGTCCCATGTGTCCAAAGTGATAGGTCCAAGTCGTTTGCATCTTCTGAATCTGGCCAATCCATGGAATAGCAGCACCAATACACGCCCACAGCATCCTTCAAATCTTCAACTTCATGACATACATGATTTTGCAACATTGTTGTGGGTGACCAACTGAATTTCCAGCAACCGACTCGTTCGAATTTCGAAAACGCGTCCGTTGCCAGGCTAGGCCATTGTCAATGGGTGCGCATCGATCGGTCCATTGCTGTTCAACGCGTACAGGGGTACAACGCGTACCCGCACACATTGAATGCAATGGGCCGGCCGGGCGCACCGATCGGTCCATTGCGGTACAACGCGTACAGGGGTACAACGCGTACCCGCACACATTGAATGCAATGGGCCGGCCGGGTGCACTGATCGGTCCATTGCTGTTCAACACGTACAGGGATACAACGCGTACCCGCACACATTGAATGCAATGGGCCGGCCAGGCGCACCGATCGGTCCATTGCTGTTCAACGCGTACAGGGGTACAACGCGTACCCGCACACATTGAATGCAATGGGCCGGCCGGGCGCACCGATCGGTCCATTGCGGTACAACGCGTACAGGGGTACAACGCGTACCCGCACACATTGAATGCAATGGGCCGGCCGGGTGCACCGATCGGTCCATTGCTGTTCAACGCATCCCTGTACAAGTGACTGGCATATGTCACCATGCCTGTCTCAGATGAACATATGCCAGCCACAGATAGCTCCCAGGGAGTGAGGGGCACACCTACAACACGACAGCCTGTCCAAACTGTATCATAAGGCATGTAAGGCTGCATTTCCTATTGTGTGTATGTTGGTGTACATGTTGTCCTGTGGGTGTCACCTGGGGGCAGCCACCCCCAGGCTGTGCACGTGTTCATGGGGACAGGATCCTGGGTGTTACGTGTACATGACCACTGTGATGTGCAACTGTTCATATCTGTGCATGTGCCATGGTCACATTTCACGGTGGTGTATGTGTATGTCATGTCACATACCCCGTGAGTCCCATGTGGGACGGTATGTTTGAGCCAGGGTGTCCCAGTGGCACAATAGTGATGGTCCTCCACAGTCTGTGTGCATGTAGTGTTTACAATGTCTCTGATTTCATGTGCACAATGGGAGACAGTCTCCACATCCACGTTGTGTGTGCATGGACTTTGATGTTGTGCGTGTGTGTGTCACAGACGTCCATGTCTGTCCTGCAGTGGCAAGTGGGACCACTACCTGTGGGGGTCATGGTTGTTTTGCTGTGGTGTATACATGATACTCCATGTAATGCCAGTGTCCATGTGACAATACAGGGTCCCTGGGAATGTACCTGTCGTTGAGCTGTGATGCCTGGGGCACATCTGTCCTCACATGTCACTGTGGGGGTGATTGTGACATGGCAGCAGGAGATGGGAACTGTGACACGGCCTCATGATATCCAATGGGCCAACCTGGGACTTATTGATGCCACTTGTTGAACCGTGATGACAGATGTTGGCCATGTATGTACCATACATGTCCTTACGAAACTGCACACTTCATGTAGTTGTGCCTCATAATGATGTATGATGTGATATTGAGTGTGTTCAATGCCGCATATGTGGGGTGACTGCACTGCAGGGCTCCTGCTGTCCATAGACCATTCCCAGACCTGGCAACGATGGTGGAACGGGACAGCATCCGACGGTACCGCTTCACCAGGCAGCTGATTGAGGATTTGGCAGTGCAGTTGGCCCCACATTTGCAGCCTGGCCGGCCGTATCCTACAGCGCTGACCCCCAAGGTGAAGGTGATGGCAGCCCTACACTTCTTTGCCACCGGTACCTTCCAACATACTGTGGCGACTGCTGGTGGGATATCACAGACCATGTTGAGCTGTGTGCTCCGCGATGTTTTGGAGGCAATGTTGCTATACCTGAACCGGTACATCTATTTCCCTAGACTGCAACGACTCACTGACGTGAAGAGTGACTTCTATGCCCTGGAGAGGATGCCGCATGTCATTGGCTCCATTGATGGGACACATGTGGCTTTGGTACCACCACAGGCCCAGGAGCAGGTCTACCGTAACCGCAAGCACTACCACTCGGTCAATGCACTGGTGGTGTGTCTTGCAGATATGACCATCACACATGTGTGTGCCCGTTTCCCTGGTTCAGCACACGATGCCTTTGTGATGAGGAGTAGTCGCATCCCCAGGATGATGGCACAGATGCAGAACCAGCGTGCCTGGCTTGTCGGTGTGTACTGACTTTGTGCCATTGTGTGTGATCTGATCTGTAGTATTCCACCCACTTTTCCAAGTCAGCTAATGTGCACTTGTCTGTCCGTAGGTGACTCGGGATACCCCAACATGCCGTGGTTGCTGACACCCCTCAGGAACCCTGTGACACCAGCCCAGATGCGCTACAATGAGGCACATGGTCGGACCAGGAGAGTGATTGAGCGGACATTTGGTCTCCTGAAGAGCCGCTTCCGCTGCCTCGACAAGACAGGAGGGTCCCTCCCATATGCCCCAGCGAAGGTGTGCAAGATTATCATCATCTGCTGCATGCTCCACAACCTGGCAGTGCGGAAGGAGTTGCCTCTCATCCAGGATGACAATGACCAACTATCCTGGAGCACGATGCCAGTGATGATATGATGATGAGGGTGATGTCCGCACACAGCTCATCACCAACTTCTTTAGCTGAATGTGAGTATCCTGAGGTGTCATGTCAATGATGTGAGTTGGCATGATATGTGTAGGTGGTGCTCTGGTGCTGTTGGAGTGTGTCCATGGGCTACTTGACTGGATGTGTGTAGCGATGTGTGCTTACAGGTGGTCTGTACTCCCCAACAGTGTTGACATGCTAACTTGGTTCTGGGTGGGTATCTTGTAACATGTATTGTGCATGAGTTTTGCTGTTCTGTCCTGTTCTCCATTGCTTTTGACTGTGTGTCATTTCTGTCCTTCACAGGATACTTTCAGATTCGTTTGGTCAACTGTGTCCACCGACGACGTGATTGTACTTCCAGGGTGGTAGCTGTTGTGTCCCTACAGGTGATGTGCGCCACACCCATGGACTTCCTTCCTTCTACAGTTGTTGACTGTGTGCCCGCTGCCAGGTGGGATTAGCTTGCATCTGTAGTGGTTACGACATGTTGCAACTGTGTAATAAACCTGTGCTTCACTTTGTGATGTGCGTTGTCTGTGGTCACACATTTGACTGCCATTTGCTTACTGCACCTGTGGGCTACTTGACTACAACTGGGAATAGGTGTGGTGTCTGTGCATTGCACCGTCTTCCCTGGCAACATCAGTGTAGGCAATGAGTCAGATGGCCTAGGTGTGTATGTGTTGTGTAGCCCTGGTGGTGTATCTCCCTCATATGTGTCACGTTGCCTTTACTCACATGCCTGTGTTGTACTTGCTGTTGCAGTCCGCATACACAGTGTAATTTTGCAGTTCATCATCCCCATGACAGCACCCACGTTGGAATCACAACAGAGGCAAGTATGGTGTATTAGTGTGTTTATTGTGATACATTTGTGTGAATAGTGCATAGGATTGTTAGTGCTGTACATTTATATTGCAATCAGAAGTTCCTAGGTGAATTGAAAGTCCTGGTAGACAAAATCCCCAGTATCGGGGCCACAGTTGTCTGAGACATTGGTCCAACTTGTACTCCCCATGTCATGTGTGGGAGTTGTGTTGCTGTCAACAGGGTGAACAGTCTGTGCACAAAGGTGAACATCCAGAACAGGTTCAGGCTTCCTGGGGGTTGCACTTGGCCATCGGACTCTCACTTGCCCCTCCTCGGACGACCCCTCTTCTTTGGGGGGGGCCCCTCAAGTACAGGCTGCTGTGGTGCAGGGGACTCTCCGCCAGAGTCATCCTCCCTCCCTGTGGCAGTTGCAGTTTGTTCAGCACCAGATGTTGTTGGCACACAGGGAGGTGTAGACTGGTTACTGTTCATCTGGCGGAGGCATTGTAATATGTCCCTGTGCACCGCCGTCATCTCTTGAAGTGCGTCCCACTTGGACTCCACGCGGGACATGTGAGAGTCCAAGCGGGCATGATGGGCAGCCTGCTGCTGTTTCATGTCTCTGAGGAGCCCCACTACCTGGCTGAGATCTCCGGTGCTGGACTGGTACGCATCGGCTATGCGTACCAGTTGTGGGTCGTCATGCACACCAGACACCTCTGCAAGCAGCGACCTCTGTCTCCCACCCCTCCCACCACCCCTGCCGACATGTGCAGTGCGTGCAGTGGCACGCACAGATGACCCTGGTCCCCCTTGGGGGTTGGTGGTGGTGGTGGTGTCCATGGCCCCACGTTGGTCCAGGGTACCTGTGCTGGTGGTGCTCCTTGTTCTGTCTCTGTTGGCAGGGATGGTATTTGTGGTGACAGTCGTTGGAGGGGTGGGTGAGGGGGTGCAGCTGGTGGTCCTGCTGGTGCTGCAGCTGGTGGTCCTGCTGGTACTGCATGTTGACTTGCACCGGAGGTGCCAGGTTGGTCTTCTTCGTCCGAGGAGGGCAGAGGCTGTACGACACCAGTGAGCTCTGTATCCTCTTGAGCCTGGGACTGGGACTCCTCAGCGTCTGCTGCTGTGTCCCCATCATCACCTGTTTTTGGGAGACACACACAATGTATGTTATGTTTCTGCAGGCATCAATGGTTGACACACCTGACAGTTGTGACTGTGCCTCTGGGTGCGGGCCTGTACATTGCATTGTCCTAAGTTGTCACAGTCAGGGGTTGATATTGGTGAAGCACATTGTCCTGCATTATTTGGGCATTTCTATGTATTTGTTGGGGTGTGAACATGGTCTGCATTGGTTGTATTTGGTTGACAGCCGGCCCTCCTTCCCACCCAGCCAGTCAGTTATCCCACCATGGACTGTGCTTGCATTGCAGGGAGTGCAAGTTGTCTTTCAGGATGTCAGTCAGTGGTGTCCTGCTGTTGGTTGAGGCACAGTTGCCAGCAGGGCCTTGTGCTCCCCACAGCAGTAGCCAGTGTCAGCCATCTTGTCAGTTGTTTTCCACTCCCTGTGATGTGAGCATGGTTCAGGGTGGTGTTGATGGGACAGTTGTGGGGGTGAGCTATGTCTGTGAATATGACTCCCATCATGCTATTGACTCCACCCCACTTCCCAGCATTCCCATACTTACTTGCTTTTGTGGGGAGTTCAGTGTGTGTGGGTGTGAGAGCAATGGCAAGATGGCTGACAGTGGTGTCCTGCTGTTGGTTGGTGTGCAGTTCCCAGCATGCCCTTGTGCTCCCCACGACACAGCAACAGTGTCAGACATCTTTGATGGGCCTTTCCACTCTCTGTGGGATGTGCATGCGTGAGTGTGAGCTTGCTGGGCCATGTGGTGGGGGATGTAGCGCTGTGACTACGACTCCCATCATGCTATTGCCTCCACCCCCCTTCCCAGCATGCCCATCCTTCCTTCCATTTGACTCTGCTTCCCTGTGGGGTGGGCTGCCTGTGCTGACAGGATGGCTGGGAGTGTTGTCCTGGCAGTTGTTTGGCTAAAAGTCCAAAGAGTGTCCCTGTGCTTCACACAACATAACCCAGGGTGGAGGTTCTTTGTGGGATCTTGAGTTAGGATGTGAGGCATTGCATTCTCCCAGGTGGGTTATGTGGAGTATGTGTTGAGGGGGTGTGTGAGGGGAGGTGCTTGTGACTATGGTCAGTGCTGCAAGTCCTCCTTCCCACCCAGCCAGATATCCCACCATGGAACGTGCTTGCATTGCAGGGAGTGGAAGTTGTCTTTCAGGATGTCAGTCAGTGGTGTCCTGCTGTTGGTTGTTGCACAGTTGCCAGCAGGGCCTTGTGCTCCCCACAGCAGTAGCCAGTGTCAGCCATCTTGTCAGTTGTTTTCCACTCCCTGTGATGTGAGCATGGTTCAGGGTGGTGTTGATGGGACAGTTGTGGGGGTGAGCTATGTCTGTGACTATGACTCCCATCATGCTATTGCCTCCACCCCACTTCCCAGCATTCCCATACTTAAATTGCTTTTGTGGGGAGTTCAGTGTGTGTGGGTGTGAGAGCAATGGCAAGATGGCTGACAGTGGTGTCCTGCTGTTGGTTGGTGTGCAGTTCCCAGCATGCCCTTGTGCTCCCCACGACACAGCAACAGTGTCAGACATCTTTGATGGGCCTTTCCACTCTCTGTGGGATGTGCATGCGTGAGTGTGAGCTTGCTGGGCCATGTGGTGGGGGATGTAGAGCTGTGCCTACGACTCCCATCATGCTATTGCCTCCACCTCCCTTCCCAGCATGCCCATGCTTCCTTCCTTTTGACTCTGCTTCCCTGTGGGGTGGGCTGCGTGTGCTGACAGGATGGCTGGGAGTGTTGTCCTGGCAGTTGTTTGGCTAAAAGTCCCGAGAGTGTCCCTGTGCTTCACACAACATAACCCAGGGTGGTGGTTCTTTGTGGGATCTTGAGTTAGGATGTGAGGCATTGCATTCTCCCAGGTGGGTTATGTGGAGTATGTGTTGAGGGGGTGTGTGAGGGGAGGTGCTTGTGACTATGGTCAGTGCTGCAAGTCCTCCTTCCCACCCAGCCAGATATCCCACCATGGAACGTGCTTGCATTGCAGAGAGTGCAAGTTGGCTTTCAGGATGTCAGGCAGTGGTGTTGTGCTGTTTGTTGGTGCACAGTTCCCAGCAGGGCCTTGTGCTCCCCACAGCAGTAGCCAGTGTCAGCCATCTTGTCAGTCCTTACCCACTCCCTGTGATGTGAGCATGGTTCAGGGTGGTGTTGATGGGCCAGTTGTGAGGCTGAGCAATATCTGTGCCTACTACTCCCATCATGCTATTGCCTCCACCCCCTTCCCAGCATGCCCATGCTTCCTTCCTTTTGACTCTGCTTCCCTGTGGGGTGGGCTGCCTGTGCTGACAGGATGGCTGGGAGTGTTGTCCTGGCAGTTGTTTGGCTAAAAGTCCAAAGAGTGTCTCTGTGCTTCACACGACATAACCCAGGGTGGAGGTTCTTTGTGGGATCTTGAGTTAGGATGTGAGGCATTGCATTCTCCCAGGTGGGTTCTGTGGAGTTTGTGTTGAGGGGGTGTGTGAGGGGAGGTGCTTGTGACTATGGTCAGTGCTGCGAGTCCTCCTTCCCACCCAGCCAGATATCCCACCATGGAACGTGCTTCCATTGCAGGGAGTGGAAGTTGTCTCTCAGGATGTCAGTCAGTGGTGTCCTGCTGTTGGTTGTTGCACAGTTGCCAGCAGGGCCTTGTGCTCCCCACAGCAGTAGCCAGTGTCAGCCATCTTGTGAGTCCTTTTCCACTCCCTGTGATGTGCGCATGGTTCATGGTGGTGTTGATGGGACAGTTGTGGGGGTGAGCAATATCTGTGACTACGACTCCCATGATGCTATTGGCTACACTGACTTGCCCAGCATACACAGAAGTCCTTTCTTTCAGTGGTCTTCACTGTGTGTTGGTGTTGTAGTGGTGGCTACATGTCTGGATGTGTTTGTTAGTTATATTTGTGCCACTGCCTAGCTGTAGTTGTAGTTGTGTTTGTACATGTGATGACACGGTTAAATGTAACTTTGAGATGGCATGTGTTGTGTTTATCTGACTGACATACACATTTTGGGATGATTCTGTTCTGGTTGCTGTGTAATTGCTATGAGTGCATGGTTTGACTCTCCCCTTGACAGTGATGTGTGTGTGTATTGTGGCAGAATATTGTGTACATTTGTTGTGTACTCACCAGGCTCTGGGATGTTCTCTAGTCCATAGACGCTCACTGGCGGAAGGATGGCCCGCACCTTCTCCTCCCAGGGCCTGAGGTATACTGGCTTGGCAGGAGGGCCACTGCCGGTGTATTGGCTCAGGAGGTAGTCCTTCTTGAGCAGCTCCCGTACCCTCCTGCGCACGTCATACCACCTGTTCTGGATGTCAGTCTTTGTGCGCAGACATGGTGATTGTGCGTTCACCCTGTTGATGATCCTCTCCCACATCTTGGTTTTCTGGGAGATGGGTGTCTGTTGGACCAGTGTGCCAAACAGCTGTGGCTCTACCCTGAGGATCTCGTCTACCAGGACTTCCAATTCACAATCTAGGAACTTGTGATTCTTCTTGGGGGGCATGGTGATGGGTGGTGATGGTGAGTGATGTGTGTGTTGGTGTGCAGGTGATGGTGTGTGAGTGTGTGTTTTGCTGGGTGTATGTGAGGTAGCTATTTGTTGGTGTGCTGATGGTGTGTGGCTTGTGTGAGGGATGAGCTGTGGGTGTGTGGTTGCTGTCTGTTGAATGCTGGCAGTAGAATAGCATTTGCAAAGGATCATGGTTGGGATTTGTGTCCTTTATATGGGTGGAGTTGTGGGTGTGTCTTTGTTCTCTGTCCCCCCCCAGTCTTTATTGGCTTTGTAATTGCTTGTTTGGCCTTTTTTTGTGTATTTTTCCTTAGTACTTTCTGTGCATGTTGGAAACGTTCTTGTGATCGAGTCGGACCCTGCAGTTGTCTCGTACGGTCTTCTCCGTTTCGTTCACGCTGTGTTTGTGCAGTTTTCTATGCTGCGTACGCGTCGGTCGCGGTGTTTTGTGTTACTTTGGCTCGGTTTTGTATGCGTGTCGGTCGTACGGCTTGTCCTCCGTACGACTCGGTCGTGGTTTTCGTGCCTTGCATCGTACTTTGCGGTTTGGAGTTCGCGTGTACGTTTCGGTTGGATTTGTTCTGGGTGCGTGTCGGTCGGATCGATTCGCGTGTTTTTCCGGCCGGATTGCTGTTTTCCGTGCGGCTCGGTCATTCGGCTTGGGTTCAGTACGTGTCGGTCGGATTTTGCACGCCTTGCATCGTACTTGGCGTGTCGGGCGCCACAGGTACGTGTCGGTCGGAATTAATTCCGGCTCCGAGTCGGTCGGTGCTTTTTCCGGCCCGAATCGGAATCGACCCCTTTGTCTATATCAACCTCCCCATCACTTAATTTACTCATCCAGTTTACCTCTGTTTTTTCAACATCATCAGGTATGGATTTTAACAGCTCTTGATAGAAATCTTTGATTCTATTCCTAGAATTACCCATAATCTGCAAGATTGGTATCGGCCCGAAATTGATGCTCTCTTTAGAAATTCCTCTTATACAATTACGTATTTGCAAATATTTAAAACACGAGTCCCGCTGTAAGCCGAATCTTTGAGCTAATTCAATAAACGGCATCAATTCCCGATTCAGATAAACATCTGCCAATGTGACAATCCCCATTTGTTCCCATTTTCTAGTCACACCGTCATATATAATCGGGCGTAGAAGATCAGAATGCCAAAGTGATGTATATTTAGTAAACCTGCTTATTTTACAGATTTTCTCTACCCTTTTCCAAATTTTCACGACACATTCTATACATTTATAGCCTTTCTTTTGATACTTTTTCATATCGTCTTGACGTTGAAATATTCCTCCTGCAGCTTCCCCTATCGCCAGTTGATAAATAGTTGGTATTTTGGGCATATCAGTTTGCGCTTTTTCATAATGATAAAGAGTACCTAATTGTTGAAGAGCCGTAGCCCAATGATACAACTGAATATTGGGGGCATTCCAGCCCCCCCGGTCAACTGGATGAGTCAAATATTTATAAGCGCGGCGAATTTTGTGATAGCTCCAAATAAAATTAGAAAACATCCCCTCCATTTTACTTATTTTACTTGCTGCTAGCTCTAGTGGGATGGCCCGGATTAAATATAAAATCTTAGCAAATATTTTCATTTTGATTACATTAATCCTTCCAATTATTGTAAGATGTAGATGATCTAACCGTTTCAGCTCCCTATTAATTGAGCCCATCACTGGGTCTATATTTAGTGCCCATAAGTTAGTAATTTTAGATGTTAATATGACCCCTAAATATGTTGCTGACTCCGTTACTCGAGAATCTTGTAATAGACATTGAGAAGAACAAATAATTTGCGTCTTTGACCTATTTAGAAGATATCCCAACCTCCTCCCAAATTTTTCTGCCAACTTTTCTATTTCCGTAATTGCCTCCTGCGGAGCTGATGTTAACAAGGCAATATCATCCGCATATGCCAAAATTTTTGTCTCGTATCTATGAAAAACTACCGGTTTAATTAATGGATTATTCAAAATTAGGGAAATAAATGGGTCTAAATAAAACGCAAACAGGATTGGGGAGCAGGGGCAGCCTTGACGGGTGCCCCTTTCAATCTCCAACCTCCTAGATGTATACCCCATTACTTGAATCTTTGCATGGGGTTTGTAATACATAGCCTGTATCGCCCGAATAAATCCTGGACCAAAACCTCTGTCAGCCAATTTATCCCACAAATAACGCCAGGCCACCCGATCAAAGGCTTTCTCAGCATCCAGGAGGATCACAGCCACCGCTCTTTTCTCTACCTCCGCGATGTCCAATATTGATATTACTCGCCGCGTGTGGTCTGTGGTCCCCTGGCCGGGAACAAAGCCATGTTGCCATGGTGAAATTATTGCAACTATGTTCTTTTGTAATCGGGTAGCCATAATTTTGGAATATAATTTTGCATCCGCATTCATAAGAGAAATTGGACGATATGACGAGGGAAGTTCTGAGGGTTTACCTTTCTTTAGGAAGACTATGACGTCTGTATCCTGCCATGACAATGGAGGTATTCCACGATATTGAATATCCAAAAATAAGTCTTGCAAAAGGGGTACTATTTGTGCTGCAAGCATTTTATACACCTCAATAGGGATTTTATCTGGCCCAGCCGCCTTGCCTGATAAGAGAGACGCCAGTGCCTCCTGTACCTCTTCTACCGTAATTCCCAGCTCTAATTCTTGAGAAGTTTCATCATTTACCCTAGGAAGTGGTGGAGCACTATTATCAATAACTGCTAAGTCCTCTTGATCCTCTTGGTCCTCTGTCAGGACATCTGCTTGATATAATTTAGTATAGAATTCCTCAAAGATTTCAATAATCTTTTCCGGGTCTGATACCAATACACCATTTGCATCCTGCATTTTTGATATATTATTTCTAACATTTTTTTGTCTAGTTCCTAGGGCCAGTAATCTCCCTGTTGTCTCTCCGTATTCATACAGTTCTTTACGATACGTCTGAAATTTCTGAGCCACCTTCTCTTGAAAATACTGATTGATTTCAGCTTTAGCCAGTGCTATTTTACAGAGATGCTGTGACAATACATTTTCTACAGCTCCATTGCTAATTATTTGGATATGTTCCGATTCAAGTTTAACAAGTTTGTTAATCAATTGATCCATCTGTATTTTGCGCTTCTTCCGTGTATGGGCTATAAACCCTATCACTTCCCCCCTCAAGGCAGCCTTATATGTATCCCACACCATTGCTCGGGATGCGCTATATCTATTGAGATCAAAAAATGCCTGAGTCCAATACTTGATATAGGTACAGAACTCTTTATCCAGTAGTAGTTTTTTATCAAAAGTCCAAGTAGTTTGTCTGTTCAAACCCTGAACCTCCTTAATTTCCAAAACTAGCGGATTGTGATCCGAGTATAACTGTGGGAGTTTTTTTATATCCAATTTATCCAACATTTGCGTAGGGGCAAAGAAATAATCTAGGCGAGCAAATTTTTTATGGGGATGCGAGTAATAAGTAAAACCTGGATCGTTTTGTTGTTTTTCTAACCAGACGTCAGCTAGCCCATGACTATTTTTAAGAGAAAAAAGTGCTTTAAATACTTTAGGCTTCCTTCCTACATAGAATCTTACAGCTCTATCTCCATCCAAATGCAAATTGAAATCGCCACAAATAATCAGCGAGCATGACCAGTGGGCTAACTCAACCTCCAGCTCTTCCCAAATATATGGATCATCCAGGTTTGACCCATATATATTTACCACAGTAAAACCCAGGGATAGCTCCATTATGGTCCAACGGCCCCATCTATCTGATTTTGTTCGAAGGACCGTACTTCTACGATGCTTAATATATATAGCCACTCCTCTCGTTGTGGACGTTTGGGAGGAGCACACAGCTAGATTATACCCTCTGACCTCAAGCGATGATTTATTACCCCATGCAATATGCGTCTCCTGTAAACACACGACGTCCGGATTTAACATCGTAATTATCTCGAAGACCTTGGCCCGTTTTGCCTTATCATTCAAACCCCCAACGTTTGATGAGCAAATCGTATATTTACCCATAATTTACTAGTAAAGATATCTTGGATAGCCAATGCCAATACTTTTGAAATCTCTTCATAGTACAATGTATTCCATTATATATACAAATGCATATATCTGATTTCTGTTTTTTATTTTTACTGACCGCCCACCCCCTACCCCGGCTTTCCCTATTACCCTCCCTCACTTCCCCCTTCCGTGACCCCAACACTCACTACCCCCTCCACCCTCCCGACCTCCTGTGACTTCCCCCCCCTTCTCCCACCCACCCACCACCCTACGTCTATGGAAAAAGGGCTTATGGCCCTTACGATGGGGAGAGACTTCACTCCAGTCTCCTCTGTGTTCGCATGCCAGCACTTTCATCCTTAGCTGACTCTTTAGTTGTCTCTCTAGTTGTCAACTTGCTAGCTTTCCATCTTCTACGTTTGCTCATTATTTTACCTATGCTGGATATACACAACCCCGTTCTAGAATTTATTCTGGTCTCACATTTTTAGCTTTATTGTTTAAATAAACTGAATTTCCGCAATGTTCCCAAGCGGTTTTAAAGAGTGCTCAAATATTCCTGGGCCTGTATTTCCGATATAAAGAAGCGTGTTCGTCCCTTATGTAGTACTTTCAGAGTTGCTGGGTTCAGCAGAAAGGCCTGTGCACCTTTATTCTGAAAGGGGCTGATTAGTTGTCTTAGGTGCCATCTCCTCTCTACTGTATGGTGACAATAGTCTGGCCGCACGAAAAATTGAAGCCCTTTGCTCTGTCGTTTTCTATCCGGTCTTGCCAAGTCGTAGAGCGCCTCCCGAGCCAGGAAGTTGTTCAGATTGATCAAAATTGCTCTAGGACGATTTCCTGTTTGACCCTTTTTTCCCTCTGACTGTTTAAATGGAAATCTATGGGCTCTCTGTATCTCATTAGCCCAATTCCACATTGTTAGCTCCGGGAAAGCTTCAAGGAAAAGTTCCTGTACGAACTTGCGGACATCCGTCCCTTCCACTCCCTCTGGTATTTCTAGTATCCTAAGATTATTTCGCCGAAGCCGATTTTCTAAGTCAACTATCTTTAGCTGCATATCCTCCCGATGGGATGTGATCATATCCATATCAGCTCTTTGTACCACCATTTCATCCTCTAGAGCTGATATCCGCCCTTCTGCTGCATTTATTCTTTCGGAAAAATTACTGCAAGTTTTTGCGATTCTCCTAACCGAATTTTGCAGTTTACGGCAGGCAGTGTGCGTCTTCTGACTTTCCAAACAGGTCTCCGCTCTATGTTCCACCATTAACTGATAGATTGAAGTCAGTGATATCTCATCTGTATCATTGGGTGGCGCTGTAGCTCCCAAGGGAAGTTCCTCATCACCTTGTTTTTCAGGTGCAGGTTGCGGGGAGAGAGATATTTCCCACATTAAGTTCTTGCCTGCCCTAGCTCGAGGTATGTCAGTAGTTGGAGTCTTTTGTACCACAGATTTATTGCAGACCATAGTAGCATTTGGAGTTCTCTCCTCTGGTGTGGAATCCATTATTGAGTCATTATGCTCACTTCCCAGGCTAGTTATAGACCCTTCTAAGGACTCCTCTTTCAATCCTTCATCCTGCTCCTCATCCGACATGTCTGATGGATCTGACAATGAAAGGAAAGGCTCACTTGAGTCGCTCTCGCCGCTGGGTATTGTCACCTTCGCTAAGTTTAGTCCAGATTCTGAGGCATAAATAACAAGAGAATCCTGAACCTGATCTTCAGTAGTCTCCCCCAAGGTTTGTACTGTTGGTCCTGTCATCTGACAATAACTAACAGGTGAGAAAAGGGTCCTAGGGAATATTTTAAAGACCTGCGCGGATAAATCCCCAATCCAGATACAATAACAACACAGAATCCGCGGGTCTAAATAGTATATATATAGACAGAGAGTTTAGCCAACCAAAAACTAAATGGAATAATAACTAATAAAGGAGTCTCATTTAAGAGGACGGATTCCCATCACCCACCGAAGTGGCATGCTTCATCATTTGGGGATCTCCTCTCGTCTGCAAGCTACTGCAACCAAGGAGCTACAACTCCTTGCTAAATGTAAAGGAGGAGCTCGCGGATGTTTTTAATCACTTGTTTAGAGACGCAATCGCTACAGATTGATGAAGTATAAACAGTGTAGTGAACAGATAGTGCAGTGTGTAAAGTGATTTAAAATTGACTAACATGAAAAAAAAAAATGTATAAGGTATCTCATGTTGTCAAAGATTAAAAAAGCAGTAAACGCGTGATCTAAAAAAATGTGCGAACGCGCTAGAGATACGGTCTACATGTTTCAGCCAATGAAGGCTTTCTTCAGGACCATGATGTAACTACTGCACTGTGAAATAAGTGAAAATTTCAAAAGAACGATACAACCATATACCTGTGTATATCACTGTGTGATCACAGGTCTTGTACTCCTGTAAAAAGAAAAACAGACATTGAAGTTCGTATATAGTGGCTGGAAAAAGAATCTCTATCTTAATACGCCTTATCCACATTCAATTGCAATGTGAGAATGCCATTATCCTAGAAATAGGTAAATGGAGACCACCTTGTTGAATCGCCATATTTTGTGACGCTTTGGTTTTATCTTTCCTAGATGAGAACATTTGTGGAACTTTCTTATTTCTTCCCTCACTCAAATGTTCATCCTTATTGTTAGGGCAATTCAACTCTCCGACTGCTCCCTCCAAGGCTTTTTTTTTTATACTGCCTCCTATCTGGGGAACCTGAAGTCGACTGCCCAGCGGAGTATCTGACATCCCTCTGCTTTTGCCGCCCCGCGCTGTTCTTGGTGGCATCTTGAGGAATATAGCAACTCCAATATTTAATTTATTGGTACGTGCCAGTTTAGAATGGGGCCGTGGTGTGCCTAATCATACAATTGCTGTGACAATAGCTGTGTCGGTATCAGTTCGCAAGAGGAGGGAAGCATTCAGCGTGCTCCCCCTATATACTCAACCCTCCTGCTCCTCTCCTCGCAACCGCCCAGTTTCCCTCTGTTCACCGGTCTCTGCCGGTAGATGTTGTAATCCCCAATGCAGCGATGGAGAAGCGAAGCAAAACCAACTACCCACCCCGTCGTCCTCTGGAGCTCCAATACCTCACTCCGCCTGCCGTGTCCTCCGTTTTGGATCCCGTGCGTCCTCCGGTGGTTTCAATCTCGCATCACGACTGACGCTGCTCCCAGCGCCACAGCTACGCCGCACTTTGGAACCAAACAGCTCGCCACGGCATCCTCCGTTGTTTCCCGCAACTCGCTCCAGCTGACACGCCGTCAATTGCCTCCATGAGATCAGAGGCGTTCCGTCGGCCCCAGTCCAATGCCTTCAACCTGCCGCCTTGAACGAAACAAACAAACGGTAAGAGTCCAACACCTTCCGTTACGATTCTTCTTGGTTCGACATCTCTGTATTTGGATTTCTCACGAGCAGAGAGGAGTCACAGCGGAGCTCACCTCTCACACGTCCGTCTCGGACGCCATCTTTTTTCCCCACTTACAGACATGTCAGTGGCAGTTTGCACAATCCAAAGTTGGCAAACAGGATATTTTGGTAAACTAAGCAAGACTCTATTCCGATAATCCAAACAGGATGAGATAGCTGCATGGATCACCAACCTTCTCCTTTCAACTCAAAGGCATGGAAACATTTTCCTTAACCTCTTCAAAATGGAGTAACATGTACCAGCGATCTTGTTGACATGCAGGCAGAAAGTAAGATTAGTTTTAATAGTAACACCAACATTTTTGGTCATAGCATCAGGGGCAGGGAGTGGGACAAGAGTGAGTGACTATAAAACAAGGTCCAGCTCTAAGGAAGATTACCAACAGCTAATGCTCTGCTTTATCTGCATTGAATTTCAAAAGGTTATTGATCATCAATCATCCGTCAATCATTCATCTGACGCAAGACATTCCCAAAATTTAAGGAGAAAGTTAGAGTTACTATCTCTAAATTGTATCAGTAATTGAATATGACTAATGTAGCTAAAGCGAGTGAGGCCAAAATAACAAATAATGCATTTATTTGTTATTTTGGAAAAGAGGTAAAAACTTTAAGGAACTGCACAAATTGCATAATAATTCTTAATTAATCAATATCTTTGCTTATGTTGAAGAAGAAAAAACTGTTTAATTCACATTCAACAAAATACTAAAAGTAAAATTACAAATGTACACAATGAAAATGAGGCCTCTCTTGCACCACTTATAGATATGTGTCAGAAGGGCTCTTAGGGCCTGATTACGAGTTTTGATGTTATTTAACACACTTGAAAAATAATGATACCATGGGGTACGTTATTTATCGTATGCGATAAATAACACCTATTACTGAACGTGTGGGGAATAACTTGTGGATTTTGGTGTTTAACACACCAAAATCTGCATGATACTGTAAATACCTTATGCATTTCCCCTGTCAAATTTCAGCAGGTTTGACCCACTGACATTTAAGGAAGGTTGAGTTTGTTAGAACATCCAATATTTATCGGATGGGTTAAATACCTTCAAGCTCGTAATTTCGACCATACTTAAACGGGGTTTACGCATGGGTCAGAATTAACTGGCCCACTCATAATCAGGCCCTTAGTTTTAAACAAGGTATAGCCCCATTCTACTATGTTTGTCAAGGAGTTCACAATAGGATGTTCTTCACAGAGTTTTTAACATAAAACCCATTCTTCTTGCATTTGTCAAAGAGTTCACAATTCAAACTCCCATCCTAGTGCATTTGTAAAAGAGATCACAACATTAAACCTGTCTCTCAGGGTATTGAGTAAGAACAATCCACAACTGAGTCAGCGAAGTGTTGTAGATTTCAAACTTGGAACTGAGCAGTACACAAAAATACCACACAATAACTCAATGTCCAACCAATGTGTTTTCTTTAAAAATTGAAAGTACTTTAATGCACACACAACAAAGTACTAATTACTATACTCAAAATGATAACTCAATCAAAGAATGCTTTATTCGACAATACATGTCATAAAAGCATTACAGATAAGAAGTTAAAACAGTACAAAAGATTAAAAACTTGAATAAAAACAATTTGTGCAAAATGGCAAAATAGACATCAGATATTCCAATATAATACCAGGACATTGGTACATGGATAAACAGACATAAAAATATAAATTTCAGATGATCTCAATTAGTCTCAGAAAGCATATAAAAACTTATTGGAACCCACACATCACTTTAGCCCAGATACACATACATGATTGGAAAGAGGTTCCGGTTTCATTTTTCCACCGTAATAAGCTGCGAACGGATAGACCACATCCACCTTAAGAATTTTGCCATCGGAATAGCATACCTGGGTGATGGATCTGTACAGAGAATTCGGAAAGCTGTGCTACATGATCTAGTGCCCATATTCCTGCATGTTTGCGCCAACCAAGCTTTAAGCGGACCAGAATAGGCAGGGCAAACAAACAGCATGTGTAATAGAGTTTCTACGTGATCTGTACATGTTATACATTTGTTGGTTTTTGTGGTGGACCATTTAGCTGTAAAGCACTTTATGGGTAAAGTTCCTGTTCTAAATTGGAAATACAATTTCCGATCAAAGGGCTTTGTGATAGAGTCCCAATAAGGCTCAAGGTTCGGGCGTGATTTAATCTGTAGGTGGAGCCCTGAGAGTGAGGTGGAATCATGGCACCTACACTCGTCGTGTACAATCATCTCCCAATATATGTCCTTGTTAGAAATGGGATCTCTAGTTGGCAAGGGCTTGCACCTCTGTCCAAGTAGGGACCCTTCTTCCTAGTCAGGGTAAGGGTGTTACACTCGTGAAGGAACCCCTGCTCACCCTCGTGGTAGCTTGGCACGAGCAGTCAGGCTTAATTCAGAGGCAGTGTGTAAAGCATTTGCACATAACCAACAGTAATACAGTGTAAGCACTACAAACGGACACCACACCAGTTTAGAAAAACAACCAATTTTTATATACTTAAGACAAGACCAATTACGACAAAAATCCACAATACTATACTTTAAAAATGAATGCTTGATAAGGTAATTTCTTCTTTACTGGAATAACACAAAAGCAAAGTTCGTACGAGTCGGTAGCCCCGTCCGGGTCTACCGCGATGCTGAATTACACAGAGTCCAACAGTTCCAGCCGACCGCGTCGCTACGGGCCAGCAGAGTCGTGAACAGACTCGGTCACAGTACCTTTCTCGTTGTGGCTGGTACGGAGTGTACGAGCCAGTCGGCGTTCGTCGCGGTTGCAGTGCAAGACGGAGCGATGCAAGGTGCGGTGTCCCTCGATGCGGTGCAGGCAGCGGCTCGATGTGCGTCGTGCAGACGGAGTCGGTGAGTCCAAGGCGTACGATGCAGGGTGAGACGATGCTCGATGCGGTGCTGACAGGTTGCGATGCAGGCGACCAAGCCGGAGTGCGGGAGCTGGCGTCGGACAGCGGTGCGAGTCGGAGCGGTGCGTCGCAGATGTGCGAGCGGTGCCCCAAATGCGATGCGGTCACGACTCTTGAGCCAGTTGCAGCGTCCGCGTCGGTCGGGTCCGGCTGGTTCAGTGAAGCGATGCGATGTGAACTGCGGTGCCCACAGGTCATGGTGCAAGCAGCGGCTCGATGTTGACGGGCGTCTGACTTCGCCTACGGTGAGACCAGGGTTGCGATGCGAAGCGGGGCGATGCGGTCTGCGGTGCAAACAGGTCACCGGTCAGGGATGGATTCGGTTGACGGAGTCGGTTTCAGTTCCCTTCCTCTGTGGCAACTGAAACAGCGTTCCAGAAGCGGTACCCAGAGGCTTGTGAAGTCTTTGTAGTCCCTGAGACTTCTTAACAGGAGGCCAGCTCGGTTCCAGGCCCTTGGAGATACTCAGCACAAGTTTGTAGAAAGTTCATTCCTTTCACTGCCCAAGGCAGAAGCAGCAGCTGCAGGCCAACCCAACAAAGCAACAACACAGCAAAGGGGCAGTACTCCTCCTGGCAGCTCTTTCAGCTCTTCGTCTTGGCAGGTTCCTTGATTCCAGCGAGATCTAAATTCATGGGGTCAGGGCCCCAATATTTATATCCCAAATTCCTTTGTTCTCTGAAGGCAGAGAGGCCTTTGCCTAGTCCAAACCAGTTCTGGAGCACTTTGTTGACAAGTCTCCGTCCCTTCTTTCAGAGAGTAGGCCAGGGACATCAGACGCACCACAGGAGGTGGAGCCAGCATTGTGGAGGGAAGGCACTGTCCTATTCAGGGCCCAGGTGCAACTCCTCCCACCCATCTACATGTAGATCTTGCTATTCAGCCCTGTGCTGACTCACCCTGTCTCCTGGCATCCCCCAGCCCCTGTCACTCACACTCCAGACAAGGAATACACAACCTCGCAGAGGCAGGCTTGGATGGTTAGACAAGAAAATACCCACTTTCTAAAAGTGATATTTTCAAACACAGAATGTTAAAACCAACTTCACTAAAAGATGCATTTTATCATTCTGAGTCCAGGCATACTAAACTCGAATTTCTACCATGTTCCCGGGGTCAGTTAGGATTATAAGCTGTAATAATCAAAACTGCCCGTTCTGGCCTATGGGGAACAGGTAGCCTTGCAATAGTGAAAAACGAACTAGGCTGTAATTCACTATCAGGACATGCCACACACACCAGGGCATGTCCTACCTTTCGCATACAACGCACCCTGCCCACAGGGGTACCTTGGGCCTACCTTAGGGGTGACTAACATGTAGAAAAGGGAAGGTTTAGGGACCTGCAAGTGTGCGCACTTGCCAAGTCGACATGGCAGCCCCAGGCTGCGCACAGGCTCTGCAATGGCAGGCCCGAGTTACACTTTACGGGCTGTTTGCGTGGGTGGCACAATCCAGTGCTGCAGCCCACCAACAGCATTTGGTCTATAGGCCCTGGCACTCGCAGTGCACTTTACAAGGGACTGACATATAAACCAAATAGGCCAATCATGGAAACACCAATCCATAACACATTTTATACAGGAGCACTTGCACTTTCCCACTGGACAGCAGTGAGGAAAGTGCGCAGAATCATTACACCAGCAAAAACAGAGTCAAAACCGGGAGGTCAGAAAGCAAAAAGTCAGGGGAAACACGCCAAAAGATGCCAAGTCTAACAGTCCTTGAGTGTGTCTTTCATCGGGAACAGAGAGCTAGAGGGACTATCCCACAGGTGTACGAGGCCCAGTCTGTTAAAAAGGCCCCTTAGGTTTCGCAGCCAGCTAATTTTATGGAATTGGTCCTTGTCAATGATGTCCCTTAAACCCTCGGCATATACGGCCAGTTCCGGCGTGCACCATATCCGACGCCAATATAGGATGGGTCGTAGCCTGGCATGGTCCACCATAGCATTCCTGCCCAGATCACTCCTTAAGGGAACAGTAGGTGTACTTTGTGGTAGACTGGTTATTGCATGCAGGAACTTGTTCTCAGCGATAGTTAGCTGTGACAAATTCTCTAAACCCCATAGCTCAGCACCATAAAGGGCTGAGCTCACCACTTTGTTATTATAAATTTGGAGTACCGGGCTGAGTGGTTTTGTCAGGAAAGTTTTGAACTCCTTTCTTAGGACACCCGCTAACTGTCGATGTTTTAATGCCATGGCCTCAATGTGCAACTTCCATCTCAAATCCTTCTGCAGTTTGATGCCCAGATAGACAAATGCATCAACCTGCTTGAGGGGGAGCCCATCCATTGTTATTCTGCCCTTGAAGAATCTATGTTGATTGAAGGCCATGAACTTGGTCTTGTCAGCATTAATTTTTAAGCCTCGTAGGTGACAGAATTCTTCATTTCGTCGCAGTGCGAGTTGTAGACCACTAGGGGTTTTAGAGATGGTCAGAGTATCATCTGCGAACATTAAAATCGGGATGTTTCTGCCCGCTAAAACAGGAGCATCAGTGTGGGTAGCGGCAAGAAAATTAGCCACTCCATTTATAAAAAGGGAAAACAGTGTGGGAGCTAGCACACATCCTTGACGGACACCCTTACGTACCGGAAAGGGGTCTGTCTTATTTCCCTGCGCCCCCCATCGGATCTGTGCAAAATTTCCCTTGTGGAGGCGGACAACAAGGGAGAGTAAATCCACTGGCATCCCCAATTCTTTCAGTACCTCCCATAATTTGGGCCGTGAGACCAGGCCAAAGGCTGATTTCAAATCAACAAAGGCAGCTTACATGCTGCCCTTGCCGAGGACTACTGTCCGCCAATGTGTTGTAACAAAGCGGAAGACCTGGTCGATTTACTTATATGGGCCCGAAAACCTGCCTGGAGATGGCTAATGATGGAATTTTCGTCCATCCATACATGAATCTTAGCCAAGACAAGCCGGGCCACCACCTTATGTATGGAATCTATGAGGCTTATTGGCCTGTAATTGCCAGGCATGGACTTGTCTCCATTTTTATATATTGGGATTATCTCTGCCCCCCGCCAGGTATCCGGGATAGGAGCGCCATGGGCAATAGCGTTTGCTAATAAAAGTATGTATTGAATCCATTTGGGTCTGTCCTGCAAGAAAATGTCAGCGGGAACACAGTCTATCCCTGGTGCTTGGCCTCCTGTCAATGCATTAAGGGCAGCACTAACGTCTGCCTCGTCAAATACCTTATCCGTGGAGTAGGGGTGTATCGATACCAATCCACAGTCCTCTACTTCATTACTGGCATATTGAGAGAAGTGGCTAACCCACACACCCGGGTCAACATGATTTTCCGGGGGTGGTGCCACTTCTCCCCTGCCCCATTTCACCAAATACCAGAACCGTTGTGAGTGTTTACTGCCACAGGCATGATTTTATTCCAACCACCTATCCTCGTCCCAGACTTTTTTGGCACAAAAGATAGCCTTCCTATAGGTGGTCCTAGCAGATCGCACTCTAGCCACATCGCCCGACTTGATTGCCTCACTAAGGGCACCACGGGCGCTTATACAATCAGTATTGTACCAATGATGCTTGGGTTCAGTGTCTCTCGTCCTGGCTTTGCTTGGTCTTTGAAAATAAGTACGAATATGTAAAAATAATGAGTGATGCAATTGTGTAAGGTCATTTAGCGACTGATGGTTAAGGAGGGATATCTCCATCGCTTTTACCGTATTTACCATCTCGCTAGTTATAGAGGATAGGACTTCTGGGCGTTCTAAAATCATGCGCCATTTAACTCGCCGCATGTTATTTGAAAGCTGGAGGTCACTGGTAATATGTGTAACATCAATTTGTGCTTGTGCCCTTAAGTCCCTAAATGCAAACCTTGAGCACAGAGGGTCATGGTCGCTCTCCACACGTGCTTGCACAACCATGTCCTCAAGGGTATGCCATATGTTCAAGCTGACTAAAAGATAATCAATGAGTGATATCCACTATTGAATGTATGTGCCCCTTGTCTAACTGAAATGGTTCTACCATTGGCTGCCCTTAGACCATATTCTAAACAGAGGGCTTTCAATTGGATGGCAGCCTCGGTCCATCTTTTAATCGCCGTAAGTTCCGGTAATGGAACACCCCACTGCTCGTCCTCCTCCCTCGCCACATCGTTATCCTCATTATCAAGGGGTTCAAATGTCGTATTTAGATCCCCAACTATGACTGCAGAGGCTTCCCCAGAGAAGGTTTCTAGGAGCTCGCCTAAGGCATGTATGGTATCTGATTTCCGCCCCCCACTAAGGCCTCTCACGTATACATTGTATATGTCAATAGATCCATATTGGCCAGACACCAGCCTGATTGCAAGAATATCGTTGTTGTCTGTGGGTAGGGCCCGGATTTTGAGGCCGATATCCTGTCTAACCCAGATTGTAAGACCCCCAGATGGCCGACATCTAACACCCTGGGTTGCCGAAATGTAGAGGTTAAGGTATCCAGGGTGGTAGATTGGCTCTATAGACCATGTTTCCTGGAAGGCACAGATATCAAACTCTTCTATAAGATTGTTCCAGTCGGGAGCGACACCCCTATGCCTCAAACCGGCAATGTTCCAGGATAATACTGTGATAGTGCATGACATTAAATTTATACCTGGTATTTGGCCGGCCCTGGGAATTGTGGGTCCAGGGCTCTGGTCTGGCACGCACCTAGCAATACTAGGAGAGCTGGTCCGTGTTGGAGACATACAGTCGGGACGAGAGATAATGAGCTCACTAACATGTATTGCTTTTGTAGTCTGTAAGCTGACATCAGGGGGCGGAGGACACCTTCAATCTATCTCTCTGAGTGGGGACCTGGTGAATTGGGGGTCTGTTAGAAATGGGATTTCTGGTTGGCTAGGGCTTGCGCCTAAGCCAAGCAGAAACCACCACTCTAGTCAGGGCAAGGGAGTTACACGCTGAAGATAACCCCTGCTCACCCCCTTGGTAGCTAGGCACGATCAGTCAGGCTTATCCCAGAGGCAATGTGTAAAGCGTTTGCGCAACACACACACAGCAGCAACACACTAGGCACACCACAAAAGAAACTCCACACAAGGTTATATAACAAATAGCCTTTGTATTATCCAAAACACATTAGATCATAACCACACATGTACACTGTGCCAACTGGCACCAGGTAGTAATTTACAGGTGATTATATACATGACGGGGCCAATCGGGCCACTGTCAGAACCATCACAAATCACAAGTAGCAAAACTAACACAACCAGTAGCTACTGGTACAATAATGAACTCAGCATTATCCCTAGCAACATAAACGCATTATGTCTGCATCACTTTGGGCAAAAACATCATAGCATGACATCTGCATTAGGCATCACCACATTAGGCAATAACATTAGGCATAAAACGCATTAGGCATAAATCATATTACTGAAGTGCACCGTGGTAACACTCCCAGGTGCATACATCACCTTTGGCATAACTGCATTATGCCTTCCTTTAGGGCCTTGCACCCTACCGGTACCCACAGGTACCCTAAACTGACCCCAGGCCAACTTGCCTTCCGTGGGGCTCAAATGCCCTTTGTCCCAAATGTCAGGGCGTCAAACGGGGGCCTTCCACTGGCCCTGTGGCTGCTAATGCAGCAAGAACAATGTGCGTAGCGCACTGGGTCAGGGCGTCTCACCCTCTCCTCCTCACAAAAAGAAAATGCCCCCGTGTTGCAGCTGCCCGCGCTCCTGAAGTGCAGCTGAGGAATTTAGACCGGGCACCACTGTGCCTCTTAGGTCCCACTCAGGAGACCAAAATTGCCCCAACGTTGCAGCGTCCCGCTCTCCTGCGGGCCGCTGAGGGAAACAGGCACTGGCACCAACAATGCCACTGAAGCCCCACTCCGGGACTTCTAAAACAAAAATTGCCCACAAGGTAATCGGCACCGGCACAACGGTGCCTCAGGGAGCGCCAACACTGCTCACTGAGCCCCACTCACCGGGGCTCTTCCTGACTCCTCCGGTCCAGGAGAACTCCAACTGCGGATCGGCATGGGGAGCCCTCGCAGCTCCGGTCGAGCCCCTCCTCTCGGGGCTCCTCCCCTTCAGCCTCACTCACTGGGCTCTCACGGCGGACTAGGCCACGAAGGCGGAGTGGGCTCCCGCCGGTCTCAGTCCCCCACGGAGCGAAGTCTCCGTTTTCTACCTCTTGGTGTGCACCAGCACGGGGTAGGCTCCCGCCTGGATCTCCGCTTGCGCTCCCGGTCACGGTGGCGGGTTAGGCTCCTGCCCTCCTTCAGGAAAAAGCTCCGCCCCTGACCAGGCAACCTCTGCCTGACTTCCGGCCCGGGTCGCGGCGGTGAACAACACAAGCACACGCTAGGGCTCACGTCTCGGCATCAATGCGGGGTAGGCTCCCGCCCAAAGTGGCATAACTGCGGGGTAGGCTCCCGCTTCACTCTGATGCCGTGTGGGGGAATCCCCACGCCGGGATTCCCTCGGGACACTCCTGCAGCTCAGCGCTGCAGAGCATAAACGCTCCTCTCATCCTGGAGCAGCGCAGCAGGGGCCAAAAATGCAGCGCTCACGAGGCGCTAGAACCCCAGAGTTCAGAGGGGCAAAGCTGGGCCCAGGCAGGCCAGCACATAGGGCCCTCCAGCAGGGAGGCAGTCCCTCGTGAAGGTTCCTCTTGGGGCCCAGCAGCAGCAAGTCCCAAAGTCACAAGGAAGCACACCAACACGGGGTCACAGCCCCAATATTTATACCACATTTCTCTTTGTCTGCCCTGGCACAGGGCTTGGGGGAACCAGTCTCAACTGGCTCTGGGGGATAGTGGAGCACTTTGTTTACCGGGCTCCTCTTCCCCTTTGTCAGGTGGGGGCTCGGTCATCAGACACACCACAGGGGGCGGAGCCAGCATTCACCTAGGCAGCCACAGACCTATTCAGGGTCAGGGGACTACTCCTCCCACTACTCCAAATGCAGTTCTCCTATTCAGCCTAGCGCTGACTCACCCTGCCCTCCCTGGAGCCACACACACCTCACCAGCCTCTGTCACTCCAGAGCCAGACATGCAATCCACATCAGGCAGGCAGACACATAGCACACAGAAATGCCAACTTCTGAAAGTGGCATTTCTAAAATAGTGATAATAAATCTGCGCACACCATTGCGCAGCATTTATTATTACTATTCCAAACATACCAAACTTGATCACGCTGCTCCTCTCATATCAGGAATTACCACTGAAACACTTATCAGGGACTCCCCAATGCATTCCTATGGGAGGGCAGCCTCACAGCAGTGAGAAACCAAAATGGCTGTTTGTCACTACCAGGACATGTCACATACTTAAGGTACATGTCCTACCTTTTACCCACAATGCACCCTGCCCATAGGGCTAGCCAGGGCCTACCTTAGGGGTGACAGACATGCAGTAAAAGGGGGGTCACAGACGTGGCACACACTTTAGGTGTCCCGTCACAGCGGCAGTCACACTGCGCGCACAGGCTCTGCAATGGCAGAGGCCTGAGACAGGTTTGAAAGGCTACTTTGGTGGGTGGCGCAATCAGCGCTGCAAGCCCACCAGTAGCATTTAATTTACTGGCCCTGGGTATCTGAGATACCACTTTACAAGGGACTGACAGGTAAATTAAATATGCCAAACAGGTGTAGACCAATCTTACCATGTTTACCACAGAGAGCACACGCACTTTACACTGGACAGCAGTGCTAAAGTGCCCAGAGTCCTAAAACCACCAACACCATGTCAGAAAAAAAAGGCTAGGAGGAAGGCAAAAAGTTCAGGGATGACCCTGCAAAAAGGGCCAAGTCCAACAGGGTCGCTGGAATGTTTAGAAGTTAAGTCGCTGATCTTAACTGTGAGGTTATATTTGAGGTGGATGGTAGTTTCGAAAAGGTGTTGGGTCCGAAGATCAAAGGCTACCAGGTTTTCTAGTAGGTCAGATAGAGTCAGGGCGTTAGCGTCCATGTCAAATCCCGGAATAGAGTGCCTTTTAGCCCCAAGTACATCATCCCTAATTATGGATCGACACCCCCTCAATCGCCGAATCCAGTGAATGGACTTGTTAACCAGAGTGGCCTCAGATTCATTGTATGTCATCGTTGGTAGATGGGGTACGTTAGTCAAGTATATTATCTGCTTACACAGAGGAGAATTATCTGTGCCAGAGAAGGTAGAATTCCTGGTTACCTGCAGAGACTGAATACTGGCTTGGGGGCCCTGTACATGATTCGAGGTTGGAAGATGATGGAAAGCAGTTATTTTATGAGTTTCTCCATCCGGGTACACAGAATCTTGATGGACTCCTTTGGCACTCCCATGGCTTACTCAACTACCACTGGCACCTATATTAGCACCCTGGGGTTCCCCTGATATGAGACAGGAATTGACCAACCCCCTTGTCATTTACCTGACTTGTAGGCTTAGGACATTGAATTTTTTAAGGGATTGGACATCATTGAGTACCCTACTAAAGGATTCGGAGAGGCTACCTACGGCTGTCCTAAGCGCTCTAATTTCTTCTGCTAGATTTGTTATTTGTGTTGGTAACGATCTTTGCAAGAGTATCTCATTATGAATGGGATTAGTATGGGTGGCTATGCTTTCGCAAACATGAGGGGCTTCCTTACTGACATGAGGGACAGAACCTGGGAGTAAGGATGCCTCCCTGTGTAATTGCTTTGTTATCTTAGCACCCACTATGTGTGCCTCACTTCTCAAATTGATAAGCTTATTTATCAAATCGTTATTATTTGTGAGAGGGGCAAAGCTGTTACTTCAAGGGAAAGCTAAGAGGTCATCAACTGGTAATTGCTCCTCTATCACCTCATTGTCAGTCTCGCTAAAACTATGATTTGAGGCAGCTGGGGGAGGTTTCTTACCTTTACTCGATTAAATATCGATAGAATACGGCCTTTCTGGGTGCTATGAGCAGAGCTTCCATGAGGCTGTGTACTGGGTACTGGAATCAGTGTATTTTTCGGGTCAAGAAGGCCTTCACATTCTGACAATAGATTATCAATGCGGTCTAATACCCCGCCCCCCCCAGCCCACCCCACCCCCTTCCGCAGAGCTCATAGCCTTTTTGCACTTCTTCGCCTTTTTTGTGGTGGCAGCCTTTGAGCTTTCCTCTATGTTTTTGCGCTTTCCCATTATAAAGCTAACACACAAAGCAGCAGAATGGTCAAATGCTATTACAAACAGAAGGGATCAGGAGAGCAGAACAGAATAACAACTATCTTCAGTCAATTATAGTGCAGAGGACAGTACCTGTGTCCTGTAATAGGCATCCACTGGAAAGCAGAACGAGAGTGCCAAAATGTCAAATGACAAAGAGGTGGCCCAGCCCAGCCTCTTCCTGGCTCTGACAGGCGCAGACGGGCCCGCCCTTGGCCCAAGCTTCGCCCAAGCACGGCCCGGGCACGCCCGCACGCGTCCCGCGCCGCAGGAGCCCTGGTCCGGTTATGAAGAGCGCCTCCGGGCGCGCGGGACGGCGTCAGTGTCTCCTGCCGCAAGGAACGTTGGGGTATGAAGTCCCCGATATGCCCTGGCTGCCTGCTGCCTCTGGAATTGGCGTTGTGGGCTCCACAACAATGAAAACTATTTACATGCCTTTGGGCAGAATTTCAAATTGAACCACTTCTTTAGTGGCCTCAGAGATTAACCAGTGTGTAAATCATTCACCCTAAAGAAATATCCCAAAGACCAACTCACCCTATACGTGTAATCTGCACTAATTATCTGTGAGGTATCATGTGGCAATTTGAGCACCAGCAGGCTTCAATCCTAAAAACTAACAATGCTTCTCCAAGGGCCTATTGGAAAACATGAGGCTTTTCATAATCAAAAATGTTAAGTCTTCAGGCCTTCCCAATTCATTCACTACTATCTTTGTATGCCCATGTTATGTTCAATAAACCAAGCCTGTTGGCTTTAACTTGAATATAAACACTGGGCATATCATATCTAACCAAAACATTATTCAGATAATTTAGTTGAAGTACAAAAAAGTGATGGGTGAAATGCTTTAATTAATCTCAACCACTGGTATTTACTTGGGCCTCATCCAAGTCTATCATTATTTAGCACACCATATCACGTATGTTTGGACCCGCCAAGTGCAAATGTCCCAACTCTGCTCCAAAAGGGACTGTCCATCTGAAACTGCCAGGTTTTGGGCCGCATCCCAGTACATTGTTATTTTGTACACCATGCCACCTCAACTTTGACTAAGCTCCAATAGTAACATCTCAGCCCAGCCAAAACTGCCAGGCCAGGTCCTCCTGGAACCAGAACAGATGCAACCCTTGACCTGTTTTGCCCTTGTTGTGGCTCTTTAGATAGGTGTAGCTTAGTTCCAGCGGTACAGTGAGCACAGGACCCACATCAGCCTACCCGATGCAGTTAGGATTTTGCACAGAAATATGCAATAAAGTGATGGGTGAAATGTTTGAATTAATCTCAGTCATTGGTATTACTCAGGCCGCAGCCCAGTCCATTACCTGATGGTTAGGGCTGGAATGTTTCTTTTGGAGCAGTGTCAAAACTGATTTGCATATGGCTAGGCCTAAACTGAGGTGGCACAGTGTGCAAAAAGCAATGGACTGGATTGCAGCCCTGAGTAATTACTACTGGCTGAGATTAAATCAAGCATCCCACCCATCACTTTTTTGTGTACTTCAGTTTGATGCCCAAAGAGCGACAGGTATGCTCAGACATGGGACCCTACCAGGGCAAACCCGGTCCTGGGTTACTTGTGTTCTGGTTCAGGAAGGACCTGGCCTGGCCTGGCAGTTTGGGCTGGACTGTTCGTATTGGAGCTGGGTCAAAGCTGAGCTGGCATGGTGTGAAAAATAACAATGGACTGGGATGAGGCATGAGTAATTTACCAGCGGCTGAGATTAATTCAAGCATTCCATCTATCACTTTTTTGTATACATCAAAAAATTTAAACAGAACCAAAGTAAACACTGAGATGAACTTTAACTTTCCGTCTGGAGATGCCACACAGTTACTGTGACTGTACCTAATAAGGGATATATGTACTAAGCTGCTTCCTATTGCATTTGTCAAAGAGTTCACTATGTAAAACTTCACCCTTTTGCATTTGTCAAATTGTTCAAAATATAAAGCATATACTTATACTGTTTGTCCTGGAGTTCACAATACAACCCCGCCCCCTTCATCTGCAGTTATCAGGGAGTTCACAAAGTAAAGCCCCTACCTATTGAGTATAAAATGTTAAGTATGATTTTTGACAAGCAGTTCATTGGAACATGCCTTCCTATAATATTTGTCAAAGCTCACAATGTGAAAACCCATCCTCTTTTATTGGTGATAGGGTCACACCATGCACAACACTTCCTATAGTATTTGACCTGGGGCCTACGTTAACAAGGTCCCTCCCAGTTATGAGCAATGCAACTTCCTACTTCTTAGGCAAACCAACACACCTATTTGTCAATCAAAAGCTTGTAACGATGAAGATTAACATGTGGACAGAGCAAAAACCCCTCTGTTACTACTAACTCTTACAACAAGCCATCATAGACAGCTGCACTGTCATTGCAGGCATGAAAGTGAATGAAATTCGAAACACAGGGTCTTGCAGATGGGGGTAACCAAAAACATTCCCTACTAAAGTAATCTGTCTGAATCCATTATAGAAAGTCACCAAGCGTTAACATATTGTAATAATAACAAACCCATGAAGGCATATTGGTCTTAGCATACGCTTTTCAAAATAAATGATT
The DNA here is from genome assembly GCA_963921515.1 of Calotriton arnoldi. NCBI lineage: Eukaryota > Metazoa > Chordata > Amphibia > Caudata > Salamandridae > Calotriton > Calotriton arnoldi. The sequence goes on from CAWUFW010005871.1 coordinate 69,605, forward strand.
CAAGTTTTGTGCCTTTGTCATAACTCAAAATAAAAAAGATCTATGGCATCTGGCCTAAGTTTTTCCAATGAACCAATCCATCCCACAGCCTTGATCACTGGTTTGTCACCGTACCCAACTCAGGCCTGCCGCAGTAAGCATAATCTGTGCATTACAAGCAAACTTTTGAAGCAGAAGCACACACCTTTTGCAGAATCAAATCTACATGTGGGCGGAGCCAAAGCCCCTCTGTCAATAGTGCTTCTTAAAGCTCTTTTTCTGTTGATCACATTAGGTCAAGCGACAGTGGCGCTGTCAGGCCAGTCCTTAAAATGAAAATACAGGTAGGAACCAGAAGCAGATGGTAAAAGCAGGAATGAAAAAAGAACCTTAGAGGCGAGATAAAGAAGAAAAACTTAAAACCCTTCTACTGATCAGTTAAAAAAATTAGACATTGGGTCACTGCTGTATCTGCCTCGAATTGGCGTTTGCATCTGGGCGCTGTTGAGGTTCCCTCAGATTTTTCTAACTAAGGCAATATGGGGTTTCTATGGACACCTCTTATCTCTTCTGGTGTCCAAAATGTTCATCCTGTCCAGGGCATCTCAAATGAAAACTCAAGACGGGGACATCATTCTGCCTAATTTTAGGTTAAAATGTTACGATTTTTCTCCATATGGGACCGTTTCTCGGGTACCCCTCCAGTCCTCATCGGTTGGGACTGTTGGTAGCCGCACTGCTTCAGCGGCCTGTGTCCCTCACCCTCACGCCTGCTCCAGCAGCTGTGCTTGATTGCACAGTTGGTCCCTTCACAACAGGTAAATTGCTTTCTCCAGCCCCAAGGCTGAAAAACAGGTTTCTGGAGCCCATGGGATATTTCAGGCCCTGATGCAATTTCATCCCCCAGGAGCCAAGGCAGTCAGACAGGTGCGAGGGAGAGATGTTCATGGTAGATGGAGCGAGGCATGGTGGGGGGCGGGGGGGGGGGCGGTGCGAAGGCCAGTGGTGGTCCCAGGCGCTGCATGATTGTCTTAGGTTACATTTAAAGGAGAAGGAACATTTTCATAATGTTATTGACGTTCTTCGTACAGATTACCATTAATCGATTTTATTTACATATGAATAACTCGAATAAGTATTAAGGCGCCGTGATGACAGATCTTAAGTTTAACTAACCCACGAGAAGGATTACACCTCCCCCACCCCGAAAAAATGAACCATGAGTAGTCTGCTGGGACCTACACATCATTCACAGATTGCTTGCAGTAGGAGGATCACCCGCTGAGCTACCTTAGCAAATCTATGTTCAATGTGTGCCAAAGTCTTACCTGAGAGCTTATCCCCATTGGAGAGGCATTTCCTGCCTAGGGCGGGGATGCTCCGTCAGAGGAAGTAGTGAAGGAAGTGGAGGGGAGGTAATCATGACACTGGAGATAAAGGATGACAGAAGGAAGAGTGAGAGGGAATACAACAGCGGGTGATTGAAAAGACCTAGGGTTCAGTGTCACCCTAAGGATTTTGGTGGCACTGGAAAAGACATATGTTGGGGCCCCTGCTAATATCGAATTTTTCTGCTAATTCATGTCCGCATGATAGATTACAAAGAATATTGAATAACATCCTAAACTTTCAGTGACGGGGGTCACACAGAAACAGCCAAAATATGGCATGCCAGGGGCTCCAAAAATCCTTAAGAAATTGCTCGGTGGAGAGCATTTCAGAGACATGGGAAGACAAACAAGGGGAGATGGGGTGAGCTAGGGAAATAGCAAGGGGTCAGCTAAGAGGAAGATCACTTTCCCAAATGGGTCCATTAGTTCTTCTCTGCTTATGGCCTCATTCAGAGTAGCCTGGATCTAAAGTGGATGCAAAAAGAACAATTGATGGGCGGAATGCTGAACAACGTCAAACATTCCCCCCCCAGTACAGAGATCTGGGCCTACATCCATTAATATTTTGCACCCCATGCCATTGCAGTTTAAACCCAGCCATGTGCAAATCAGTCTTGACTCGGCTCCCCATGGGAACAGTCCAGCCCGAACTGCCAGGCCAGGTCCTCCCTGGGCCGGAAACAAACATCCTGGGACCAGTTTCGGGGTATCACCCCTCATCAGCCAGGCTTGCTTGAATTCAGTGGCATAGTGAGCACGGAACTAACATCTGATGCTTGTTTCTGGTCCAGGGAGGACCTGGCTTGGTAGTTCGGACTGGACTGTTCCCATGAGGAGCAGGGTCAAGACTGATTTGCATATGGCTGGGTCCAAACTGGGGTAGCATGGTGAGCAAAAGAAGGATGGATTTAACCCAGATCTCGACTGGGGGTGAATGTTTCATTTGTTCAGCATTCCGTCCATCATTTGTTTGCACAAGAGTCATTTCCGGGCCAGAATCACAGATTCCAGGTGGTGTCGCCACATCTAAATCCGGCCGTTACTAGCTCAAATCAATAGAATGGATAATAAAATGCAGCACCCAGAATTACCTGATATTTCCATGCAGGATTTGCTGATTGCGTGTATTTTACTCAGATTTACCCCCTACTCTGAGTAGATGGCAAAGGTGAATGGGTGGCCCAGGGTGTCACTGTGCAGGTCACAGATGGTCAGGAGGGGGTCCAGCATCACTGCAGTCTTCGGCTGGCCTGAGAGAACGTTATATGCTCTCTCAGTGCTGCTGTATGGGGCGTGTGATGGCTTGTGTTAGGTCACCTCTGACTTCAAGACTGTGCTCTGCCCGTTAGTTTTACCACGTGATATTCCAATTCCGAGTTCAGAACCAGCCTATGGGATCAGTAGGCCGCAAAAGACTGAAAGCGAGCCAGAGCCACCTCGGGAAGCCTAACTAAAGGATATCAACCTGACTCCGGAAATGACGAAACTTCACTGGATACAAGTGAGTAAAAGAGATGAGTGTAATATGTTACACATCTTGCACTGGGCCATTTGCGGCAACTGACCACCATACCTAAGCACAGCTCTCGTTAAATACCTGCACTCCCTCCAGGAACGAATACCAAACTGTTGGTGGCCAAGTAACCTGGGAAGAAGGGGCACTCTCCGGGCTCAAGAATCAAGACTCTAGAACCATTTTACAGCGATCCTGGGACCACATTCTGATCACATAAGCTTCAAGAAACTCCTAAAGTTTGGAGGCAGAACTGTCCAGCCACTAGTATGGCATGGGAAATACCTTCATCACATGGTTAGAGAAAGACCTGCCCCACTTAAAAACTGCAGTAATATAAAATTCCTGAAATTACGTGACTTACACCAACCTAATTTACATTTATCACAGGCCTTGTAAAACCTCCATCACAGTGTGGCTAGAGAAATATAACCTTGAAAGAAAGGAAGGTACATTTACGCAGAAGACAAAAAGTCCCTGACATGCAGAAAGGTTTCTCCCAGTGTGAGAAGTTGGCCTGGTATATGCTGTTCACTAATTAAAGTGGACACCTTGCACCAGAACAATTCGACTCTTATGGTAGATAGGTTTAAGACAACCTTTATAGAAAGCTATCCTAGTGGTAGCTGTGGAGAGCAGCCTTCAGGCTAAGTCTTGAAGGAATGTAAAGCAGCTTGTTTTACCACACAATCTCTTGAATCACCAAATGAAAAGACACCACACAGGTATATTTATATCAAATATATATGTATTTATTAATAAACACTCTCTACTAATCTCTTTATGAGATTAGAGGATAGGAACATATGTACAAGTCAAATATGATCAGGATAAGTTTAGCACAATTGAATATTACAATCTTAGTTTGCTAGACCTAGGTCTAGGGCATCTAGAATCGAGGGACCCCCAAGAACCACCCCAGGTAGTTGTAGGAGACCCACAGGGGACGGACGCGGTGACCTGGCACCGATGCGAATCCTGTACGAGTCTATGCACTCAGACGCGATTGAGATATCAGTGTTAAAGGTCCCTTGCGTGTTCGAGGCGAACACACCGATCGGTCCTTGTACGAGTCGAAGGACGCGGTTACAGATGGTATTGCAAGGGAGTTGGACGCGCTGTGTCTAACACAGACGCGAACCTGGTGCGAGTCGGTGCAATGGAGAACTCTGAGTTACAGGCCCTTTGTGTGTTCGAGGCGAACACCGATCGGACTCAGTACGAGTCGAAGGATACAGTTCTAGATAGTGTTGCAAAGGAGATGGACGCGGTGTGTCTAACACAGACGCGAACCCTGTACGAGTCAATGCAATTATCGCACTTAGAAAGTTAGAGTTTTAGGACACTTCTAGGGAAGCTACAAGCATGCCACTTACAGGGTAAGTGGTTCTAGAGCCCACACCCACAGGAGCACCGTAGTGCTGAAGTTACCTCACCCAGGGGAGCCGGGTGCATAGGTGTTCTTTGGTGTCGGGTCGCAGCGTCGTTTTCAATGGGAGCCAGTGAAGACTTGCTGCTTGCGGCGACTGGAGAAGTGTCCGGGGGAATCCAAGCCTGGATTCAGAAGATGGAAGACCTGAAAGCAGAGGGGACAGTGTTCAAAGTCACTTGGCAGTGACTCGGGGCAAGGAAGATGGATGCCCACCGTCGTCGCAAGATTCAGGTCGTTCACAGTTGCCTTGACTCTTCAGCCACGAGGTCCAGGAGGCGTCGTCGACAACCAGGAGCTGGATTCGGCGTGTCCCACGATGTCTGCAGCTTACGGCGGTGTCGGCGACTCGATTGGAGCCACCAAGCCTTGGTAACAGCAAGTCTCAGGGAAAGGGTGAAGAGACAATGGCACAGACCAGCAAGGTCTGTCGGACTCACCAAGCAAAGGTAAGTCAGGGCAGGCCTGAAGCAACCAGGGGAGCCCTTCAGTTTCTTTATAGAGTCTTTTGGGGACCCACAAGCCGGCTGGCAAGGGATCGCGAAGACGCCTCAGGAGGTTCCGCTCACAGGAGCCCACGGTCACTCGGGACATGATAGGCCTCTGATCTTAGGAGGGATTCCTGCTGGAGGCTGGGACCATACGTGGTCCAAAGCACAAGTTCATGGAACGTTGTGAAGTGGTTGCACTCGACAATAGTGCATGGTACCCAGGGGTCGCGGTTCCTCGTTACTCTTGGGGTCCACTGGCCTCAGCTTCGCTGGGGACTCACGATGGCCTTTATGAAGTCAGGAAATCCACTTTTTGGGCTGCAGGGACTTCGGACTCCGGCGGGAGCGGCGTAGTTTGCGACCGTCGTTTGTAGTTTTTGGTGCCTGCCAAGCAGGGGAGTCACTCCTTGACTCCAAGGGAGATTCTTCAGTCTTCCAAAGGTAGTGGAACGTCGAAGGTCCGGGATTCTTCTTGTAGAGCGTCGTCCAGGGAAATCTAGGGTGCAATGCACAGGTTCCCCCTCTTATACTAAAAGAAAGGGAGGAACTAGCTCTATGACCCTACCTATGGGAGGGTCAGGGGAGTGGGTGGCTACACCCACTTCACTTTGTCCAGTTTCGCGCCAGAGCAGGGGCAGGTAGCCCCTGAGCCGGTTTGAACTGGCATATGCACAGAGGAGCCTTCTGCTCCCCCAGTGCAGGACTTCAAAGCACTCTAAGAGTGCACCCACCCAGCCCCAATACACTAAACCCTGTCTTGGAGGTGGTCACACCCCCTTGGGACAGGATATCTATTGTTGGGCTTCCTCCACTGCGAGTGTTGATCATCAGCAGGAGGGCAGCCCAGTGTCTGTGACTGGTGGCATCCATTTTGTGATGCCAGGGCTCTGCAGGATTCTACCGCGTTTCCACAGTAGGTACATGTCTATCCCTCTAGAAGGGTGGAATGCTACCCCCGCCGCCAGGACTGGCGGGGGGGTAGTATTCCAAAATGTTTGACACCCAAACACGACATGTTTCGATGCAGCCATTCCAAAGTTAGCATTTTACCGCGAGGATATAATGCACTTAAAAGTATATGGTTTAACCGCATCCACAAACAGCACCAGAGAATGGACTCTGAGAGCTGCAGAGGGGCCCTGCTCAGGCAGAGGCACCCCCTCACATAGAAGCCAAGCACCCTGCCCTCAGGATTGATAGGGCCTGCCTTAGGGGTGACTGATAGGTTCATATGTGTGTGCAGGAGAGATATAGGGGACCTATATCTCAGTGAGGAGTGCTAGCACCACCTCACCCAGGCTGCAGTAGCAGGCCTGTGGTGTCAGATTTAGTCTGCTTCCCAGGGGTGGCATAATACATGCTTCAGCCCCTGGTAGGCCTGTGAAGTACCTATGCCCTTGGTACCTAAGGTACCATATACTAGGGACTCATAAGGTACCACAGTATCCAATCACTAGTGCACCTAGAGTGCACTCCAAGTCGTTTAGAGAGAACAGAGAGGCTGGGGCCCTGATTAGCAGGGACCCAGCCAGACTATAGCCAGAAACCAGTGTAAACATCAGAAAAAAAGTGGGGGCAACATAAGAGGCAGATCCTACTCTCCTACACCCAGCATGGCAAAGACACTAGCCGGGCTTCTGTGCAGAACAGTCATGGTTCCTTCCCTGTTGTACAGAGGTGCCTGGAGGAAATGCGTTTTGGCACCTCATCAGGGCATGAGAGGCTATATATAGGCACTTAGAACATTAAGAGGCACCCAGGCAACAAAAAAGGCAAGGCATAACAATTCTAGGCAAAGAAATAAGTGCAAATCATGAAAACAAATACGGTTTAGAGCATAGACATTTTTACTGTGCATGTAACAAAGACAGCAATCATACTGATTTACCTAATGACTGTATAGGGAACAATCAAGGTTTTACATTTTAGAAAAGATTACTTCCACCTACATTGGAGAGGATGTGGTAAAGTGGGCACATTCTCACATGTAAATCAAGGGGCTTCATTTTCTTGACGCACCGGCGGCGCAGTGTGCAGGCCCATATTTACAAGACCACGCAAAGGCACCCTACCTAGCTTTTCATGGCTTTGTAAATATGGCTTTTTTCATGCATTGCTTTGCTTGAAAAGGGTGTGCCATGGGTGTTGCTGTGGGTGTTCCCACGCGACACCCATGGATTCTGCCGCATTCCCAGATTTACAACGTTTCGTAAACCTGGGAATGAGTCAGAATCTTACGCCTCCTCAGGGGAGGCATAAGAGTGGCGCAACAAGGAGAAATATTTGTATTTTTCCTCGTTTTTTCCTCTTTCTATGTGTGCTGCATTATGCAGCACACATAGAAAGGGGAAAACGCCATCAGATTGTTTTTGTGCAGGAAGGTGTCTCTTCCTGCACAACAACAATCTTCCCTGCAACGCAGGCACTCTTGCAGCACGGTGCAAGGGTGCCTGCGTTGGTGCACGGCTACTGTTTTAGCGCCGGGTCAGGGGAGAGCACAGTGATACGCCGCATTGCTGTAAATATGGTGCATCCCTGTGCTCTTAAAATGACACAGCTCATCACAGCAAAATAGCCTGCGGGCCGTGCTGCGTCATTTCCTTGTAAATGTGGCCCTAAGTCTGCCCAAAGCTGGGGACATGCTCAGGTAGCATTGTTGAGGACACTGATTACTTTAGTGGGTGCTAAAGGTTATGCAGCTTTGGGATCCAGCCTCCAGCGAAAGGAAGGTTCCCACTGACTCTGAGGAGGGGTGGTGGATGGGATTTTTCCAGCTCTTAGAGGCGAACAGGCAAAGAGCTGTCTTACCTAGGAACTCAACACAGGTGATCTTACCTAGGAACTCAGCACAGGTGATAGGCACAGAAAATATTTATACGATTGTGAAACATGCTTGCACATGCAGAGTTTAAAGATAATGGCCCATTTCCTTAAGTAAGAGTGCTTAACAATGTCTGAACTTGCAGAGGGTGATTTACAGCAGTGGGGCTACTGAAAATTTATAATCTGTCTGGGCTACAATTTATGCTCTTTCATGTTCCACTTGATGCACTTTAAGCACCGTTTAAAGAATGAGGTTCAGCATTATTTGATTCTGTGGTGATATTGGGTGAAGTGGGCCCTTGACATAAAACAGCTCTGTGCGAAAGTGGATTATTAGTTGTAGGGAATGGGAGTCCGCTCCAAGTAATAATGTCACAATTCCATACCAAGTCCAGGGAGATCTCAATAATGTAAACCTGAGCTCTGCCCTTGGTAGCTGTAGTACAGAGCAGACAGCCTTACTTAGAAGAAATGTGTAAAGCATTTATCAGTACCAAAACAGCTACAAAGTAGAAACCATAACACATTAATAACCCCACTGCAATTAAAAAAACAAAAATAAAAGAAAATGTAATGAACATATGGACACCGAAACAACAAAAAACAGATGTAAGGAACCGGAGATATGATTTTTACACGTTTTAAGTCAAAATAGCTGGCATAAGTGCATAGCGACAATCGCTGTTATCTGGTTGTGCTAGACCAGGTCCAAGCCAAAAGTTAAGGCTGACAACGAGCGGTCGGGTACAGGGACCAGGTTTGTGCTAGTGGAAAGTTTACCTTTTGACTTAGAAGATTTTCTGGAGAAAAGTCCTTGTTGACAGGTCATCAACAGATTGGGCTGTAGGGTGGGTCCGAAAGAGGGCTCGACCATGGCAACCTGTTGAAGCTTGGGTCCTCAATAGGATTCCTGGCTCTAACTGGAAACTTGGCATGGTTGTCATTGATGGTGGGAACGCTCCAAGTGGAGAATTCCAGAATCTGTTCCCAGGAAGCTCTTGTGGGCAGTGGGATGCTGTTCGACATCAACCTCGGTGAAGCCTCTCTACATTCGCACTTAGAAACTTTTCTGGAAGTTGAAATCCTTTCATGTGGAACCAGCAAGTTAAATCCCACTGGTGATTTGATGTCGGCGGCCGCAGCTTCTGTGTTAATCCCTGTCTCTTCTGGTTCTCTGGAGGAAAACACTCTGAAAAAAATATCTAGGTGTCCAGTCTTGCAGGCTTTAGGGTCAGAGGAGTACACTCAAACACTAGCCAAGGCTCCTGGGCCTTGTGGTCACTACTTGGGTGGTGGCACTCACTCCTCAGAAGCCACCAGAAGGGTCCAGGGCAAATCCAGTTGGAACTGGTCAGTTGGGCTTATGGAAAAGTAGGCTTCTTGCAGTTTTTGTGGCCAGGAGGTCAAGCAAATGGCCCTTGGAGTCCACTTTTCTGGCATGGGCACACGTTGGAGCAGGTCATGCCATTCAGGTCTCTCTCCAAAGTTTCAACACCAGGTGCAGTCCATCTTTTTTCCTCCATAGGTCCAGATGTGTTCAGAAAAAGGTATCCGAGGGTGCCACATTTATGCATGGTACTAGCTTGTGAGTGGGAAAGACTCCATGACCAATGGGTAAAAAGAGCCCAGAGACAACCCTACCCACTTTGACATCATTTCCTGGGGGTTGGCTCTAAACAATCCTACAATGCACAGCTCTTCAAAAATCCAACAAGGCAGTACCTTTCTTCTCCTTGGCAAAGCTCTGGGCACACCCCTGAGGTGCATCTCCGGAAATGAGAAACTCCCCCTGCAAAGCAGTTCTGAAACAGGTATTCCTCCCACTGGGTTGGTGCCATCCTGGCTACATTGACAATGGAAAGGAAAAGTACTAGATGTGAGTTACATCTGACTGTGACAGGGGACACTCCTTTGAAGCTTGTGCAGTTGACTGGCATATCCCAGTCAGGAGGAGGTCACACCTCCTCCCACCCAAGTACCTTTTGTTCACTTTCCTAGGATCCATTCATACCACCCTAGCAGGGGGCAATCAGGCTGCCAAGTGCCTGCTGCAGATTAACGAGGAAAGGCTACCAGATGCTTTAAACAGGAACAAGGGGCCAGATGTAGAAAGCACTGGTCGTAAAACACTGGTCGAAATTTGCGACCAGTATTTTTGTGACCAGTGCAGTAGTTTTCATACCGACCTATTTACTACTAGGTCAGTTCACAAAATACTTAACATATAGTGGGTCGCAATTCAACCTATCTCATGAATATTAATGCGTCATAGCTGGGGTCAGCAGACCACCATATCTGTGACTGGTTTTTAGTAAAACAAACTCTTTTTTTTTTAAATGCATCTCATTTTCCTTGAAGGAAACGGGTTTGCGTTTTAAAAGGAAGCATTTCATTTTTCTTTTTCATTTGTTTAGGAGGAGGCAAGTCCCTGTGGATCAGTGCGTCCTCTTAGACAAACTTTTTTTGTTCATACACAAAGGCGAAGGGGTCCCAAGGGAACCTTTTGCGAATGGGTTACCCCCTAACTTGGGCGTCAGTAAAATATCAATGTTTTGTGACCGGATTTCAGTCGCAAAAGATTGATGCATTCAGTTGTCACTTAAGTGGTGGCATAAAAAAGGCTACTGTCCACTAGTGACAGTTAACTGACAGGCCCCAGATGCACAGAGTACCATACAGTAGGGAGCTATAGGCAATTTAAATATGCCAATCAGGGATTAGCTAGTTCTACATGTTTTTAGGGGTCAGAGAGCACATACATCAGGTGTGGAACGCAGTGCCCCAGTATTCGGAGTCCATACACCTGCACTAAAATCTAGTAAAAGGTCGGGCGGGGTGACCTTGCAGAAACAGCATTTTCTTAAAAACTGATCAATGCCCGCACCGTGAAATGGATAAGGTTTACATGTTGCAGTCGTTCACAAAATGTGTCATCCAAGGGGAAGTGACTTTTTTAAGGCGTTGGATATGTCTTTTGTATCTCCAAAGCGTGTAAATGTGTGATTTGGAAACATTTCACCAAACTAATTGCTAATTTGTTTTATATACAGACAGGTACACATACCTTCCAGGTTAGGAATACTACAGCTTAAAAATTACTAATATACAGTTTAATTCAGCATTATAGGCTATGTGGCACATTTGCACACAAGCTGCTTTGTGTCCCTGTGGTGACTGAGCAAAAGAAAATCTGAGAAATATGCAGCTGCTTAGCCAGTGTGTCATGGGCCCATGTGCAAGGAACGAAATGGGTCCCTGGTCGCTGCTTAAACTCTGAAATACAGCAATAATCAGAGTTCAGTGGACCCCTCAGGCCTTTGGGCACTGGTGCCACTGCACCTGCTGCACCAATGGAAGTCACGCCCCTGGGCATATGGAGAGAAATTAATGTTTGTCTCCAATCTAAACTTAAAAGCAGCCCACTCCAGTGCGTCAGCTGTGGACCACACGAACAAGATATATATATATGTAAGGGACATTTACCTTCTCCAGGAGCCTTCAGGTGGCTTTGGCACTTGCTTTATTTATTTTATTTTATTTATTTATAAAGTTTTATATAGCGCGAACAAGATCCCGAGGGATATCAGAGCGCTTTACAAAGGACGGAAAGTAAGTCAACATTCAAATAATGACAACAAATATGGAAGCACACCCGGAGGTTATCGCCTTCATTCTAACCACCTAACCGAGTATTTCACAGACACAAGAGACACAGATAGTAGTACAATAACCAGGTATGAAGCAGGCTTAGAGAGGAGATATAACCTGCGGTGAGGAAGGGCCTAATTCCAGTATCGGTCATAGGTAGGGATAAACAGACATAATACTCGCACACATCGGACCAATGAATCACGGGGAGTAATACGCTATGCAAAGATAAGACAGGCTTCTAAATGCGGTGAGGAAGCATAACAACAAAAGAGTGAGCAATGGTTGCAGTCAAAATGTGGACGAGCACGTGATCATTGTCTACATTTAAGGTAAAAATGTGTTCATTAGGAATCTTTTGGCTTCCAGTTTGAAAGTAATCGTTGAAGAGATTGTGCATAATTCCGGTGGAAGAGAGTTCCAAATCCTAGGGGCTGCTCCAGAGAAGGCTCGGACACCAGTTCTCTTTTTTTGAAAAATGGGAGGTTTCAGGAGGAGGGTGATAGCACTTCTTGAGGCTCTACCACCGCAAGATAGTTCCAGATTTTGAGTTAGGTACTTTGGAGTTTTGAGATGCAGGGCTTTGTGCGCCAAAACGGCAATCTTTAGCTGAATTCGAGCTTCAAAGGGCAACCAATTAAGAGATTTTACAATAGGAGATATGTGCTCTCTACGTTTGGTATCTGTAACCAGTCTGGCCGCTGTGTTCAGTGAAGCCCTTAGGGGAGCCAGCGTGTATTTGGGAAGGCCACAGAGCGTGGCGCTACCATAGTCCAGTCTCGGTAGGACCAGAGCCTGTACCACATGTTTAAAGTCTTTTTGTGGGAGAGATGGCTTTATGTTTCTGAGTGTCCTCATTAGGTGATTAGCTCCCTTACAGACATTGCTGATATGATTTTTCATGTTCAAGTGATTGTCAAGGGTGATTCCGAGAGATTTGGCTGAATCAATGATAAGAGGGGAGCAGTTGAAGGCAGTGAGGAGATTCAACCAAGGGTCTAGCTTGGTGACAAGGTTCGGGGGAGAGATGAGAAGAAATTCCGTTTTAGAAGTGTTTAGTAGTAGATGGTTCTCTGTTAACCAGTTTTGTGTAATATTTAGGGTAGTGTTGAGTGAGATTAGGTTGTCCGGGGATGAGATTTTCACATAAAGTTGTGTGTCGTCCGCGTACATATGGAAGAGAGTGTTCGTAGCGTTTAGAAGATTAGCTAATGGTTCCAAGAAAAGGTTAAAGAGGATAGGAGATAGGGCGGACCCTTGGGGTACACCCATGAGAACTGGGGAGGGCTGGGAGAGGGAGTGATTAGCCTTGATTCTTTGTGATCTGTGGTGAAGGAAGGATGAGAACCATTGGAACACCAGGCCAGAGAATCTCATCCTGTTCTTCAGAATGGAAAGAAGGTTGTCGTGATTGACTGTGTCGAAGGCGGAAGAGAGATCCAGGAGTATTAGGAGGCAGGCATCATTTTGGTCCAGCATTTTTAGGATGTCGTCCATAACGTGCGAAAGAGCCGATTCAGTACTGTGCCCCTTCCGAAAGCCGGATTGATGCTGGTCTAGGAGTTGGAAATTCTCTATGTGAGCACAGAGTTGGGACAGTATGCATTTTTCAAGTAGTTTGGCTAAGGTGGGGATGTTGGAGATAGGGCGGAAATTATTGAGGTCAGATTTATCTGCATTAGGTTTTTTAGGATAGGAGACACTTGCGCTGCTTTTAGGCATTCTGGGATCATGCCTTGTGATAGGGAATCATTTACAATCCTTGTCCAAGTGGGAATGAGTACATTCTTGATTTCTTTGAAGATGGCCGGTGGCAGCGGGTGACTGAAGTGGTTAGAAGGATTGATGTTCTGGAGAATCTTGTTGATGTCGCTTTCACTGAATGGTGAAAAAGTGTCCCAAGTCGCATTGTTCTTGGTGATCAATTTGTGCTTTTCTGAGGGATCAAAGGGTGGATCAGACCCTGGGGATGGAAATAGCGCCTTCTTAGTGGCGAGTTCAATGTTGATGAGCCTTGATTTCTCAGTAAAGAAAGCAGCAAGATCATCGCAAGAAGGTGGGCAGCTTTCCGAAACAGGGTTAATCGGGCCTACCGCTGACTGCTGTTTGATCAGCTCGAATAGTTTCTTGGGCCGGTTAGCAGCTTGTGAAAGTTGGAGTTTGAAGTAATCAACTTTGGCACTCTTGATTTGTTTGTTGTACGTGCTTCTAACGTCTCTAAGAAGTTTCAAATGATCCAGGGATGGATTGGATCTCCAGGCGCGTTCAGCTGCTCTAAGATTGCGGCGCTCCGTGTTTAGATTGACATTGAACCAAGGTTTAGATATTTTTGTTGAGGAGTTTCTTTGTTGGAGCGGAGCGATGTCATCCAAGATGTTGGAGATGGTCGAGTTGTAGGAATCCATGAGTGACTGGACGTCAACCAAGTCTGCTTGGGATGAGAGGGCTGAATTAAAATGGATTGCTAGATCATCTGAGTTTATTGATCTGAGGTCTCTTTTCCAGATCTTTGATTTCGTTGGATGTGCCTTCCTCAGCGATACCTCCTTGTTAATGTAGAATAAGATGGAGTGGTGATCGGACCAATCGCAAGGCGTAATGTTCTCTAATGTGATGGTCTGCGCATTCGCGATGATCAGGTCTAAAGTTTCTCCTTTATTGTGAGTTGGTTGGTCACAGTGCTGAGTAAGTTCATGATCATTCAGGAATGCTTTGAGGCAAGAAACAGCTTGGTCGTTGGGGTTGGACCAGTGGAGGTTGAAATCACCAAGGAAAATTTGGGAAAAGGCTGAGTCGACATTGCCAGTGATGACTTCCATTAGATGCTCGATGAAAGGAAGATTTTCTCCCGGTGGGTGGTAAAAAGTGTGGAGTTTGCAAACCGGCAGGTTATTTGAAGAGATGCTGAGACAAAGGTATTCACATGAGGAGGGTGAGGAGGAATCTGAGTGAGAAATCGAGAGAGTGTTCCTGTGAATACACGCTAAGCCACCCCCAACTTCCGGGCTCTGTCAAGCCTAATTATGTCGTGAGTAGGAGGTACTAGCAGGTCAAGAATAGGGGTGGAGGAAGGATTTAGCCAGGTTTCAGTAAGGATGATAATGTCTAAATCATTGTGCTGGATGAGATCAAAGATGTCGGAGGCGTGTTTATTAGCAGACCTACAGTTGAGTAAAACACATTTGAGTCGTGGTGGATTGGAGTGGGAGGGAGACTGTTTGACTTTCACACTCAAGAGATTGTCCTTATTGATGACTCTAGGATTGTGAGGGGGATCTCTGTATGGGTTGGAGTGTAAGGTTTGAATTTTGCGCGGCGGTGTCAAAGTGGGGGTGGAGCTAGGACAGTAATATTTGGGCAGGATATTGAGATCATTGGGGTCCTGGTAGGACTCACATCTTCTGGGACGTGAGGGCGTATTAGCTAAAGGAATGGTTTGCAGGACAGGGGAGGCTAGAGACTTGTCCATGCATTCACTCTGACTAGGGGAGGCTCTTGGTAGGATCGCAGAGGTAAGGAAGGAGCTGATCGCAGGGAACAGATCATGTGAGAGGGCTTTAAGGTCATGTAGTTCAGTAGTAAGGAGGTGCAGCTGAAGGGATATATCATCCAGGCGCGTAGCAAGGTCTGAGAGGGGTAAAGGGAGTGTTGGGAGAGTAGGAGGAGAAAGGGGGCCTAGGTGTACTCTCTTGGGGTTCAAGGTGATGGGAGGTTGCTGCAGGTGGGGGAGTTGATCCCTTGGGAGTAGCGGAGATCCTTGACCATTAGGTATCAAGGTTGGAGCATTAGGGGGGGTAACATGTTCCTTGAGATGGGGGACAGCTATATTCCTGACGGAAGAGGACGGGCTTGAGATAACCAGGTCTATGGAGGGCAAGTGCCCACTCACTACCCTAGTAGGAGTCGTGGGGAGAGGGATGAGGGGCGAGGGAACATTCACTGAAGGCGAAGGTAGTGGGGCACATGAGGATCTCTCATAGTGAGGAGCAGATGTAATCTGCTTAAGTTGTTGACCGACGGGTGAACCCGGAGTTGCTCTCACAATCTGCGGACGGAGTCTAGAGGGTTGGTGCACCTCAATAGGGGATGATACAGGGGATAAGGCCGCTCTGAGGTCATCTGAGGAAGAGAAGTGATTCAGGGGGAGTGAGGGCCTATCCCGAGTGGTGGGAGGAGGGCTGGTGGCGACCTGGGTGATTGATGGGTGCGAGAGAGTGACATTAGTATTCGCCGAGACCGCGTTTTTGAGTAAAGGGAATATGGAGGCTGTCTTGATTAGATTGACATTGGAAGCTTGGATTAGAATGATCCCATTGTTAAAGAGGGTGAAGGTGGTACTGGCGTTGAGCAAGGACGAGGGCGCTGTAGTGAGTTTGAGACCGTGAGGTGTTTTCCTGGTACCAGATATTCGGAGCATAGAGTAGAGGACTCTTCGCCAGCATGCTCTTTTCCTCGTATAGAAAATAAGGTCATTAACTTTACTGCCATTGTTTGTGCAAAAATAGACGTCAGAGATTAAGGTTTCTGGCTTCGACCTCAGAATGTGATGTTTGTGCTTTTTAGCTGCATTTTTCGATAGATTGGGTGGGTAGTTGATGATGAATGCGTTGGATCCTGAGGGATCAGGGCTTAACTCCATTTCCGGAGTGAGATGATAAAACGATGATAATGACCTCGGTTGAAGGGTAAATATTGTGTTAGGAGGAGAGATCAATCACCAATTGTGTGGTATACGGACCAAGAGACGTTAGGAGGAGAGATCACTATCAAGTTGTGTGGTCTAAGGACCAAGACATCACTCCAGGATGGCCACCCGGACCATAGGGAGGAACCCTCCTTCAGGCGTGCGATATAGAGACCAAGAGACCCCTCCAAGAAGAACCACCGGAACACAAAGGAAGCATTAGAATTCATGGATCGTGGGAGTCCCTCATTTGTTTTCCTGCATTGACAAGGGAAGCGAATTAGGAGACGATATCTAGAGAGGCCAGGAGCCCAGCTAAAGTTACACTCTCACGCAAAGTGAAGGCATGATGGAAGAGTGAGTCACTGTGCCCTCCAGCCCCCAGTCAGACTATATCAGTTGCCTGAGGTAATGTCAGGCAGTAAAATGCTGCGAAGGAGAGCAATCCGGACCTCAGTAGTGACGTACCTACAGAAAACAACTCTGGAGGCTAAATCACCTCACATATAAAAGGGCATGGAAATCAATTCCCTATTTGATGTTGCAGCGAGGGGGAAGAATCCATCACCGAGCTACCAGGCACAGACCTTGGGGTTAGAATGATAGCCCAAGAGAAAGCTGTTGGCTGCCATTTTTTAGGGTCAGGCAGGTAGATGCCATAGAGACCTCAGCTCCAGCGCCGTAGCAAAGATCAACAGTCCCACAAGGAACCCCAACCCATCACGTTCGTCACGCAGAGTTCTAGGGATGAAACGTTAAGGAAGATAGAAAAGAGTACCCTCTTAAACGATGCAATTTGTCCCAGTTGGTGGCCATTTTATAGACAGGCAGGCCGGTGCCGTAATGACCTCCACTCCGGTGCCGGTAGAGAAATGCCTCAAACCGGCTGGTGCCGTGGTGACCTCAACTCGGTGCAGAAAGAGAAGACTTCTGATCCACTGAAGAATTAAGGAAGACGGGAAAAGATTACAATCTTAGAGATTGCATTCTAAATGCTGCATTTTGTCCCCATTGGCAGCCATTTTAGAGTCAGGCAGGGTGGCGCCGTAATGAACACAGACTTCGGTGCAGGACGAGAAAAACATCCGATCCACGGGAACCCCTCCCGCTCCTCGAGCATTGAACTAAGCCTGCGACGCTGTCACAACCTGGCCTCTCACCGCATGAAAAGTATTCTTGCCACACTGATGCGAGCTTCTCGCAAAGCGACTCCGAGAGGATCTTAACGGGGCATTGTATTCTACAATTACTCAGTCCTAGGGTTATGAATCTTACATTTCTAATTAATGAGCCCTTCAGAATTAACCTTCCGGGCCAGACATTTTCCAGTCTTATCACCTCTCTCATACTGCTTGGTACTTGCCTTTTGGATTTTATCCAACCACTTTATTTTCAATAGAACGGCTGCCAAAAGCTGTGCGTTCATTATATTTGATTATATACTGGGGATCTTCTCCTGGAGTGTCGTATATATTCTAACAACACCTCTCCCCAGCCCCCCCCCTCCTAAATGTATTCCAAGCAACTATTGTTATGGATCCTACATATGGTCTTTATAAGCACCCCAACTCCCCTGGTGGTGGGGCGGTCTTCCACATGAAATGCATACATTCTGTTATCACACCTCTCAGCGATGATATGAACCCCTCTATATACAATAGTTTGTTTTGTGGTCTACCTCAAGAGTCGTGCAGTCATGGCCATTATCTCATGGATCAAATCAATGCAAGCATGATGTTATATGTATTTGTCTCACTGCGTATATCACTTACCACTACACAGTATGGGACAGTCTACGTTTCAGACAAGAAAAGTACATTTTCAGAAGAAAACCGTGAAATTAAAGGGATGTGCAGGAAAGCAGAGATTAGGTGTGCTGATGTTAACTAGGGTCTGAAAGTCAGCAGAGGTTAGAAGCAGTGCCGTAGCAAGGGGGAGCGACCCACCCTGGGCGGCATGAGTTTTTGGGGCGGCGGCAGGTCTCGCCAGCACCCACTCCCCACTCTTCCATGCAGCAAAGGCAAGAACCGCCATGGGTGACAAAGTGTCTAGCTATGCCACCGGTTAGAAAACCGTGAAGTGCAATTGATACAAAAGCATGATGTACACAACCAATCAGCGATAGTGAATGAGCCTGAATGCAGTGTTTTATTTGGCTTAGAATAGTAGTTTCTCACTTAGTGTAGACTAGTACAGTGCTGGAGACAGATTGGGGTACAAAAAAGCAAGATTAGAAATCAAGGGGAAGAGATTAAATATCATCTAGATAAAGAGACAGGATTTTAGTGACTACAATGTGTATACAAGGACAGCTGTACAGCCTAGATCAGACTGAAGTAGTGTTGAAGACAGAATAGAACACAAAGAGATAATAGCTAATAAAGGAATACAGGTCCTGATGTTGCAGAACTGTTGGTCATGCTGTGAGAGAGAACTGTTTTACATAATTTAGTTTAATTAAAAATTATTTCCTAGGCTTTTTATTTGATGTCCCTAACTCCATTTTTTTAATATGGGAGGATGTTGAAGTATCAGTTGTTGGCAATGTGTGGTGCTGGACTTACTACTACTTTTTTTGGCACTAGTAAACTTACACTCGTAAATTTGGCTTCACACTCTGTTTTAGGTGGTGTAGACATGTAAGTCTTTCACTTTTGAATAACTTTACACTCAGATTTTGTGAATAGCGAAAAGTAATGAATGTACTCAAAAGGGTAAACATAAATTTACTATTAGTAAGTCTATATGTGTAGATGTACCTTTGTGAATAGGCCCCTAAGTCTCTAATATTCACAAAGAAAATAGTCTTGGGTCATTGTTTATTTCCTATACCGTCCTTATATCCCTCCCTCAACAACCTATCACTGTTGTCTCTACTGACCAAAGCAAACACAAGGAGATGATGGACGGAGCACTGAAACTTTTCAGACACTCACCGCAGTCACAGATCTGGGTTGAATCCATCATCGTTCTTTAGCTCACTTTGCCACCTCAGTTCAGACCCAGCTATATGCAAATCAGTCTTGACCCGGTGCCTCATGGGAACAGTCCAGCCCGATCTGCCAAACCAGGTCTTTCCTGAACCGGAAACAAGC
Organism: Calotriton arnoldi; assembly: GCA_963921515.1. NCBI lineage: Eukaryota > Metazoa > Chordata > Amphibia > Caudata > Salamandridae > Calotriton > Calotriton arnoldi. The sequence continues at coordinate 88,658 of CAWUFW010005871.1, forward strand.
ATCCTGGGACCAGTTTCGGGGTAACACCCTGGATGTATGACGATACGTCGCAAACCAAAACAACGCGTGCCTTAACAACGCGGTTTTTAGTTCGCATGTACCGTCACAACGCATGTTTTCACAACGGATGGCATTAGTTCGCATTTCCTTTGAAATGCATACCAAATGCCTTTACAACGGACCCCATTTCCCCGCATGTATTTACAACGCAAAATAACCCCCAAACAGTAACACAGTACCCTAAATAACACACACTCCACAGCACTACCCTACAGTACAAAACAGTAGACTACCCTACATTACAACCCCCCTACCCTAAAACAGTACCATACACTACGACCCCGACACTACCCTAAGCCCTAAACCCTAAAACACAACCATACACTATGACCCCCAGACACTACCCTAAGACCTAAACCCTAAAACACAACCATACACTATGACCCCCTGACACTACCCTAAGCCCTAAACCCTAAAACACAACCATACACTACGACCCCCTGACACTACCCTAAGCCCTAAAACACTCCCATACACTACGACACTACAACACTACCATAGCCACTACAACACTACCCTAAACCCTAAACCACTACCCACACTACTCCCACCCCAAGCACAATCACCCTTACCTCTCTTTCCTCGTGGTTCCTCTCCAGCGTCGCAGTCTCTGCTCCCGGTTCCACCATTGCCGTTTCTGCTCCGGCGCCATTACATCACATACGTTTTAAAAGCGCATGCGTTTTAAAAGCGCATGTGATGTAATGGTACGTGTCGCAATGTGTGCGCGTGGTAACGTCGCTTGCGTTCTAACGCATGCGACGTAAAGCCATGCGTAGCGATGCCGGCGTTGTAATGGGTGTTCGCCAACACCCTCATCAGCCAGGCTAGCTTGAATCCAGTGGCAAAGTGAGCAAGGGACCCACGTCTGGGCATACCCTGCCAGCTTAGGGCGAACAAAGCAAACACAAGGAGATGATGGACGGAGCACTGAAACTTTTCAGACACTCACTCCCAGTCACAGATCCGGGTTGAGTCCATTATCGTTCTTTAGCTCACTTCTCCACCTCAGTTCAGACCCAGCTATATGCAAATCAGTCTTCACCCTTTGCCTCATGGGAACAGTCTAGCCCTAACTGCCAAGCCAGGTCTTCCCTGAACCGGAAACAAGCTTCCTGGGACCATTTTCGAGGTAACACCCCTCATCAGCCAGGCTAGCTTGAATCCAGTGGCAAAGTGAGCAAGGGACAAATGTCTGGGCATATCCTGCCAACTTAGGGTGAACAAAGCAAACACAAGTAGATAATGGACGGAGCACTGAAAGTTTTCAGACACTCACCCCCAGTCACAGATCTGGGTTGAATCCATCCTCATTCTTTAGCTCACTTCGCCACCTCAGTTTGGACCCAGCTATATGCAAATCACTCTTGACCCGGTGCCTCATGGGAACAGTCCAGCCCGAACTGCCAAGCCAGGTCTTCCCTGAATCGGAAACAAGCATCCTGGGACTAGTTTCGGGGTAACACCACTCATCAGCCAGGCTAGCTTGAATCCAGTGGCAAAGTGAGCAAGGGACCCACGTCTGTGGATACCCTGCCAACTTAGGGCACACAAAGCAAACACAAGGAGATGATGGACGGAGCACTGAAACTTTTCGGACACTCACCCCCAGTCACAGATCTGGGTTGAATCCATCATCGTTCTTTAGCTCACTTCGACACATCAGTTCAGACCCAGCTATATGCAAATAAGTCTTGACCCTGTGACTCATGGGAGCAGTCTAGCCCGAACTGCCAAGCCAGGTCTTCCCTGAACCGGAAACAAGCTTCCTGGGACCAGTTTCAGGGTAACACCCCTCATCAGCCAGGCTAGCTTGCATTCAGTGGCAAAGTGAGCAAGGAACCCACGTCTGGGCATACCCTGCCAACTTAGGGCGAACAAAGCAAACACAAGGAGATGATGGACGGAGCACTGAAACTTTTCAGACACTCACCCCAGTCACAGATCTGGGTTGAATCCATCATTGTTCTTTATCTCACTTTGCCACCTCAATTCAGACCCAGCTATTTGCAAATCAGTCTTCACCCTTTGCCTCATGGGAACAGTCTAGCCCTAACTGCCAAGCCAGGTCTTCCCTGAACCAGAAACAAGCTTCCAGGGACCATTTTCGAGGTAACACCCCTCATCAGCCAGGCTAGCTTGAATCCAGTGGCAAAGTGAGCAAAGTGAGCAAGGGTCTCTAGTGACCACCTCAACTACACATGCTACCTTTGCTTTGAAGTCTTTCTGATACATTCCTGCATAGTGCCCAAGCCCAAGCCTACCAACCTAGTTTAAATCTCTGAAGCAATTTTTTGTCAGCTCAATGAAAACTTTCAGTAAGCTTTAAATAGTAATTTTCTGAAACACATCCCACACCATATCTTGTTTATCCAAAGCCTGTGCTTTATCCTCTCCTCTCTTGGTCGACGTTTTAGGATATAAATCTTTATTCTGACCAGTCATGGCCATAAAAGATCATCATAAAAACACAGTAAAAATCATCAAACATTTCAGTGCAGTGCAAAAGAGCATAAGTGCAAAGATCATGATTCAAATAGCAAAATCCATTAATTAAAATTTACAACAGTTATGATAAAAAGTTAAAAATTGATTGACATGTCCAAAACAAAATAAAATACAACCAGCCGTCAGGCAATACAAACATTGCATCAAATCATCAACAAGACTAGTTACATTCCTACAAACTCAGGCATAACCATCTCATGGCAAACTAAGGCGCATAAAGTTGTAGCATATTTAATGTAACAACAATTTTTGAAGCTCATCTCATTAGGACTACTGGGCCATGCAATTCTTATGTTATAAACTCCAGTCTTCATGAAGATGAATTACCTCAGCATGCGCTTATTTCAGTAACAGCAAATCTCTCATGGGGATTGTGGACTGCATTGATCTTGTGCCTTAGCCTACCGGCTTTATACAAATATGTGGCTACAGAAAACACATATAGATCGGTGCTGTCTGTCGTTAAGATTCTTAGGGTGTTTGCGAAGTTCCTCACTCCCAGTTTTTTAGAGACAGTGACCAGCCAAGATTTCCTAATACCTGCATATGCTGGACAGAAGAACATAAAATGTGCTACTGTTTCGAGAGAAGATGTACAGCAGGGGCAATTTAGAGATATTCTCGGCTGCATGCTCCCAGTACTTCTGTGCTTATTCACAGGTAGAATTCCGTATCAGAGTTTCAAGTATAGGATTTTCACCTCGGGGGCTCAATTTTCTCAAGACATTCTTCAAATTTGGGAACACATTTTACGTTTTAACATTTTTTAGTTAAGCTACCCAGAGAAGATTTCAGGTAACAGTTGTTATTAACAAATGCCCAATATCTACTCTTCAGATGGATCACCACCTCTATGTTACATGGGGGTGTATTATTCCAGAGCTCACTCAAGATCAAGGTTGGTGAGCCATGACTTGACAAACTTAAGCCAGGGTGAGCCATGACTTGTTAACAACTAAACTCTTTTTATTTATTTTTTTATTTTTTTTAATTTAGATTTTTATTGAGCAGAATGGTTAAAATCAGAACAACAGAGTTTATATAAAATCAAGCAAATAGAACAATTAATACCGTAGAATAGAATAATGTCAGGGGCTTAATTACAGGAGAAAAAGTCATTAAGATGGTACCACTAACAATATAATACAAGACTGAAGTAATACAACTTTAAGAAAAGAAAAAAAAAATGTTTTTTTATAAGTTTCCTAACAATCGCAATATTTTGATCTAATTAGCAATATTTAATGAAAGTAGTGCATATGCGAATAACGGTAAAAGCTGACATAAAATAAGTGTGCAAGCAAATAACGATACCAAAATTACTTAACAATCCTAATACCTTTTAAGCCAATTAACAATGTCAGATAAAAAAGTGCAGATAGAATTATAATAAAAACCTAAACACATCCCTGAAGAATCTTTTCCATTAGATCTAAGAATTCCCAATCAGACGCAAATCTTTTAACGGCTCCTACCCTTTTCGCATACACCTTTTCAAAACCTCTTACATATTGCATTTTCTTAAACCACTCCAGAAAAGTCGGAACTTTTGTACTCTTCCAATTCTGAAGTATTAATGAACGTGCCACCAGAAAGGAGATAAATAGGAACTTTTCCCCCCCTTTCGTGAGAGGCTGGTTTAAGTTTTGTCTTAGCAAACCAAACAGTATTGCCTCCGATTCTGGTTGTATATTATTTCCAAAAATACTGCTCAAATTGCTACAGAGCTCCCCCAGAACTGAAACAGCCTGGGGCATTTACAAACAATATGTAACCAGCCACCCTCACCCGCCTGATGGCATCTAAAGCATTTATTCTCGACTTGAGGATACATTTTATGTAGAACAAGGGGGTATAGTAGGCCATCCATCTAGATAGAAATGCCATCCTTTTAAAGTTTGCAGCACGGAGTAACTGGTTGCCATACTGAGAAATCTCTTGCCATTCTCTAATTGAGAAATCGCAGGATACTTAATTTTTTATTTTTTCGAGAAGGTTAGTAACGACCATCGGCTCAACCTGATTTTGAAAGACTCTATACCAATTCCCTATTCCTTGTAATTTAGTTCTAAACACTATGGCAAGAAGCGGTGAGGCTCCTATATTGCCAGGAAATAAATATTTGTCTAACAAGGCTCTGATTTGAAGAAAACTGAGAAAGAGTACCCTACTCTGACTACCACATCTCGTCTGGACCTCCTCCCAAGTAGCACATCTATCTCCTATAATAAAAAGGCCTAGTTCTCTAAAACCTCCAACCTTCCAGATTTTTATAAGACTATTACGAATATAAAGACCCAAACTTTTAGCCTCAATTAAATCCAAGTATTTAAATCCTGAGGATTTGGCTTTTAAAGAATAAATTTTTTGGAGTCTATAGGAAAAAGTCTGTAGAGTCTTGTACCTTACTTTTTTCGGCAATTTTGATATCTTTAAGAAAACCGGAAGCTGAGTTCCGGCTTCATCAACCATCCTTCTAAAAAAAAAACCCTCCTAGAGCTCCCTGTTGTTAAGCATCCTGACCAAAATATCCATAAATGCCGCTTCATAGTAGGTTCTTATGTGAGGTAGTGCCAATCCACCCCAGCTTTTATCCAACTGAACAATAGGAAGTTTTAGCCTTGGGGCTTTTTTGTTCCAGATAAACTGACGAAATAATGTTTCCAGTTCCTTAAAAAATACTATATTAGCTTTTATTGGAATATTGGAAAACAGAAAAATTAAAAGGGGTAATACTGACATTTTAATAAGGGCTACACGCCCAATCAATGAAAGAGGAAGAAATGCCCACTTTGACAATAGATCTTTTATTTTAGTGAGTGTTGCGCCATAATTTAACCTATAAAGATCTAGATATTGATTAGAAACAAAGATTCCCAGATACCTAATTGGCTCCAAAGAGAGCGCTTGTTGTTTTAAAATATCTGGAAGAGAATTACAAGAAGTATTCAAAGCCAAAATCTCCGTTTTTTTTGGGTTGATTTTATATCCTCCGATTGCCTCAAACTTGGTAAACTCCCTTAACATTTGATCAATAATATTTTTTTCAGGTTTAAGATATAGGATAATGTCATCAGCAAATAGTTTGATTTTTGACATACCCTCTATTGGGGTTCTGATATTTATATTGTCCCTAATTCTCACTGCAAGAGGTTCTATAAAGAAAGTAAAACCGGCGAAAGGGGGCACCCCTGCCGTGTCCCCCGTTTTATATTGATTATGCCCACTGATTCCGAATTGATCCTGATCTGGGCCTTGGCACCTGAATAGACATTTTGCAGCATAGTAATAATTTGTCGAGGGAAACCGAACCTTTCTAACCCATAAAAAAGTGCATCCCAATTAACAAGGTCGAATGCCTTCTCGGCATCGACCATCATTATTATTGCTGGAATTTTCTGAATATTTAGATAATCAATTGCTTTAATTAAAAAAGTTGTATTTGATGACATTAGCCGGCCTGTTATAAATCCTGATTGATCTAGATGTATTACCTGTTGGGCGACCGGTGAAACTCAATTGGCCCATATTTTCATCAGTAATTTATAGTCAGCATTTAAAAGACTAATAGTCCTATAAGAGCCAACCTCCCTGGGATTCTTCCCCTTTTTAACAAAACTAACTACGGAAGATTCTTTAAAAGCCACAGGGATATCGCCCCCATCTTTTATTTGATTAAAAAGTTCAAGCAGGAATGGAAATAGTTCACCTGAAAAAACTTTATAGAATTCGATCGGCAAACCATCATTCCCGCAGGCCTTTCCTGCTGGCATTGAGGACAAAGCTCTGGAAATTTCTTCTAGTGACATATCAGCTAATAAGGCCTCTCTGTGCCCTGCAGTAATCTGCGGGAGAACTAAGTCATCAAAATAGATCTGAATAGTTCGCATTGATATATTATATTCAGTTGAATAAAAATTTGTATAGTGTTCTAGAAAAAATTTTGAGATGGTATCCTGCCCACTAGTTGTATTCTGAGTCCCAGGGATTAGCACTTCCTCAATAAACGCTGCTTCTTGTTTGGCTCTTGAAGACCAGGCCAGTAGCTTTCCTACCATCTGGCTCTCTTCATATATTTTCTGTTGGTATGTTTTGGAGCAACTAATCTCTTCCATGACAAAGAACTCTCGCAGTTCTTGTTTAGCCCTAGATAATTCCTGCCCGGCTTCCCGTCCCCTTGCCGAAAACCAGCACTCTTTTTTAACCAAGGCGACTTCTACCGCTTTCTGGAGTTCCTCAATCCGTAATCTCCGCTCTTTGCTTTGTTTGGCCATAAAAGCAATCATTTGACCTCTTACAGAGGCTGTAAACGCGCCCCAAACTGAGAATAGGCTTGCAGTACCGCTATTAATCATAAAAAACTGTTTAATCCAGTCATGCATGTTGTTAACCCATAGCTGATTGATTAAAAGAAGTCTATCCATCTGCCACCTGGATTTCTTTCTGGCCCCCGATACCAGATCAACAACTAGTTTAACTATAGAGTGATCCGAAAATGAGTTAGCTATAATCTCAGTATTTGGACATTTCAAGGAGCGTGACACTAAAAAGAAATCAATGCGAGAAGCAGATTTAAATTGGGAAGAATAATAAGTAAATTGTTTTAATGTAGCATGGGCTCTTCTCCAAGGATCTACCAACTGATAATCTTGTTGCATGGAATCCAGTAATTTTTTAGTTCTAGGTTTCATCTGTTTTTTTGCTTTATTTGATGTATCCAATTGTAGATCTTGAATAAAATTAAAATCCCCCCCTAAAATAATTGGGCCGGGCGCCGCTCTAACTTTATCATTAATTCTTTTTAGCACTGAATAATCATCAACAACTGGTGCATAATAGTTCACCAGGTTCAACAGATTACCATTTGCCCTTAAGACAATCCAAATCCATCTGCCAAATGGATCTTTAGTGACTTGAGTGATATCCCATTTGACCCCTCTAGCAAGATATATAGCTACCCCCCTTATAGCTGCCTGCGCAGATGCAAAATAAGCCTTGCTAAAATACCTAGGAATAAACAAATTCGGTTGGTTAGTTTTGAGATGAGTCTCCTGTAAGAAAAGTATTTGAGGGGAAAAGGCTGTCAGCCATCTGATCAGGCTACCGTACTTCCGCTTATTGGATATACCATTAACATTCATGGAAAGAATACAAATCTTGTTAACCATTTTTAAGGTTACTATTTAAATCGAACATATCGGTAAACTAGCCCCATTTTTCAATATTAATGAACCAGCCACTCCTTCCTATATAATAAAAAACATTTTTCTGCTTGATCCTCTTTTGTGCGCCTTCTTTATATTTTCTCAACACCTTTCTCTTTTTTAATCCATTCTGCTCTTTTTCTTTTTCACCCCCACCACCCTTCCGCAATGCCCTAACCCTACCCAACCTTGGTGAAACGGGCCATTCTCCCCACCACACTGCCCACATCGCCCCCACCCTTATATTTTTTTGGTGCCCTGGTATTGCACCTTAGGTGACCCCCCCCACCCCGACAGGAGCGTGACAAAAAAGGAAAAAGAAAAAACCCAGAAGTTGACCCTTATCATTTAACAAGCGAGATCTCCTCTAATAACCCCTGTGCATCCTCTATGTTGGAAAAGATATGAAACTTTCCCCGCACGAGAACGCGTAATTTAGACTGTTGTGCTATAGACGCTTGTGCGCCTTGTGCCTTAAACAAAAGAAGTAGTTTCACAAACTCTTTTCGTCGCCGAAGCAGACATATCAGAAAAGATTCTGCAGGTTGATGTCTCATTTATTGCAAATTGACGCTGTTGAATAGCTTTAGTCAAAACTTTTTCTTTGATCCTGTAGTCCGCGAAGTTGACTAGAATGGTTCTGGGAGTATTAAGATTCGGTGTCAGATGTGATGGGACCCGATGGGCCCTAGTAACCATCAAATCCCCGGTGTACTCTGGCAGAACTTTTTGTTTAATGAACACTTCCACCCATTGCACCGGTTGAACCCCCTCACTCCTCTCCGGGACCCCTACTATACGTAGGTTTGATCGACGTGAATGGTTTTCCAACTCCTCGAGTTTACTCATGAGGAACTTCTTATCCTTAGTTGTTTCGTTAAGTTTAACCGAGATTGAGCCTATTTGGTCCTCTAACTTAGAAATTCTAGTCTCTGCTTCTTGAATTTTTTCCGGGAGACCAGCGACCGCCTCTTCTATTTTGCTAAGGCGTTGATGGAGAGAGGCAATTTCATGCTCTTGTGACTTCTTCATGTCCCTGATCTCCTCAAGAATTGTATTTAATAAAACTTTAATATCAATCTGCCTTGAAGCACTTTCAGCACTTTCATCAGGGGTATGAATTTCAGCGGCTGCATTATTTCTGGGATTTGAAGTAGCTGTCTCTGCTTGCCCAGTTACTGGCCTGATCAATTGACTCTTAGCGGCGTCCTGGCCAGCTTGAGGATATCCCGGTTGTGATTCTAATTCCGGTGCGAATGCATGGTCTTGATCGAGCTGACTTATGGCGCTTGGGTTCAAAGTTTGAGCTTCTCTGAATAGACTTTGAGTTTGAGGCTCCACCTCTTGGGTAGCACCGCTTGACTTAGGTTGTAGAATATTTAAAGAGGGAGGAGAGGGAGACTGAATCAAAGCAGATTTTAGCAGATTTAGTGGAGAGACAGTCTGGGGAGATCTTACTCCTAATTTAACCATTACAGGGGGCAGTAAAAATATTTGTTGATCATTGACGAGCACATTAGTCTGTTCTGCTGACTCCTGTTGCAACGACTGCTGGATCTTTTTATTAAAAAGGGGAACTCTTTAATAGTGCTCCCTTCTCCTTTATTATCTCCAGCCAGGGAGTTCCCCTCCTTTCCTGGAATGGCAGCAATGTCCTCTCTTAAAACCTGGGGCACGTCTGTCCTATCTTCGAGGAGCCCCCCGCACTGCTCCAGGGTCCCATCTTCTTCAGAACTCTCAAAGCTAGAGCAGATGGATGGACAGTCAGCTTTCTGTCCCATTTTAGCTACGGAGGCACTTACTTTCTTTGAGAGCGCCAAGCGCGTTTTAGCTTTTAAATTTGTCGCAGCATCGCTCTTGACATGATAGTTATTTATCTTATTGTGCCGAGCCGTTTTGCTGCCACCAGTTTTCTTCTCCATTGTTTAACAACTGCTTTTTCCTCGCTTTCTCTGCTTTTTCGTAGCTTCCCTCAGACAACTTCTCCCTCCTTTCTTCTTTTTTTTTTAAGTTCCTTGACTCCCCTCTCCTCACCTGTCTCCTGACGTTGTTAAATCCAGGCAGCCGCTTAAACTCAGCCTGTCAACCGAGTTAGCGCCCAATCAGACCTGATTCCCGTGCTGTTCAGTTCGGACAACTCGCTGTAGAGCCGAACTCCAGCCCAGCTCGTCCACCTCTCATGTTGCAGCTCGAATCACAGATCGTTAGTTTCCAACAAGTTGGTTTCCAGCCAAAATGCCAGAATGTCACAATACCGGTCCAGAACCACAGCCACCGTCTTGCAGGGTCGAGGCATCACAGCAGTAAATCAACAGTAAATCACCATCCGAAAAAACGCCTAGCTGCTCCTGCTGCCGCCGCCATCAAACACTGCCGCTGCCGATGCTGACGCTGCCGAGGTGAAGAGGAATCACCTGTGGCTATGCGGAGGCGTGGTTCTCCGCTGCCATTTTGACAACTAAACTCTTGTACACAAATTACATTCCGTCACTGTGCTTAGCATCTACCTTATCCAGTTCCTTCATTCACTTATTTGATTCTTTCACCACCTTTTCCATAATGATGCCATCCTGTAGTAATGGATTCTGTTTGCCACCTTCTGTCTCTCTTGAATGTTTCTATCTGGAGTTCCTAAGCAACAGTTCATTCAATACACCAAAGTCACAGTTAATGGAAAGCTACTTTGTCCTTGTAATAAACTGGTTTGTGGACTCGTGGCTTCTTTGTGGCTGAGTAACGCTTCATGACAATGGTCATCCTCTATGCTTCATTATGCACATTTACAATGGCTTCACCTTACTGATGTTAAGACAACGAAGAGATGTTGCCTTGCTCTGCTTAACATGTCTACTAACAAAGTCTCCTTCCTACTTGAACACGTATCCTGCCCATCTAGAGGTAATAACTAATTTTCAAAAGTTTTGGTGCATTCCATATTTGTGCCAGCAGCTGAGGTGGAGGCAGAACCATTTGTATTAATGCTCCCCTCCAAGGTTTGTAAACATGCAGAATGCCTGCAAGTACAGTGTCCATATCAGTCAAGGATATTAGAAAGAAACAAACGGCATCCATAAAAAAGTATATTTACCTGAAAAATCACTCCCTTATCCAAAATAATTTTCCTAGCATGCTGGTGCCACACAAGTAACAGTGAGAGACACAAAAAAATAAGTGTTGAAAATTCCAGCATCTTTAAAACGTTGTTCTGTGTCCTTGGCAATCCCCTTCCCCACCACACACTGCCAGGTGATCAAACTTTTAAGTTGCGAAAAAAGTAGCAGTGTGCCTCCCTGCTCATTACTGCTCTAGATTGTCACGCTCAAGAAAACACACCACTCCGGGGTGAACTGAAAGTCATTTTTCATTTGCTCTTTTCTTACACATCTGGAGAGAGATCCCATAATCAGCTGCAGACTGTGTCAGACGCTGGACACCATGAGGCAGCTCTCACTGGCTAAGTGCCTTATTACGAGTTTGGCAGTCTGTGGAACGCTGTCCCAGTGGTGGCGCTCCGATGGCGGTGAGCTGTCCGCCGTATTGCGAGTTGGGAGTGTTGCCAGTGCAGAGACCACTGCTGGACTTCCGGCATTGCCAGCACACCGCCGACCACCGAGGTCGCGGCTGGGGGAAGGCAGCCTCCATTGGGCGGTACAGAGGTGCCGTCCATATTACAAGTTGGCTTTCCCACGAGCCGACCGCGATGGTCGGACCGCCGCCTAAAGGTCGGCGGAGACAAAGGAATTGGGGTGCAGACTCACCCCTTTCCAGTTCTTCCCAGCAGATTTCGAAGTGGATCCCTTTCTCCAGGTCCCCCTACACAGGAGCATCTTTACCCTGAGGAATATGACCCCGTCTGCGACAAAATACGGGTAAGTGCTTTGGTACCATATACCCATTACCGGAACTGCCCTCATATGGGTCAGACTCCAGCAATGGGTAGGTGGTATTGTTCAACATGTGTCATGCATATATGTGCATACAACACATATGCAGTCGGAATGTACACACAGGCATTGATATATGCTGAAATTCATTGCCCACCACCGCAAGACCACCACAGCCACACCACCGACTACTCAGCAAACTCATAATACAGTAGTCAGACGGCAAAAGGTGCAGCAGCCTCCTAGCAGTCGCGGATGCGGTCCTTCGGGGGTCGGACCGCCAAACTCATAATAAGGCCCTAAGTCTTCTCAGGATCTTACTTGAGGACTCAAAAAGATATGTCCTTCTGCACTCTGCACAGCTCTGAATGAGAGGCACCACCGCACAGATACCTGTCATGCCTGACTACAGCAAGAATAAATGTACAGCCTGAAAAGAGTTTCATTGTGCAGTATGATACCCTAAACAAAGTGAGATTGTGTGGATCAACCTGTAGTCATTAACATTAACCTGTTCTAGTTTTCCTCCTCACTATGGCTGTGGCCACGACATAAATCTTTCCCGTCTCCCACTCAAGGTGAAACCTCTCACTTTGATAAGAGCAACAACCCTCATTGTCACCACACAGGAGCACTTCAGAGTGGAAACCTCACTATTCAAGAAATTTGGATAAGATTTTTTTGCATGGAGAGACTCATGGGTTCTCCATCACCACATTGAAAGCTTATGATGTCACCGGCAAACAACGTGTTGTCAAATACTTGGCAGTGTGATGATCCTGCATGTTAGAGCGTTCTCCACAAAGAAGCAAACATGACAACTAAGTGAAACACAAGTAATACACAATGAATATAATGAATATTTCTTCAATACCCATTCAGAATTTATGTAAAATCTAAGGGCCTGATTTATATTTCGGCGGGTGAGTTACTCCGTCACAACGGTTCACGGATATTTCGTCCGTCGAAATATAAATTCCATTATATCCCTAAGTCTTTTTAGCTAATTTATTTCACGATTGTTCTTTAAAATGCACAACGTTATGAAGAACTACAAAGATTTTCCACTATTCACGAAAAAGAGCATTCAGCCTACAGCCGCTCAAGGTGCGCCACATCTAGATACAGTCTTGGCAGTAACACCAGAAGAAGAAGCAGGAATAATTCTATGGAGATGCTACACATATCTCCACCACCCCGGGTCTCGGTCCCAGCTTCGGTAGCCTCGGCTCCCACTCTGTTAGAGGAAGGAAGTCAGGCGAATTGCCAGGCAAGCCCACTGGCCCCTTCGGTTCAGCCTTTGCTCTCTGATCAATCTTCCTCTGTCAAAGATATTTTAAAACAACAGTTAACGAGCTGGCCGCAGTCTCAGGAAACATCTCAGGAAACATCTCGAGCACTAATGGAGAGGGGTACGGAACTGCTAAGCCAAACAGCCAGTTTGGAGAATAAAAGTTTACAAGATGACTCGGACTTTCCAACTAGCGGAGCCAATACGCAACAACTCGAAATTAAAACTTTACTTAATCTTATACTGGATGAGATCAGGGACATGAAAAAATCTCAGGAGAATGAGATAGCTGCTCTTCATCTTCACCTTCAAAAAATTGAAGAATCAGTTGCAGGCATTCCTGCAAGATTTCAATAAGCTGAATCAAGGATATCCCACCTGGAGGATCAGATGAGTTCTATGATCCAAATAATTAACTCGGCGACGGAAGACAAAATTATCCTTGAGAACAAGCTCGAAGAATTGGAGAACCATTCACGCCGTTCTAATCTTCGGATTGTTGGAGTGCCTGAGGGGAGTGAGGGAGCCAATACTCTCCTGTGGGTTGAATCATTCATTAAGCAAAAAGTGCTCCCAGATTTCACTGGAGACTTAACACTTACTAGGGCACATCGGGTTCCTGCGCACCCCATTCCTAATTCCAAGTTCCCACGTACAATTCTGACTAACTTTGCCTATTACAGAGTGAAAGAGAGCATTTTGGCTAAAGCAATTCAGCAGAGACAGTTTTCTATCAACGACGGGACTAAATGTCGGATTTTTCCAGATATGTCTGTGGTGGCGGCTCGCAGACGTAAAGAGTTTGTGAAGCTCTTATATCTATTTAAAGCACAGGGGGCTCAGGCGTCCATTGCGCAGCAATCTAAGCTTAGGGTGCTGGCTAGAGGGAAATTGCATATGTTTTCGCGCATTGAGGAAGCACAGGATTTATTGAAAGAGATTTCCACTGTAAAATGAATTTGCGGGCGCTACTGATTATTTAAACCATGATTGCAAGGTCTTCACCGCTGTGTGGGGGGGTAGATCACCTAGGGTGCAGGGACAGGCCACCCCATAATTGTAGAAGGGGGGCAGAGATGTGGTTTGCGGGGCATGAGGGGATGACCACATCCCTGGGGGGGTCTATGGGGTTGGGGGTAGGGGGTTGTTGGGTGGTATGCTAGAGGGGGTAGGCATAGCAAAAAATGAACAGGAAAAATACAAAGTTTCTAGAATTAATTTGCAGGGGACGAGGAAATTCCAGGGATTGATCTTGATGCAAAATATTGGGAAATGCAAGTTTGAAAGTTTGGGAAAAAATTTGGAAGGTCAAACAAGATAGAACCAAAAATGCACAATATAAAAATTGTTACATGTAATGTTAACGGATTACTTAACCAGCGGAAAAGTGCTGCTCTTTTAAATTGGATAACTTCCCTCTCTCCCGAGATTATATTTTTACAAGAAACACATCTCAGGACTGACACCCCAAAGATATCACTTCCTAAGAAGTATCTGCAGGCATATTTTTCAACTGCCAATTTAGCTGTTCCTGGGGTAGGGATCTTATTATCTAACACCCTTGATTGGCAGGTTAAGGATGTTCGACGAGATGAGAAAGGCAGATGGCTTTGGGTGAAAGTAAAGCTGCAGGAAACAGTCCTGAATCTGGTTAATTATTATGGTCCTATTGAGGATGATACTGCAGCACTTGGCCAAATCTATCAATTAGCAGTACGAATGGAAGGTATATTAATTTTGGGTGGCGATTTTAATTTTATTCAGAATTTGGCACTCGATACATCAAATAAGGTGAAGCGCCAACTAAAGCCTAAAACCGCAAAATTAATAAGCAGGTTCTCAAAAGACCTCTCATTAATAGATCCTTGGAGACTAGGGCAAGCTAGTCTCTTGCAATTTACCTGTTATTCGGCTAGATTTAGATCAGCTTCCCGATTGGATTATTTTTTAGTAGATAAACTGGTTGCCAACAGCCCGGCAGAAATACTGGCCAATTCTTTTTCAGACCACTCTCTAGTTTCATTTACATTAAAGTTAGGAAGCACTATAGAAAAGAGGTCTAGATGGCAGTTTGATAAATCCTTACTTCAAGATATTACTTGGCTGACAGAAACCAGGGGGTTTATCAAGGAGTTTTTCCAGCTTAATTTAACTACGGCCCCTCTGTTTACGGTTTGGGAGGCATTCAAAGCTACCTTCAGAGGTCAGACTATATCATATAAGGCAAGAATAAGTAATTTACGGAAACAAAAGATTTTGGCACTACAGACTGCTGTGGAAAAGGCTAGACTAAATGTAACCCTAACAGATACACCAGAGCCTATTATGAAAGCACAACAGCAAGAGCTAGTTAGAGCCAAGGAGAAATTGAAGGATTTTTTCCTACTAGAGGAAATTACGGGGAGTATGGCCTATCAACAAAAGCTTTATGAGGAGAGCCAGCAGATTGGTAGATTTTTGGCGTGGTCCACGAAATGTCAAAAAGCTGCTCAATTAATTAGCCAAATTAAAAATCCATCAACAGGTGCGCTAGAAGATGATAGATTGGCAATCGCTGAGGTGTTTCTTGCACATATTAATCAAATTTATGCTGAAACACAGGCGATAGATCAGGTAGAATTCAGGAGTTATTTTGAAGCACTAGAGCTACCTCTGCTATCACAGCAGCTTTCGGAGACATTGAATGGTCAAATAGGAATTCCAGAAGTCCAATCCGTATTAAAAAGTATGGTCAAAATGTCGGTGCTCCCACTGTTTTTGTTTCTTTCTTTTAATCTTCCTTTGAAAATTCCGAATTATTATTTTAAAGAGTTAGATCAAATAATCAGGAAGTTTGTATGGAATAATAAACACCCCGGGTTAAGATAGCTACATTACAATTGGATGTAACATCAGGAGGATTGGCACTCCCACATTTTGCAACTTATTATCAGGCTTCTTTAGCTAATTTACTTTCCCAACTGGCTGAGGAAAAGTCAGTTTTTGACAATTTTCTCCTAATACATATGCTGAAGGAAAGTGCTATAAGACTCCCCGTTTTTTTACGTTTGGCGAAACTCCCGAAAAAAACAAGATACAAGGTGATACTGACATTAGCTGAAAGAACTCAGTTATTTTTTAAATCTCGAGATATCCCAGCATTTCATGCATATACTCCTATACAGGATTGTGAAGTAGGAGGTCTCATATTATCTAGAGGGCTCTATCAGGTATGGCAAGAACTAGGCTTTGCCCAGCTCGGGGATTTTTATAACCATGAAACATTAATTACCTGGGAAACGGTTCGATTCCGAGTCACTACATTGACCACTGCCCTCTCTTTGAGTTTTCTACAGTTAGTCATTTTTCTTAAAACTAATTATTCAATGATGGGTGAGGCAGTACGTCAAATCGCTAAGCAGATGGCAAATAAAATGGTGGGGCTCGGTTGTTGGTATCAGCTACTTCATCAAAAGGCCCATTCTGAGGAGATCTTGACGAAAGAGCTCCAAAAAATGTATTCAGAGAGTGGAAACAGTTTAGCGAGTTAGCGAATAAAGCATTTAGAGGCGCTAATTACAAGAGAATGAATTTCTTATCTAGATGGTTATTATATTATACACCCCAGAGATTGTCTAAAATGTTTCAAACGAGCCCGAATCAATGTTTTCGATGTAACAAAAAAGGTGATGGTGGATGGGTGCATATATTTTATGAATGTAATAATTTACAGCAATTCTGGGAAAGGGTTTTTGCCGAGATCTCTCTGATTTTGTCCTTGTCAATTGAGCCATCAGCTATGTTGGTGCTATTCGGGTCCTCAGGAGAAGTGAAATGTTTAACAAAATACCAGCAGTATTTTATATTAATCTCTATTGCAGTCGCTAGGTCACTTGTCCTTCAAAACTGGAGAACCAATAAACAACCCAGTATTGAGCACTGGTTTAATAAAATGTCCAGGACCTGTAGATTAGAGGAGGCCTATGCTAAACGTATAGGAGCAATGGTAAGATTCAGAGGTATTTGGCAAAATTTCTCTTTTAATGGGTTTTCAGAGGAAAGGTGATTATAAGATCTAGGGGGCCCATTACGATGGCGGGCGGAAGCACAACCGCCGTGCTGGCGGATGCAAAAACCACCAGTTACCGCCGGCACGCAGCAGTCCACACGCCCGCCCAATTACGATGCGAAAAGTAGGCCAAACACCGCCGGCAAGCCAGCAACACCGTCCGCCATCAAAGTGCGCCCGTACATGTAGCGGCGCAGCCCAACTAACACACACCGTCCGACGAAACACGTCCCGCCCGGCGCATAAATTACGATGCCGCAAACAAACGGCTCCCACGGCCAAGAGATACCGTACGACAAACCGAAGAGGTAACACGGACGCCGAGCACGGACAACGAAGAAGCGGCTCCCCCGAGCATGAATCCAGCACTGCAGGCCGTCCCCATGCTCCTGCTGATGCACCACCAAGGACGCAACGTACCGCGGAGACGCAGGTAGGCACACACACAACAAGTGCACGCAAACAGCGCACACAGTGCAAGGGCGGAAAAAGCGGACAACCCCCACCAGCGCGTGTACACTACACATCCACCATCGCATCCACATATGACACACAGGCCAAATCGTAACATCGCAGAACACATGTGTACACACCACCTGGGACTAGGAACCAACCACCCCGTCACGGCCCCAAAGCGTCGATGACGCCGCCACACATGCGCACAACGCAGAGGCCAACCGCAGCGCCATGCATGCGTCGCACACAGACACAGGGACACAACCAAGCAGCACACACATCAGCCCCACCCCGAACGCACATGACACGTGACAGGCCGGCCACAGACATGTCCTCAACGCCCAATTCACGGACAACACCCAACGCCACACAACCGACGCACACATATCAGTGAAGACACGCAACAGCAGGACACACCCCAGTGTAACAAACATGGCGTAGCACACAGCGGCGGCAACACCAACTAGGAGAAGCAGGGCCCCTTCGGGAAGAGGAACGCCAGTACCACACAGAAACACCCATACCACCCTGCACATATGAACAAGACATATAAAACGGAACACCAAAGAGCCCGGGGACCGACAACAGGTGGCCCAAGAATAACATTCACACACAAGGCCCAACGCAGAGCGGAAAGGCAGCCTGCCGCCCACACAAGGGAGAGCAGACAGCACTGAATGACCTTCCATTCCAACTCCGAAACCACAGCCCTACGACAGAAGCCGGTGAATACAGCCATTGTCCAAGAATAGACCAACACAGGCATGCCGAGAGACCGACCACAGGGCAGATAGCGCATATCACAGAAGCACACAACGGACGGGGAAGAAAGAAGAAAACACTCCCCCATGTCGGCCACATGCAAGTTAATTGGAAGGAGTCACACAGCACTGACCTTGAACTGTCTGAGAAGCATGTGGGAAGAGGGCCCGTGTCCTCCAAACAAGCCAACAGAACACAAGTCCTGTCTCCCTACGACTACACAGAGCTCACAGCAACCCCGGAGCGTGCACATTGCAGACTGCACACACAGCCGGAGCACGCCACCTCAACGAACCGCTGCGAAATGGCAACCGCAACACACCTACCCAACTACGCCGAACAGCTCAAGCTGTACAAAACCAACCTGTGCCATACATTGGGATGCGATCTCCTGTCCCTGCTGAACGTAAGTTACCGACTGACTTACCGCATCACATTGTTCAGCTGCGTCATGCCCGTCTTCTACTGTCGGAGGTGTCCCTACCAGCATCCCGTCGAGATATGCCTCTCCAACCCGGCATGTCTGAAGGCGGACCTGCTACCACTACTCCTCCCTCTGGACGCACACGACAGGGCCTGCTCTGCCTATGGGGGCATGGCGTATGTGGCCAACATCGCACCCGCACTGAAATGGGACCACTGTGCCTCCACACGACGGATCATCGATAACAGCTACATCGAATGTCACCCAGCATGCCCCATCATGGTCCTCCAAGGGACAACCTACGAACAACACCTTGACAGCCACCATCCGCTTCATTGGCTGGCAAACATGTACACCACCAATGACATGGAAGCCCTGCTGGACGGCATCGCATACCTGACAACCTGTAAATACGTCGGACCACAACGCAGGTTCCCCAAGTGACCTATGATGTCCAACCCCGCACCCATGCTTAGCTTCTGCACGGACTGGCCAGTCACCACCACAACAGCCATACCAAACGACCGGCAACTGTAACCACACCATCAACGACATCGCCATGACATCGGATATGACCGGGACATGCACACTGTTCCCCATCACATCCAGGAACACCGCATGCATCGTGGGAGGCAGTGGCATGGGCTCTGTGTATCGCACCCACATGGACGGAACTGCACGAACAACCAGGACACGACATGGATCCAGCGCCCATGGACACACACACCGCTCAGTGGACATGAATAGGTCGCCTGGAGTCTGTGGGTGCTGCACCCCTCCCACCCCCGCCCCGGGAATCCCATACCAGGACCTTTGCATGGACGACAAGTGCATACAACAACAACACGACCCCAGTGACTGTGACATGTCCAGTAACCACCACAGTGCAACAACAAGTGGCACGCCGCTGCATGCACGCAAGCACATGCCCTGATGTCATCTCACATGCACGCGTGCATGAGGAACAACCGCAGCAAACCTGTCACATGGAACTGAGATGGACTGTGCCCATGATGCCAAGCGGTCTGGTAGGCTACATGTATACCGTCTGTGTCAAAGTCCGCAGCTCCGCAGCTATACGTAAATGTACATTAGCACAGCCTTGGCCAAGCAGATGTCACTCTGAAGCCCACATCCCACATGCAACAGCCAATCACATGTAACCCAACACCCTATCCCATTTGCAATCATGCTCAGTATATCCTCAACATGTATCCCGCTGCCAGTAGTGTCCACTATACTGCATCACAGAGGACAGAAGACTCAATATAATGTTTGAAACCAAAACTGTCTCCGCTGACTCATTTCACAAGTACGAATGAGAGAGGATGAGAGGATGTGAAGTACACGGCAGTCGTGACATGACCATGTAGTCCACTGGTATTGGATGTCAACGCAAATGAGTAGCACTACTGTGGAAGACACACATGTGTCGTGTGAAGTCGTATGGACGCAGTGCTCAGGTGGGTGGGTGCGACGGGTAGATGCGCACATGCCAAGTTGGAGCACGCCGTGTTGGGAGGGGTCATGAACAGTACACCACCGCTTCCCTGGGCATTGTGAGAGGACACCTGTCGGGGGAGTGAACATGTGTGTGCACAGCAGCCGGGCACACGTATAAAGCGGTACCAGGCGCACCTCAGCCCACCCTCTGTGGACAAGCTGGATCCTGTTGTGCGCCCGCCATGCCCCTGACAAGGCACACACAGCCCCAGTCGACCAGGTGTAACCCCAACATAGTCAATCCGCACAGGCGATACAGGGCACGGGATGGCAGTGGAGCATGGTGTGTGAGAGGTCTCCTCGCGCTCCTCCTGGTCATATCACGCAGGCAATAGAACCTCAACGTCTAGCATGGCACAAGTCAGATGGAAGTGTAGGGGGACGCACCACAGCACGAGCAGCACTGACGTCACGGGAGGTGGCTCGCACCATCCCATCCATTGCCCATCATACCAACCACGCCACATGCCATTGCGACTAAGTGCAAGCGCGTGCGCCACCACCCCGAGCCCTCCCCAGAGAGGCCAAAGAGTGAATGTGTGGGCCATCAGCCACAGACGGACGCGGCCTGGCCGCAAGGGCAGCCACAGCCACTGGGTGTCGCAGGTGGCGGATCCGGAAGGCGAAGACTGTGATGCATAGTCCATGCAGGCCGGGTCACCATTGGGGCACCACGCAGGTGGACGGCATCCCGCGACACATCATACCCTGAGACAGCCCACTCGTGCAACTGGACCCACACATACACTCCTTGCCCTCTCTGGTGCGAGCTTGGGGCTGCCTGTGCAAGCGCTAGCCTCGCAGGTGAGCATGCATATTGGGGGAGCGAGGGGAGGACATGAGGGCTGGGGCGAAGATGACTGTATCACTGTCAGTTAGTACAAGGGATGACCCAGATGTGGAAAGGAAGAGACGTGTCCCGTGTGTACTGCAACTAGTCGCCAATACAACTACCCCCCATGTCCGGAATGTAAGCCCGCACCTAGGCCCGCCCATCCGCCACATCGAACATACCACCAGCACGACAACCTTCCCATTCAAAACACTGACTGGGGGTGGCGACCAGTGTACAATCATGTGTAGCCTACCCACGCGTACATGTGGGCCCTTCATGATCCATGTCACCTGCGGCAAAGTCATGACATGCGCAATGAGGGAAGTGAGGAGAGCTGCCCGCCCCACGCGCAGAAGGTGCATCAGCTCCACAGACCCAGCAGCGAGTCCAGCAGGGGTCACATGTGCAGGGGCAGCTGTGCCTGGTGTGAAGGCACATGCATATAGACAGCACATCGACCAATGTGTAGTCTGCCCACATCTACAGTCCATCATCATGCGGACATAGGAATTGAACACAGGGCAACACATCTTAGTGGGTGCACCCACCGTGACCAACAATGCGCAATCATCGACGTACCCGCCCTGTGCATGGCCCCCACCCAACGGCGGCACATCCAGTGCCACCATCCCACACACACAAGCCTTCCACGGAACATGCTGTGTCCAATGGTCAGTACAGAGTCAGCGCCCATCTGGTGGATCCTGAACAGGAGACACATGCACACACATGCCAGCTCCCACTATGTACGTCTGCCACCTGGCACGTGCAATGTAACCTCTCACCTGTGACGTGTGACTGCAAGCACACAGCCGTCTTGGCATGGGGCTGTCAATGTGGACACCTGTCAATGTTTCGGGAGGTGTGATCCGTACAGTGCTGTACATAGGGTGCAGTGCTGACACCTACTACTGTCTCATATCCCCTCGTGCCACAGGTCCCACTTGTTTTGGCCGCTCAGCCTCTGCCCACATCGTCGTCGTCGTGTGCCATACTCATCCAGCCGCGGAAGCAGTTCCATGCTCAGCAGACATTCATGTTGCCGTGGCGTTGCCGCTTGACGGATATGCAGTCAGTCCCCATCAGCACGCCCCGCAAGTCATTGGGGCCTGGATCCCCATGTGCATGCACATGGCAGTGGTTTGTATCACTAGCCATTGCCATTGTTGGGAGACCTGTGCAAGTGTATTGTGGCCGTGCCGTCCCAGCTTGACAGCTGGGCTGTGGCTCATGTGCTTGCTCAGTCATGTCAGTGATGTGTATGCGAAATTGCTATGTGTCGTGTTGCATTGACATGTGTCCTCTGCCATTGTCCCTAGGCGGAGACCGAACATTGACCGCCCATACCAATTGCTGGCGGACATGGACGATACAGAGGTTATTAGGAAGTTTCGGCTGGACAGGTCAACCCTCCATCGACTGTGTGCCATGTTAGAACCCCATCTCCGTCCCCGCAGGGTGTATCCGACTGCTGTCACCCCCACGGCTAAGGTGATGGCCGCCATGCATTTCTTCGCCACTGGGTCATTCCAGCACACAGTGGGCATTGGAGGAGGGATGTCCCAGCCCATGTTCAGCAAGGTGCTGAGGGATGTACTGGCAGCCATGATGCTGTACCGAAACAGGTACATCCGCTACCCCAGGGCTCGTGAATTGGCGGCAGTGAAGGGTGCATTCTATGCCCTTGGCAGAATCCCACACGTCGTTGGAGCCATTGACTGCACACATGTCGGCCTTGTTCCACCACAGGCCACTGAGCACCTGTACCGCAACAGGAAGCACACGCACTCCCTGAATGTGCAAGTGGTGTGCCTTGCGGACATGGTGATCACCCACGTGTGTGCAAAGTTCCCAGGCTCGGCCCATGACGCACACATAATGCGCAACAGCATCTTGCCATGACTGATGTCCAATATGCAACAGGATCGTGCCTGTATTGTCGGTGAGTATGTGGAGTGGTGTAGCGTGCTGGTTGTGCGATGCTGTCCCCTGTCCAGTTGGAATTGCAACGGTTCTCTGTGTCCCTCACACCCAGGTGACTCTGCGTATCCGAATGGGGCATGGCTGCTCAGTCCATTGAGGAATCCTCGCACCCCAGCAGACGATCGCTACAATGAGGCACATGGGAGGACCAGACGTGTGGTCGAGCGTACCTTTGGCCTCCTCAAGTCCAGGTTCAGGTGCCTGGACCGCACCGGAGGTGCGTTGGCGTACTCCCCACAGAAGGTGTGCCAGATAGTGGTGGCGTGCTGCATGCTGCACAATCTGGCCATTCGGAAGCAGATCCCCCTCATCGTGGATGACGGAGATCAACCAGGGCCCCAGCCCGCAGACCAGGACAGCTCGAGTGAGGAGGACAGCGGAGAGGAGGAAGCTGGTAATGTGCGGCAGCAGCTCATCGCCCGCTACTTCACTTGACGGTGAGTGTCCATGTACGACGGCTGATGTGGCTGTATCTGTGCAGGTGTGTGTGTGCTGTGTCAGGGTGGCCGTTTGTTCACTGCGTGCTGTGTGTCAACGCTCCATGGCCAGGGTAGTATGCCACTGTTGGTGGCTGTGGCATTGTGCCCTATTGCTCTGTGCGATGTGTGTACATTGCTTGTAGTTGTTGACATGTACTGTGTGATGGGTGTGTGACACACTCATTGAATGTGCTCCTGTTCTGTCTCCCACCCCTAGGTCCCTACAGGCTCCTCCGGTTCCATTGCCATGCCACGCATCAGGTGCCTTTCCGCCCAAGGTGGCCGTTGAATTCCGTACAATTAAAACACAGGGCACAAACAGCAGTTAGTGAAAAAGGTGCATTTATTACAAACTGTGACATGTGATTGTGTGTAAGGTGATGACAAAAGTGGTGCATGCAGTGACAATGAGCTGTCGGTCATGGCTGCGTGATGCTCAGGGTGTACCCACTGGTTCTATGTCCATAGTCCAACACACACATGCCATCCAGATGGCTGTGTGGAGTGGGATCGTAGTCCAAGTCAATGCAGTGGCTGGTCAAGGAAGGCTGGCGGAAGGCTGGCTGGCTGCCTCACTTGCGGCTGGAGCGTGCAAAGTCCTCCCGGGAGATCTGTTTCCTCTTCGGACGGCCCCTTCCACGTTTGCGAGGGGGTGCCTGCTTGCGACATGCTGGTGGTTGAGGTGTGATCACTGGCTGTGGACGCAGGGGAACTGGACACTGCTGCTCCACCCTGCGCCCCGGCAGGTGGTGGCGGAGGGGAGCTGCTGTCCCTGGCTGTGACCTCACCGCCACCACCAGCTGTCCCATGAGGTCCACGATTTGGCCCATACGGGCGTCCATGGACCTCAGCACCCCCAGCACCTCACGCGTGTCTGAAGCAGACCGGACCCATTGTCCTTGGGCCTCTTCATAGGCCCCAAGGACTCTGGCCATGTGAGGCAGGGCATGGCTCCCAGGGGAGGCTGGCGTTTCCCTGACCCTGCTCCTCCTACCAGTCCTGCTGCCACCGGCCCTGCCCACTAGCCACATTGCTCACCACGGTCCTCGCTGTGGCTCCCAGGGTGGATCCAGTCGTCCGGGCCACCACCTGCGCTGGGGCTGGTGCCAGCGAAGACGTGGCGGTGGTGGCGGCGGTGGTGGTCGGTGCGGCGATGGTGGCGGTTGCGGCAGTGGTAGTGGCCACAATGACCGTGGGTGTGGCCGCAACGACAGTGGCAGCAGGGGGCTGTGAATGTTCAGCAGCCCTGGATGATGGGTTGGTGGGTAGGAGGGGTCCTGGTGAGCGGCTGGGCCCTGCCACACCAGATGGGCCTGCTTGGTTGTCCGTGTCCGAAGAGGAGGACAGATCCTCCAGATCCGTGTGTCCTCGTTGGGGGCTTGTAGGCTGGCTGTGCTGGCTCCATCCCCAGCATCCAGCAGTTCGTCACCTGTGGAGAGAATGAGATTTGTTATTGTGTTGCACCTGGCGAAGTATGTATTTGTCGTCTGACATTGACAGTTCGTGCAATCTCGTACATGGGTTTCCCGGAGGCGTGTGTGTGGCTGTAGCATCTGTAGTTGTGTGTGCTTGGCAATGGGACTGTGTGCTGTGCACATGTGGCATGGGACGGATTGGCCATGCCGATGGGTGTGTTGCTGTGCCCCTACTTATTGTGACTCTGGTGTATGCGGGCTCCTGGCCCATCCTGGGTCTGGTTTGTACTTTGCTTTTGGGGTTCAAATGGAACGCTTAGGAACGCATATGGCAACATGGGGGCCATGCCCCAGATTCGCATTTGGGAGGGGATATGCTTTTGGGGTTCAAATGGAACGCTTAGGAACGCATATGGCAACATGGGGGCTATGCCCCAGATTCGCATTTGGGAGGGGATATGCTTTTGGGGTTCAAATGGAACGCTTAGGAACGCATATGGCAACATGGGGGCTATGCCCCAGATTCGCATTTGGGAGGGGATATGCTTTTGGGGTTCAAATGGAACGCTTAGGAACGCATATGGCAACATGGGGGCTATGCCCCAGATTCGCATTTGGGAGGGGATATGCTTTTGGGGTTCAAATGGAACGCTTAGGAACGCATATGGCAACATGGGGGCCATGCCCCAGATTCGCATTTGGGAGGGAATATGCTTTTGGGGTACATGCTGTGAGCCATGGGTGCCGAACGTGACATGTGTTGTGGCAGCATGACAGTGCATGGTTTGAGGTGTGTGCATGCTTGACATGGCCGAACAAAGTGATACAAAAGGGGATGATGGACGGAACGTTTGAGCCAATCAAACACTCTCCCCCAGTCAACTGATCTGGGTTTAATCCATCATCATTCTTTAGCTCACTCCACCACCCCAGTTCAGACATGGCCATATGCAAATCAGTCTGACCCTGTGCCTCATGGGAACAGTCCAGCACGAACTGCCAAGCCATGTCTTCCCTGGACCGGAAACAAGCATCCTAGGACCGGTTTCTGGCATTCCAGCCGTCATCAGCCAGGCTTGCTTGAATCCAGTGGCAAAGTGAGCAAGGGACCCACGTCTGGGCATACCCCGCCAACTTAGGGCGAACAAAGTGATACAAAAGGGGATGATGGACGGAACGTTTGAGCCAATCAAACACTCTCCCCCAGTCAACTGATCTGGGTTTAATCCATCATCATTCTTTAGCTCACTCCACCACCCCAGTTCAGACATGGCCATATGCAAATCAGTCTGACCCTGTGCCTCATGGGAACAGTCCAGCACGAACTGCCAAGCCATGTCTTCCCTGGACCGGAAACAAGCATCCTAGGACCGGTTTCTGGCATTCCAGCCGTCATCAGCCAGGCTTGCTTGAATCCAGTGGCAAAGTGAGCAAGGGACCCACGTCTGGGCATACCCCCGCCAACTTAGGGCGAACAAAGTGATACAAAAGGGGATGATGGACGGAACGTTTGAGCCAATCAAACACTCTCCCCCAGTCAACTGATCTGGGTTTAATCCATCATCATTCTTTAGCTCACTCCACCACCCCAGTTCAGACATGGCCATATGCAAATCAGTCTGACCCTGTGCCTCATGGGAACAGTCCAGCACGAACTGCCAAGCCATGTCTTCCCTGGACCGGAAACAAGCATCCTAGGACCGGTTTCTGGCATTCCAGCCGTCATCAGCCAGGCTTGCTTGAATCCAGTGGCAAAGTGAGCAAGGGACCCACGTCTGGGCATACCCCCGCCAACTTAGGGCGAACAAAGTGATACAAAAGGGGATGATGGACGGAACGTTTGAGCCAATCAAACACTCTCCCCCAGTCAACTGATCTGGGTTTAATCCATCATCATTCTTTAGCTCACTCCACCACCCCAGTTCAGACATGGCCATATGCAAATCAGTCTGACCCTGTGCCTCATGGGAACAGTCCAGCATGAACTGCCAAGCCATGTCTTCCCTGGACCGGAAACAAGCATCCTAGGACCGGTTTCTGGCATTCCAGCCGTCATCAGCCAGGCTTGCTTGAATCCAGTGGCAAAGTGAGCAAGGGACCCACGTCTGGGCATACCCCCGCCAACTTAGGGCGAACAAAGTGATACAAAGGGGATGATGGACGGAACGTTTGAGCCAATCAAACACTCTCCCCCAGTCAACTGATCTGGGTTTAATCCATCATCATTCTTTAGCTCACTCCACCACCCCAGTTCAGACATGGCCATATGCAAATCAGTCTGACCCTGTGCCTCATGGGAACAGTCCAGCACGAACTGCCAAGCCATGTCTTCCCTGGACCGGAAACAAGCATCCTAGGACCGGTTTCTGGCATTCCAGCCGTCATCAGCCAGGCTTGCTTGAATCCAGTGGCAAAGTGAGCAAGGGACCCACGTCTGGGCATACCCCCGCCAACTTAGGGCGAACAAAGTGATACAAAAGGGGATGATGGACGGAACGTTTGAGCCAATCAAACACTCTCCCCCAGTCAACTGATCTGGGTTTAATCCATCATCATTCTTTAGCTCACTCCACCACCCCAGTTCAGACATGGCCATATGCAAATCAGTCTGACCCTGTGCCTCATGGGAACAGTCCAGCACGAACTGCCAAGCCATGTCTTCCCTGGACCGGAAACAAGCATCCTAGGACCGGTTTCTGGCATTCCAGCCGTCATCAGCCAGGCTTGCTTGAATCCAGTGGCAAAGTGAGCAAGGGACCCACGTCTGGGCATACCCCCGCCAACTTAGGGCGAACAAAGTGATACAAAAGGGGATGATGGACGGAACGTTTGAGCCAATCAAACACTCTCCCCCAGTCAACTGATCTGGGTTTAATCCATCATCATTCTTTAGCTCACTCCACCACCCCAGTTCAGACATGGCCATATGCAAATCAGTCTGACCCTGTGCCTCATGGGAACAGTCCAGCACGAACTGCCAAGCCATGTCTTCCCTGGACCGGAAACAAGCATCCTAGGACCGGTTTCTGGCATTCCAGCCGTCATCAGCCAGGCTTGCTTGAATCCAGTGGCAAAGTGAGCAAGGGACCCACGTCTGGGCATACCCCCGCCAACTTAGGGCGAACAAAGTGATACAAAGGGGATGATGGACGGAACGTTTGAGCCAATCAAACACTCTCCCCAGTCAACTGATCTGGGTTTAATCCATCATCATTCTTTAGCTCACTCCACCACCCCAGTTCAGACATGGCCATATGCAAATCAGTCTGACCCTGTGCCTCATGGGAACAGTCCAGCACGAACTGCCAAGCCATGTCTTCCCTGGACCGGAAACAAGCATCCTAGGACCGGTTTCTGGCATTCCAGCCGTCATCAGCCAGGCTTGCTTGAATCCAGTGGCAAAGTGAGCAAGGGACCCACGTCTGGGCATACCCCCGCCAACTTAGGGCGAACAAAGTGATACAAAGGGGATGATGGACGGAACGTTTGAGCCAATCAAACACTCTCCCCCAGTCAACTGATCTGGGTTTAATCCATCATCATTCTTTAGCTCACTCCACCACCCCAGTTCAGACATGGCCATATGCAAATCAGTCTGACCCTGTGCCTCATGGGAACAGTCCAGCACGAACTGCCAAGCCATGTCTTCCCTGGACCGGAAACAAGCATCCTAGGACCGGTTTCTGGCATTCCAGCCGTCATCAGCCAGGCTTGCTTGAATCCAGTGGCAAAGTGAGCAAGGGACCCACGTCTGGGCATACCCCCGCCAACTTAGGGCGAACAAAGTGATACAAAAGGGGATGATGGACGGAACGTTTGAGCCAATCAAACACTCTCCCCAGTCAACTGATCTGGGTTTAATCCATCATCATTCTTTAGCTCACTCCACCACCCCAGTTCAGACATGGCCATATGCAAATCAGTCTGACCCTGTGCCTCATGGGAACAGTCCAGCACGAACTGCCAAGCCATGTCTTCCCTGGACCGGAAACAAGCATCCTAGGACCGGTTTCTGGCATTCCAGCCGTCATCAGCCAGGCTTGCTTGAATCCAGTGGCAAAGTGAGCAAGGGACCCACGTCTGGGCATACCCCCGCCAACTTAGGGCGAACAAAGTGATACAAAGGGGATGATGGACGGAACGTTTGAGCCAATCAAACACTCTCCCCCAGTCAACTGATCTGGGTTTAATCCATCATCATTCTTTAGCTCACTCCACCACCCCAGTTCAGACATGGCCATATGCAAATCAGTCTGACCCTGTGCCTCATGGGAACAGTCCAGCACGAACTGCCAAGCCATGTCTTCCCTGGACCGGAAACAAGCATCCTAGGACCGGTTTCTGGCATTCCAGCCGTCATCAGCCAGGCTTGCTTGAATCCAGTGGCAAAGTGAGCAAGGGACCCACGTCTGGGCATACCCCCGCCAACTTAGGGCGAACAAAGTGATACAAAAGGGGATGATGGACGGAACGTTTGAGCCAATCAAACACTCTCCCCAGTCAACTGATCTGGGTTTAATCCATCATCATTCTTTAGCTCACTCCACCACCCCAGTTCAGACATGGCCATATGCAAATCAGTCTGACCCTGTGCCTCATGGGAACAGTCCAGCACGAACTGCCAAGCCATGTCTTCCCTGGACCGGAAACAAGCATCCTAGGACCGGTTTCTGGCATTCCAGCCGTCATCAGCCAGGCTTGCTTGAATCCAGTGGCAAAGTGAGCAAGGGACCCACGTCTGGGCATACCCCCGCCAACTTAGGGCGAACAAAGTGATACAAAAGGGGATGATGGACGGAACGTTTGAGCCAATCAAACACTCTCCCCCAGTCAACTGATCTGGGTTTAATCCATCATCATTCTTTAGCTCACTCCACCACCCCAGTTCAGACATGGCCATATGCAAATCAGTCTGACCCTGTGCCTCATGGGAACAGTCCAGCATGAACTGCCAAGCCATGTCTTCCCTGGACCGGAAACAAGCATCCTAGGACCGGTTTCTGGCATTCCAGCCGTCATCAGCCAGGCTTGCTTGAATCCAGTGGCAAAGTGAGCAAGGGACCCACGTCTGGGCATACCCCGCCAACTTAGGGCGAACAAAGTGATACAAAAGGGGATGATGGACGGAGCGTTTGAGCCAATCAAACACTCTCCCCCAGTCAACTGATCTGGGTTTAATCCATCATCATTCTTTAGCTCACTCCACCACCCCAGTTCAGACATGGCCATATGCAAATCAGTCTGACCCTGTGCCTCATGGGAACAGTCCAGCACGAACTGCCAAGCCATGTCTTCCCTGGACCGGAAACAAGCATCCTAGGACCGGTTTCTGGCATTCCAGCCGTCATCAGCCAGGCTTGCTTGAATCCAGTGGCAAAGTGAGCAAGGGACCCACGTCTGGGCATACCCCCGCCAACTTAGGGCGAACAAAGTGATACAAAAGGGGATGATGGACGGAACGTTTGAGCCAATCAAACACTCTCCCCAGTCAACTGATCTGGGTTTAATCCATCATCATTCTTTAGCTCACTCCACCACCCCAGTTCAGACATGGCCATATGCAAATCAGTCTGACCCTGTGCCTCATGGGAACAGTCCAGCACGAACTGCCAAGCCATGTCTTCCCTGGACCGGAAACAAGCATCCTAGGACCGGTTTCTGGCATTCCAGCCGTCATCAGCCAGGCTTGCTTGAATCCAGTGGCAAAGTGAGCAAGGGACCCACGTCTGGGCATACCCCCGCCAACTTAGGGCGAACAAAGTGATACAAAAGGGGATGATGGACGGAACGTTTGAGCCAATCAAACACTCTCCCCAGTCAACTGATCTGGGTTTAATCCATCATCATTCTTTAGCTCACTCCACCACCCCAGTTCAGACATGGCCATATGCAAATCAGTCTGACCCTGTGCCTCATGGGAACAGTCCAGCACGAACTGCCAAGCCATGTCTTCCCTGGACCGGAAACAAGCATCCTAGGACCGGTTTCTGGCATTCCAGCCGTCATCAGCCAGGCTTGCTTGAATCCAGTGGCAAAGTGAGCAAGGGACCCACGTCTGGGCATACCCCCGCCAACTTAGGGCGAACAAAGTGATACAAAGGGGATGATGGACGGAACGTTTGAGCCAATCAAACACTCTCCCCCAGTCAACTGATCTGGGTTTAATCCATCATCATTCTTTAGCTCACTCCACCACCCCAGTTCAGACATGGCCATATGCAAATCAGTCTGACCCTGTGCCTCATGGGAACAGTCCAGCACGAACTGCCAAGCCATGTCTTCCCTGGACCGGAAACAAGCATCCTAGGACCGGTTTCTGGCATTCCAGCCGTCATCAGCCAGGCTTGCTTGAATCCAGTGGCAAAGTGAGCAAGGGACCCACGTCTGGGCATACCCCCGCCAACTTAGGGCGAACAAAGTGATACAAAAGGGGATGATGGACGGAACGTTTGAGCCAATCAAACACTCTCCCCCAGTCAACTGATCTGGGTTTAATCCATCATCATTCTTTAGCTCACTCCACCACCCCAGTTCAGACATGGCCATATGCAAATCAGTCTGACCCTGTGCCTCATGGGAACAGTCCAGCACGAACTGCCAAGCCATGTCTTCCCTGGACCGGAAACAAGCATCCTAGGACCGGTTTCTGGCATTCCAGCCGTCATCAGCCAGGCTTGCTTGAATCCAGTGGCAAAGTGAGCAAGGGACCCACGTCTGGGCATACCCCCGCCAACTTAGGGCGAACAAAGTGATACAAAAGGGGATGATGGACGGAACGTTTGAGCCAATCAAACACTCTCCCCCAGTCAACTGATCTGGGTTTAATCCATCATCATTCTTTAGCTCACTCCACCACCCCAGTTCAGACATGGCCATATGCAAATCAGTCTGACCCTGTGCCTCATGGGAACAGTCCAGCACGAACTGCCAAGCCATGTCTTCCCTGGACCGGAAACAAGCATCCTAGGACCGGTTTCTGGCATTCCAGCCGTCATCAGCCAGGCTTGCTTGAATCCAGTGGCAAAGTGAGCAAGGGACCCACGTCTGGGCATACCCCGCCAACTTAGGGCGAACAAAGTGATACAAAAGGGGATGATGGACGGAACGTTTGAGCCAATCAAACACTCTCCCCCAGTCAACTGATCTGGGTTTAATCCATCATCATTCTTTAGCTCACTCCACCACCCCAGTTCAGACATGGCCATATGCAAATCAGTCTGACCCTGTGCCTCATGGGAACAGTCCAGCACGAACTGCCAAGCCATGTCTTCCCTGGACCGGAAACAAGCATCCTAGGACCGGTTTCTGGCATTCCAGCCGTCATCAGCCAGGCTTGCTTGAATCCAGTGGCAAAGTGAGCAAGGGACCCACGTCTGGGCATACCCCCGCCAACTATTGCCTGCATATTTGCTGTCTGTTGTGATTACTGGACATGGCATTGGACGCATCGTTATGAGTGTGTGATGGTTGTGTGCCAGCCAACGTATTGCAGTTGTCCCATCTCCTTGGTGTGCGTGCTGCCCTGTGCCATGTGCATCACTGCAGTGCTCGGGGGGGGTGTGGCCCATGTTGTGTGTTGTTGCTCACAGTGTGTCGTGCACTTCATTGACTTCTGGCACATGGTTGGTCATGGGCATGTATCTTAGCGTGACTGCTGTATGTGTGGCAGCTGTGCGGATGACATGCCTTTCATGAGACTGGGGCTGACGGATGGGATGGATGGTATGTTGTTTGTGCATGGTGTGTCTGTGTGTTTGATGGGTTCAGTGGTGTTCGTGTGCATTTATGTTGTTCCGCTCTGTTGCGTCTAGTGTTGTTTGTCTTACATAGGCGTAGTTGTGGGGTGTGTGGTTGACAGGCAGTAGGGGCTACATGGACAGGACTTCAATGGTGTTTCGGTTGTGTGTGATGAGTTGCACAGTGGCTGCCGTGTGGGACTATGTTCAGTGTGGCTTGTGCATGCAGACGTGGCTCCTTGGGTGTTGCTATGTCTGTGATGGGTCATGTGGGGTGTGAGTCTGTTGTTCATGTCCGTGTGCACATTGTTCACTTGTTCGTGACGGTGGGCGGTGCTGCGTGTTCGTCTGCTACGTGACATGTCCCATGTGTTGGTCGTGTTATGGTCCTCATGCCTCCAGTTATCCAGCCCTGTCCAGTTTTCCACCTGCAAGTTGTTCGTGCGTGCACTGTACTGGATGCCACATTGCTCTAAGCGGGGGTGCTCCATGTTGCAGGTCTGTGGGGGTGGGGGGGTGTTGTGGGTCGTGGGGGTGGCTGGACACCCACTGACACCGATTGCTGTGGACCGTGATGTCTGCCTTTCGGCTGTCGTTGTGCACTGCGGTGGCTGACACGTGGCTGTGGGGTGTGGGGGATGCTCCTCCTTGCTGTGCTGTGGGACTGGGGCCTGGTGTGTGTTGTACTTGGGCTGTCCACCGTCCCACCCACTGCACTTTGTGTTCCTGCCACTTTCCTGTTACTTGTCGGTTAGTGCAGCTGTGGCGGACACATGGGTGTGGTGGGTGCTCGTTGTGGCGCTTCTGGCATATTTGGGGACCTGTTGGTGGTTACGTGGCTGGCTTAGTGTACACATGTCCCCACGCATCTTACAGTTGTTCGGTTTGGGCTGTGTGTGGTAGTGTCTGTTGCATGTGTGTGTGATGTGTTGTGTATTGTGTGCTGGACATGGGGGTGTTTGTCCCTCACATGCACTACCACCATGCCACAGCTCCCAGGGACCGAAGTTCCTGCAGCCCAAGAAGTGGATTTCCTGACTTCTCAAAGGCCATCGTGAGTCCCTAGTGAAGCTGAGGCCAGTGGACCCCAAGAGTAACGAGGAACCGCGACCCCTGGATACCGTGCACTATTGTCAAGTGCAACCCCTTCACAACGTTCCACGAACTTGTGCTTTGGACCAAGTGTGGTCCTAGCCTCCAGCAGGACTCCCTCCGAAGATCAGAGGGCTAACATGTCCCGAGTCACCGTGGGCCCCTGTGAGCGAATCCTCCCGAGGCGTCTTCGCGATCCCTTGCCAGCCAGCTTGTGGGTCCCCAGAAGACTTTCTAAAGAAACCAAAGGGCTCCCCTGGTTGCACCAGGCCTGCCCTGACTTACCTTCGCTGGGTGAGTCCTCCAGACCTTGCTGGTCTGCGCCATTGTCTCTTCACACTTTCCCCAAGACTTGCTGTTACCAAGGCTTGTTGGCTCCGATCAAGACGGCGATACCGCAGTAAGCTGTAGACGTTTTGGGACACGTCGAATCCAGCTCCTGGTCATCGTCGACACCTCCTGGACCTCGTGGCTGAAGAGTCAAGGCAACTGCGAACGACCTGAACCTTGCGACGACGGTGGGCATCCATCTTTCTTGCCCCGAGTCACTGCCAAGTGACTTTGAACACTGTCCCCTCTGCTTTCAGGTCTTCCATCTTCTGAATCCCGGCTTGGATTCCTCCGGACACTTCTCCTGTCGCCGCAAGCAGCAAGTCTTCACTGGCTCCCATTGAAAACGACGCCGCGACCCGACACCAAAGAACACCTATGCACCCGGCTCCCCTGGGTGAGGTAACTTCAGCACTACGGTGCTCCTGTGGGTGTGGGCCCTAGAACTACTTACCCTGTAAGTGACTTGCTTGTAGCTTCCCTAGAAGTGTCCTAAAACTCTCCTTTTCTAAGTGCGACAATTGCGCTGACTCGTACAGGGTTCGCTTCTGTGTTAGACACACCGCGTCCATCTCCTTTGTAACACTATCTAAAACTGTATCCTTCGACTCGTACTGAGTCCGATCGGTGTTCGCCTCGAACACACAAAGGGCCTGTAACACTGAGATCTCCATTGCACTGACTCGCACAAGGTTTGCGTCTGTGTTAGACACAGCGCGTCCATCTCCCTTGCAACTCTATCTGTAACGGCGTCCTTCGACTCGTACAAGGACCGATCGGTGTGTTCGCCTCGAACACGCAAGGGACCTTTAACATTGAAATCTCAATCGCGTCTGTTCGCATAGACTCGTACAGGACTTGCACCGGTGCCAGGACACCGCGTCCGTCCCCTGTGGGTCTCCTACAACTATCTGGGGTGGTTCTTGGGGGTCCCTCGATTCTAGATGCCCTCCTAGACCTAGGTCTAGCAAACTAAGATTGTGATATTCGATTGTGCTAAACTTATTTTGATAACATTTGACTTGTACATATGTTCCTGACCTCTAATCTCATAAAGAGATTAGTAGAGAGTGTTTATTAATAAATACATATATATTTGATATATATACCTGTGTGGTGTCTTTTCATTTGGTGATTCAGGAGATTGTGTGGTAAAACAAGCTGCTTTACATTCCTTCAAGACTTAGCCTGAAGGCTGCTCTCCACAGCTACCACTAGGATAGCTTTCTATAAAGGTTGTCTTAAACCTATCTACCATAAGAGTCGAATTGTTCTGGTGCAAGGTGTCCACTGTAATTAGTGAACAGCATATACCAGGCCAACTTCTCACACTTTCTACACCTCTGTTGCTTCTTTCAGCAATTCTCTTGCCTCTTTTTGCACTTCTCTTGCCTGTTTCTGCACTTCTCTTGCCTCTTTCTGCACCCCTGTTGCTTCATTCTGCACTTTCCATGCTTCTTTCTGCACCTGTCTAGCTTCTTTCTGCACCCCTGTTGTCTCTTTATGTACCTCTTTTGCCTCTTTCTACACTCTTCTTGGCTTTTTCTGCACCTCTCTTCCCTCTTTCTGCACGTCTGTTGCCTCTTTCTGCACCTCATTTGCTTCTTTCTACACCCCTGTTGTCTCTTTCTGCATTTGTCTTCCCTCTTTCTGCACCTTTCCTGCCTGTTTTTGCATCTCACTTGCCTCTTTCTGCACTTTTCTTGCTTCTTTCTACACCTCTGTTGCTTCTTTCAGCAATTCTCCTGCCTCTTTGTGCACTTCTCTTGCCTGTTTCTGCACCTCTCCTGCCTCTTTTTGCACCTCTGTTGGCTCTTTCTGCACCTCACTTGCTCCTTTCTACACTTCTCTTGCCTCTTTCTGCACCCCTGTTGCTTCATTCGGCACTTTCCATGCTTCTTTCGGCACCTGTCTTGCTTCTTTCTGCACCCCTGTTGTCTCTTTATGTACCTCTTTTGCCTCTTTCTGCACTTTTCTTGCCTTTTTCTGCACCTCTCTTCCCTCTTTCTGCACGTCTGTTGCCTCTTTCTGCACCTCATTTGCTTCTTTCTGCACCCCTGTTGTCTCTTTCTGCACTCGTCTTCCCTCTTTCTGTACCTTTCCTGCCTGTTTTTGCATCTCACTTGCCTCTTTCTGCACTTTTCTTGCTTCTTTCTACACCTCTGTTGCTTCATTCTGCACTTTCCATGCTTCTTTCTGCACCGGTCTTGCTTATTTCTGCACCCCTGTTGTCTCTTTATGTACCTCTTTTGCATCTTTCTGCATTTTTCTTGGCTTTTTCTGCACCTCTCTTCCCTCTTTCTGCATGTCCGTTGCCTCTTTCTGCACCTCATTTGCTTCTTTCTGCACCCCTGTTGTCTGAGTACATAGCGGTGTGCTGGTATACATTAGTTTGTACTTACCAGCCTCCACTCCCCCTGCTAATCCGGCGAGGATCTCCGGATGGATTACGACTCGCACCTTCTCCTCCCACGCTTTGAAGGTCTTAAAGAGCGCGGGATTCCCTCCGCCAGTGACGGCAGCCAGCTCTCTGTTTTTGCCCTCCTTCTTCTTGACCAGGCTCTTTACGTCATTCCAACGTTTGTTGATCTCGACTCTGTTCCTGGGCAGGGTCCCGACTGCATTGACCTGGTCTACGATCCGGTTCCACATTCTGTTTCTGGTGGCTAGTGGTGTGTGCTGGACCATGTTCCCATAGATTTGTGGGTACACCTTGATGATCTCGTCGACCATGACCGTCAGCTCCATGGGCGTGAACTTGGGCATTCTTTGTGGTGCCATGATGTTTGTGGTGCTGGTGCGGTGTGTGTTGTGTAATGTGCAGGGGGTTTGTGGTGCCGGTGTTTGGTGGTGGTGGTGGTGGTGGTGGTGTTTGGTGGTGGTGGTGGTGGTAGTGGTGGTAGTGATGTGTGCGTTTCTGTGGTGTGCTGCTGTCCTTGCTGTGTCACTGTGTCCTCTCCTCTCCTCTCTGGTTTGCAATGTAGCAAGGGGTTGTGGTCTGTGGGAGTGCTGCTTTTGTACTCACCTATGTGGGTGTGTCCTCATGGTCTGTTGTTTTCAGGTGTGTTGTGTCTGGGGTTCTGGCCTTTGTATTTTTTGTTTGTCCAGGGGGGGGTGTTTTTGGGATGTGTACTGTGCTTGTGTATTTGTGCGTGCCTTGCTGTGTGGACTTGTTGGCCATGTTGTGTGCTATTGGTTTTGTGTGCGGATGGTTTCTGTGCAGGTACGTCGGCGCCATGGCTTCTGCCGTGTCGATTCTCATCGGCGTTGTTTGCGCTGGCGGGCGGTATATTTGTGGTTTTTCCGCGCTCATGTCGGTGCGATCGTAATTTCACGTGCGGTGTGTCGGCCGTGAGGGCGGGCGGTTTTGTGTTGTCGTGCGTGTTTCCGTCCGTGGCAGGCGGTTTGTCTCCGACTCGGACGTTGGCGGGCGGTATTTTGTGTGCTTTTTCCGCCGATGGCGGTATTCGGTTTGTGTAATCGTAATGGCGTGGTCGGTGTTCAGGCGGTGTGTGCGGGCGGATTTTTGCCGCTTCCATGCCTGGCGGAATTATTTACGCCGGGTATCGTAATGTGCCCCTTGGTGCTTTTTTAGGGATTTTTTAAAAATTTTTATAATTAATAATTCTTGTTATTAGCACAATGCACTTTAAATATTATATGATCCCCTTGTATCCGCTAAAAATCACCCGCACATTGCACTTTTCAAGTGGTTAGAGGTATATCTGCTGCTAGATTTGTATGCACTTTAAACAAGAATGTTTCCTAGTGAGATCTCGTTATTTTAGATCAGAGAGTATGTAATGGATAAACTTCAGTGAGTATGTCTGAATATCAGCTATATCATAATGTGGATCACTGAGAATCATGGTTTATATTCTTCAGATAAGATTTATTATGAATTTATTATGGAGTGGGTTTTATAATTGCCATTAATCATGATCTATCAATCTCTTTGTCCTGGTATTGTTTGTAGTTATCTATTACCTGTGCTTTTTATCTGATGTCATATAGCATGTTTGATTGTTCTCGTTTTGTTTATTTTCCTGTTCAAATAAAAATATTTGTAAAAATTTTTTTTTTAAAAGACAATGATGTGTCATTATATGGCATTTTCTCTTTAATTGCACCCAGCAACAATCAACATCATAATCGGTCTATTACCAAGCAAGAACAACATCAAAACAACATCAAAAGACCAGTCCCAAGTAATCCCTCTTTTGGTTGCTGCTTCTTGCAATATAAGTAATGTGCTTTCTTATGTCTGATAACTTTAATTGCTTTTTTAGGTGTTGTTAAAGCCTTGTCCTGTATTTGTGATACCTAAATCCTTTATTTCAGTGCTTGATGGATTTTTAGATGAACCTATGGCATTGCTCTCCTAGTCTCATTTTCTTCCCAACTCAGTGTTCTGCTGTTTGGGCCCCAATGCACCAATGTTTAGAGAATCGCAAATTAGTCACAAACTGGTTCGCAACCAGTAAAACATTGAAATAAAATGTATGAAATGCAAGAATGTAGTGTTCACAAAGAATGCATATCATAAATTCTGCAACATGAAACGGAGAATACCAATCTGCAATTACCTCTATGGCCACATTTATATATATATTTTTTAATATTTTTTGGGCCTCATCTACTCATGTGATGTAACATTATTAATGTGATGTGGTGCATCAACAGTACAGAAAGTGCATTCACTGTGTTATCTAGACATATATATGTGTGTGTGCATAACTAATGCTTTCATTACAGTAACATCGAATTACAGTTCCTATATATAGCTGCATTTGTGTGGTTTGAATAATGATGATTAGCTTGTACAAACTCATACATTTATTAAATAGTACTCTTCATTTATATTGCAACTGTGTATGTATTCTTAATCATGCATTTAACACGTTAAGTTGACCAAAGGCCTTGAGCATTTGGATTCAGTGTTTTAATTTCCAATGAGAAAGCTTGCCTGGGTTGTGGTGTTTTTCTCTCCTCTGCAGGTGCACTTGCATGAGTTCATGGTTAAAGAAAGGCTTATTGTGCAACAGAGATAGTGAGACTCAAAAGGAGTATCATTGGCTAGGACGAGGGACGCGAGCGAGTGAAGGGGGGGTCAATGTTGTATCTGAAGGAATGCAAGGACGTTTCAGTGTGTGATGATCAGAAGAAAGGAGTCTAAGTGTAGCTGCCAAGGTTTTACATTGAGAAGGTGGATGAGTGGTGGAACATGTGACAGAGGTTCTCGAATGTTCTTAGTGGGTTTTAATTAGTAAACCCACTTTGGGGTTGGTCAGATTCCCTTTTAGACTTTGAGAGGTACAGAACTCTTTGCGTCATCTCTGTTGTGTGGTTCGTGTTGTGCAATATTCTTTTCCTTTAGAGAACTTGGTAACAGAGGACGGCTAGGTCCTGAGATAGGGGAGCCTAGAGATTTTATATGAGAATAGTTAAATTCCTAGTCCCATTCCATGTCACAGAGCCTATGTGTTGAGTCAGAGGATCAGCAGAGTTCCAGTGCTTTGTGGAGGAGTGGTAACAGGGAAGGAGTGAGTATTAATAGGGTTGCGCATGTAAAGCTTATGTAAAGCTTGCGATGTTACAGCAATTGTGTGGTGTTTGGCGGAGGTATTTTGAATGCTGTGTGAATGTAGTGTTTAATGTGGAGAATAGGTCTGGGCATAGTCTGCGAAGTGACAAAAAATCTCCGCGGAGTTCCGCAAGCGTCGGAGTGCTCTGCGAACTGCTGTTCACGCTGATCTTTCTGCCGCTCTGGCAGAAATTCTACCCGAGCGGCAGCTCACGCTCGCCAACTTACCATTGCTGAGCGTGGAAAAACTCTGCTGCGCTACGCGGAGCGGTGTTTACTACACTCCGTGAGCTCCGTGGAGCAGGGAGTGCAGAACACTTTGCAAGCTCCACGAACGGAGTGGAGTTCATCGCTCAGGCCTAGTGGAGAAGTTGAAGTTGTTAACGGGTCTGACGTGGCTTAAGATCCCAGGATGATGTAAAAAGTGTAGAAGACACTCTATTGTAAATGTCTGCGGCTTTGTGGTGTCTGTTGTGAGACGTCGTCGACAGCCCAGTTGCGATAGGGACATTTATCTTTATGTGTGAAAGTGAGGTATGATTAGTGTGGTGGACCATTTGCACAGAGCAAAACTGTACTGATCAGGGTGATTCCCAGCAGGTTGAGTTTTCATTTGAATGTGTGTCAAAGTAGATCAGAAAACGTTTTCCCAAATTACTTCTTGCATGATTGAATTCTGACGATTTCTTTGGCAAAGAAGACAATTGTTAATTGTTGCTGTTGCATTGTATTTCTTTACATGTGTAGCACTAAAGAGAGTGCGTTCGGGAAAATTGTAAAGGAGGGTGAACCTCTGCAAAGAGTGAGACTGATGTCACAGTGTGACGCACTGGGATTGGACGGTTGGTGTAAAGCAGCACTGTTATTGGTTGTTGATTTGGAACGAGAATTATGAGTAAATTATTGGGTCCCGCTTTAAAACGAACAATTCTAATTGTGATTATAGATGTACTTATCCAAAAATGAAATGTTTTAAAGTTATATGAGATTGGATTAGGGGAGATGAGATCCCCATTAGAGAAGGGGAAGAGACACCACCTGAAGATATTGCAGGTCATTATATGGCGATAAATGTAAGGCAAAATCACAAAAAGAGACAAGGGAATGAGCCTTCTCTGACTCCCCTTCCAAGACTTATTACTCACTAAAGAGAGAAGGACTAGAAGAAATACTAAAAGTCAGGGTCAAAAAGTGTGAACCTAATTTGGAATCCTCAGGTTCCTACTCCCTGTTCTAACTACAGAGTATATCTAGCTCGTGCAATGGGAGAAAAAGACAGAGGGAAAAAATAAATTTTTCTTAATACTGCCCTCACCCACTATGCAGTGGCATGCTTCATCATTGGGCCGCTGCAGACGTCCAGGTGCAGACCAACACACTGGACGGAGCGCAATTTTTTGGAAAAGAGTAAAGTGGTGAGGGAGAAATTTTCAAGGAGAGTAAAAAGATAAAGTGCTGGGGAAAAGTATTCCCTCAAGAAGGGATCATAAAGTGCAAGAAAAAAGATTAAAACTGTCTAAGGAGATACCATATGATTACCTATATTCTCGGTTCCCCTTGGCAGGGTTAAAAATAAATGTAGGGATAGGTAGGAGGGGTAAATGCCCCTATATCCCAGCTGCAAAATCCAACATGGTTCGGCCTCTCACATTAGCCCCCATGGGTCAATGAGGCCTTCTTCAGGGTATGGATCCCTTGGTATTAGCGGTCTTGACCCCCAATGGGGTGTGTTAAAAATAAAAAGAAAGTTTCCAATTCACCTTTCTAGTAATACAGAGAGGTGGGCATTTTCTGTAAGAAAAACAGAGCAAGTGGTTACAGTATTGTATTCCATAAACTTACTCTCCCCTACCTACAGTTCTTGCTGCTTTTATTTAATATACCCCCGTGTATCACGTAGTGTTAATTTCTCCCGTTATTGTAGTGTAAATCAAATATTTAAAAAGGAAAGAGCACCCTCGTGCTATTCAAATATTGGCACATAAACACCCGTGGAGTGATGGAGATAGAACAATGACCCAGACCTTTCTCAACCATCGGCCAATCTCTGACTCCTCGTGGTCACACCAAATGACGTGAAATAAAATGAAATAAAACAGGAGTTTTCCTTACCCAAGTTTACAAGAATTGCTCTAAACCCGGGACCGTCGTGGGAACACGATCTTAATGTCACACTCTGTTTAATCAAAACACAAGGTTCGTAAAATGAGCCCACATCAAGTGTCTCAGGTTAACTAGCAAACGTAGACACAGTATGTTTACCCAGCTTAGGCTATGTCTATGTATCCATTCCCTGCTTAAAAAAATGTTCAATCATAGAAGAATGCTTTCCTTCTCCCGCTAACAAAGTGCTCCTCCCGAGTCTCTCAATCCAACTAGCCCCCTCCTCTTGCATTCATAAAGAGTCTCCCACTTACTACTCCAAAGACCAGCGTTCATCCTTCCCCCATTCGGGTCCGCCGACGATGCCGTGTTGGTGATTCCAACGCGGTTAAGACTGTGTTCTCGTAAATCACCTGTACAGTCCAGAATGCAACGGAGGAACCGGAGTATGCTGTAACGTCAACTCCTTCACCCTGTGCGTCCTACTCATCGCGGCCATATTGGATTCCCGCGATCTTTATATCATAAGAGAAATCTGTTCAAAAAGGGGAATTATTGTATATACTTAGGTGTAAAACCTCACAAGAGCAACCAATGCTCAAATGTTGTCAAAAGCGGGAATCGTCTATATATAAGTTGCGTAAATGAATCGTAAAGCACATCAATCCTGATAGGGTGCCTCTGATAAAACCATGGCAGCCATGTTGGAAATGTAATCCTAGACTTCTATCATCATTCACATCTGATGATGCAGCAGCTTAAGGAGGCGCGATGTGATCCGAATGTTTCCAAATGATCGTTCTCTATGTTCACTCTTCTACATTTTGGGAGAGCAAATGCCACTATTGATCAATAATCATTACTCCAATGACGGGGGCTAATATGCTAGTCCCAATCTAAAACACAAATGTTCCAAACATCCTTCACATCATCTGTGGATGTGAGCATACCGTCCCCCTAGGTACATATGCTAATAGGGCCAGGCTTATAGTGACCCAGAAAGAGTTGTAAGGAAACACGGTGTTTATGTTCCACTCTCACGGACCCCATAGATTGCAGTTTCCTTTTGCACCATCATATTTTGATTATTCATTATCCCATGGAGATGGTGCCACGGGATACAATCATTGAGGCCTCTTGTGCTGCTCTTCAATCTGTCAACCCACCGCTACTCTCTAATCAGAAGAAAGTTCGTGATGTCAGTTACAGTCGGTGGGATGTATGGTTTGTGAATCACTGTCCAGCATAGGTTCTTTTCAGTGTGCCCCATCTCTTTATAATGTGTTGTGAGCTTAGTATTCGTCTTACTACACCGTATGTTACTCATATGCTCTAATATGCGTATTTTTACTCGGCGTGTAGTCATGCCCACATATTGCATGTTACAAGGGCATTTCAACAAATAGATTACATTGTCAGAATTACAGGTAGTGTGTTTCCTCAATTCCCAAGGTTGCCGAATGCCAATATCTATGCTTTTGCCATTTAGTGAGGCTGGGCAAGCTTTGCAGTAGCCACAAGCATAATGGCCCATGACAGGTGGTAAATTCCAGAGGTGCTCTCTGGCCGCCTCCAAGGGCCTTGGGGTCCTGGGTCGTGTATTGACAATCATATCCTTTATACTCCCACTTTTCTTAAACGAAAACAGGGGGGATGGTTGGTTGAGCCCATTCGAATTCAGAATACGCCAATTCTTTTGTACTATTTTTTTCATTTGATTAGATGTTGTGTTATACGTAGTTACACAGATGCTTCTGTCCTCCTGCTCTCTTTGGTGTGTTTCAAGTAGAGCTTCTCTGTTATTAATTTTATCTCGTTTTCGAGCCCTCTCAATCACTCGGTCAGGGTAGTCTCTTTCACAGAGCTTACAACTCAGTAAGTCTGCCTCTTTATTGTAGTCAGTCAGAGCGGAGCAGTTCCTGCGGAGACGCAGGAACTGTCCGTAAGGGAGGTTCTCCCTTAGGGAGCGAGGGTGAAAGCTTTTGAAAGATAATAAGTTGTTCCTATCAGTAGGTTTGTGGAACATACTACTTACAAGGCCCCTCTCTTCTGCCCTGATATTCAAATCAAGGAATGCCAGAGACTCATTTGTCATTGTTCCAGTAAAGAACAGAAAAGGGTTTTTTCCATTCAACCATGTGAGAAATGCTTCCGCTGTCGTTCTATTGCCTCTCCAGACAATAAAAACATCATCTATGTATCTTCTCCATACCCTATGATCATAGAAAGGGTTCGTCTGAGAGTAGATGTTTTCTCCTTCAAAATGTGATACATAGAGATAGGTCAGACTCGGCGCACAGGAACTCCCCATGGAAGTTCCATGGACTTGTAAATAGAAAGTATTCTCAAACTTGAAGAAATTCTTGGTAAGAGCTATTTCTAATAAACATAGAATAAAAGCTCTGGGTGTTTGGTAATCCCAGTCCTCAGCAAATAATATACTCTCTATCACCCTTAAGGTCTCTCCCTGGGGGTTGTTTGTATA
Organism: Calotriton arnoldi; assembly: GCA_963921515.1. NCBI lineage: Eukaryota > Metazoa > Chordata > Amphibia > Caudata > Salamandridae > Calotriton > Calotriton arnoldi. Next base: position 132,840 of record CAWUFW010005871.1, read on the forward strand.
CAATGACTCTATGTCGAGTCCGATGAATAGTTCATTGGCAGGATCAAATTCCACTTCCTTGATGAGGTTCAATACCTCTCGCGTATCTTTCAAATAAGCTGGCATTTTCTGCACTAGCGGGCGTAAGTATACATCGCAGAATTTTGACTAGGGTTCTAAGATTGAACTGGTTCCAGAAACAATAGGTCGCCCTGGAGGAGGACGTGTAGGTTTGTGCACTTTGGGTAAAGTGTAAAAGTACGGCACAGTGGGCTGTTGGTTGCACAGGAATATGGCTTCTTTTCAACTAATCCAGCCATTTGTTAAAGCCTCTTCTACATGGGTATTGATTTCAACTTTCAGATCCTCGGTTGGATCATCATCCAAGATCATATAATTTCTTCTGTCATTGAGCAAACGAAGTCACTCATTGTTGTATGTTTCCTTGTCTTGAATGACAATCGCCCGCCTTTGTCGGCGGACTTTATGACTATTGTTGGATCCTCTCTTAGCTCTTGCAGGGCTTTTCTCTCTACCCTCGTCAAATTAAAAAATTTGCTCCCTCTGTTCTGTGCTTCCATTTGTTCTACCTCTCTTAGAACTGCTTGTTCAAAAACTCCTATCTCAGGGGGTAATTGTCCCAATGTAGGTACGAAAGTTGACTTGGTCCTCAATCCTGTGTCTCCGTCTTCTCCACAATTTCCCTCCTTTCCTTCAAAAAACACCCTAAGACGTATATTCCGGAAGAATCCAGCTAGTTCGCACTTCAACTTAAAAATGTCCACCTGATTTGTGGGAACAAATCCCAAGCCTTTTGACAATACCTCTTCCTGTGCTGGGGTCAGTTGTACACTACTCAAATTCATAACTAAGTTTAATCCCTGCTGCTGCCTGGGTCTCCCTCCCGTGACATGCTGCGGGTCACTCGTTGATTGATGTCCTCCCACTGCACTTTCTGGGTTTTCTGCCTGCCTCTGCCTCTCCCCCTGCCTCTCGCTAAAAAAGGTGGATATTGGTTGGGGAAGAAATGTGGGGGTTCCATAGGGGGATACATTGGGGGCCATCCAAAACCCATCTGGTGGCCTTGTTGGTATGGACGTGTGTAGCCCCTTGTCCATCCTCTGGCCCTGTACCTAGGTCTGTATTCTGTATCGCTTCTCTCACTCCCTGAACTTGAAGTGTCTGTGTTCTGTCTAGGGGCATTCTTCTGTGCATTTTGATTTTCTTTACGCTTAGCATAAATGTAAGGCCACACACTTGTATTTGGCTTAAACAATGGCACAAGATCACTGAGAAAGAAGGTGCACTGGCGTTTCCATGCTATGGTACATTTAATGTGAGAATCATTGAAAACTTGAGGAGGATTTTATATGAGAAGAAACCACAGCATAGACCTACATAGTTTGAAGCGCTCAATGCTTGGGAGCGTGCAGCTCATGCTAGAGAGAAAGAGAGATATCAGGGAAGAGCTAGAAAGGCAGTGCGCACTTATTGTGATGCGAGGTGGGATGCAGAACAGAGGAGGTGAAAAACTGATATGATAGATTCCAAAATTCCATCCAGCATTAATAAGCGATGAACGGGATGAGAGGAGAAGGAAAGAGAAGAGGGATAGGATAAAAGAAACAAGGGGGAGATGAAAACTGTGACAGTGACACTAGTGATAGTCTCAGCCATATCCAGAAAGAGATGACTCAAGGCACTCAGTTTCACTAACAGAGGAAGTTCAAAAGTAAGATCGAACTGAAGATCAAGTTCCCGAAGTTTTAGTTGAACTTTCACAGTGATCCCAGAATTCTCAGAACTCATTCTTCCTGTCACTTGCAAGGAAGTAAGTCCATTCAGGGGAAGAGTGCCTCCAACAAGGCACTCTTGCTTGCTTTGACTTTCTGAGTGCAGTCTCCTGTCCTCTGTCACTCAGATCAGAATCCTTAGTATCCTCTGGGATGTCTGAGAGGTCACCATCTCCCTGTGGTACCAGCCTTGCCCTCTCCTGCCTTCTCAGCCAACGTTCTCCTGCAGCCCCTTGCGGTTCCACAGCATTAGGCCCTTTGTCAGGGTCTGAGTTAAGCTCAGTCACAACCGCAAGATTAGCCTCTCTCTCCTCAGTTTCGCCAACCAACTCTCCAGGACCCCCTCAGGCTGAACAAGCGCTGTTTCAGGTTCTTCCTGTTCCCCTACAACTTGACTAACCTGTTACTGACACTTCCGGGAAATGTTCTGTTATATCATCAAGGGGACAGGGAACTTGGCGAATATGGGCCGCATGTATGTCCAGTTGGGGAGACCTCTGCACTTCACAGCAGTCATGGTGACAAAGATCACCTGGAAGGGCCCATGCCAGTGAGGCTCCAGACAACTCTTTCGGACATGCTTTTTTAGCACAACCCAGTCCCCAGGACTAAGGTCATGGCACTGCTCCTGATGGTGTGGGGCTGTGGCAGCTTCATCCTTCATCCTTTGCAGTAATCAAGTATCAGATCATCAGTAATGTTCACAAGTGCATTTTCAGGTATAGCTGGCAACCTCATTGCCCTGCCCATGATGATTTCATGGGGGCACAATCCTGTCCTAATATCAGGTACACTGTGTAGACTCATCAAAACAAGTGTCAAAGCATCAGGCTATTTCAAAGACGTAGAAGCACACACTTTGGCACTCTGACTTTCAAAGTCCCATTGATCTGCTCCACCAGACCCGAAGCCTCAGGTCTGTAGCTACAATGCAGTCTCTGTTCAACCTGTAAAGTGACTGTTAGAAATTGGATTTTTGGTAGGCTAGGGCATGTGCCAAAGCCAGGCAGAAACCACCACTCTAGTCAGGATAAGGGAGTTACACTCTTAAAATAACCCCTGCTCACCCCCTTGGTAGCTTGGCACGAGCAGTCAGGCTTATCTTAGAGGCAGTGTGTCAAGCATTTGCACATAACCAACAGTAATACAGTGTAAGCACTACAAAAGGACACCACACCAGTTTAGAAAAATATCCAATATTTTTATATACTTAAGACAAGACCAAAAACGATAAAAATCCACAATACAGTACTTAAAAATCTTCAGTTATCAAAATATGCTTTAAAAACAGTTCCTTGATGTCGATAGCTCCGTCCGGGGCTATCACGGCATCGTGAGCAAACAAATCCAAACAGTTCTGGCTGACCGCGGCGTCGCGGGCCAGCTACGGTGTCGGGAAGACCCACAAACAGTACCTTTTAGAAATGCAGGGCGTCGGTGACCTCTCGTTGAGCTTCCAAAAGCACGGCGTCCGCAGGCGTCGGTTCCGGAGGCCGGTGCAGGAGTCGTCGGGGCCCTCGAAGTCACACGCGTTGCAGATCGATCTCCTCTCTGTTGAAGTCAGGAGCGCTGGCGTCGGCAGGCATCGTGTGCTGCGGTGCGAAGTGCAGCGGTGCGGCGTGCGGTGCCCTCAGATCGCGGTGCAAGCAGCGGCTCGGTGGCGGCGTCAGATGGCATCGTCGGTGAGACCAGGGTCGCGGTGCGAGATGAAGGCGGTGCTCGTCACGGTGCTGGCAGGTCACGGTGCAAGCAGCGGCGTCGTTGTTGCTGAAGCGCTGTCGTCGGCTGACGAACTGGAGTCGATGGCGCCAGCGTCGGTAGGCCAAGGCTGTGGTGCGGGATGAGGGCGGTGCGTCGTGTAACTTTACGAGCGGTGCCCTCGAACCACGGTGCAAGCAGCGGCGTCGATTTCGGTGTGGGGCGGCGTCATCGGGGATACCAAGGCGTCGTCATGAGGCAAGGCGGTACGGAGTGCGGTGCCCACAGGTCGCTGTGCGAGCAGCGGCTCGGTGGCGGCATCAGCAGGCGTCGTCGGTGAGACCAGGGTTGCGGTGCGGCGTTGCGGCGGTGCCCTCTGCGGTGCCAAGGCGTCGCCGTGAAGTGAAGCGGTGCGGAGTGCGGTGCCCACAGGTCGCGGTGCGAGCAGCGGCTCAGTGGCGGCATCAGCAGGCGTCGTCAGTGAGACCAGGGTCGCGGTGCGGCGGTGCCCTCTGTGGTGCCTAAAGGACACGGAGTCGGCAGTGGTGTCGTAGACGTCGTAGGGTTGCTTTTCTTCTGTTGCAGCACAAAACACACAGTCCCCAGTGCTGAGGGCAGAAGAACTTGAAGTCTTTGCTGTTCCTGAGACTTCTTGAACAGGGGGCAAGCTCTACCTCAAGCCCTTGGAGAAACTCACAAAAGTAGATTGCAGAAAGTCCAGTCCAGGCCTTTCACTGCCCAAGACAGAAGCAGCCACTGCAGTCCAACACAGCAAAGCAAACAGCAAAGTGGTAGTTCCTCCTCACAGCTTCTCCAGCTCTTCTTCTTGGCAGTCTTCTTGATCCAAAAGAGTTCTAAAGTTCAGGAGTCTGGGCCCCAATATTTATATCCCAAAATCCTTTGATCTCTTAGGCAGAGAGTGTCTGTGCCCAGCCAGAACCAGTTCTGCCTTCTCTGGTGTGACTTCCTGGCAGGAGGTGGAGACCGCATTGTCAGAGGCACACCAGGCCCTTTGAGGTGCAAGGAAATCTCCTCCCCCTTCCCCAGTTGCAGCCCAGGTCTATTCAGCCCTTTCCTGACCCACCTAGACTATCTGGAGCCACTCCTGCTCCCCAGCCTTCTGTCATCCAAAACCCAGACAGGCAATCCACATTCCAACAGAGGCACACAGGATGACTGAGCAAGAAAATACCTACTTTCTAAAAGTGGTATTTTCAAACACAGAATGTAAAAATCACCTTCACTAAAAGATGCATCTTTAGATTCTGAGTTCAGGCATACTAAATTTTATTTTCCTACCTGGTTCCCAGGGCCAGTTATGTTTATAAGATGTTATAAACAAACTTCCCATTCTGTCCTATGGGGAACAGGCAGCCTTGCAATAGTGAAAAATAAAATTGGCAGTAATTCACTATCAGGACATGCCACACACACCAGGGCATGTCCTACCTTTCACATACACTGCACCCTGCCCACAGAGGTACCTTGGGCCTACCTTAGGGGTGGCTGACATGTAAGAAAAGGGAAGGTTAGAGACTGGCAAGTGTGTGCACTGGCCAAGTCGACATGGCAGTTACAAACTGCGCGCAGACTCTGCAATGGCAGGTCAGAGTTACCTTTTCCGGGCTACTCACATGGGTGGCACAATCAGTGCTGCAGGCCCACTAGTAGCATTTGATTTACAGGCCCTGGCACACTCAGTGCACTTTACTAGGGACTAACAAGTAAATCAAATACCCAATCATGGAAACACCAATCCATAACACAATTTACACAGAGAGCATATGCACTTTAGCACTGATTAGCAGTGGTAAAGTGCCCAGAATCCTAATACCAACACAAACAGGTCAGGGAAAAATAGGAGGAAGAAGCAAAACATTTGGGGATAACCCTGCAAAAGGGCCATTTCCAACACAACCCCCTTCCAGCCTAAAGCCAGGGTAGACCAATCCATACCTCGATGGACTTCCCTGCTTGGGGCGATAGAACATGGGACCTGGCCCGCAGCAGCAGGGTTTTCTTCCCGTTCTACGCCTTCCTGAACCTAGTTTGATCCCTCTATCCATACTCTCAGGGCCCACTAAGCTGCCCCATGGGGAACCATTCTCTTCACCTGTGGGCCCCATCTGCGCAGCACCTAAACTTACTTTGCTCACAGATGTGTCCCAACACGCAGTCAGTACCCACATGGCCAACACAATGGTGTGGCCCAGTCCACCCCCGGGGTGTGGCTCCTGGCCCCCTCCCAGGGGCAACTATGTCCACCAGGACAGCCAGCCACAGTGGCCACCGACAATTGTCAGTGATGAGAGCCCGGCCTTATGCCTTTCAGGCCACTCCAACCACTTTGGCGTCAGATAGTGGGGGGCGGTAGCCCCAGGTGCCTGGCACCCTTTCTCCACTCTCCCCCCTGCCAAGTCAGGTATGGCAGCCTGACACTGGCCCACCAGCCCAGGGTCTGTACCATGCAGCTGGACAGGAGACTGGGGTGGGCTCTCCAACACCCTCTCCTTCTCCCTGGGGCTCTGTACCCTCCCACCTGGAGCGGTACCCCCTTCCAGAATTGTCAGGGCACCTGTGGTAGGTGTCCTTCACAATTCGCCCACCAGTTCAGGGGTGCTATCCTGCAACTGGTACACCAGCCCAGGGTCTGTACCCTGGGGCTGAACCAGGGACTGGGGTGGGCTCTCCCACACCTGGTCCTCCCCCCTGGGGCTCTGTACCCTCCCACCTGGAGCGGCACCCCAGAAGACAAACTGGTAGGGGCACTGTTTGCAGGCGCCCCTTCCCCCAGGTCAGGGGGGACACCCTGAACCTGGTCCGCCAACCCAGGGTCTGTACCCTCAGGCTGACCAGAGGTCTGGGGCGAGGCTCTCCTGCCCTCACCTCTCCTTCTGGGGTCCTGCACTCTCCTCCCAGGAGAAGCACCCCCAGAACCAAAAACTGTCAGGACGCTGAAACCGGACCTCCCAAACAATTCTCCCACCAGTTCAGGACCTCTCTCCAGCAACTGGTCTCCCAAACTAGGGTCTAAACCCTCAGGTTGCACCGGGGTCAGAGGCGAGGACTCCCTCCCTCTGCACCCCCTTCCAGAGTTCTGCACCCTCCCACCTGGAGTGGTACCCTTAGAAGACAAACCGGTCAGGACACTGCTTATAGTCGTCCTTCCCTCCAGGTCAGGCAGGACCTGAACTTGGCCTCCCAACCCAGGGACTAAACCCTGTGGCTGAGCACCTGCCCGGCGCACCAGGACTTCCTTGGGAGCACACATGACCCCCCCTGAAGGTAACACATGACTCATGTGTTGTGTGACAGTCTGCCTGGTGCAGATCTCCCTACCCCTGTCCATCTGACAGTACGCGAAGATCCCCCAGGACAGAAGTGGTGTCACCATAGTCACACCTAGGAGGCTCAGCCCTTCTGGCTGGCCCCTGACCCACTGGTTCTCCCACTGGGGAACGCATCCCCCTCTCACCCCTCATTCTGGACTTCTGCACCCTCCACTTAGGAGCGGCACCGCCAGACACCAGAACCACTGTAGCTCTGTTTACAAATACTCCACGTTCTCCTGACACTAGGAGATCCCCCTGAATGGACGGCCTACCAGTACAGCCTAGGCTCTTCACCTGGTGTTCCCTCCTGGAACCACCCAAGCTCTGGGACCGGGTTTTGGGCACCTTGGGCCGCAGCCCATTCCCACTCCTTCTCCGCGGAGACAGGACGTGAGTCCCTACACCCTTCCCACGACACTGGGACCTGTCTGGGCTACCACAAAGCTTTCCCACCACCCTTGGTTGGGAAGTACTTAAGCCACTTCCTTCTGGGTCACCCCCAGATGCTTCTCCAGACCCTCTGAAATCCACCAAAAGGTCTGCCTCCCGTGCAAGCTCCCTGGGGTCAGACAACTCACACTCCAGTGGGTGTTGGCATAGCTCTGGAAAACAGGGACTTAAAATATGCTCTCCAACAATTGAATCACACAGCCCCACACAGGTGTTAACCAAACTACCCTTCACCCAATCATCCAGTGCCTCAGAAAAGTACCCCACATCATTCTCACAAGACTGTTGAGACAGTGTCTGACTGTTGCTGTCTCTTAACCCATACTCTTCTGGCTGGTCTCCATACTCACTTACTAGGGCTTCTATCATGGGGGAACCCCTCTCCCTGCACCTCTCATCTAGAGTCAGTAGAGTGTCCCTCCCACTACCAGGAAAATGAACCCCCATGCCAGTTCCCCAATCCACCTCAGGGACACTGCTCACCACTGGAGTACCCTCACAATCCTGAACCCCCTGGTGTATGTCAACCCCCTCCTTGAAGCAGGGCCCCAAATCTGTGTGTGTGTGTACCTCATGCTCAGTACTGGACCTAACACTTTTGCTGCCACCATCTGGGCTGGGCCTAGCCCCACTGGCTTCCCAGTCCAGCTCTCTCATTTTAAACTCATGGTCTAACATCATCTTCCTTTCCTCCATGGCTATTCTTTTTTCTTCCCTCTCACTTTCCATCCTGAGTTTCTCCAACTCGAACTTCCTCGCTTCCCGCCTGTCCTCCAGCTCCTCTGGGGACAGACTGCTCCTGCCTGGTTTAGAGGGTGCCCCCCCTCCCAAAAGCACATCCACCCTTAGAATAGGCTCCTCTGCCTCCATGCCAAGATCTCCAGACAGCTCACTAGCATGTCTGGCTGCTACCCAGGCCCTCAGCGCCTTTTGTAGCTCCTCTTTTCTGGTGAGGCCCCTGATTTGGATTTTGAGGTTTTTGCAGATCGCCTTCAATTCCTTCACATTGTAGGTTTCTAACCTCTCCTCCTCAAAGGCCACTTCCAAAGATGCAACAGATGATGCAATTGATTCAGGCATGATGAAGTAGCAAGTTCAAACAGGCAAGATCAAAAATAGGCCAAAAAGAAAAAGAACCAGTATGTGGCACGTAATGGTCTGCGATATGGTAGTAGTGCACACCAATCACTGTAAGTCAAGTGCAAAAGCAAGTCCTATCCTCACCGCTGACAACCAATGTTAGAAATGGGATTTTTGGTAGGCTAGGGCATGTGCCAAAGCCAGGCAGAAACCACCACTCTAGTCAGGATAAGGGAGTTACACTCCTAAAATAACCCCTGCTCACCCCCTTGGTAGCTTGGCACGAGCAGTCAGGCTTATCTTAGAGGCAGTGTGTAAAGCATTTGCACATAACCAACAGTAATACAGTGTAAGCACTACAAAAGGACACCACACCAGTTTAGAAAAATATCCAATATTTTTATATACTTAAGACAAGACCAAAAACGATAAAAATCCACAATTCAGTACTTAAAAATCTTCAGTTATCGAAATATGCTTTAAAAACAGTTCCTTGATGTCGATAGCTTCGTCCGGGGCTATCACAGCGTCGTGAGCAAACAAATCCAAACAGTTCTGGCTGACCGCGGCGTCGCGGGCCAGCTACGGTGTCGGGAACACCCGCAAACAGTACCTTTTAGAAATGCAGGGCGTCCGCGACCTCTCGTTGAGCTTCCGAAAGCACGGCATCCATCCGCAGGCGTCGGTTCTGGAGGCCGGTTCAGGAGTAGTCGGGGCCCTCGAAGTCACACGCATTGCAGATCGATCTCCTCTCTGTTGAAGTCAGGAGCGCTGGCGTCAGCAGGCATCGTGTGCTGCGGTGCGAAGTGCAGCGGTGCGGCGTGCGGTGCCCTCAGGTCACGGTGCAAGCAGCGGCTCGGTGGTGGCATCAGATGGCGTCGTCAGTGAGACCAGGGTCGCGGTGCGAGTTGAAGGCGGTGCTCGTCATGGTGCTGGCAGGTCACGGTGCAAGCAGCGGCGTCGTCGTTGATGAAGCGCTGTCGTCGGTTGACGAACTGGAGTCGATGGCGCCGGCGTCGGTAGGCCAAGGCTGCGTGCGGGATGAGGGCGGTGCGTCATGTAACTTTACGAGCGGTGCCCTCGAACCACGGTGCAAGCAACGGCGTCGATTTCGGCGTGGGGCTGCGTTGTCGGGGATACCAAGGCGTCGTCGTGAGGCAAGGCGGTGCGGAGTGCGGTGCCCACAGGTCGCGGTGCGAGCAGCGGCACGGTGGCGGCATTAGCAGGCGGCGGCGTTGAGACCAGGGTCGCGGTGCGGTGTTGCGGCGGTGCCCTCTGCGGTGCCAAGGTGTCGTCGTGAAGTGAAGCGGTGCGGAGTGCGGTGCCCACAGGTCGCGGAGCGAGCAGCGGCTCGGTGGCGGCGTCAGCAGGCATCGTCGGTGAGACCAGGGTCGCGGTGCCCTCTGCGGTGCCTTCAGGACACGGAGTCGGCAGCGGCATCGTAGACGTCGTCGGGTTGCTTTTCTTCTGTTGCAGCACAAAACACACAGTCCCTAGTGCTGAGGGCAGAAGAACTTGAAGTCTTTGCTGTTCCTGAGACTTCTTGAACAGGGGGCAAGCTCTACCTCAAGCCCTTGGAGAAACTCACAAAAGTAGATTGCAGAAAGTCCAGTCCAGGCCTTTCACTGCCCAAGACAGAAGCAGCCACTGCAGGCCAACACAGCAAAGCACACAGCAAAGTGGTAGTTCCTCCTCACAGCTTCTCCAGCTCTTCTTCTTGGCAGTCTTCTTGATCCAAAAGAGTTCTAAAGTTCAGGGGTCTGGGCCCCAATATTTATATCCCAAAATCCTTTGATCTCTTAGGCAGAGAGTGTCTGTGCCCAGCCAGAACCAGTTCTGCCTTGTCTGGTGCGACTTCCTGGCAGGAGGTGGAGGCGGCATTGTCAGAGGCAGACCAGGCCCTTTGAGGTGCAAGGAAATCTCCTCCCCCTTCCCCAGTTGCAGCCCAGGTCTATTCAGCCCTTTCCTGACCCACCTAGACTATCTGGAGCCACTCCTGCTCCCCAGCCTTCTGTCATCCAAAACCCAGACAGGCAATCCACATTCCAACAGAGGCACACAGGATGACTGAGCAAGAAAATACCTACTTTCTAAAAATGGTATTTTCAAACACAGAATGTAAAAATCACCTTCACTAAAAGATGCATCTTTAGATTCTGAGTTCAGGCATACTAAACTTTATTTTCCTACCTAGTTCCCAGGGCCAGTTATGTTTATAAGATGTTATAAACAAACTTCCCATTCTGTCCTATGGGGAACAGGTAGCCTTGTAATAGTGAAAAACGAAATTGGCAGTAATTCACTATCAGGACATGCCACACACACCAGGGCATGTCCTACCTTTCACATACACTGCACCCTGCCCACAGAGGTACCTTGGGCCTACCTTAGGGGTGGCTGACATGTAAGAAAAGGGAGGGTTAGAGACTGGCAAGTGTGTGCACTGGCCAAGTCGACATGGCAGTTACAAACTGCGCGCAGACTCTGCAATGGCAGGTCTGAGTTACCTTTTCAGGGCTACTCACGTGGGTGGCACAATCAGTGCTGCAGGCCCAATAGTAGCATTTGATTTACAGGCCCTGGCACACTCAGTGCACTTTACTAGGGACTAACAAGTAAATCAAATATCCAATCATGGAAACACCAATCCATAACACAATTTACACGGAGAGCATATGCACTTTAGCACTGATTAGCAGTGGTAAAGTGCCCAGAGTCCTAAAACCAACACAAACAGGTCAGGGAAAAATAGGAGGAAGAAGCAAAAAGTTTGGGGATAACCCTGCAAAAAGGGCCATTCCCAACAGTGACACACAGCATCCTCAGGATTTCATTGTTGAAGTGTGTGCCTCGGTCAGATTCAAAGAAGTCAGGAAGGCAAATCTGGGTATTAACTCACTCAACAACAACTTTGCAACTGTGAGACTGTTGTTTCTTCTTGTGGGGTATGCCTCAACCCATTGTGAAAAGATTTGCACAACAACCAACATGTACCTCAATCCATTGCACACAGGCATTACAATGAAATCCAACTGCATCTTATTAAAGGGACCGCCTGACCTCCCTATGTGGCTCAATGTCACTGCAGTTCTTTTCCCTACATTGTTCTGTTGACATACAGCACATCTGTGGCACAACGCTTCAACCATCAACCTAAACCTTGGATTAAACCAAGTCTGACTGAACAACATGACCATGGCATCTCTCCTTACATGAGTTGGACCATGATAATGCCTAGCCATTGGTGGCACTATGTGGCAGCAGAAGTGTGTCATCTCTCGAAACCCAGATCTCACAAAAAGTTCCTAGAAATGATGGAATTTGACAACAAACAATATAAGGGATAAGGCTGCAAATAGCAGAGCTAGCCCTAAGGTTTTACAGATCTTAGCTTTCAGACAGCAAAACTATATTCAGGCTTCATACATTTCCTAGTCTCCAACTTTAAATTATAGCATTGCTTTCAAATCACACAAAATGTAATATTCAGAATCGGACAGATCTTATATGCATTAAACACAGCTACTCCTTAAATGACAGAGAACTTATAAACAGAACGTACAGGCTTTGGCAACAGCCATCAGAAGTATCTCTCGTGCTTTACAAAATTTTCAAATTGGGGGCCTCATTTATGAGGCCCTACCGGCACTTTTGCTCCACCCGAACATCACTTTTTTGACGTTCCAGTGGCGCAATGTGCCACTGGCATATTTATAAGGCCACGTAAAGCCACGTTACGGCTTTTCATGGCCTCATAGATATGTGCCCCTTTCACGCAGAAAAATGCGCGAAAGAGGCGTTCCATGGGTGTTGCTGGGGGCGTTCCCAACAACATCCATGGCTTTTTGACACTGCCACAGATTTACGAGAAATCGCAAGTCTGAGGCAGTGCTAAAAACGTACGCCTCCCCAGGGGAGGCGTGATGGAGGCACAACGAGGAGAAATATCTTTATTTCTCCTCGTTTTCCCTTTTTCTATTTGTTCTGCACAAACCTCTTGTGATTATTTTTGTGCACGAAGGTTTCCCTTCCTGCACAAAAATAATCATCCCCGTAATGCAGGCACCCTTGCACCATGGTGCACAGGTGCCTGCGTTGGCGCACGGCAGCCGATTGTGTGCCGGCGCAGGGGAAAAGGACAGGATTGCTCTGTATCTGATAGATACGGCGCAATCCTGACCATTTCTTTTGCCGTAGGGCAGTGCAGCAGGAAGGCCTCCGGCGCTGCCCTACGGCAAAATTTCATAAATGCCACCTGCAAATTACTATCTGACCGCTGTGTAATTGGTTGGAAACATGCCTTTTTCCATTGAGGCTTGTGGTGCGGCCCGGGAAAGGGCCGCAGCACAAGCCTCAATGCAAAAAGGCTTGTCTAGAAACATCCCTGCACCGTGTGCCAGGCACCATGTGGTGTCTGACAGGGTATGTGGATGTGTGAGTTTGAATTGAATGTGTTTGCTTATTGGAAACCAGTGTAGTTTCTTGAGGTGTGTTGTGATGTGAGTTCTTTATGGGAGGTTGAGGATGTGTCTGGCTGCCAAGTTCTGGATGGTCTGTAGTCTTCTAGTGAGTTGCTTGGTGATCCCTACGTAGAGGGTGTTCCCATAATCCAACTTGCTGGTGACTAGGGCGAGATTGACAGTGATTAATGTGCACTTCCACCTAACCCTTTCTCAAAAAACCGGGACATGTCTTTCTTGCAGCAAAAAGTCTCAGGATGTCAGAACAGTCATTAAAAAACCAGGCCTATCCGGGCTAATCCAGGATGTCTGGTCACCCTACAATTAAAGGGGCAGAGACACAATGCCCCAGAAAGTGACAGTGGTGACTCTTAATAATTTAAACATGTGGAAAGCCTTGGAATGCATAGCCCATGGCATGTGCATACACATTTAAAAAAGTTCCAAAGAGATAGACAGGTGTGCATCTTACTATAGGAGCTGAATGCCTAGGCACTTCCAAGTTATATAATAGGTTTACATGTGATACTCCTCAGTAATTGTAAAACGAAAGAATCAAGATAAAGTACGGAAGTTGCTTAATTAACCCAAACCTTCATTCGCACATTTTTAGCAATGAATTGCAATGATCAAATTCCGCTTTGAAATCATCAATGCATTGATATACGTTTGATGCCCTGCACAGGATTTTCTCCACAGTCTTTATCCCCCAACTAGTAGTGCGCCGGGAGGGGGAGGGGTGCCCCACTTCCCTTGATCCTTTTGGGCCCCATGGACCCCAACCCCCGTGGCCGAGCCATTCTTTCATCTTTTAATTAAATTAAACGGGAGGTAGGCCGCGTGGCCTCCCTCCCGAGGCCGATTTCGGCCCCGGGGACCCCATACCCCGGGGCCCAGACATTTCTTTCAAGGGAGAGGGGCTGACAGGCCCCCCTCCCTGGCCATTTTCGGCTCCGGGGACCACATTCCCCAGGGCATGGCCATCTCGTTGCGGACCGCGGGGGAGTCTGAAGCCTACGCGGTCCCGGCCGGCTCCGGCCTCCTGCGGGAGCTGGCACTGCTTTTTACGCCCAGGGAGCTGCTGACATGCAGCTCCCTGGTGAGAAAAGCAAAGTGTGCTCCACTTTGAATACACAAGAGCAAAATGCTCTTGCTTGTTCAAAGCGGAGCACACTTGTTTGCTATGAGATGGCGGGAGCACTGCTCCCGCCATTCCATAGCAAACTGCAATGTCCCGGGGTGGGCACCCCGGGACCTTGCTGGAGCCGGTCCTGGGGGGTGGCAGTCCCCAGGGCCATTTACGGCTCCTGGATGGGGGCAGTGCAGCCCCCCTCCCATCTTGAAAATAGCCCCAGGGAGGTGGTTCCCTGTGCAATGGGGGAGGCGCGTGGCTCTCCCACATTTAAGTATAGTAGCCCTGGGGAGGTGGCGGTGCAACAAATCCTGGTGAGACATATTGTCGCAGCCGCAGGATATCCTTGCCTCAGGCCGTACCCATCCAGACGGGGATGCCAAAAGTTAATGCAATTGGTTGAACCTAAATCTGGTCAGCAAAAACCTATCATGCTGAGAGCGAACCTTGGCAAGATATGGTTCCAACCTCTGCACAGCTTTTAGCAACATATGACCCCGAACAGATTCAGGAGGCAGAAATCTATTAGCAACAGTCACACGAGGTAACGACCCTGATTCAAGATGTTCATATATATATATATTTACTGAAAAAACCATAGGTTTCAGGCACGTTATAGTTAGAAATTAGCATTTAAAAAACCTTACAAATTCACTGAAAAAACCATAGGTTTTAGGGACAGTTATAGTTAGTTGGACATTGCACTCGTACAAAACCCGTGAAATTCCCCCGTTATAGTTAGTTCAGCTAACTATAACTCGCGCCCGCAATGCACTGCTGATGACGTCACATATTACATCACTCATGACATGGTCAGTGACATCACTGATGACATCACTGATGACATCTCAAATGACATCACTGATGACATCATCCAGTGACTGTGTTTCTGTAAAGTTTAAATATTTTTTATATATATAGGGAAAGGCATATTGAAGAATGAGTGGGTGTATAAGTGTCTGTATGGATGATTTAGTAGGTGCGTGACTAACTCTATAAGTGAGTGATTAAACGTATCTTACTGAATGCATGGGTTAGTGACTAAACTGGGTGAATGTCTGTATCCATCTGTCTGTTGCTGTGTAAGCGGCTGCATGGGTTTGTGAATAGCTACATGTGTGTCTATATGAAATGAAATGAAATGAAATGGAATGAAATGAAATGAAATTTGTACTTGTAAAGCGCACCCATACCCCCAAAGGGGTGTCCAGGCGCTGTACGCATACCGCTGTGGAACCCTTCCTGGCTTTTCCCTGTGAAATGTCCACTCCTGGGCACCCCCAGGGTGAAGCCAGGCATCCCAGCGCTGTTGGGGCCGTTGTGGAGATTAAGCAAGCTATTGCCCAGAGTGGGACCCATGATTAGAATAGGCACCGAGGCGAGAATTATCAGGTCCGAGGAAATTGAGCCCAAGACCCGCCGAGGCAGGAATTGAACCCTGGTCCCGGGCCAGATCTCTGCATCAGGGTCTGCCGCTCTAACCATTGAGCCACACTTCTCCACATGAATGTATATGAGTTATTGATTGGTTGTCTGAGTATCTGTATGGGTGCCTGAGTGTTTGTGTGGGTGGGGTGTGTGTGACTCTGTGCATAGATGTGTGAGTGGGTGATTCACTGGGTGCATGGTTTCAAGAGTGCATCTGTGATGGACTGTATGGGTGGGTGAGTGTGTGTATGGGTGTGTTAGTGAGTGAATGTATGTCCCAGTGGTACATGTGTGAGTAACTACATATGTGAAAGGCAGTATATATGTGTGTTGGAGTATATAAATAGCTATAAGCGAGAGTGTGTGATTGTGAGAGTGGCTGTATGGATGAGTGTGTGCTTGTATCAGTGATTGTATAAGAGCGTAAGAATGTGCTAGTATTTGAATGAGTAAGTGAGCTGGTGTGTGTATAACTGTATAGGTGAGTAAATGGCAGTGTGTTTAATTATTTGCATGACTGACTAGGTGTGTGAGTACCTCTATGGATGAGTGGCGGTGTTTGAGTGTCTATATAGGAGTATGAGTGCATATGATAGTCCTGTACTGAGTGACCGTAAGTATGAGTGACTGTACGGGTGAGTGAGTGGATGTGTGTGTGTAGACCTAAGAATCAGTGAGTGGGTATGTAGTTATTGGTGTTGGAGTGTCTATGGTTTTGCGAATGGCAGTCTGTAATTTAGAGTGGGTGTATCAAAGGTTATATTAGGGTGTGAGGAGGTGCATCAGATTATCACGTGGATGATGTCATCAGTGATGTCATCAGTGATGTCATTTGAGATGTCATCAGTGATGTCATCAGTGATATCACTGACCATGTCATGAGTGATGTAATATGTGACGTCATCAGCAGTGCATTGCGGGGGCGCGAGTTATAGTTAGCTGAACTAACTATAACGGGGGAATTTCACGGGTTTTGTACGAGTGCAATGTCCAACTAACTATAACTGTCCCTAAAACCTATGGTTTTTTCAGTGAATTTGTAAGGTTTTTTAAATGCTAATTTCTAACTATAACGTGCCTGAAACCTATGGTTTTTTCAGTAAATTTCAAAGGTTTTGTAAATGACAATTTTTAAATGTATTAATTGTTATATTTATTTTTTTGATACTGATTTACTACATTTTTTTAAACTATTTATTTTTAGATATTTAATTTTTTAAATTACATTATAATTACATTATACATTACATTACAAAATATACTTTCTCAGAATGAATTACTTTAGTTTAAATACTTTGCAAATAGGCAATAGACTTTTAAGTACAGTAGTTACAGTTGTTGCAATGGGCAACACAATTTCAAACACAATGCAACATTGAGCTCAATGTGAATTTCTAGTTAAATGCAATTAGTTACTTTATGGATTACTTTTCTAACCACAGGACTGGATCCTAGATTCAGTCCTGGGACATCTCCTGTAAACAGTTGAGTAAAAGCGTTTTGGTTACAGTAGTGATTTTTAAGGAACATTATTGTATTTTAAAAGTTGACACTTAGAAACTTTTTCACATAGAATCACCAATGTTATCCTATGGGAGGAAATTCACTTAGCAGGTAAGTAGTGTTATCGTTACTTTTTCTTACTCAGTGGTGGATCCTGGATCCAGCAATGGTGCATCTCCTGTAAACAGTTGAAAGAATGCGTTTAAGTCATACAGGCGATTTTTTAGGAATATTTGTAGTTTGTGAAAATCGACACTTTGAAACTTTTCTGCTGAAAACCAGACAATGGATTCCTATGGAAGGAAATACAAGTTACTGGTAAGTACGGTTAAAATTACTTTTCAGGATCAGTACTGGGCTCAAACATGCAGCACTGAGGTCTCTCCTGATAACAGGTGAGTAAATCGGAATTCGTAGTTCGGCTGATTTTAGAGGAATATTATAAAGTTCCAAAACTCCACACTTAGAAGAATTTCCAAGTGAAACCAGTCAATGTTAGCCTATGGAAGGAAATTGAAGTTACTGGTAAGTACGGTTAAAATTACTTTTCAGGATCAGTACTGGGCCCAAACATGCAGCACTGAGGTCTCTCCTGATAACAGGTGAGTAAATCGGAATTCGTAGTTCGGCTGATTTTAGAGAAAAATTTGCTCAATGGTGAAGGAAGGGGGGTGGGGCCTGAGGTGACATGTCTGCAAACACGCCCTGTGGCGCCTTTTAAGTTGGAGAATTAATTCCTCTTCAATCCCGAGGGTCCCTAGGGGCCAACTAGCCCACCAGATACCTCCAGTATGCGCCAGAGAGCTGCGTTGCAGAGAGGTGTTCAGAGGCCACACCCCTTTTTGCACCTCTCTGCAACGCTGCTCTGTTGTGCTTACTGAAGGTACCTGGTGGGCTGTTGGACTCCAGAGACCCTCAAGCTTGAAGGGGACTTAATCCCCCAACTTCAAACAGGCCACGGGGCGTGTTTGCACACATGTCACCTCAAGCCCCGCCCCCTCCCTTCACCACTGTGCAAACGCGCCCCGTGGCGTGTTTTAAGTTGGGGGATTAAGTCCCCTTGAATCATGAGGGTCCCTGGGGTCCAACTAGCCCACCCTGTACCTCCAGTATGCGCCAGGGAGCTGCGTTGCAGAGAGGTGTTCAGAAGCCACGCCCCTTTTTCACCTCTCTGCAACGCAGCTCTGTGGCGCTTTCTGGACGTACCTGATGGGCTAGTTGTCCCCCAGGGACCCTCAGGATTGAAGGGGATTTAATTCCCCATCTTAAAACGCGCCAAAAGGGCCTGTTTGCACACATGTCACCTGAAGCCCCGCCCCCTCCCTTCAGCACTGTGCAAACGCGCCCCGTGGCATGTTTTAAGTTGGGGGATTAAGTCCCCTTGAATCCTGAGGGTCCCTGGAGTCCAACTAGCCCACCATGTACCTCCAAAAAGCGCCCCAGAGCTGCGTTGCAGAGAGGTGTAAAAAGGGGCGTGGTCTCTATACACCTCTCTGCAATGCAGCCCCCTGGCGCATACTAGAGGTTCCTGGTGGGCTAGTTGGCCCACAGGGACCCCCAGTATTCAAGGGGAATTACTTCCCCTTCTTAAAACGCGCCAGGGGGCGAGTTTGCAGACTGCTGCAGGGAGGGCGGACCTCCGGCACGATGCCGGTCTTTTTCTTTTTTTTTTTTGTATGGGAGGGGGCCGCGTGGCCCCCATCCCTGGGCCTCTATTGGCCCCGGGGACCCCATCCCCCGGGGCATGCCCTCTTTTTTTTTTTATTTAAATCTTTGGAGGGGGCTGCGTGGCCCCCTCCTCAGGCCATTTAAGGCCCCGGGGACCCCATCCCCGGGGCCAGCCTTTACATTTTGTTTTTTTAAATAATTTTTATTTCTGGGAGGGGGCTGCGTGGCCCCTCCCGGGCCACTAATGGCCCCGGGGACCCCATCCCCTGGGGCCTGGCCACTCGTTGGGGACCATGGGGGTCCCCAATCCCTGCACGGTCCCGCCGGCTCCCGCGTCCTGCGAGAGCCGGCATTGCTTTCCATAAGGGGGCTGCTGACATGCAGCTCCCCTTATGGAAAATCAATTCTGCTTTGCTTCATTGAAGCGAGAGCAGGTTTCCCTGCTCTCGCTTCAATGAAGCAAAGCAAGTTTGCAATCACAGGACGGGAGCCGCGAGGCTCCCATCCTGTCATTGCAAACTATAGTGTCCCGGGGGTGGGCACCCCGGGACACTGCAGGAGCCGGCACTGGGGGGTGGCGGTCCCCAGGGCCACCACAGGCAACAGGAGGGGGGCCGCGCGGCCCCCCTCCCACCATCTACAAAGCCCCGGGGAGGTGGTGGTCCCCGGGGCTTCGGGGGTCCGAAACGGACCCCCACATTTCTTTAATTAGTGCCCCGGGGAGGTGGCGGTCCCCGGGGCATGTGGGGGGGCTGGAGCCCCCCCACACAGGTATTTTTTTATTTAAAAAAAAGAAGCCCTGGGGGGCTGCGGGGGGGCCGTGAGCCCCCCCCCCGCCAGCATTATAATTTCAAAGCCCCGGGGGGTGGCGGTCCCCAGCGCTTGGGGGGCCTCTAAGGCCCCCCCATACATAAAATTGAAAACCACGCATGCCCCCGGGACTTGGCCCACCAGGGGGCCAATTAACTACGAAGCGCGGGAGTCCGCGCTTCGTTTTTTTTTTTTATTGGCAGGATCCGCGCACCCAGCAAGTTTTTGCCGATTTAAAAAAAAAAAAAATGGGGAGCCCTGGGGGTCTTTGTAGGACCCCTGAGCAGGCCTAGGGGTCAGGGTGTTTCTACCCTGCCCCCTTTTGCGTTTTGCGCGATTGTTTTTACTGTTTTCTTGTGACTCGGTTCTACCGAGTCACAAGATGGCTGCCAACACTTCCTGGTTTGGAGTGTTGACAGCCAATTAGCATACAGCTGGTCATCAGGAGGGTGCGCGGACCCTCCGCGGCCATAGATATATATGTGTTTTTACTTTTGATTTTCTCAGCAACTACTGAACGGATTTACACCATTTAACAAAAAGGGTTCTTTCTGAACCAAGAACTACCTCTTTGCCAAATTTGGTGTAATTCCGTTCAGCAGTTCAGGCTGTAGCCGTGGCTAAAGTTTCCTATGGGAAAATGAATGGGGAAAACACGTTTTGGGACCCCCCTTTTTTCACGGCCCCCGCTTGACGAATCTCCCCAAGACTTTCAGGATAGGAGCGGACCGGAGCGGGCCACAAAGTTTGAAAATTTCGCGAAGATTCGTCAACCGACGCAAGAGTTATTTCAAATAGAATGTTGCGGATTTCCTATGGAAAATAGGTCCTAACTATAACTATCTACTGGCGACCGCCAGTAGATAATATATATATATATTTTTATTCAACAAACGCCAAAGCTTCTCAAGATGCACTCGACAGTGCGTCTGCCATTCGGCATCACGGTTCAGCCTGCCCCAACCATCCAAGTTCGTTGTGTTGCCTGACGCGTTTCTGTGGCCAACGTACCACTTCATCGGAGGCATTTCTCCTGTACGCATTGGAGCGCTCTTTATATTGCATGTTGATTGGTTTAAAAACCCCTCATGGGTTCAACTGCGTACTTGATTTCTTCATACAGCATGCTGGGATGTGTAGTCACATCGAGCTTTCATTAAACACCTATAGTAGGTTCCAATGCTTACAGATTTCAGAGAGTCAGTTAAAATCCTTAGTAGGATCTGAATGTGATGGGAGCATATATATATATTATCTACTGGCAGTCGCCAGTAGATAGTTATAGTTAGGACCACGTTTCCATAGGAAAAGCATTTTTTGATTTGCTTATAACTTTGGCGTCGTTTGACGAATGTTTACAAAATTTTCCCAAAAACTTCTCTTTTTAGATCAGCTCCTATCTTAAAAGTTTGGGGGTGATTCGTCAAGGAGGGGCTGAGAAAAAGGGGTCCCAAAACGTGTTTTCTCCATGCAATTTCCATAGGAAACTTTAGACAAGGCTACAGGTTAAACTGCTGAATGGAATTACGCCAAATTTGGCAGGGAGAAAGGTCTTGGTCCAGAAAGCACGCTTTTGTTTAAATGGGGTAAATCCGTTCAGTAGTTTTTGAGAAATATCAAATTTTACAGATATCGATATTTGAGAATTCTGACATCTGATTGGCTGAGGCGTTACGAGCACGAGCTTGAGGCTCATTGGCTGCGAACTGTTGAAACTAGGAAGTGTTGGCAGCCATTTTGTGATTCACTCCGTCAGCTCGCATCTCTTCCTCTACAAGCCATCATGGCGTAGTTCTACCTCTGCGAGGCAACACTGAAAATATACCGCAGCTCTGTCTGTGCGAGATACCACTTTCACGCTCCCTCTCCTCATATCACCAGCTCACGGCTATGCCTTTAGAAGCTAGTCCGTCGGGCCCGCAGCTCTACCTCTGCGAGCAACCCCGTTAGCTTGTAGCTGTGTCTGTGCTAGCAGGCCCGTCGGCCCGTTGCTCTCCCTCTGCGAGTCAGCCCGTCGGGTCGCAGCTCGGGCCCGCAGCTGTACCTCTGCGAGCCAGCCCGTTAGCTCGAAGCTGTGTCTCTGCTAGCAGACCTGTTGGCCCGTTGCTCTCCCTCTGCGAGTCAGACCACAGCTCTCCCTCTGCGAGCCAGTACGCTGCTGTGTTTTTGCGAGCCGACGGCCCGTAGCTCTCCCTCTGCGAGCCGAGCCCACGGGCCGCAGCTCTTCCTCTGCGAGCCGGCCCGACGGCCCGCAGGTCTCCCTCTGCTAGCCGGACTGCAGCTGTCACTCTGCGAGCCGATATTGGGAATATAAGGCGGCTCTAAAAAGAGCCCTTGTGTTTATTAGTTGGAGCTACATGTAAGTGCGGTTGCACAGCTTTAGGTTATTGAGAAAAACTCATCTGTGAAGTGTACTCCATCACTTCTGTAGATATCAGCCATATCAAAACGTATGTTGTTGTAGATCGACCCCATTCTATGGTCTCTGAGGTATGCAGACACAGCTTTAAATTACATTGTATTATTTGATAAGTAACACTGTAATTTGTGAAATATATTACATTACACAACAGTTTTGCAGTTTATTTTCTTTTAGGTAGTGGAAAAGTTAGAAAAAACAGTACTAATGACAAATAACAGAATAGTAGTTTAATATTTAAAAAAAACTTTGAAATTCACTGAAAAAACCATAGGTTTTACAGACGTTATAGTTAGAAATGAGCATTTAAAAAACCTTTCAAATTCACTGAAAAAACCATAGGTTTTACAGACGTTATAGTTAGAAATTAGCATTTAAAAAACCTTTGAAATTCACTGAAAAAACCATAGGTTTTAGGGACGTTATAGTTAGAAATTAGCATTTAAAAAACCTTTGAAATTCACTGAAAAAACCATAGGTTTCAGGGACGTTATTGTTAGTTGGACATTTTACTCGTACAAAACCAGAGAAATTCCGCCGTTATAGTTAGTTCAGCTAACTATAACTCGCGCCCCCGCAATGCACTGCTGATGACGTCACATATTACATCATTCATGACATGGTCAGTGACATCACTGATGACATCTCAAATGATATCACTGTTGACATCATCCAGTGACTGTGTGTTTCTGTAAAGTTTAAATATTTTTAATATATATAGGGAAAGGCATATTGACGAATGAGTGGGTGTATAAGTGTCTGTATGGATGATTTAGTAGGTGCGTGACTAACTCTATAAGTGAGTGATTAAACGTATCTTACTGAATGCATGGGTTAGTGACTAAACTGGGTGAATGTCTGTATCCGTCTGTCTGTTGCTGTGTAAGTGGCTGCATGGGTTTGTGAATAGCTACATGAGTGTCTATATGAGTTATTAATTGGTTGTCTGAGTATCTGTATGGGTGCCTGAGTGTTTGTGTGGGTGGGGTGTGTGCGACTCTGTGCATAGATGTGTGAGTGGGTGATTCACTGGGTGGATGGTTTCAAGAGTGCATCTGTGATAGACTGTATGGTTGGGTAAGTGTGTGTAAGAGTGTGTTAGTGAGTGAATGTATGTCCCAGTGGTACATGTGTGAGTAACTACATATGTGAAAGGCAGTATATATGTGTGTTGGAGTATATAAATAGCTATAAGCGAGAGTGTGTGATTGTGAGAGTGAATGTATGGATGAGTGTGTGCTTGTATCAGTGATTGTATAAGAGCGTAAGAATGTGCTAGTATTTGTATGAGTAAGTGAGCTGGTGTGTGTATAACTGTATAGGTGAATAAATGGCAGTGTGTTTAATTATTTGCATGACTGACTAGGTGTATGAGTACCTCTATGGATGAGTGGCGGTGTTTGAGTGTCTATATAGGAGTATGAGTGCATATGATAGTCCTGTACTGAGTGACCGTAAGTATGAGTGACTGTACGGGTGAGTGAGT
Source organism: Calotriton arnoldi (assembly GCA_963921515.1). NCBI lineage: Eukaryota > Metazoa > Chordata > Amphibia > Caudata > Salamandridae > Calotriton > Calotriton arnoldi. Next base: position 156,078 of record CAWUFW010005871.1, read on the forward strand.
GGATGTGTGTGTGTAGACCTAAGAATCAGTGAGTGGGTATGTAGTTATTGGTGTTGGAGTGTCTATGGTTTTGCAAATGGCAGTCTGTAATTTAGAGTGGGTGTATCAAAGGTTATATTAGGGTGTGAGGAGGTGCATCAGATTATCACGTGGATGATGTCATCAGTGATGTCATCAGTGATGTCATTTGAGATGTCATCAGTGATGTCATCAGTGATGTCACTGACCATGTCATGAGTGATGTAATATGTGACGTCATCAGCAGTGCATTGCGGGCGCGAGTTATAGTTAGCTGAACTAACTATAACGGGGAATTTCACGGGTTTTGTACGAGTGCAATGTCCAACTAACTATAACTGTCCCTAAAACCTATGGTTTTTTCAGTGAATTTGTAAGGTTTTTTAAATGCTAATTTCTAACTATAACGTGCCTGAAACCTATGGTTTTTTCAGTGAATATATAGATAGATAGATAGATAGATAGATAGATAGATAGATACGTTTCCTACTGTTTGCCCGTACCGCCGCTCTCTCATGGGCGGGCGCTGCTAACTCGCGGTGGCGAAGCCGCAAACCATTTAAGGTACAAAAATCTTTGCCGTCGCAAAGCCAGTAGCGCACACTGGAGTCAAGTTCAAAATTGCTTTATTTCATCACCTTTGCTGACAAACACGTTTCGGCCATGACAGCCTTTGTCAATGTCTGTGTGCTACACAGCACCACATGTTTTTAAACATCATCTACTTCACTATAAAAAAGGACTGACTTTTGATATGAAAACCAGTATATGATACTTTAGAAAAACACTTCTGCCATCTTAGAATGATCACAATTTTTCTAAAAGGTCTTGGAAATTCATCATTACCTCCATTTCAGTCCGAACTACTTGTATTTCATTGTAAACACATTATTATCGTATTCAAATGAAACAAAACAATCATGACGCACACCTTATTTTTCTAATACAAAAAATTAATTAATTACGTTGAAAGGGCATGATATATTGCCTACTTCTGTACCGGCTTCCATAAATATTATATACAAAATAGTATAAAAGCTTCTATTTCATAAAGCCCTGAATGGGCAGTGCTGGGGGGATCCCTATAAGCTGAATTTATCTTGATTCCAACTCCTATTATAGACAGTTCCAACAATATGAAACTGCTATTTACAGATTACTCTCGTTAAACATGCATTTAACCCAGAATGGGCAATAATAGGAGATTTCAAATGTACTTCAATTCGCTAATCCAGCTGATAGTATCTGTTTGCCCTATTAATCATTATCTAATGTAAAATGATCAAAATAAAGTATGCGTACTAAATATGATTACATTAATTACATACAGTAGAACCAAGCAAGAGAGGGGCATTCCGGAGGTAACATCGCAACCGAGCGCAGTACTTCACCGCACCAAAACCAGCTGGAAAAACTCTCTACCGACATCGGAGCATTGGGTGCGTTTGCCGCTGTGGGCGCCTTTCCCCCTAACTGCTTCGTTGCCGTGTAATCAGCTTAAACTTGCCAGGCGATCGCGCCTCAAAATGGTGTTTGGGTCGTAGTAGACTCGCTTCAATACATAACTGAGCAGGGGCCACGTAATCAGGAGCGGGCCCCTGGGAGACTGCGTTGGAGGAGCGGCGTGCCCCAGAGCTGCCCCTCTGCATCCCCAGTGCGCACAGAAGTGACCCGGTGTGGCGGCAGGGAAGTGACTGCCTGCAAACGGCATACGGAATGCCGAAGCGGCCGAACCCTGGGGACCGGGACGACGCGGCGGTGAAAGAATCCTTGGTCACCAGTGTTTTCCGGTGAGTCAGGGCGCAAACGCAAGCACCCACACCGGGAGGGAATGGTGTGGTAGGACGGGGCCCCCCACAGCGCCCAGACACGCAACAAGGCTCTAACTCGGCCCGCCTGACTTTAAAATGGCGGCCAGTCAGACGTCTGTGACGAGGGGAGGACTGTACACTGGAGGAAAGACACACTCAAGGTTTTAACAGATAAATGGAGAGAAAAGGCTGCATGATCTCCCCATACAAAGCTGGGTCCCGAAGCCTGGCGTCTTCCCCTGGTTTCCTCCGGGGACTGCACCATCAGCGGGCTCCATCCAATGGTGTAGTTCTGCCTGTCCGGACACATTTCATCATTTGAATGATAGCAGTGGGGGCATTTCTGGGAACCCTCCATGACATAACGATCTGGCCCAGGGACTTTGTTCGAAGCCGAAATATTCTTTGCAGAGCCCTCTCAGGACAGTGCCTGACCTCACAATGACGACTGGATTTTGTTCAGACTGCGGTCTCTCATCTCTCCAACTCCCCCGCTTGATTATGACATTCTCAGATTACACCTGATCATTATCCTGACAGTGTAGTCCGAGCATTATGGCCGATGCCCGGTGGAGCTGCCTTGACAGCTATAGAGGAGATCGGCCCTGGTTCATCCCCTCGGCCGTCATCTACCCAGCCGGACATTGGGCACAGTTTCTCCCCGTCTCCCTGTTTTTGCCTCCTTCCTCCCCTTCCCTTGACGAATTTCCATAACATTGCTTTTTATCCTATCCTATGTTTGACTATGCTCTTGTAACAAATGTAACTTGTAAACTGTAACTTCTCTGATCCTCATGTAAAGCGCTCTGATACCTCCGGGTCTAGCCAGCGCTATATAAAACTCATTAAATTAAATAAATAAATATGTCTATGGCCGCCCCAGTTTTTCATTCTGAAAATCTCGTCACACTATTTAAGTGACAGAGGCCACAAGATGAGCACATTGTAAAATCGAATGCTAAGACACAGGCCTTCATGTCTCTATAAGCTGCAGCGTGCGAGGCGGCATACTGCTGTTACCTGATTTTTAATGAGCCTTGTGTGCCCAAATGTGCCTCATTACACATTCTCTTTGCCCTTTGTCCGATTACTATATCAGGTTCGTGGCTACGGATTACTCTTCTCATAGCGCTGTGACATGCAAAGTCAGCCCAGCATTGCAAGAAGCCCAGTTGATGCTTATGATCAAATGTTTGTAGCTCGCCTGCAATATATACAAATTAGGCCAGGCCAAATTTCCATTATGCGGGTGCAATCTCATGTCATTTCTTTAATTTTAAGTACACTTGCTGCGTAAATGTATACTCTTACTCCACGCTGCATAATTTCGAGCCGTCCGTGGCAAAAATTTAGCACGAGTGCATGCGTACAACGTGAACGACCAAAACGCGAGCAGTTGCTGTTTGGGACTGTTTTCTTGCACATTTTTCATGCGCAAAATGCGTTTGGACACGTTGATGCATATTGTGCTAAAATACATTTATCGTCAAATGCTGGTTTTGCTTTTTGTGTAATTTTTCTTAAAGGTCCCGTAATTAAACAAACAGAGATCGTGTGAATTTGGCGCACTCCTAATACGGATGGGATTCCGCTATATTTTGTGCAATAATTTGATCAGGCTTTTGTGTAGTTAGTTTTCAGTTCACTCTGCACACACACTTTTTCAACATTTCATAGTTAATGGAAGGCTTGGGCCGCAGTGCCTGATCCCTAAGAGAGGCCATGACTGTCATGAAGTGGGCCAGCCCAACCCCTCACAGTTCCCTGGGAGCCAACAGAGGCCAGGCCGAGCCACCCCTTGCAAATCCCTGAAAGTTAAACCCAGCCATTCCCTGCCACTCACAGCTAGCTACCTGGCATCCCCAGTGCGGGCCAAGCTATCAATTAATGCCACTTCAAAAGAGAAACAAATTGCCAGGGCCCCAGGTGGGCCAATGTCTCAGAGGGGAGCTGCTTATTAGAGGCCTCAGCAGCAGGAGGCCTGCCCGCAGCCTCCCGTGCCAGGGCTTAATTAGCGCACGCAGCGCCGCCTCCCACTGGCACGGCCAGGTGAGGGCTAGGGAGGCCCGGCCTAGTTGAAAGGCATCAATAAGGCGGCGTGCACCGGGCTGGAAGCCCTGAAAGGTCCCTTCCTTCCTGCTGGCGGGCTGCGTCCGAGGCCTGCTTCTAACGCAGTGCGAATGAGAAGATGAGTGCGGCTAATTTCAGGGGCCGCAAGCTGTTCACCGGGGCCTCGGTGTTTCATAAGAAGTGCTTTAGAGGGCCGCTCTAGTGTCTTTTTTAAACTTTTTTTATTCTAGCAAAGTCTGTTTTTTCGTAACAGACTTTATTTATTTAGTCTGTTACGAAATTAAGGGCTGTTTAGCAGTTTAGCTGAGGCAACGTGGTTGTGATGGAGTGACTTCAGTTTACGTTACACTAAATTATAAAAGCATTACAAATGTGCGCATTTAATTATCGAGTAAAGACAAGTAGCACTTTATTAATTTCACCTCCTGCACAAGGTGTTTACACCAGCACAAAAAAGTTAAAAATGTACATAATCCTGATTTACTTACATTTTGCTGTCTGCCCGGATTTTAAATTTAGCAGTCAAACCTCTAGAATAAAGCCCTTTTAGAATCATACAACAGAAAATGTGTCTACAATTACCATAGTTAAAAGACTGGTGGTAATTGAGCGGGTCAAGGGGCAACAAGCAGCGCCACCATAATGGGCCATTTTTACAGGCACGTGCTACGTTTGGGAGGTAAACCCCCGTGCAACCAGTAATTAAGCTGATAGGTTTTCCCCTTTGAATGGGTCTGACATTGATCTCATCAGTATTTTTCTTTAACTGATTCCCTAAATTATTATTTAATTCGCATAACAACCCTGCTATCCCGGTACTGAGGCCAACACTATGTCACTGTTCCCCTTGTGGTGAGCTGCAGAGCTCCTTCTGTGGCAAAGTATCTTAATTTGCATATGCTGTCTGCAATAATGCGTACTTGCATTTGCAGAATTGAGCTGCCTGGATTATATTCATACATGCTGTATTCAGGTGACTACTGATTTATGCCTAATTGATTGGATTTGAGATTGTAACTTTGCTAATTTGTTAATGAACCTGCAAGCTTTACAAAGTACTTTTCTCTGTCGTTCCTGTGGGGCAATCTCTGCTTCCGTTTCATTGATCTACTGCTCAATTTATGATTTTAGCCTCAATTCGAAACAAAGGTCCATCCCAGGTGAAATAGTGGAGATTCGAGTTTGCCCAAAGTTTGTGTAGTGCAAACACCATCCCTATCTCTCATGCTATCACTTCCCAACTCTAATCTGGAGCCAATTTTGCAACACTTGCCTACACCCATTCCTTAGTCTGCCATCCTTGTACTTTCACCGGATATCTTGTTCAACTAACATCTCTGTCTGGGGCACTGCTCTTGTCTGTCGCGCCTGTGAATGGTCTGTAAATTGCCAGACACTTCCAATATTTATTTGCCCCCAATCAGTGCCAATGCATGATAAACTAGTTGTGATGGGTCTGGTGTAAAGTTGCCCACCAACAGTGAGACTTCTTTGCCCGAAGAGGGCCCTTAAATTGGCCCCACGTTGGCCCCAGATTGGCTTATTCAAGACCCACATGCCCATAAAATTGTTAGGGCTGCACACTCATTGTTTAAATTTCATGTTTTTCTTTAGCCTTAGCAGAGCTCTCCACATCCATTTCTAGACAGGCTCCCCTTGTTTCAACAAGGAAATGGGAGCTTGTGACTTGAAGCCCAGCAATTATTTTGTCCGTCCACCTTCTCCACGCCCAGTCTCAAACAGAAGCCGCTTCAAATGATTTCAGGATTCAGATCTTACCTTGTTTCTAGTTGGTATGGTTGTATTAGTTTTGGATATGAGACAAACTAGACATTTGCATTAATGTAAGTCTTTAACCACATTCCTCATGAAATGTACAAAACAAGTGAAAATAACATCAGATTTCACATAAAATACAAAAAACAGTTGACAAGCTGGTTCATCAATTTTCTTCCCTACAAAGTACTGACTATAATATAAGCAACACAATAAAAATCAGTGGATAACAAAAAAACATAGCTTTGTCTCTAGTGTGAACATCTTGTTCAAACAAACATTGGCAAATCCTAAAGGTCTGGCATTGGCTGCCAACCTTTTGGCTTTGCCAATGCTTGCTTGGTTTTGTTTTGGTCTGGTTTTTGAAAAACTTTATAACTGAGAAGCTAATGTGCCCTCACCAATATAAAAAAAAAGTGAAAGGCAAAAATGTTTTTGGGCCTCACAAACCATATTTTTCAATAGTAGCCCCAGGTACTGAAGGGAACTCTTGTGTGGATGTGCTCTTTATGAAAGATATAGGTAGTTATAGTTAGGACCAAAGTTTCCATGGGAAAAGTGTTTTTTGTTTTGCTAATAACTATTTGGCGCTGCTTGACGAATCTTCCCGAAATTTTTAAAAAACGTCCCCATTTTGGTTCAGCTGCTGTGTTGAAAGTTTCGGGGTGTTCCGTCAAGCGAGGGTCGAGAAAAAGGGGGATCCCAAATCACATTTTCCTCATGATAATGTGTTTTGGGACCTCCCTTTTTTCTCAGCTCCCCTATGGGGATTTTTCATTTTTTGAACACAACTATAGCCCGAACCGCTGAACGGAATAACACCAAATTTGGCAGAAAGCTAGATGTTGGTCCAGAAAGCGTACTTTTTCTGATTTGGTGTAAATCAGTTCGGTAGTTTCAAAGATATTTAAGTTTAAAATATATAGATATCTGGGGATGCAAGTCCTTGCAGTGGCTTGTGGATCCTACTAAAATTTGATTGGCTGCCAACACTTCAACCACGAAGTGTTGCCAGCCATCTTGGGACCCGGCTTGAAGCTGAGTTCCACAAAAAAAGTTTTTAAAAAAAGGAAAGGGGACAGGGCAGGAATACCATGACCCCCCAGATATGGTGAGGGGGTACCACAGGGATCCCGCCAGGGGGTTAAAAGCATTTTGTTTTCAATTTTGCAGCAAATTCATGGCAAAATGTTAATGAAACAAGAAGCACGTGCTCCGGCACATCTTTTTCATCAAGCCCCGAGAAGGCCAAATGCCCGGGACATGAGGATAATGAAGGGGGGGGGCTCATGAGCTAGACCTCCCCGGGTCATTTAATTATTCAAAGGCAGGGGGCCTGCCCGGCACCCCGCAGCCCCGGGGACTGCCAACTCCCCAGGGCACTATAGTGTACAAATGTGGTGAGGGACCCACCTGTCCCCCGCAACCCCAGCACCGCCACCTTCCTGGGGCACTGAACAATAGAAATGTGGCAGGCCCCCTCAACCCCACGCAGCCCAGGGGACGGCCACCTCCCCAGGGCAGCAAATATAAATTAGGGGCGGAGGAGCAGTGCAGCCCCCCCTGCTGCCCCAGGGAATGCCACCTCTACACACATATATTATTTTAAAAACAATGCAGGGGAGCCCCTATGGCTTCTCCCTCAGCTTGGGGACCGCCACCTCCCCAGGGCAGAAATAATATATTTGCAGGGAGCCACATGGCTCCCCTGCAGCCCCGGGGACCGCCACCTCCCTGGGGCACATACAGAATAATTAAGGTGTTCCTTTGCAGACCCCCGGGGACCACGACCTCCCCAGGGCTAAATACTTGAAAGAGGGGGCCGCGCAGCCCCCCTAGTGGAGCCGTAAATGGCCCTGTGGACCGCCATCCCCCAAGCCCTGCTCCATCAATGTCCCTGGGTGCCCACCTCCGGGACATTGCAGTTTGCTATGGCTTGGCAAGTGCACCGCTCGAACAAGTCATGGCAAATGCTGCTCTGCTTCAAGTACGTGAGAGCATGTAAAATGCTCTTGCTTACTCAAAGCGGAGCAGAATTGCTTTTGGATAGAGGGAGCTGCATGTTTATCAGGTCCCTCTGTCCAAAAGCAATGAAGGCTCCCACAGGACCCTGGGTGCCCTGGGTGGGACCAGAGCTCCCGCAGTACAGGCCTCGCCCCAGGAGATAGGGTCCCTGTGAGCAAATCCAACCCAGGAAGGGTGCTGCGTGCCCCCCTCCCTTTACTTAAAAAAAAACCATAAAGAAGGGGCAGGCCACAGGGAGATGGGGTCCCTGGGGCCAAAATAGGCATGAGAGGAGGGCTGCGCTGCCCCCCCTCTCTGGAAAAAAACATTTTTAAAAAAAGGCCAGGCCCTGTGGAATGGGGTCCCCGGGGCAGAAATCAGCCCAGGTATTGGGAGTCTACGCAGCCCCCCTTCCCTAAAAAAAAGAAAGGAAAAATGTTTTTTAAAAAAAGCCCGGCAACTTGCTGAGGCCCTGCTCCCTTTCTCCACCACTGTGCAAATGCGCCTCCTGGGGCCCTGCTGGTTGGGAGATGAAGTCCCCTTGGCTCCAGAGGGTCCTTTTGGGGCCAACAAGCCCTCCTGTTATGACCAGTAAGTCCCACACAGGGGTATTGTTGAGGGATCTTTGGAGGCCATGCCCCCTTTCTCTGCCACTCTGCAAATGCACTTCCTGGCACACTACTGGTTGGGAAATGAATTCCACTTTACTCCTGAGGGCCTCAGGACTAAAGTGGACTTTGTCCCCCAACTACTAGTGTGCCAGGAGGCGCATTTTCAGAGAGGTGGAGAAAGGGGGCGTGGCCTCTGATGACCTCTCAGCAGTCCAGCTGTGTGGGTCTTACTGGAGGTAACAGGAGGGGTAGTTGGCCCCCAAGGACCCTCAAGAGCCTAGGGGACTTCATCCCCTAACTAATAGTGCACCAGGAGGTGCATTTGTAGAGTGGTGGAGAAAGGAGGTGTGGCCACCGCAAACCTCTCAGCAAATCGACTGTGTGGGACTTACTGGAGGAAAGAGAAGGGGTAGTTGGCCCCCAAGGCCCCTCAATAGCCAAGGGGACTTCATCCCCCATACTAGTAGTGCACCACGAGGTGCATATGCAGAGAGGTAGAGAAAAGGGGCATAGCCTCCGACAACCTCTCAGCAATCCTACTGTGTGGGACTTACTGCAGGTAACAGGAGGGGTAGTTAGCTCCCAAGTACGTCCTGGGAGGCCAACTACCCCTCGTTACCTCTAGTAAGTCCCACACAGCGGGATTGCTAAGATGTCTTCAGAGGTCACGCCCCCTTTCTCCACCACTCTGCAAACACACCTCCTGGCGCACTACTGGTTGGGGGATGAAGTCCACTTTACTCATAAGGGACCTAGGGGGCCAAGAAGCCGTCCTGATACCTCCTGTAAGTCCTACACAGCATGATTCCTGAGAGCTGGTTGGAGGCACAGCCCCCTTTCTCCACCACTCTGCAAATGCGACTACTACTTAACCCTTTCGCTGCGTGCGTCGGCCAACGGCCGTCGCGAGCACTACCTCGGTAGTGTTGCGCACGTCCGTTGGCCGACACGGCCCCGCCCGCTTAATAGAACGTTCCGCACTGGCGCGGAACGTTCGAAGCAGCTAAGCGGTTAAAAAACCATAGAAATTCACTGAAAGAACCAAAGGTTACTGGGACGTTATAGTTAGGAATTAGCATTTAAAAAACATTAGAAATTCACTGAAAAAGACAAAGGTTACAGGTACGTTATAGTTTGGAAATGGAATAGAAAAACCTTAGAAATTAATTGAAAAAAGCAAAGGTTACAGGGATGTTATAGTTAGGGTCAGGATTCACTCGTACAAAGCCAGTGAAATTTAGCAGTTATAGTTAGCTGAGCTAACTATAACTCGTGCCCCCCACAATGCACTGCTTGTGACCTCACATATTACATCACTTATGACATGGTCAATGGCATCACTGATGACATCATCCACAGAATCACTGATGCACCCACTCACACCCCATAGAAACTCTCATATACCCACTCCCACACAACCATTCACAACCCCATTCACAGACCCATACCAGTACCTATACACCCACTCACTGATTCATAGATCTACACACACATCCACTCATTTACCCATACAGCCACTCATACACCCACTCAGTCACTATTACAGCCTCTGACATATCCACTCATACAGCCACTCACACACTGAACCAGTCACCCATAGAGCTACTCACACACCTAGTCACTTACCTACACAGTCAATCAGACAGCCACTTACTCACCCATGCAGACACACACACACCTACTCACTTACTCATACATATACTCAGTCACCTATACAGTTACTGACACAAGCACACACTCACCCATACAGCCACTCTCACATTCACTCACTCACCCATACAGTCACTCATATACCCCATCACTCCCCTATACTGCCTTTCACATACATAGTTTCTTACCCATATACCACTGACACATCCACTTACTCACCCACACAGCCATATACACACTCACTCATCCATACAGCCTCTCACACACTCACTCACTAACCCATACAGCCACTGACTCACCCACTCACTCATCCATACAGGCAGTCACACACACCCTCACCCACACAGACACTCAGACAACCATACAGGTACTCAGCCAACCAATCACTCACCAATACAGCCACTCATGTACCCACTCACACACCCATACAACCATTTAGACACCAACTGACAGCATTATACAGACATTCACACAACCAGTTACTCACCCATACATTCACTGAGAAACCTAATCACTCACATATGCAGTCAGTCATGCACCCACTGAATCATTCATGCAGGCACTCATACACCCACTGATTCACCAATTCACCTTTGTATATATATTTAACACTCAGAAACTTTTTTTAAACACTCACAGTTACCGGATGATGTCATCTGAGACTTCATCAGTGATGTCACTGAACATGACCAAACATTAGAGGGACGTTATAGTTAGGTTCTGATTTCACTCATACAAAACCAGTGAAATTCAGAAGTTATAGTTACCTTAGCTAACTATAACTTACGCCCCCACAATGCACTGCTTATTACCTCACATATTACATCACTCATGACATTGTCAGTGACATCACTGATTATATCACTGATGACACCTCAAATGACATCACTGATGACATCACTAATCACATCATCCACAGAACCACTCACACACCCGCTCACACCCCCATGCAACATCTCATACTGCCACTCACATACCCACACAACCACTCACATACCCATTCACAAACCCATACCAATACTCATTCACCCACTCACTCATGCATAGAGCCATCCATGCAGCCACTCACTGACTCGTACAGGCACTCCCCCAACCAGTCACTCCCCCATAGAGATACTAACACACCCACTCACTTACTCATAGAGATACTAACACATACTCAGTACCTAAACAGTCACTGAGACAATCACATAGTCTCCCATAGAGCTTCTCTCACACTTACTTACTCACCCATCTAGGCACTCACACACGCACTCACTTGCCTATACATCCACTCACACACCCACTAACGCACCTATGTACCCACTTACACACCCATTCACACACCCACACTGCCACCCATGTACCCTCACACTCACCCATACAGACATTCATGCACCTGCAGACTCACCCATACAGCCACTCATGCACTCTCTCATTCACCATTTACAGCCTCTCACACACCTTTTCACTCACCCATACAGCCACTCATGCACCCTCTCATTCACCATTTACAACATACACAGCCACTCAATCTCCCATACAGCCACTCATCCGTGTAGCCACTGACACAGCCACTCGCACACCCATACAAAAACTCACACAACCACTCACTCATCTATACAGTGTCTCACATACCCACTCACTCATCCAAACACCACTTACACACCCACTAACTCACCCACCCATACAGACACTCATACACCCACTTGTTCATCCTTACTTCCACACACACATCCACTCTCACACGGAGCTACACAGTTACACAGACACTCACATAATGTATGTTTTAAAATAGAATCACTCATTAGTAGTACACAAAGTAAACTAATTTAACCTTTGTGATACCTTAGTATATATGTTTAACACTCAGAAACTTTTAGAAAACACTCACAGTCACTGGATGATGTCATCAGTGGTGTCATCAGTGATTTCATTTGAGATGTCATCAGTGATGTCATCAGTGATGTCATCAGTGATGTCGCTGATCATGCCATGAGTGATTTAATATGTGAAGTCATGAGCATTGCAGGGATATAAGCTATAGTTAGCTCAGGTAACTATAATTGCTGAATTTCTATGGTTTTGTACGAGTGAAATCTAAGCCTAACTATAACGTCCCTGTAACCTTTGTTTTTATTTTCAGTGAATATATATGTATTTATATATCTTCAAGGTACATAGAAGTGGAGTTAAGAATAGTAAATCTAAACATGCCAATGTGCACTTACCTTTCGATATTTTGTCAATCAATATTTTTTCCATGATATTACTGTGCCATGAAATTCTTGTACTCTATATTTCAGAGTACAATCTTATCTATCTGCTTTATCTTTGTCCCCTTCCCTCTTTCACCTACCCTCTCTGCATCATCTTTTCTCCTTTCTATGTCAGCCTTTTTCGCTTCTCTTCTTCCTTTACTTCTGGCTGGAACCCTCCTTTCCTCCCCACAGTACAATCCCTCCTTAGAGAGACTTACGTATTTACATTGAGCAAAACAAATCTGTAGCTTCAAGAAACTTCACACTTAGGGGAGAGTGGATGGGGGACATATGGAAACCTTGCAGGATTTTAACCTCTACAGTGAACAAAAATCCCATGGCGGGCCTTAAATGGGCTTGACAACTAATGGCTTCAATTGAGCATCCCATACTTGGTCATGATTCTTTGTAGAAACCCAAATTAAGTAGAACTTTGTAGCTAATGTTGTACTGGGAAAGGGTCACTATGTAAAGAGACGACGGACGTAGGTCACCGCCAGTCCTACTAAAAGCAGTTGAATGACAAGTGCTGCGTTTGCGTTTTTAGACATTAAGGGCCTGATTTAGATATCGGTGGATGGGTTACTTCATCACAATGGTGACGAATATCCAGTCTGCTGAAATCTAAATTCTATAGGATATTATGGGATTTATATTTCGGCAGACAGAATATCTGTCCCGTTGTGATGGAGTAACCCGTCTGCCAATATCAAATTGAGGCTCCAATGCTGCCTTTGTAACTCTTAATCACCAAGAACAACAAGAAAGACAATCTCGATTGGTGAACGTTCTGGATCAGAAACTATGTTACTTTTTCAATATTACATGAGCAAGCAAGCCTCTCCAAAGTGTTTCACCACTACAGTGAAAACTAATGCTGGTGGGGTACCACTTTGGTCACTTTTGCCAGTATTCCTAATTTCACATGTGCATCCAACTCCCGTGGAAGACTGATGACACACAATGATACTTATAACCCATTAGCCAACAGGGCTACAATAATGCTTGCATTAAAGGAGAATGGCCCAGTTTTGGTGGATGATGAGCGCTGTTGGAATAATCAAAGATTGTCCTTAAAATCTGTGGTGGATCAGCTCCTCGTGCACCACAGTAGGGCAATCCTCTGTTAAAGGATTTTAAAAACAAACTGAGATAGGCTAATCTTAAGAATGAAAGATACTGCTGGCTACAAACGTCTGAAGCCCACTGGTCTCTTTCTACCAGAGCACTAACGTGGCAAACATTTCCTTAATGCTTTCAATGCTAACCAAAGTCAGGGCTAGAAGTGAGCGAATAATTCCGCTCTGCTGGAGGAGTTTGAAGAGTTTTGCCCACTTCGAGTTCCCCACGAAACGCGGACTCCCGGCAAAACTCCACCAACTACCGTGTGGCGGAGTTTTTTCTCGCATGTGGCTCACCAGCGTTAAGTTGGCGAATACGAGCGAGAATTTGCATCCTCTAGCATGATTTTCGGGTGCTAGAATCCCTCCCAGAGAGATTTCTCAATGCAGGCTGTTGCGGCAGGTCGCAACCATTTGCGTTGAGAAAGCTGCCTCTCAAGTAGAAAATGTACTCGAGAGGTCCTGTGGCACACCTCATGGTTCCATTCACACTGATTTTACAGCACGGAACAAGCTCCTTGTGCTAAAAATTAGCACGAGCAGCGCAACATGCTGATTTCCGCCCGCTCGTGGAACTCCGTGGAATCTCACTGAGTCTTTATGTAACTCCACAGAATTCTGCAGAGTGAAACTCTGTGAGTTCTGCCCACCCCTAGGTAGAGCCACTTTTATTACGAGCGCCATACTATGCTGCATGGTTGGGTAAATTATGCAGCAAGAAAGCTCAAATTATGCGGCATAATGCAGCACATTTTCTGATATTCATACTTAATTATTTGGTTATTTTTACACATGTTAACACTGCCTGGCCAAAGGTTTCAATTAATTGTTATCAGTTTAACATCAAAATGCAGCAATAACCAACTGAATGTTTACCAGTCAACCTTTCGAAGAGCTTTCACTGACTGGTAACACCGCTGCAAGTGTAATAAGTTTTGACACATTTGCACTAGAACATTTTCTTTTTGTTCCAATCTGCAAATTATGCATCATGTGATAGATACTGTGGCAAATGCGTCAAGTCCATAATTATGGACAGACGCAGAATCGAATCATTTCAGTTGCCCTGACAAAATCTTAGAACCTGACTGCGTCTGTGACCCCAATTGACTATGCAATGGCATATAAATGAAGCTGAGTGGACATGGGGATGTAATTTGTGTTTGTTCAGAATAGTAAGCTCTTCTTAGCAGCTGGAGTATCTTGCAGTTGTGTGGGCTTAATTTATATTTTGTATTGTCATATCTAAATGAGACTCACAAACCGTAAATTGTACTACATATGCATAGCACAAAAAGCAACAGAAGTATCTAAAGTTAATCAACAATTCTAAGAAAACATCGTTGGCTGCATTAGGTGTCAGAACTATGTTCACATGGTTTCTAAAGCATGCAAGTTCACAAATCCCTGGTCCAGGTTATTGTACATGTTGTGTGCAAGCATCAACATATTTTCAGCCTCTGCTCCTGCACGCTGACATCTACAACAACATGGGAGGCAGGCTTTACTTGTCTACCGCCCATTGCATTGGAAGGGAGACTTAGAACCGCCAGTAACTCCCCATAAAGTCAAGTCATTGGTGCAACACAGTCAGTACTCCACGATAAATCCTAGTAGCCCTGGTACCCTTTAAGGTTTAAGTGCTAAACACATCAACTAAGCAAACAACTCTTCATATATTCTCCCCCCTCTTTTCTCTCTTCTTTATCTTTTTTTGTCACACCCTTCTCTTTCTCATTTCCTAGCTATATCTCCTCCGTGTCTCTTCATGCCCCTGTGCCATTTTCGACCACTCCACTATACATTCCCTCTCTGTGTGTCCTCATACACTTCACCTTTGTCCGTCCCTCTCTTTTTGCCCCTATAGACCTCTCTATCCATTGCTCTATCTCAGACTGCCCAAGCTTGTCCCATTTTTCTTTTGGATCCGTATCATCCTCTTTTTTTTCCCCTCATGGATTCTCTCCTTGCATCTCATAAACTTCTCATTTTGACCGCCATCTGTGCTCTACTTATTTCTGTTTTCTGTACTTCCCACTCTCGCCTTTGTTACTCCTCTCTCCCAGTGCCCATCATCCCTCTCTCTCTCTCTCTCTCTCTCTCTCTCAGGCCCTTATTCTACTTTCCCCTTTGCCCCTTCTTCTCCCTGGGGTTTCATTCACCGTTACAGTCACGTTTGCTCTCCCTGTCGCCTTACAAATCACTCTAATGTGTCTTTGCCTCTCCCTGTGCTCTTACATATCACTCCTCTGTGTCTGTGTTTCTCTCTGTGCAAGTGCATATCACTCCTCGGTGTCTTTGCTCTCCCTGTGCCCTTACATATCACTCTTCGGTGTCTTTGCTCTCCCTGTGCCCTTACATATCACTCCTCGGTGTCTTTGCTCTCCCTGTGCCCTTACATATCACTGCTCTGTGTCTTTGCTCTCCTTGTGCCCTTACATATCACTCCTCGGTGTCTTTGCTCTCCCTGTGTCCTTACATATCACTGCTCTGTGTCTTTGCTCTCCTTGTGCCCTTACATATCACTCCTCGGTGTCTTTGCTCTCCCTGTGCCCTTACATATCACTCCTCGGTGTCTTTGCTCTCCCTGTGCCCTTACATATCACTCCTCGGTGTCTTTGCTCTCCCTGTGCCCTTACATATCACTCCTCGGTGTCTTTGCTCTCCCTGTGCCCTTACATATCACTCCTCGGTGTCTTTGCTCTCCCTGTGCCCTTACATATCACTCCTCGGTGCCTTTGCTCTCCTTGTGCCCTTACATATCACTCTAATGTGTCTTTGCCTCTCCCTGTGCCCTTACATATCACTCCTCGGTGTCTTTGCTCTCCCTGTGCCCTTACATATCACTCCTCGGTGTCTTTGCTCTCCCTGTGCCCTTACATATCACTCTTCGGTGTCTTTGCTCTCCCTGTGCCCTTACATATCACTCCTGTGTGTCTTTCCTTTCCCCGTGTCCTTACATATCTCTCATCTGTGCCTTTGCCTCTCCATGTGTCCTTACATATCACTACTGTGTGTTTTTGCCCTCACCGTGCCATCACATATCACTCCTCTGTGCATTTCCTTTTCCCTGTGCCCTTCCCTCCCATCCCCCTTTGTCTTTATCCACCACTCCTAGATCCTTTGCCCTCTCTGCCCCCTTCTGCATCAGTCGCTGTGCCTTTCCCTCTGCTATCGGTTTCACTTTTGCCTTTAACTCTATCTCGTGTCCATCACTCTGTCCCTTTCTCTACCTGTGACCTTATCATAAACTGATCGTCTCCTTCCATCCTCTCCCTGTGTACTCATGCACCTCTCCACAAAACTTAACTGAAACCATCATACTAAGGGACCGGAAGGCTAACCGTAGCTACCGGGCAAAAATACAGCCATATCCCACAGCACTCTATTTTCAACCACCTCCTTCATCACACTCTATGCCATGCGTCCTCTGATCTGTCACAAACGACAAAAAAACACTTCCCACATAGGATCACAACAATACACCCTGCCTACCACTCATCCCTCGCTGTGCAGCATGCTACCCGTCTGAAAATGCGCTCCCGGGATATGAAGCGCTATGTGAATGGCGCAATATAATGCTACCTTTGCTCTTCCTATCCATTCCTTACCCTTTTCTCCTCTGCTTCCTTTCCTCTCGATGTGCTGCCGCGCGCCTCTTTGTCATTTTGCCTCTCTAGCCCCCCTTTCTTGTCCTCTCATCTTCCTCTTTCAACGCCCCTCTCCCACCTTTCACTCTTCTCATTCACCCCCTCACACCCGTCCATCTCTTTATGTCACTCTTGCCTCACTTTTATCCTTTCCTCTCAAATGCTCCATGTGGTTCTCCGTTTCACGATACTGTTTACTTTCTTCCCTCTTTCTCTGCCTCTATCCGCCCTCCTCTTTGTCTTTCCCTTGTCCATTTGACCCCCAGTCTAGTCTTTATTCTCCTCTTTCCTTTTTGTCCCTTTCTCACTTTCCCCTCTCCAAATGTAACTCTTACCTCTGTGCCCTTTACACACAAGCGGGTACTCGCCAACAGTCCACTGTGTCACGCCTCAGCGTGGCACCGGGCGCCATCAGCTCACATATTACTTTCTCACAAACCCACGTCTTCAGCGCTGTAAACCCACGTGCTGCCTCCTCCTTCAGACAGGGCGCACAAACCACCATAAAGCCACTACTCCCCACCCTACACTGCACTGGTCACTATTATATGGATGTGGATTACAAATATGGACTATTATTATAAATCCCCGTCACCACAGCACTCAAGTGCCCAAGTCCACACGTGGGAAACTCATCTAGTCCACGGGTTTTCTATGTATTCTGGGACTGGTAGTCCTTTATCCCTAATTAAACCGGGACTACAAGTCTCAGAATGAAAAGACTAAACCTAGACTGTGAGAGCGCCTAGAAGTGTGAAACTTGTCAGCTCCGCACTCCTCCATCGTGAAAGACACAGGACGCTGACTTCCCGTGGAGCACCATTGCATCAGTCACTGTAAACACTCACACACTCTCTGTCTCTTCCCTATACCCACCCTCACCTCGCCAGAGAAACGAATTCACCGGCTCTTCAACAAAGACAGGAGCAAGCAGACAATAGGGTGCTTGAAGAGTGGCAGGCATGCAAGAGAAGTGTGAGGGATGCGAGACGTGCTGCGGGAGATAGGCAAGAGAATGACAGAATGACAGACAGACAAACAAAAGGATACTGAGACAGATGGACAAGGTGATGCTCAGACAAAGAGAAGTCGAAACAAACAGAATGATGCTCAGACAAACAGGGAGGTGTGGAGACAGATACGTAGACAAATTCAGGATAAAACGGACAGGCAGACGCGCGTTGAAGCAGGCATGAGGAAAGGCAAAAGGATGCCAGGGTTGTCTCTGTCTCACCCGGTTGGAAGGCAGCGGGTTTCCCAGGCTGTTGAAGAGATGAGTTGAAGCAGCCGGCTCAGAATTCGCCACCTGTTGCTCTGAGGCTCATGGTAAAGTTTTTTTTGTCCCTGGTCTTTGTGAGCAGAGCATCCCTTTAGACCTCTGAGACATGCGGAGCCCCTCCCCTCTCAGCAGGTCTGGGCTCAGCTGTCTCTGTGCGCAGTCGCACGGGTAATCACAGCGTTATGCAACGAGCACAGACACTCAGAAAGACCCAGAGCAATAGCTATACTCATGACAAGCACGCGCCAATCAATACAAAACAAAGGCACACACAAAGATATATACCCACAGGGACAAAGACAAAAGCACACGAATACAAACTTATCTAAACACACACGCACAGGGCCTGTCCCCTCACACAGAGGACAGCAGAGGACCGCACTAAGAAATACGCACACAAACTTGCACAGGGAGACAAAAACAGAGACGGGAACGCATACACCCACGGAAAAAACAACTATGGTAAATCTCTCAGAGACAAACAGTCGGATACCAGCAAATAAACATTTACACATACGAAACACCCAATTAAAAGATAAAAATTCATGAAAATTAACGCACAGGCAACATATCCACAAGTATGAGGAGACAATTAATGGACAAAAGAGACACACACACAGACAAACACTGTTACAGAGAAACACAATTATCAACACATATACATAGAAACACTGTGGCAAGTACACAGAGGACAAACACACTTGTAGATTAATGCACATCAATGCAAACATGCACAAAGAAAGAAATACAGACGGGTGAATATGCAGACAAACACAAAGTGAAATCAGTCGCACAATGTAATTCGTTTTATTTATTTATTTATTTATGTACTTAACTCCGTTCGGCCGTATGCCGGAGTTTACTACCCCCCACCCTGCCCCTCCCCGCCCCACCGCCCCGCAGCACTCACTCCAGGAGCCGCGACTGAGTGAAATACACAGTAAACATGCAATCACAAAGAACTTACACTCACAGGCATAAACACATGGTGGTACTGCTATTCAGTAAAGAAAAGGTATAAGAGTGATTTAAATGTTGGTGGATGCAGGGTGAGAAAAAGTGGATTATTAGTTCAAGGGGATGGTAGTCTTTTTCAAGTAATACTGACACTATTCCTTAATCGGACGAGTAAAGTCTCAATAATTTAAACTGAGCTCAACCCTTGGTAGCTACAGCACAAAGCAGACAGGCTTAGTTTAAGAGAAATGGGTATTGTTTTTGTTTTTTTAATATATGTGTTACATTTTTAGTAGTTATCAATTTTATTTCAATTAAATTTTGTGTTTTTTAGTTCCATAGCGGGTTGTGGGTTTATAGGGGAGTAGGGTGGGTACAGCTGCGGTCCGTGCAGGTAACAGTGGTGGGGCGGTGGGGCCAGGTAAGGGGGGATTCGAGGGACGATGTGGAGGGAAAATTAATTATTTATTTAATTTTCCCTTGGCATCGTCCCTCGAAATCCCCCCTTACCCGGCCCCACCGCTGTTACCTGCACGGACCGCGGCTGGGTGGGAAATAATTAAATTATTCTAAATTAATGATTATATTTTATTTAGTAATATTTATTTAATTTAGATTTTATAGTGTTAATTGTGGGAAGTAATTTATTATTAATTAATTAGTAATTGGTTGTTAATTCATATTAATTAATTAATGAATTGGTAATTAACTATGGTAATCGTATTATTTTTTTAGGAGCGGGTTGTGGGGTTTATGGGGTAAAGGGTGGGAAGTAATTTAGGGGCACATTACGATGGCGGGCGGAAGCACCACCGCCGTGCTGGCGGATGCAAAAAGCACCAGTTACCGCCGGCACGCAGCAGTCCACACGCCCGTCCAATTACGATGCGAAAAGTAGGCCAAACACCGCCGGCAAGCCAGCAACACCGTCCGCCATCAAAGTGCGCCCGTACATGTAGCGGCGCAGCCCAACTGACACACACCGTCCGACGAAACACGTCCCGCCCGGCGCATAAATTACGATGCCGCAAACAAACGGCTCCCACGGCCAAGAGATACCGTACGACAAACCGAAGCGGTAACACGGATGCCGAGCACGGACAACGAAGAAGCGGCTCCCCGAGCATGAATCCAGCACTGCAGGCACTCCCCATGCTTCTGCTGATGCACCACCAAGGACGCAACGTACCGCGGAGACGCAGGTAGGCACACACACAACAAGTGCACACAAACAGCGCACACAGTGCAAGGGCGGAAAAAGCGGACAACCCCCCACCAGCGCGTGTACACTACACATCCACCATCGCATCCACATATGACACACAGGCCAAATCGTAACATCGCAGAACACATGTGTACACACCACCTGGGACTAGGAACCAACCACCCCGTCACGGCCCCAAAGCGCCGATGACGCCGCCACACATGCGCACAACGCAGAGGCCAACCGCAGCGCCATGCATGCGTCGCACACAGACACAGGGACACAACCAAGCAGCACACACATCAGCCCCACCCCGAACGCACATGACACGTGACAGGCCGGCCACAGACATGTCCCCAACGCCCAATTCACGGACAACACCCAACGCCACACAACCGACGCACACATGTCAGTGAAGACACGCAACAGCAGGACACACCCCAGTGTAACAAACATGGCGTAGCACACAGCGGCGGCAACACCAACTAGGAGAAGCAGGGCCCCTTCGGGAAGAGGAACGCCAGTACCACACAGAAACACCCATACCACCCTGCACATATGAACAAGACATATAAAACGGAACACCAAAGAGCCCGGGGACCGACAACAGGTGGCCCAAGAATAACATTCACACACAAGGCCCAACGCAGAGCGGAAAGGCAGCCTGCCGCCCACACAAGGGAGAGCAGACAGCACTGAATGACCTTCCATTCCAACTCCGAAACCACAGCCCTACGACAGAAGCCGGTGAATACAGCCATTGTCCAAGAATAGACCAACACAGGCATGCCGAGGAGACCGACCACAGGGCAGATAGCGCATATCACAGAAGCACACAACGGACGGGGGAAGAAAGAAGAAAACACTCCCCCATGTCGGCCACATGCAAGTTAATTGGAAGGAGTCACACAGCACTGACCTTGAACTGTCTGAGAAGCATGTGGGAAGAGGGCCCGTGTCCTCCAAACAAGCCAACAGAACACAAGTCCTGTCTCCCTACGACTACACAGAGCTCACAGCAACCCCGGAGCGTGCACATTGCAGACTGCACACACAGCCGGAGCACGCCACCTCAACGAACCGCTGCGAAATGGCAACCGCAACACACCTACCAACTACGCCGAACAGCTCAAGCTGTACAAAACCAACCTGTGCCATACATTGGGATGCGATCTCCTGTCCCTGCTGAACGTAAGTTACCGACTGACTTACCGCATCACATTGTTCAGCTGCGTCATGCCCGTCTTCTACTGTCGGAGGTGTCCCTACCAGCATCCCGTCGAGATATGCCTCTCCAACCCGGCATGTCTGAAGGCGGACCTGCTACCACTACTCCTCCCTCTGGACGCACACGACAGGGCCTGCTCTGCCTATGGGGGCATGGCGTATGTGGCCAACATCGCACCCGCACTGAAATGGGACCACTGTGCCTCCACACGATGGATCATCGAGAACAGCTACATCGAATGTCACCCAGCATGCCCCATCATGGTCCTCCAAGGGACAACTTACGAACAACACCTTGACAGCCACCATCCGCTACATTGGCTGGCAAACATGTACACCACCAATGACATGGAAGCCCTGCTGGACGGCATCGCATACCTGACAACCTGTAAATACGTCGGACCACAACGCAGGTTCCCCGAGTGACCTATGATGTCCAACCCCGCACCCATGCTTAGCTTCCGCACGGATCTGGCCAGTCACCACCACAACAGCCATACCAAACGACCGGCAACTGTAACCACACCATCAACGACATCGCCATGACATCGGATATGACCGGGACATGCACACTGTTCCCCATCACATCCAGGAACACCGCATGCATCGTGGGAGGCAGTGGCATGGGCTCTGTGTATCGCACCCACATGGACGGAACTGCACGAACAACCAGGACACGACATGGATCCAGCGCACATGGACACACACACGCTCAGTGGACATGAATAGGTCGCCTGGAGTCTGTGGGTGCTGCACCCCTCCCACCCCGCCCCGGGAATCCCATACCAGGACCTTTGCATGGACGACAAGTGCATACAACAACAACACGACCCCAGTGACTGTGACATGTCCAGTAACCACCACAGTGCAACAACAAGTGGCACGCCGCTGCATGCACGCAAGCACATGCCCTGATGTCAACTCACATGCACGCGTGCATGAGGAACAACCGCAGCAAACCTGTCACATGGAACTGAGATGGACTGTGCCCATGATGCCAAGCGGTCTGGTAGGCTACATGTATACCGTCTGTGTCAAAGTCCGCAGCTCCGCAGCTATACGTAAATGTACATTAGCACAGCCTTGGCCAAGCAGATGTCACTCTGAAGCCCACATCCCACATGCAACAGCCAATCACATGTAACCCCACACCCTATCCCATTTGCAATCATGCTCAGTATATCCTCAACATGTATTCCGCTGCCAGTAGTGTCCACTATACTGCATCACAGAGGACAGAAGACTCAATATAATGTTTGAAACCAAAACTGTCTCCGCTGACTCATTTCACAAGTACGAATGAGAGAGGATGAGAGTATGTGAAGTACACGGCAGTCGTGACATGACCATGTAGTCCACTGGTATTGGATGTCAACGCAAATGAGTAGCACTACTGTGGAAGACACACATGTGTCGTGTGAAGTCGTATGGACGCAGTGCTCAGGTGGGTGGGTGCGACGGGTAGATGCGCACATGCCAAGTTGGAGCACGCCGTGTTGGGAGGGGTCATGAACAGTACACCACCGCTTCCCTGGGCATTGTGAGAGGACACCTGTCGGGGAGTGAACACGTGTGTGCACAGCAGCCGGGCACACGTACAAAGCGGTACCAGGCGCATCTCAGCCCACCCTCTGTGGACAAGCTGGATCCTGTTGTGCGCCCGCCATGCCCCTTGACAAGGCACACACAGCCCCAGTCGACCAGGTGTAACCCCAACATAGTCAATCCGCACAGGCGATACAGGGCACGGGATGGCAGTGGAGCATGGTGTGTGAGAGGTCTCCTCGCGCTCCTCCTGGTCATATCACGCAGGCAATAGAACCTCAACATCTAGCATGGCACAAGTCACATGGAAGTGTAGGGGGGACGCACCACAGCACGAGCAGCACTGACGTCACGGGAGGTGGCTTGCACCATCCCATCCATTGCCCATCATACCAACCACGCCACATGCCATTGCGACTAAGTGCAAGCGCGTGCGCCACCACCCCGAGCCCTCCCCAGAGAGGCCAAAGAGTGAATGTGTGGGCCATCAGCCACAGACGGACGCGACCTGGCCGCAAGGGCAGCCACAGCCACTGGGTGTCGCAGGTGGCGGATCCGGAAGGCGAAGACTGTGATGCATAGTCCATGCAGGCCGGGTCTCCATTTGGGGCACCACGCAGGTGGACGGCGTCCCGCAACACATCATACCCTGAGACAGCCCACTCGTGCAACTGGACCCACACATACACTCCTTGCCCTCTCTGGTGTGAGCTTGGGGCTGCCTGTGCAAGCGCTAGCCTCGCAGGTGAGCATGCATATTGGGGGAGCGAGGGGAGGACATGAGGGCTGGGGCGAAGATGACTGTATCACTGTCAGTTAGTACAAGGGATGACCCAGATGTGGAAAGGAAGAGACGTGTCCCGTGTGTACTGCAACTAGTCGCCAATACAACTACCCCCATGTCCGGAATGTAAGCCCGCACCTAGGCCCGCCCATCCGCCACATCGAACATACCACCAGCACGACAACCTTCCCATTCGAAACACTGACTGGGGGTGGCGACCAGTGTACAATCATGTGTAGCCTACCCACGCGTACATGTGGGCCCTCCATGATCCATGTCACCTGCGGCAAAGTCATGACATGCGCAATGAGGGAAGTGAGGAGAGCTGCCCGCCCCACGCGCAGAAGGTGCATCAGCTCCACAGACCCAGCAGCGAGTCCAGCAGGGGTCACATGTGCAGGGGCAGCTGTGCCTGGTGTGAAGGCACATGCATATAGACAGCACATCGACCAATGTGTAGTCTGCCCACATCTACAGTCCATCATCATGCGGACATAGGAATTGAACACAGGGCAACACATCTTAGTGGGTGCACCCACCGTGACCAACAATGCGCAATCATCGACGTACCCGCCCTGTGCATGGCCCCCCACCCAACGGAGGCACATCCAGTGCCACCATCCCACACACACAAGCCTTCCACGGAACATGCTGTGTCCAATGGTCAGTACAGAGTCAGCGCCCATCTGGTGGATCCTGAACAGGAGACACATGCACACACATGCCAGCTCCCACTATGTACGACTGCCACCTGGCACGTGCAATGTAACCTCTCACCTGTGACGTGTGACTGCAAGCACACAGCCGTCTTGGCATGGGGCTGTCAATGTGGACACCTGTCAATGTTTCGGGAGGTGTGATCCGTACAGTGCTGTACATAGGGTGCAGTGCTGACACCTACTACTGTCTCATATCCCCTCGTGCCACAGGTCCCACTTGTTTTGGCCGCTCAGCCTGTGCCCACATCGTCGTCGTCGTGTGCCATACTCATCCAGCCGCGGAAGCAGTTCCATGCTCAGCAGACATTCATGTTGCCGTGGCGTTGCCGCTTGACGGATATGCAGTCAGTCCCCATCAGCACGCCCCGCAAGTCATTGGGGCCTAGATCCCCATGTGCATGCACATGGCAGTGGTTTGTATCACTAGCCATTGCCATTGTTGGGAGACCTGTGTAAGTGTATTGTGGCCGTGCCGTCCCAGCTTGACAGCTGGGCTGTGGCTCATGTGCTTGCTCAGTCATGTCAGTGATGTGTATGCGAAATTGCTATGTGTCGTGTTGCTTTGACATGTGTCCTCTGCCATTGTCCCTAGGCGGAGACCGAACATTGACCGCCCATACCAATTGCTGGCGGACATGGACGATACAGAGGTTATTAGGAAGTTTCGGCTGGACAGGCCAACCCTGCATCGACTGTGTGCCATGTTAGAACCCCATCTCCGTCCCCGCAGGGTGTATCCGACTGCTGTCACCCCCACGGCTAAGGTGATGGCTGCCATGCATTTCTTCGCCACTGGGTCATTCCAGCACACAGTGGGCAGTGGAGGAGGGATGTCCCAGCCCATGTTCAGCAAGGTGCTGAGGGATGTACTGGCAGCCATGATGCTGTACCGGAACAGGTACATCCGCTTCCCCAGGGCTCGTGAATTGGCGGCAGTGAAGGGTGCATTCTATGCCCTTGGCAGAATCCCACACGTCGTTGGAGCCATTGACTGCACACATGTCGGCCTTGTTCCACCACAGGCCACTGAGCACCTGTACCGCAACAGGAAGCACACGCACTCCCTGAATGTGCAAGTGGTGTGCCTTGCGGACATGGTGATCACCCACGTGTGTGCAAAGTTCCCAGGCTCGGCCCATGACGCACACATAATGCGCAACAGCATCTTGCCACGACTGATGTCCAATATGCAACAGGATCGTGCCTGTATTGTCGGTGAGTATGTGGAGTGGTGTAGCGTGCTGGCTGTGCGATGCTGTCCCCTGTCCAGTTGGATTAGCAACGGTTCTCTGTGTCCCTCACACCCAGGTGACTCTGCGTATCCGAATGGGGCATGGCTGCTCAGTCCATTGAGGAATCCTCGCACCCCAGCAGACGATCGCTACAATGAGGCACATGGGAGGACCAGACGTGTGGTCGAGCGTACCTTTGGCCTCCTCAAGTCCAGGTTCAGGTGCCTGGACCGCACCGAGGAGTGCGCTGGCGTACTCCCCACAGAAGGTGTGCCGGATAGTGGTGGCGTGCTGCATGCTGCACAATCTGGCCATTCGGAAGCAGATCCCCCTCATCGTGGATGACGGAGATCAACCAGGGCCCCAGCCCGCAGACCAGGACAGCTCGAGTGAGGAGGACAGCGGAGAGGAGGAAGCTGGTAATGTGCGGCAGCAGCTCATCGCCCGCTACTTCACTTGACGGTGAGTGTCCATGTACGACGGCTGATGTGGCTGTATCTGTGCAGGTGTGTGTGTGCTGTGTCAGGGTGGCCGTTTGTTCACTGCGTGCTGTGTGTCAACGCTCCATGGCCAGGGTAGTATGCCACTGTTGGTGGCTGTGGCATTGTGCCCTATTGCTCTGTGCGATGTGTGTACATTGCTTGTAGTTGTTGACATGTACTGTGTGATGGGTGTGTGACACACTCATTGAATGTGCTCCTGTTCTGTCTCCCACCCCTAGGTCCCTACAGGCCCTCCGGATTCAAATGCCATGCCACGCATCAGGTGCCTTTCCGCCCAGGGTGGCCGTTGTATTCCGTACAAATAAGACACAGGGCACAAACAGCAGTTAGTGAAAAAGGTGCATTTATTACAAACTGTGACATGTGATTGTGTGTAAGGTGATGACAAAAGTGGTGCGTGCAGTGACAATGAGCTGTCGGTCATGGCTGCGTGATGATCAGGGTGTACCCACTGGTTCTATGTCCATAGTCCAACACACACATGCCATCCAGATGGCTGTGTGGAGTGGGATCGTAGTCCAAGTCAATGCAGTGGCTGGTCAAGGAAGGCTGGCGGAAGGCTGGCTGGCTGCCTCACTTGCGTTTGGAGCGTGCGAAGTCCTCCCGGGAGATCTGTTTCCACTTCGGACGGCCCCTTCCATGTTTGCGAGGGGGTGCCTGCTTGCGACATGCTGGTGGTTGAGGTGTGATCACTGGCTGTGGACGCAGGGGAACTGGACACTGCTGCTCCACCCTGCGCCCCGGCAGGTGGTGGCGGAGGGGAGCTGCTGTCCCTGGCTGTGACCTCACCGCCACCACCAGCTGTCCCCATGAGGTCCACGATTTGGCCCATACGGGCGTCCATGGACCTCAGCACCCCCAGCACCTCACGCGTGTCTGAAGCAGACCGGACCCATTGTCCTTGGGCCTCTTCATAGGCCCCAAGGACTCTGGCCATGTGAGGCAGGGCATGGCTCCCAGGGGAGGCTGGCGTTTCCCTGACCCTGCTCCTCCTACCAGTCCTGCTGCCACCGGCCTTCCCACTAGCCACATTGCTCACCACGGTCCTCGCTGTGGCTCCCAGGGTGGATCCAGTCGTCCGGGCCACCACCTGCGCTGGGGCTGGTGCCAGCGAAGACGTGGCGGTGGTGGCGGCGGTGGTGGTCGGTGCGGCGATGGTGGCGGTTGCGGCAGTGGTAGTGGCCACAATGACCGTGGGTGTGGCCGCAACGACAGTGGCAGCAGGGGGCTGGGAATGTTCAGCAGCCCTGGATGATGGGTTGGTGGGTAGGAGGGGTCCTGGGGAGCGGCTGGGCCCTGCCACACCAGATGGGCCTGCTTGGTTGTCCGTGTCCGAAGAGGAGGACAGATCCTCCAGATCCGTGTGTCCTCGTTGGGGGCTTGTAGGCTGGCTGTGCTGGCTGCTGGCTCCATCCCCAGCATCCAGCAGTTCGTCACCTGTGGAGAGAATGAGATTTGTTATTGTGTTGCACCTGGCGAAGTATGTATTTGTCGTCTGACATTGACAGTCCGTGCAATCTCGTACATGGGTTTCCGGAGGCGTGTGTGTGGCTGTAGCATCTGTAGTTGTGTGTGCTTGGCAATGGGACTGTGTGCTGTGCACATGTGGCATGGGACGGATTGGCCATGCCGATGGGTGTGTTGCTGTGCCCCTACTTATTGTGACTCTGGTGTATGCGGGCTCCTGGCCCATCCTGGGTCTGGTTTGTACTTTGCTTTTGGTGTTCAGATGGAGCAGCTTAGGTACGCATATGGCAACATGGGGGCCATGCCCCAGATTCGCATTTGGGAGGGGATATGCTTTTGGGGTTCAAATGGAACGCTTAGGAACGCATATGGCAACATGGGGGCTATGCCCCAGATTCGCATTTGGGAGGGGATATGCTTTTGGGGTTCAAATGGAACGCTTAGGAACGCATATGGCAACATGGGGGCTATGCCCCAGATTCGCATTTGGGAGGGGATATGCTTTTGGGGTTCAAATGGAACGCTTAGGAACGCATATGGCAACATGGGGGCTATGCCCCAGATTCGCATTTGGGAGGGGATATGCTTTTGGGGTTCAAATGTAACGGTTAGGAACGCATATGGCAACATGGGGGCTATGCCCCAGATTCGCATTTGGGAGGGGATATGCTTTTGGGGTTCAAATGGAACGGTTAGGAACGCATATGGCAACATGGGGGCTATGCCCCAGATTCGCATTTGGGAGGGGATATGCTTTTGGGGTTCAAATGGAACGGTTAGGAACGCATATGGCAACATGGGGGCCATGCCCCAGATTCGCATTTGGGAGGGGATATGCTTTTGGGGTACATGCTGTGAGCCATGGGTGCCGAACGTGACATGTGTTGTGGCAGCATGACAGTGCATGGTTTGAGGTGTGTGCATGCTTGACATGGCCTGCATATTTGCTGTCTGTTGTGATTACTGGACATGGCATTGGACGCATCGTTATGAGTGAGTGATAGTTGTGTGCCAGCCAACGTATTGCAGTTGTCCCATCTCCTTGGTGTGCGTGCTGCCCTGTGCCATGTGCATCACTGCAGTGCTCGGAGGGGTGTGGCCCATGTTGTGTGTTGTTGCTCACAGTGTGTCGTGCGCTTAATTGACTTCTGGCACATGGTTGGTCATGGGCATGTGTCTTAGCGTGACTGCTGTATGTGTGGCAGCTGTGCGGATGACATGCCTTTCATGAGACTGGGGCTGACGGATGGGATGGATGGTATGTTGTATGTGCATGGTGTGTCTGTGAGTTTGATGGGTTCAGTGGTGTTCGTGTGCATTTATGTTGTTCCGCTCTGTTGCGTCTAGTGTTGTTTGTCTTACATAGGCGTAGTTGTGGGGTGTGTTGTTGACAGGCAGTAGGGGCTACATGGACAGGACTTCAATGGTGTTTCGGTTGTGTGTGATGAGTTGCACAGTGGCTGCCGTGTGGGACTATATTCAGTGTGGCTTGTGCATGCAGACGTGGCTCCTTGGGTGTTGCTATGTCTGTGATGGGTCATGTGGGGTGTGAGTCTGTTGTTCATGTCCGTGTGCACATTGTTCACTTGTTCGTGACGGTGGGCGGTGCTGCGTGTTCGTCTGCTACGTGACATGTCCCATGTGTTGGTCGTGTTATGGTCCTCATGCCTCCAGTAATCCAGCCCTGTCCAGTTTCCCACCTGCAAGTTGTTCGTGCGTGCACTGTACTGGATGCCACATGGCTCTAAGCGGGGGTGCTCCATGTTGCAGGGGTGTGGGGGTGGGGGGGTGTTGTGGGTCGTGGGGGTGGCTGGACACCCACTGACACCGATTGCTGTGGACCGTGATGTCTGCCTTTCGGCTGTCGTTGTGCACTGCGGTGGCTGACACGTGGCTGTGGGGTGTGGGGGATGCTCCTCCTTGCTGTGCTGTGGGACTGGGGCCTGGTGTGTGTTGTACTTGGGCTGTCCACCGTCCCACCCACTGCACTTTGTGTTCCTGCCACTTACCTGTTACTTGTCGGTTAGTGCAGCTGTGGCGGACACATGGGTGTGGTGGGTGCTCGTTGTGGCGCTTCTGGCATATTTGGGGACCTGTTGGTGGTTACGTGGCTGGCTTAGTGTACACATGTCCCCACGCATCTTACAGTTGTTCGGTTTGGGCTGTGTGTGGTAGTGTCTGTTGCATGTGTGTGTGATGTGTTGTGTATTGTGTGCTGGACATGGGGGTGTTTGTCCCTGGGAGCTGTGGCATGGTGGTAGTGCATGTGAGTACATAGCGGTGTGCTGGTATACATTAGTTTGTACTTACCAGCCTCCACTCCCCCTGCTAATCCGGCGAGGATCTCCGGATGTATTACGACTCGCACCTTCTCCTCCCACGCTTTGAAGGTCTTAAAGAGCGCGGGATTCCCTCCGCCAGTGACGGCAGCCAGCTCTCTGTTTTTGCCCTCCTTCTTCTTGACCAGGCTCTTTACGTCATTCCAACGTTTGTTAATCTCGACTCTGTTCCTGGGCAGGGTCCCGACTGCATTGACCTGGTCTACGATCCGGTTCCACATTCTGTTTCTGGTGGCTAGTGGTGTGTGCTGGACCATGTTCCCATAGATTTGTGGGTACACCTTGATGATCTCGTCGACCATGACCGTCAGCTCCATGGGCGTGAACTTGGGCATTCTTTGTGGTGCCATGGTGTTTGTGGTGCTGGTGCGGTGTGTGTTGTGTAATGTGCAGGGGGTTTGTGGTGCCGGTGTTTGGTGGTGGTGGTGGTGGTGGTGGTGGTGTTGGTGTTTGGTGGTGGTGGTGGTGGTGGTGGTGGTTGTGATGTGTGCGTTTCTGTGGTGTGCTGCTGTCCTTGCTGTGTCACTGTGTCCTCTCCTCTCCTCTCTGGTTTGCAATGTAGCAAGGGGTTGTGGTCTGTGGGAGTGCTGCTTTTGTACTCACCTATGTGGGTGTGTCCTCATGGTCTGTTGTTTTCAGGTGTGTTGTGTCTGGGGTTCTGGCCTTTGTATTTTTTGTTTGTCCGGGGGGTGTTTTCGGGATGTGTACTGTGCTTGTGTATTTGTGCGTGCCTTGCTGTGTGGACTTGTTGGCCATGTTGTGTGCTATTGGTTTTGTGTGCGGATGGTTTCTGTGCAGGTACGTTGGCGCCATGGCTTCTGCCGTGTCGATTCTCATCGGCGTTGTTTGCGCTGGCGGGCGGTATATTTGTGGTTTTCCGCGCTCATGTCGGTGCGATCGTAATCTCACGTGCGGTGTGTCGGCCGTGAGGGCGGGCGGTTTTGTGTTGTCGTGCGTGTTTCCGTCCGTGGCGGGCGGTTTGACTCCGACTCGGACGTTGGCGGGCGGTATTTTGTGTGCTTTTCCGCCGATGGCGGTTTTCGGTTTGTTGAATCGTAATGGCGTGGTCGGTGTTCAGGCGGTGTGTGCGGGCGGATTTTTGCCGCTTCCATGCCTGGCGGATTTATTTACGCCGGGTATCGTAATGGGCCCCTTAATTATCATAAATTAAAGATTTTTTAAAATGTATTAATATTATTGAATTTAGATTTTATAGTGCTAATTGAAGGAAGTAATTTCCCTCGACATCGTCCCTCGAAATCCCCCCTTACCCGGCCCCACTGCCCCACCGCTGTTACCTGCACGGACCGCGGCTGGGTGGGAAATAATTTAATTATAATAAATTAATGATTATATTTTATTTAGTAATATTTTTTTAATTTAGATTTTATAGTGTTAATTGTGGGAAGTAATTTATTATTAATTAATTAGTAATTGGTTGTTAATTCATATTAATTAATTAATGAATTGATAATTAATTATGGTAATCGTGTTATTTTTTTAGGAGCGGGTTTTGGGGTTTATAGGGCTAAAGGGTGGGAAGTAATTTAACTATCATAAATTAATGATTTTTTAAAATGTATTAATATTTGTTGAATTTAGATTTTATAGTGCTAATTGTAGGAAGTAATTTATTATTAAGTAATTATTAATTGGTTGTTAATTATTAATTAATTGGTAATTAATTAATTATGTTAATTGTCATTTTTTTAGGAGTAGGTTGTGGGGTTTATAGGGGGTAAAGGGTGGGAAGTAATATATTTTTCATTAATTAATAATTATTTGTTAATTAATGCTAATTAATTAATTAAAATTTAAATATGGCAATTGTGTAATTAATTTTAGATGTGAGTTGTGGGGTTTATAGTGGTACAGGGTGGAAAGTAATTTATTTTTAATTAATTATTAAGTAGTTGTTAATTGATATTAATTTATTATTTTAAAATTAATTATGGAAATTGTGTAATGATTTTTAGGTGTGGGTTGTGGGGTTTATAGGGGTAGAGGGTGGAAAGTAATTTATGTTCAATTAATTATTAATTAGTTGATCATTAATATTAATTTATCAATTGTTAAATAATTAGGGTAATTGTTTATTTTTTGTGTGTGAGCTTTGGTTATATAGGGGTAACGTTTGGGGAGTAAATACATTTTTATCTGTTTTAATTTTTTTTTCAATTAATAATATTTCTTTAATTAATAGTTAATTATGTTAATTATGGAGGTACATTTTTGAAAAATTTAGATGAATGTTGTGAATTGTGCAGTGTTATAGGGTAGGAAATAAAAAAGATTAAATTTGTGTAATAATTAATGGTTTTGTTTATAAATAATTTCTAATTAAAAATAGTTATTTGTTTGTAAATTATTTTTAAATTTATTTAATATAATATTTCTAGGTATTTGTCATATCTATTTAACATTATAATATGTTTCTATTTTTTGATTTTTAAATATTTTTATATATATATTTTTATTTTTTTTATTTTGTGTTGGTGATAGTTTGTTTAATTTTAATTTTGAACTTACTGGAGTGGGAATATTAATTTTTACCCCTCAGCTATCCAACACTTTCCCTATTGTTGCACTAACTGGAGTGGGAATAGTATTTTTTACCCCTCCGCTATCCAACACTTTCCTTAGTGTTGCACTAACTGGAGTGGGAATAGTATTTTCTACCCCTCCGCTATCCAACACTTTCCCTATTGTTGCACTAACTGGAGTGGGAATAGTATTTTTTACCCCTCCGCTATCCAACACTTTCCCTAGTGTTGCACTAACTGGAGTGGGAATAGTATTTTCTACCCCTCCGCTATCCAACACTTTCCCTACTGTTGCACTCACTGGAGTGGGAATATTCATTTTTATTCCTCCGCTATCCAACACTTTCCCTACTGTTGCACTCACTGGAGTGGGAATAGTAATTTTTACCCTTCCGCTATCCAACAGTTTCCTTACTGTTGCACTCACTGGAGTGGGAATAGTATTTTTTACCCCTCCGCTATCCAACACTTTCCCTATTGTTGCGCTCACTGGAGTGGGAATAGTAATTTTTACCCCTCTGCTATCCAACACTTTCCCTACTGTTGCACTCACTGGAGTGAGAATAGTAATTTGTATCCCTCCACTAGCCAACACTTTCCCTACTGTTGCACTCACTGGAGTGGGAATAGTAAGTTTTTACCCCTCCGCTATCCAACACTTTCCCTACTGTTGCACTCACTGGCGTGGGAATAGTAATTTTTACTCCTCCGCTATCCATCACTTTACCTATTGTTGCACTCACTGAAGTGGAAAATTTAAGTTTAAAGATTTTTAAATAGTTGAATGTTTTAATTTATGATATAAAGTTGTTTTAATGAGATTTTATGTTATTGGTGTATGTATATATATATATTTATTTGTAAATTTTCATATATACAGTTATAAAATAAATAAAAATTAATAGTTTATTAATTGTTTTAAAGTATATATATATATATATTACATTTTGTATACGTATGTTTAAATTTTTTAAATTAAATTTATTTGTTATATTTGTTAAAATGTATATTAAATCTAATTTAAAAAAATGTAAGTTAATTTTATTATTTAATATAATTTAGATTGTTTTTATACATATATTAAAATCGATATTTTGTACAACTATATTTTTTACATCAATATTTTTTTCTCGATATTTTTATACTTACCATTATAAATATAGGATGTCGATATTTTTGACATTGATATTTATAACTCGATATTTGTGTATGGGGATATTTTGGGGGTTGATATTCTATCAGTGAACCGCAAACCCCACATCAACCTGTGCTCAACTCTCTGGTAGCTTGGCACAGAGCATTTAGGCTTAGAGGCAATGTGTAAAGTATTAATGCAGCAATTCACACAGTAATAAAGTGAAAACCAAGACAAGAAAAAATCCCACATTAATTTAGAAAAATAGAGTAAAATGTAATAAATAATTTAAGATCAAAACTACAAAATTTCAATCCTATCAATAGAACCAGAGACATGCAATTTTAAAGTCTTAAGTGTAAATAGCACCAAAAAGCATTAACTGTGATTATCTGGTCGTGCCACACCGGGACAAAGTCACCAGTTCGGGCCGACCATGATGGAGCACGGGCTGGCTAAGGGGTTCAAGTTAGGCCCGCTGAACAAGAGTACCTCAAATCCTGGTTGCGGAGCATTGCATAATTTCTAGGGGCCGCATCCCAATCCATCATTATTTTGCACACCGTCACCTTAGATTGGACCCAGCCATATGCAAATCAGTGTTGACCCTGCTCCAATCAGAACAGGTGAGCCCAAACTGCCAAGCCAAGTCCTCCCTAAAGCGGAACGCAAGCAACCCAAGACTGGTTTCGCCCTAGTTATGGGCTCATCAGCTGGGTAATTACCTGTGGCTGTGATTAATTCAAGCATTCGATCCATCACTTTTTGTTTACTTTAGTGTGTAGCCCTAAGAGGGAAGGGTATGCCCAGACTTGGGTCCTGTGCACACTGTGTCACTGGACTAAGCTGTACCTGGCTGATGAGGCCATAACTAGAGTGAAAGCACTCCTGAGTTGCTTGTGTTCAGGTTCAGCGAGGACCAGACTTGGCAGTTCGAGCTGGAGTGTTTCATTTGGAGCAGGGTCAAGACTGATTTTCATATAGCTGGGTCCAATCTGAGGTGACATGGTGTGCAAAAAAACTATGGATTGGGATGTGGCCCCAAGTAATTACCAGAACTGAGATTAATTCAAGCATTGCATCTATCACTTTTTTGTATACTTTAGTGTGTCACCCTAAAGTGGGACGGGTATGCCCAGATGTGGGTCTCATGCACACTGTGTCACTAGAACCAAGCTGTACCCTTCTGATGAGCCCATAGCTTCTGGGTTGCTTGTATTCTAGTTCAAGGAGGATCTGGCTTGGCAGTTCGGGCTGGACTGTTCTGACTGGAGCAAGGTCAAGACTGATTTGCATATAGCTGGGTCAGACTGAGGTGACATGGTGTTCACAATAACAATGGATTGGGATGGGGCCGAGTAATTGCCAGTGGCTAAGATTAATTCAAGCATTCCATCCATCACTTTTTTGTATACCTTAATGCAGAGGTCTTCAAACTTTTTTACTCTGCGCCCCCCCCTAAGCAAAATGTTTTGAGGTCGGGCCCCCCTCCAAAACTTTATGGCAAGGATTGGGGGAGCGGGAGGGACATGGCTGCGTGCAGGGAGCGGGGCTTATGAGATGATTTCAGGAATACTTTTTCTATAGTTTATGAACCGCACTAAATATGAGACTTATAAAACAGCAAATGCATCAAACAAAAACAGATATTATCCCAAACAAACTGCTCCCCATAATTGGGGTGGTGTGAGCCCCTCACACTCTTGGACCCCAATGCAACTACACCTGCTGCACTAATGATAAATGCAGTCCTGAGTAGCAGGCTATCTCCCCTGCATCTTTTACCTCTTCCCCACCATGACGGATTATCACCTCGGTCCTAATGGTTGAAAGGAAAATAAGCTCAGATGCCCCTTTTTTAAAGGTAGACAGTCATGACTGTGATGCAGTGGGCCTCTCAAATCCCTGGGCCCCAGTCCTGCTGCATCTGCTTCCTTAATGATAACCAGCAGTGGCCACTTACGCACTTGGCAGCAGTACCAGCTTCACTAATGAATGTCCCTTTAAAAACAAAAACACTTATATTGCCCCCTTCTTTGGGGTATCTCTCTGAAGAAGCTGTCTTTGGCCATTTGTAAACACAAAAATGAGTCCACATACAGTGCTCCCTATTCTGGTCCTTCTCTTAGACAATATCTATGAATTTCGCTCTTTTCCTCTGTCTCCTAGACCATTACTGTGAGGCCCTAGGGATCGAGAGGATTAGGGCTCTGGATCTGAATGCAACCCGGCTGGCCTTCTACCTTCCACCCCATGTACTCAGCTTTCACAATGACCCTGAATGGTTAGTACTGACTTTGAGATGCCTCTGCCTGAAATCGTAGGGTGTGGTGGTAGTGCAGAAAATTAAAAAAGAAACCAGCCTTCTTACCAGCCATTAATTGATTGAGTCACTTAAAGTCAGGGCCACTGGAATTATGAGTTTCTGCAGCAGCAGCGTTTTCCACATAATTATCAGTTTACTACATTTGCTACATAATCTGCAGATTTCAACAAAAAAAACTTGATTCTAGCTCAAACGGAACAAAAGTTACTTAAAGCGTGACAAAGTGTTCCGGAGCAGTAGAAGGCCCTTTGCAAAGATTGACTGGTAATCCTGTAGTTGCTTACTGCTTTATTTGGGTGTTAAACTGGTACTAATGAGGTGAAATATTTCCCCTGACAGTGTTACCTTGAGTTAAAATGACAAAATAATGAAGTAATTCTAACCACAAAATGTGGAGCATTGTGCCGCATAATTTACCTTTTCTTGCTGCAGAATTTAGTCAAATCCTCTTCTGCTGAATAATTCCAGTGGCTCTGCTTAAATTTCATGGTGGCAAAGATTTCTTCTTTTTGAGATGTAATGTAAGGGTGTTATCAGCTGAGATCTGGAATAGTGGAGACACTTACAAAAATCTCTGCATTAGATACAGTTTGATTACTTATTACTAAAAAAGTATATTTTGTAAGAATTTGTTTTATCTCAATCACTGCATCATTTTGCAGCAGCCTCGCTTAGAGTAAGTAAATACTGTTTTAAAATAATGACTTACATATTCACAGTGCTTTCTGCAACAGGCTGGGACCTCATAGCACTATAAACAGGGCCAATGGAATTATGCGGCAGGAGAAGGCCAAATTATGCAGCATGGTTGACTAAATTCTGCAGCAAGCAAAGGCGAAATATGCTGCATAATGCATATTTTGTGATAGCATTACTGCATTAGTTGGCAATTTTTACACTTGTTAACACTGTTCTGGCCTTTATTGCCCGTCATAAGTACCACATTAACACCCACATATAGCAATAAGCAACAGAAAGGTGACCAGTCAACATTTAGAAAGGGCCTTCCACTGCGAGGTAACATGTGTTGCTGCATTTTTAGTAACTTTTGAACCGTTTGAGGTAGAAACAAGTATTTTTTAATCTGCAAAGTATGCAGCAGATGATGGATTATGTGGCAAATGCGGGAAATCCATAACTATGCGCTATGAGTGCAGGGTGAGCTTCAAAGTGCAGGGTGAGAATGAGGAGTGAGTTGTCTGAATGCAGGGTGCATTCCCAAACACTTGAAGTAAATCAGCATGTTATTGACGGTGGCGTAGGGTTTTAGATATAAGTTAAACTATTGCTATTATGGCATTAATCAGGGATTGAGGTTGAAGGAAATAAATAATGTGCCGATCCTGCAACAAACTTCCAGTCTTATGATTAGGATTGCCAGCTCATTATTTCGATGTCGCAGACGGTACAAGAATAAACGAGGACGCGCGCGGACGCGCGCAGGCTGAAGGCAAGCAGAAGCGCTGCAATTTTTAATAAATCCTCCTTGCATTGCTGCATTGCTGTTTTAACTGTTTTATAACTCTCAATTGAAGAAACTTTTCTTTTAATTGCGCCGCATCTCACTTTCACCTACCTGTCCTCCTCGAACCGCACTGCTCCCCTGTCCACCACGGGTTGTCCCGATTGAGTGGAGGGAGTATCCGGCAACATTTCCCACCCACTTCCGGGCAGGAGACCGGAGGGGCGGAGATCCCTCACTACTTAACCCACATGCCACAAGCTTCGCGCAGTGGACGCGCGCAGGCTGAAGGCAAGCAGAAGCGCTGCTATTTTTAATAAATCCTCCTTGCATTGCTGCATTGCTGTTTTAACTGTTTTATAACTCTCAATTGAAGAAACTTTTCTTTTAATTGCGCCGCATCTCACTTTCACCTACCTGTCCTCCTCGAACCGCACTGCTCCCCGGTCCACCACGGGTTGTCCCGATTGAGTGGAGGGAGTATCCGGCAACATTTCACACCCACTTCCGGGCAGGAGACCGGAGGGGGCAGAGATCCCTCACTACTTAACCCACATGCCACAAGCTTCGCGTAGTGGGCGCGCCGCCGGCGCGCCAATGGCACGCCCGTCTGCGCCCGTCCGCGTCCAGACGGGCCAGGGGCCAGAACCCCTGTCCGTTCCCCGACCCACATCAGATCCTATAGTCCACACACCCTACGCAACTTAAGAGGACGCGCATCTGACAACTGCCGCCACATGTGGAATGTAGCAATTGAACACACTGACTGTCCTCATTGTGGGTTTAAATTTCGGCCGGTCATTAAGGCGCGGAACCCCTCTGGAAATCGTGCCAGTATAAAGATGTTTCTGCTAAACTGCAGATCGTTCCCTAAGCATGCCACTGAAATCGCCTTACTAGTGGAGGAACTTAAACCTGATGCTCTCTTCCTGACGGAAACGTGGCTTAATAATGAGTCCGAGCTGGTCCTCGCTCAAAATCTCCCTTCCAGCTATCTTATACAACGAGAGGACCGTAAGGAAGGCAGAGGGGGGGGCCTGGCAATTGTTATTAAAGATCACTTTAATTGCAGCATCTCTCCAGATCAGGTATCAGATTGCGAGAGTCTCCTCTTCTCCATTGACTTCTCCCCCACTATCACCTTCTCTGGGTTACTTATTTATCGCCCACCCGGACCCCTGGGTCAATACCTCAATACCCTCCCGATAACCATCGCTAACTTAGCCTGCTCGCCCTCCAATTTCACTTTATTGGGGGATCTCAATATTCATCTAGACAACACCTCTGATCACACCACTAATGAACTAAACCTGAGCCTCTCCGCACTCCAGCTAAAGCAGTTGGTATGCAAACCCACCCACATTAAAGGCCACTTACTTGACCCCGTTTTTAGCAACTGCACTAATCTCACATCAGGGGAGCCTTCTCCGCTTCCCTGGTCTGACCACTTCCTGATTCCCCTGACTTGGGAAGTCCCAAATTACACCCTTCCCTCCAATTCAACCTCGCGCCGGGATCGCAACTGGTCCAAGCTTCCCAGAGAACTTTGGATCGCAGCCCTCAAAACCTCCAGACCTAACAGGGACCCCAATCCGATTTTAGCCAACGAGAAATTTAATTGCTGGATCCAGAACTCCTTAGACGATGTGCTCCCCATAAGGCACACCCACAAAAAATGCAGAGCAAAGACGTCTCCCTGGTACTCGCCTAAATCACGGGAGCTCAAACAACACTGAAAAAGATTAGAGAGGAAATGGAGACAGACCTATGCAGTCTCTAGCAAATCCGAATATAGGGAGGCAATAAAAATCTATAAAAATGAAATTAAACTCGCCCAAGTCGCCTTCTACGAGGAAAAAATCAAGGCAGCTTCTAACTCCCCCAAGGAAATCTTCCGAATTGCTAAAACCCTCTCAAAACTACCCCAGAAGCAACCAACCTCTGACGATGCTCTATCCCGGTGTAACAACCTGGTGGAGTTTTTCCACCAGAAAGTGCAAAACATATACTCCACCTTTACTCCCATCCAGTCCGAACCCACTAATTGTTCAGGACCAGGAATCCAAGCCACGCTGGAACTACTCCCCCCCTTGGACCCCACATCCTTAGACTCCATCATGCACTGGGTAAAGTCGGGCTCCCCCTTAGACCCAGCGCCCCCACGCGCCTTGCTACCAGTCAGGGCTAAGGAGCCTTCACTGGCTACCGGTCAAGGAGAGAATCCAATTTAAGGCCATGTGCATTGCGCGCAAGGCTTTTTGGAAGACGGGCTCTCTAATCAGCCAGCCCTTGATAATCCCCTCCCAGCCCAACAGGCACCTCCGCTCAGCATCCTCTTCCCTTGCCCTACTGCCCAGAATAAAGAGAGTCAGATGCGGTGGACGCTCTTTCTCCTACAACTCTGCCAAGCTTTGGAATGCTCTCCCCCTCCGCTTGCGGACGGAGCCCAATCTCCTACCCTTCCGCAAACTTCTAAAAACCCTACTTTTTAACAAACACCTCTAACCGCTGATCCCTCCTTCTGTCGGCGTCCATCTACAGCGCTGGGATGCCTCAGGGTAGCTATCGCGCTATATAAATGTTTTTTTCATTTCATAAACAGTCACCTAAAGCCCTATTTTCAGCACTTATCTGTGCGTACTTCGAACAGCAAATATAAATGGAAAGCACTTTTAATTGTGTTCTAGGGCTGCCTGAATGATCCGGGACTGATAATTAAAAGGAACAAAGACAGAAACGTCACATTACAAATGAATACATACTTTTATATTTATAACCCTATTTAGTGTCAAGACAAGGTCTTTGCAGGCTCTTTAAACATACATGGCTGGCATTTTTTCTATTGGCAACCCTACTTTATATTCCTTTTCATGAAATGCATTTTCACACTACAGCAGTAAATGTAAAATACAAATGTAAGGAATAAGTGGGGGCCCATGGGGTACTGGAACCAGAAAAAAACCGAAGCCTTGGTAACCAGTTTACAAAGGAATGCAAATGGTCTTTAAAGACCTGTGAAAAACTCGGGCGTGCCGGAGATAAGACTCCAGACACTGCCCAGCCAAGCCCACAGCAACACACTCACTGACCGCCGGCTCCATGTAAATGAAGACAGCATGGAAATGCAGAAAATAAACCATCGCCGCACTTCCAGGCCATCTTCATTTACATGTACTTGCAGAGGCATTTGCGCCCCCCTGGGAACCCATCCACGCGCCACCAGGGGGGCGCGCCCCACAGTTTGAAGACCTCTGCCTTAGTGTGTTGCCCTAAGTGGGACGTGGGTCCTGTGAACACTGTGTCACTGGAGCCAAGCTGTACCCGGCTGATGAGGTCATAACTAGGTTGAAACTGTTCCTGGATTTGCTTGTGCTCTGGTTCAGTGAGGTCCTGGCTTGGCAGTTCGGGCTGGGCTTTTCTGATTGGAGCAGGGTCAAGACTGATTTGCATATAGCTGGGTCCAATCTGAGGTGACATGGTGTGCAAAATAATGATGGATTGGAATGCAGCCTGAGTTATTACCAGTGTCTGAGATTTCAGCGTGCCATCCATCACTTTTTGTATACTTTTTGTATACTTTAGCAGGCCCTCTAGTAGCATCTACTTTACCAGCCCTAGCTACAAGTAGTACAACTTTACTATGTACTTACAGGTAAATTTAATGTGCCAAAAAGGTGTAAGCCAATTTACTATGTTTAATGGAGAGAACACAAGCCCTTTAGCACTGGTTAAGCAGGGGTAAAGTGTGCAGAGTCCTAAAAGCTAACAAAACCGGATTCAGAAAGCACGAGGATGAAGGCAAAAATTAGTTAGGGGATGACCCTGCAGAAAAGGCCACGTCCAAAAGTGCCAACCATGTGTATCTGGTCGTTTAAGACAGGGCCAAAGTCATAAGTTAAGGCCAACCACGATGGAGCATGGGTCAGACACAGGAACCAGGATCAGTACTGCAGAAAGTTTTACTCTCTGACTTAGTCACTGAAATGGAAGTTGAAGATCATTAGCGGGACAAGGCAGCAGGATATGGCCAAGATGGGTTTCTTGAGGCCAGATAGCTGTCAGACAAAGTTCTAGTGACTTTTAGAGCGTGAAAAATTAGAAATTCATACAAATTCTCACCCAAGGAAGATCCCTCACTGGCCAGCTACTTTTGGCAACTTTGCCGGGAGAAGATTTCTATCTTTGGACTTAGAAACGTTTTTGGAAGACAGGATCCTTTCAGTGGTGCAAACCAGCAAGTTGAGTATTACCAACAGTTTGGCATCGGCAGCTGGGCTTGGCGGTGGTCCGGAGGTAGCCACAGGTTCTTTTGGACAAAATCCTTGAAAAAGTTTCCAATTCCCAACCTTTAGGGTTAGATAGAGGATATTCACTCTGACACTAGTCCAAGGCCCCAGGACCTCAGGGACACCATTTGGATGTCAAGACCTACTCCAGGGGAAGCCACCAGCAGGGTCCAGGGCAACTCCAGTTGGAACTAGTCAGCTGGGCTTTTCAGGAAGGTGGACATCTTGGAACTATTGCATCTCTGTAGCTTAACATGAGTCTAGCCAACTAGCCCTTGGAGTCTAGTCTTCTGTACTGGGTGTAAGTGAGAGGAGGTCCAGCCCTTGGGGTTTCTCTCCACAGGTCACAGTAGGTGCAGTCTGCTTTCTGAAGTCCAAAGGGTTCAGCAGGCACAGTCCTTCTTCTGTCTTTCCCAGGTCCAATTGTGTTCTGAAGAGGGTACCGATGGTACCATATTTATGCCCAGTGCCAACGTGTGGGTGGGGGAAACTCCTGGTCACTCCCTAACCAATGGGGTAAAAGTTTCCAGGATGCCCCTATCCACTTTTGCAGCACTATGTTTTTTTCTGTAAACTATCCTATAGTGCCCCTCTCTAAATTAAGACAATAATGCAGAAATGTTCTTCCTTCCTGCAGCACTCTCGACACACCCTTGAGAAACTCCCTCTGCTAACAAGTTCTGGAACATGTGTCCCCCCACTGGGATTGGTGCCACTCTTCCTACTGGGGGCCACAAACAGCAGGACATTTCCACTCCTTGGTTCACACCAATGTTAGCCAGTAAAAAGTCAGCCTGTAAAAGGCTTAAAAAAAATGGAGAGCACATTTTTTGGAGGACACAGATACTTATAAAGCAGCCATTAAGAAATGTCACAAGTCCATAAAAGAAGCCAAGATAATTTTTTTGCTACCACAACAGAGAAGGTGATAAAAGCCACACAAGAGATTTTCCAAATTGCTATGGAGTTTCTTCATCCAGGAGCTTTCAATTCTGATTTTCTGCCTTCTCAAGAATTATGTGACAATTTGGTCGACTTCTTCAAGTGAAAAATAGAAGCTATCCAAGCCTCATTTACTAATATAAGGAAAAGGAGTCTGAGGGGCAACCATTACAGGTATCAACTTTCACCAGAGTCACTAGTAGGTGGGCCTAGTTCAAATTACTAATGCTACAGGAATCAGAATTGGCCATTAAGGACTATAAGCCTGGATCCCCGTGGATCCATTTCCCACAGCAATTTTGGGGAAAGCTCTTAGTACTATTAATCCTGTTTTTTAACTCACTTTACAATTATACCCTGACCCATGGTCAAGTCCCCGAATCACGAAAGTGGGAGACGGTCAACCCTTTATTGAAGAAGGCCTCGGGGAACCAAGGAACTTGGAAAATTTCAAAACGCATTCACTGCGACCGGGCCTGGCCAAAAGTTTTGAAAAATCAGTTAATGTACAACTCATAGAATATATAGAAAGGTTCAACCTTCTTCATTCTTCTCAGTCAGACTTCAGACCAGGCATTGCACTGAATCAGCAACCCTTTTGAACTTTCAGAATCCATCAAAATAATG
The DNA here is from genome assembly GCA_963921515.1 of Calotriton arnoldi. Taxonomy (NCBI): domain Eukaryota; kingdom Metazoa; phylum Chordata; class Amphibia; order Caudata; family Salamandridae; genus Calotriton; species Calotriton arnoldi. Next base: position 199,606 of record CAWUFW010005871.1, read on the forward strand.
TTAGATAAGAGCATGAACGCTGTCTTGACCCTGTTGGATCTTTCAGCAGTGTCCGACACTGTGTCACATACTCTTCTGCTCCAGTGTAAGGCAGAGGTGGCTATTTGTGGCAAGGTGTAACGTTGGTTTCAATCCTTCCTTCAAAACAGGAAACAGTCAGTCACACTGGGACACTTCAGTTCAGAAAACAGGAGGCTAAGATGTGCATTGCCGTAAGGATCCTCTCTGAGGCCGACTTTGTTTAATATCTACATAATCCATTTGATCACTTTTTTTTAATCTTTTGGATCACAGTCACTGCGCATGCGGATGACACCCAATTGATTTTATTTTTAGATATGAGCTCTCCAGGAGCAGAATTGACTTTTACATCTCAAGTCATTGCCTGGATGAATAACAATCACTTAAAATATAATGCTGTCAAAACCGAAATTCTCCTGTTTGGTAGGAACAACATCTCAGCAGCAGACTGGTGGCCCGAAGGGCTTTCCAAACCTCCTCCTCCCTAGGAAATTGGGGATTAAGTTAAACTCAAAACTTTCCTTTGGAATCCAAATTTTGATGTTGGCAGGATCCTGTTTCGCTTGCTGAAAATAGTCTCTATTTAGGGTTACCTAAATATCGAATCAACAAAATGCAGGTTGTGCAAAATGGGGCACACATATCTGTGCTTTCATTTTTTCACAGGGTCTCTGTGTCTGATTGTTGAAGCAACTGCGCTGGTTGCCAGTACAGAAATGGATTTTGTTTTAATCTTTGGTTATATATAACCTTCAGAGCTCTCCATTTAATTTGTCCCAAATATCTCTCAGGCAGAGTTACTCAATACACCACTCAGAAAACATTAAAATCGACTAACACTAATCTGCTGTATGCACCAAAGTTCAGACTGGCCACCAGAGGAGGCATATCGTTCTCTGTTTTAGCGGCGAGAGGTTGGAATCAGCTTCTGTGTTTTTTTGAGATTAGAGCAAAAGGTTGGAATCAGCTTCTGTGTTTTTTTGAGTTGCTTGTGTTCTGGTTCAGGGAGGACCTGGCCTGACAGTTCAGACTGGACTGTTTCCATTGCATGGTGTGTAAAATAATGAAGGACTGGGATTTGGCCCAAGTTATTACCAGTGGCTAAGATTAATTCAAGAATTCCATCCATTACTTTTTTGTATACTTTAACTTTCTAAAAGTGGCATTCTCAAAATAGTAATTTAAAATCTACCTTGACCATTAGATTGGACTTTAAATCACCATCAATTTGAGTCCCTGAATCACTGTTCTACCTATTCCCAAACTGCATTATAAGATATTAGAATGTAACCTAGTGCATTTTTATAGGAGGGCTAGCCTTGCCACAGTGAAAAACGACCTGGAAGATTCCTCACTGCCAGTACACATGTTCTACTTTTTAACAACTATGCACCTTGCACTATGGGCATGTAGGCCTACCTTGGGGTGACTTATCAGCATTAATGAGGAAGGTTTAGATGTGGCAACATTTTCTATTTTAATATGGCACACTCAGGATGCCGGCTCAAGCCTAAAGACATGCTTTGCCTTATCACCTTAGCGAGGCTGCAGTCCACTTGTGACATTTACCTTACAGACTCTGGGTACACAGAGTACCATATACTAGGGACTTATAGGTAAGTCAAATATGCTAATCAGAGATTAGCCAATTCAACATGACTTTACGAGTCAGAGCACATACACTGACTGCTGAACAGCAGTGTGCCAGTGTTCAGAGTCCATACCCAGCAGTAAAATCTATCAAAAGGTGGGGGTGTGGCCAAGCAATAAGGGCATTTCCTAACACAGGGCATACACCAAAAATACAGAGGATGCCTCAATGACCAACTTCCTGGTTCCCCCATCACATTTAGAGTTTTGGAACAGAAGGATACTGCTGATGGAGCCTGACCCAGCTCTGCCAGTGTAAACCCTTGACACAATGGTCCACATTCCACAGGACAGCCCTCACAGTGGCCAAAGCCCTATTTACTGCGGGGTATGGTCACTGGATTTCCCAGGCCGGGACTCAGTCACAGGCAGGGAAAATGATGAATGAACCTTATGCATGGGGAGAAAGCTCCCTGCGTGCCAAAGCCATTGATGTTTAGGTCTAGCCTAATAACACCTATTTTGTACAATCCCAATACTTAGAGAGGGCTATGGGTTAGCCTAATATTCGATCCATCCACTGCTCCACATCTGGGAACTACTCTTTTTTCTTTCTTTCAGCACTCCCTGGGAGTGCAGTGTTTTCTTGCTCTTGCTCCTGTCTGCTGCTTTCTCCTAACATTCCTGCTCCAGCGATTCAAACTTTGCTCCCCCAAGCTCGCCCATTTCTTTAATCGCCCCTCTTCTCTTATCCATCTCAGCTTTTGTTGTGGTTTTTTTATTATTTAAAACCCTGCACCCAGCTCCTTTGTTGCTCTCCTGTACCTCCCTGTAGCTGGATGCTTCTCCCATTCAGTGTTATTACTTAGTAGGCTACTCCATGGTTGCTGCACTGCCCCATCACGCTCTTTTTTTCAATGCAATTTATTTTTCTATTTTAAGGGGAGAACCAGGAACTGCAATTTGCTGCTGAGCCGCTTTCTAAATAATGCACTTTTGCTCATTTTTTATATTTTTAATTTTCTTCTCTAATATGGGTGACCATCATAGAGGAACAGTACATTAAAGAGAGGAAAAATGGCTTCTAGCTGCAAGATGGAGGCTTGCTAAAAGGCACAATGCACTTCTGCTCTCCAGGTCTTGCCTTTGGCCACCTTCCAAGGCCATCGAACCGCACCGAAAGCACCGTGAGTGACCACTGACAATGGAGAGTGGGTGGGAATAGTCCTGTACTGCACTCAGTGAGCGGAGCCCCCAAATTCAGCACACAAGAACCATGGTGGTCCTCGTGGCTTGCTCCCAACATGGCGGCAATGTTGTGATGGAGATTGCTGCTGCGTGGGGTGAGCCTGCCCCTATGGTCAAACTTTGCAAATATTGGACATTTTGCGAACATTGGGAGAACAGGACAGACCTACACAATGCCCAGTTGACAACATACTCTCCTTCCACAAGTAAGTACAACCACGATACCGAATGAGTGAACCTGCAGCAGTTGAAAGACATGCGAGGGAGTGAAGGCTGTTGTCGACATTGTCTCCCTATTGAGTACCAACTTCCTTTATGCTCCCTGAAGCAAACCTGAAGCACTTCCCCTTCTTCTTTGTAACTTAAAGTGAACTACACAAAAAGAAAGCATGCTATGGACAGCAAACTAAAAATTATTGTGTGCAAGAGGGGAGCAAAAAATAGGGCATGGGATAGTCCTGCACCACAATCAGTGAGCGGAATCCCCAAAACAGCAAACAAGAACCAGGGAGGTCCTTGCAGTATACTCCCAACGTGGCGCCGCATTGGGATGGAGGTGACCACCATGTGCAGATGGTATGCTCGACTGCTTGGTAGAATTGTGAAAATACTGTCTATCATGTGACGGCGTGAGTGCAGGATGGACCTGCTCAATGCCTTGATGACAACCAACTCGACTACTTGTGAGTAAGTGCACATGAGATACTGAGCAAGCAGTTGGAAAACATGCACAGGGGTGAAGGTTGTTGCAGACATGAACTCTGTATTGAGTACCAACTTAATAGGGAGCCTATGTCGGGAACAAACTTCACCCCAGCACATGTCTCTCTTTTGGAGGGTGATAAATAAGCCTCGTTTTGCTGATGTAACTGGACTGGCCATGTGTCACCATATCTCATTGCAGCAATGGATTGAACACTTTGAAGGGATTTACAATTTTGGATTAGCGGAGGCGATGTAAACAGGGTTGAACTAGCGAGGGGTAGTGCCAACGTTGTTTTTACATTAGATGAAGTGTCCCAGGGTATTTAGGCATCATCTCTCAATAAGGCTCCAGGACTTGATAGGATACCCCTGACTTATTTTTCGACAATATCGAGATCTGGGGCCCAGCTTTAATGTTGATTTTATCAGACCTGCATGCTACCACCTCTGCATCGGTGCGGTACTCCTAAGGTGCAGATTGTACCCAGTCTTTTACTACCAGCAGGGGAGTCCGTCAGGGGTGTATCCCCACCCCTTTCTTATTTATCCTCTAAATCAACGGTCAGGTACAAGCTCTTCTTGCTGAACAGGCAGATTGCCAGAGTGTGGGTAAGAGATTACTTCCAGTTTTATTATACTCTGACGATGCAGTTCTCATGGCATGGACGACTGTGGGTCTGCAGTCACTGGACAAGTTTTTTGACTTTATGAACAGTTTGGACCTTTCAGTAAACTTTACGAAATCATAAGTCATGGTAGTTGGTCTGCGGTCCACCAACTCGAAAACCTTCAAGGTGGCTAACCACACTTTGGACAAAGTCCCGAATTTTCCTTATCATGTGGTGCTGTTTAACGTGAATAAAAATTGGAAGCCCTTGATTGAGGGGAGGAAGTATGAGCTTCTTAAGGCTAGAGGGACACCGGCTAGCTTTGCCCAGAGGCAGGCTACTGGTCGCCATGTACTCTATTTAAGATCTTTCAGGCTAATTGTGTCTCAAAGGTCTTATCTGGCGGTATGGAGGTACATGAAAGTTGATAAAATTCAGACCTCCGAAAATCTGCTCTTAAGACGCCTGGTACAGGTAGGTCCCTGAAAGCATTCCAGCCTTCTCTGTCCATGAGGAGCTTGGAATTAAACACATAGGTGACATAGTTGCTTTGAGAACTTTGATATGCTTGATCAAGATCTGGACTGTGGAGGGACTCTAGCTGAATAGACACATCCTTTCAGAATGCCTGTCCCGTGATTTTGCGTACAAAATCCCTTGGATTGCCTATATAAAGGCAGCTCATGTCAGCTTGGGCAGGGAGAACATATTTGATAACCCCCATTCCTTCCACCAATTGGAATTGAAAAGGGTGAAGGATCTGTTTTTAGAATGCGTATCGTTACAAAGAGAACAAGCTTAGCTGATGAAAACCGTGGTCCGGGGGCATATGGTCTTAAAAAAAGGTCAGGGTATGGAGCCATATTTAATTCATGTATCCAATGTGAAGGATAGATTTGTTTTGGTAAGATTCAGGTTTAATCTGTTGTACCATCTTCTGGCCTCATCCAGTGGATGGTGCCAACCTGCCCCTTTTGCGCCCTGCAGCTGTGACAATATGTCTCCGCAGGACACCTCACGTTTTATATTGTTCTGTGAATGTTTTAGCGTGCCTCGAAAATTGTTTATCATCCCGTTATTGAAAACCCTGAATTTTACGCAAACTTGCACGTTGCTTATGTTTTTGCAGCTGCTCCCTAATGAACATGTTTTATTTGCTGTCTCCTGTTTCTTACCAATTGCGTTGAGATCGAGGGAATTCCAAACATGACTGATTAATTTTGTTGCTGTTAATGAGGGATTCTTAATTTTCTGTAAAATTAATACTACTTCTTACATCTTTTTATGTTTAGCCACATCATGTCAATATGTTTTTCTTTTTATCAATGTCTATGTTATGCTCTTTTTAGGTCGAGCCTAGCGCAGCACGCATGCGCTGCTCTATGGGAGGCTTCTTGTAAGCACTCCAAACTTCCCCAAAAGTTCTTCGTGTGGGTCTGGTAACTCCCACACATTCTATTGGCCTTTGCGTTTGGCTTTCAATAATGAAAGCACGCAAATGGCCAAAGGCGGGTGCATGTCCCACCTCTTTGTGTAAAGGTCACTCCCACAGCGTTTTGGTGTCGGGAGCGAGCAGCAGCCCGCTTTGTGGCAGCTGCATTCCTCCCTTGTTGTTGTGTATCATGTTACTAATGAAACACAGCGCGGTCGCTTTCACTTTGCGGCCGCGCTTGTTTTCTGTTCCCATGATTTTTGTCCTTGTGCATATATTGCAAACGCATGCGTTATTTTAACCCCTTATTATTTTTTTGCAACAGTTTATATGCATTTGAGGCGCCCTTTTGTCTTCTTTTTTATTCTTAAGTATGATAATAATATTAATTATTATTATTCATAGCAACTTTGCCATTGACATTATTGCCCTTCATTACACTATTTGTTAGTCTTTAAATCATCAGCAGGAAAAGTAATATTAATACTAGTTCAACTAGAACTAATAATAATGACCACCTTAATAATTATTGTAGTAATAATAACAACCTTCCTTTAGTTGTCCCTCGTTGCCAAAATTGGTCCTGACACTCTGACTGACTGACTGACTGACTCTCTCACTCTCTGACTGACTGACTCACTGGCTCACTGACTCACTCACTGACTCTCTAACTGACTGACTGACTCACTGACTCACTGACTCTCTAACTGACTGACTGACTCTCTCACTGACTGACTGACTATCTCTCACTGACTCTCTGACTCTCTCTCACTGACTGACTCTCTCACTCTCTCACTGTCTGACTCTCTCTCTCTCACTGACTGACTCTCTGACTCTCTCTCTCTCACTGACTGACTCTCTCACTCTCTCACTGACTGACTCTCTCTCACTTACTGACTCTCTCACTCTATCTCACTGACTGACTAACTGACTGACTCTCTCACTGACTGACTGACTGACTCACTGACTGACTCTCTCACTCTCTCTCACTGACTGACTGACTCACTCTTTCAATCTCTCTCACTGACTGACTCTCTCACTCTCTCACTGACTGACTGACTGACTCTCTCACTGACTCTCTGACTGACTAACTGACTCTCTCACTCTCTCTCTCTCTGACTGACTGACTCTGTCACTGACTGACTGACTCCCTGACTGACTCTCTCACTGACTCACTCACTGACTCTCTCACTGACTGACTGACTGACTCTCTCACTCTCTCTCTCTGACTGACTGACTAAATGACTGACTGACTCTCTCACTCTCTCTCTCACTGACTGACTGACTGACTCTCTCACTCTCTCTCACTGACTGACTGACTGACTCTCTCACTCTCTCTCTCACTGACTGACTGACTCTCTCAATCTCTCTCACTGACTGACTGACTCTCTCACTGACTGACTGACTCTCACTGACTCTCACTGACTCTCTGACTGACTGACTCTCTCACTGACTGACTGACTGACTCACTGACTGACTGACTCTCTCACTAACTGACTGACTCTCTCACTCTCTCTCTCTCTCTGACTGACTGACTGACTCTCTCACTCTCTCTCACTGACTGAATGACTCTCTCAATCTCTCTCTCACTGACTGACTGACTCTCTCACTCTCTCACTGACTGACTGACTGACTCTCACTGACTCTCTGACTGACTGACTCTCTCTCTCTCTCACTGACTGACTGAATGACTGACTGTCTGACTCTCTCTCTCACTGACTGACTCTCTGCCTCTCTCTCTCACTGACTGACTCTCTCTCTCACTGACTGACTCTCTCTCTCACTGACTGACTCTCTCACTCTCTCTCACTGACTGACTCTCTCTCGCTCTCTCACTGACTGACTCTCTCACTCCGTCTCACTGACTGACTAACTGACTGACTGACTCTCTCACTGACTGACTCTCTCACTCTGTCTCACTGACTGATTAACTGACTGACTGACTCTCTCAGTGACTGGCTGGCTCACTGACTGATTCTCTCACTCTCCCACTGACTGACTGACTGACTCACTCGCTCAATCTCTCTCTCACTGACTGACTAACTCACTCTCTCACTCTCTCACTGACTGACTGACTGACTCTCTCACTGACTCTCTGACTGACTGACTGACTGACTAAATGACTGACTGACTCTCTCACTCTCTCTCACTGACTGACTGAATGACTCTCTCACTCTCTCTCTCTCACTGACTGACTGATTCTCTCACTCTCTCTCTCACTGACTGACTGACTCTCTCAATCTCTCTCTCACTGACTGACTGACTCTCTCACTGACTGACTGACTGACTGACTCTCACTGACTCTCTGACTGACTGACTGACTCTCTCACTGACTGACTGACTGACTCTCTCACTCTCTCTCTCACTGACTGACTGACTAAATGACTGACTGACTCTCTCACTCTCTCTTTCACTGACTGACTGACTGACTCTCTCACTCTCTCTCTCACTGACTGACTGACTCTCTCACTCTCTCTCTCACTGACTGACTGACTCTCTCAATCTATCTCTCACTGACTGACTGACTCTCTCACTCTCTCACTGACTGACTGACTCTCACTGACTCTCTGACTGACTGACTCTCTCACTGACTGACTGACTCACTGACTGACTGACTCTCTCTCTCACTAACTGACTGACTCTCTCACTCTCTCTCTCAGTGACTGACTGACTCTCTCACTCTCTCTCACTGACTGACTGACTCTCTCAATCTCTCTCTCACTGACTGACTAACTGACTCTCTCACTCTATCACTGACTGACTGACTGACTGACTCTCACTGACTCTCTGACTGACTGACTCTCTCTCTCTCTCACTGACTGACTGTCTGGCTCTCTCTCTCTCTCTCTCTCACTGACTGACTCTCTGCCTCTCTCCCTCACTGACTGACTCTCTCTCACTGACTAACTCTCTCTCTCACTCTCTCTCACTGACTGACACTCTCTCACTCTCTCTCACTGACTGATTCGCTCTCTCTCACTGACTGACTCTCTCACTCTGTCTCACTGACTGACTGACTGACTCTCTCACTGACTGACTCTCTCACTCTGTCTCACTGACTGACTGACTGACTGACTCTCTCACTGACTGACTGACTCACTGACTGACTCTCTCACTCTCTCACTGACTCACTGACTCACTCTCTCAATCTCTCTCTCACTGACTGACTCTCTCACTGACTCTCTGACTGACTGACTCTCTCACTCTCTCTCTCTGACTAACTAACTGACTCTCTCACTGACTGAATGACTCACTGACTCTCTCATTGACTAACTGACTGACAGACTGAATGACTCTCACTGACTGACTGTCTCACTCTCTCTCTCACTGACTGACTGACTGACTAAATGACTGACTGACTCTCTCACTCTCTCTCACTGACTGACTGACTGACTCTCTCTCTCTCTCTCTCTCACTGACTGACTGACTGACTCACTCTCTCTCTCACTGACTGACTGACTGACTCTCTCAATCTCTCTCTCTCTCACTGACTGACTGACTCTCTCACTGACTCACTGACTCTCACTGACTCTCTGACTGACTCTCTCACTCTCTCACTGACTGACTGACTCTCTCACTGACTGACTGACTCTCTCACTGACTGACTCACTGACTGACTGACTGACTCTCTCTCTCACTGACTGACTGACTCTCTCTCTCTGACTGACTGACTCTCACTCTCTCACTGACTGACTGACTGACTCTCTGACTCTCTCACTCACTGACTGACTGACTGTCTGACTCTCTCTCTCTCTAACTAACTAACTCTCTCTCTCACTGACTGACTCTCTCACTCTCTCTCACTGACGGACTAACTGACTCTCTCACTCTGCCTCACTGACTGACTGACTCTCTCACTCTCTCACTGACTGACTGACTCTCACTGACTCTCTGACTGACTGACTGACTCTCTGACTCTCTCACTCACTGACTGACTGACTGTCTGACTCTCTCTCTCTCACTGACTGACTCTCTGACTCTCTCTCTCTCACTGACTGACTCTGACTCTCTCTCACTGACTAACTCTCTCTCACTGACTGACTCTCTCACTCTCTCTCACTGACGGACTCTCTCTCTCTCTCTCACTAACTGACTCTCTCACTCTGCCTCACTGACTGAGTGACTCTCTCACTGACTGACTGACTCACTGACTGACTCTCTCACTCTCTCTCTCACTGACTGACTGACTCTCTCAATCTCTCTCTCACTGACTGACTGACTGACTCTCTCACTCTCTCACTGACTGACTCTCTCACTGACTCTTTGACTGACTGACTGACTCTCTCACTCTCTCTCTCTGACTGACTGACTCTCTCACTGACTGACTCACTGACTGACTCTCTCACTGACTAACTGACTCACTGACTGACTGACTCTCTCACTGACTGACTGACTCTCTCACTCTCTCTCTCACTGACTCACTGACTGACTAAATGACTGACTGACTCTCTCACTCTCTCTCTCACTGACTGACTGACTGACTCTCTCACTGACTGACTGACTCTCTCTCTCACTGACTGACTGACTCTCTCAATCTCTCTCTCACTGACTGACTGACTCTCCCACTGACTGAGTGACTGACTCTCTCACTGACTGACTGACTCACTGACTGACTGACTCTCTCACTGACTGACTGACTGACTCTCTCACTGACTGACTGACTGACTCACTGACTGACTCTCTCACTGACTGACTGAATCTCTCACTCTCTCTCTCACTGACTGACTGACTGACTCTCTCACTCTCTCTCGCTGACTGACTGACTCTCTCAATCTCTCTCTCACTGACTGACTGACTCTCACTCTCTCACTGACTGACTGACTCTCACTGACTCTCTGACTGACTGACTCTCTCACTCTCTCACTGACTGACTGACTGACTCTCTCACTCTCTCTCTCACTTACTGACTGACTGTCTCACTGACTGACTCTCTCACTGACTCACTGACTCACTGACTGACTGACTCTCTCACTCTCTCGCTGACTGACTGACTGACTAACTGACTGACTGACTCTCTCACTCTCTCTCCCACTGACTGACTGACTGACTCTCTCACTGACTGACTGACTCTCTCACTGACTGACTCTCACTCTCTCCCTCACTGACTGACTCTCTCACTGTCTGACTCTCTCTCTCTCTCTCTCACTGACTGACTCTCTGACTCTCTCTCTCACTGACTGACTCTCTGACTCTCTCTCTCTCACTGACTGACTCTCTCTCTCTCTGACTGACTCTCTCTCTCACTCTCTCTCACTGACTGACTGACTCTCTCACTCTCTCACTGACTAACTGACTGACTCTCTCACTGACTGCTGACTCTCACTCTCTCTCTCACTGACTGACTCTCCCACTCTCTCACTGTCTGACTCTCTCTCTCTCTCACTGACTGACTCTCTGACTCTCTCTCTCTCACTGACTGACTTTCTGACAATCTCTCTCACTGACTGACTCTCTCTCTCACTCTCTCTCACTGACTGACTCTCTCTCACTGACTGACTCTCTCACTCTCTCTCACTGACTGACTGACTGACTCTCTCACTGACTGACTGACTGACTGACTCTCTCACTCTCTCTCTCTGACTGACTCTCTCACTCTCTTTCTCACTGACTGACTGACTGACTCTCTCACTGACTGACTGACTAACTGACTCTCTGACTGACTGACTGACTCTCTCACTCTCTCTCTCTCTCACTGACTAACTAGCTAACTGACTCTCTCACTTACTGACTGACTAACTGACTGACTCTCTCACTGACCGTTATACAGGTACTATTTCCCAACCTTCACCCTCCTGTTATTTATGCCCCCCCATAACAAACAAAACCATAACAAGCAACCATTGGGACAGGCAGATAGAAGTTGCCAGCATTGAAAGGACAAAAAAACTCAAGACATTATTTATTGTTAATACTTTTTTAATATGGTCGTTCAGTTGTACATAATGCTTTCTTGGTCATATATAAGGTAACAAAAATGCTTCTGACACTTCTTTATTATAACTTTTCAGCATGCTGCAGACTTCTGTACAGCACAGCTTAAAGACATAGGCAAAGTCAATATCTCTGGCTAAACACTTATAAGGTCCCAAAGGCGAGACCTATTGGCTATGCCAATGCTTGTTATGGTTGTATTCACAACCGAATAAAGATTTATGAAATTAAATGTGTATTAACTGGTTTGATGCTCCCTGAGGTAAACCTCAAGCACCTCCCCTTCTTCTTTGCAATTTAAAGTGAACTGCATAAACAGAAAAGCATATTTAGGACAACAACCTAACAAGCATTGGCAAAGCCAATAGGATTTTCCTAGGCGCAAGCTAATGGCTTTGTCAGTTTGGCGGGGTGGTGAATGGTAGGGAGGTTGAGGTTAGCCAACGGGAAGGTGTGGAGAGCTTGACTGTGAAAAAAAGTGCTATGTCACGGCCAGCATTGCCTGCATCATAGTATTTGTTTTAGGCAAAATGAGGGAGGTGCGGGGGAGGAGGGAGGGAGCACCTGATGGGCAGGGGGAGGGCTTAAGAATAAGTATTATTTAGAGTGGAGAGGCTAGGAAGCTGTGTCTGGATCAGCCAAGGGGAAGGAAGGCCTTGAACAGCATAATAGAGTGGAAATAGGCAACCTAATGGTTGAGCTAGTGGTGGGGACTGATGATCGTAAATTTAAAAAAAACTCTTTGCTGAAAAGACAAAACCTCACTAAAATGAAAGGACAAATTCGTAACTAGGAAAAGCACGATACCAAAAGAGCAACAAAGAAAAACAAGAAGATGTTAGGAAGAAAAATAAATTGTGAATTTACCTAAAAAGAAATTCATATTCAAACAAAGTGAAGAGTGTGTTATAAAATAGACAGTAGTGTTGAAAGATTAACTTATGATTAAATCAAAATACGGTTATGTAATAAGCTCAAAAACATGATGACAGAGCATCAAACTCAGCAAAATGAATTAAATAAATAAAAAGGAGACATACTACATCAATCACAGTGTGAGTAGTGGATGGCCGGTGGAGCGACACTTATCAAAGTGAATTAATCTATACTTGGTCCATGCACCGTGAAAAGAAAAGGAAGTGAGGCATGGCAAGCGCCTCCCAATGACAGAGCAGGAAAGAAAAGCAATAATGATGCACACAAATGGAAAGCTAAGGGCGGGTTCCAAGCCCATTATTAATCACAAGAGCCTCGCAAGCGAGAATTCATGGCTAGTGCATGCTCTCGCAGCCTCGACCTAAAAACATAAAGGGGTCTTTCTTCAATCATAGAGGAAATAATCCACACACCAGTTTATGAAAAAAGAAAAACATCTTTTTGAATGAAGTATTTTTGTAATCAGCCTAAGAATTTAAGTACTCTGCTGAAACACACATGTGTGATTGACTGTAATATCAGTGGGGCTTAGGTTTGAATGTCTGAATAGCTGGTTGACCCCCCTGAGTCTTTATGTCGAGGAAGATTGAGTTGGTCATTAGCAAATCAGAGAAAGAACAACGCTTCCAAATAAGAATCCTTTGATAGCAAGCGCTATAAATAGCAAGTTATTACTAATTTATCTAGCCTTGACCTTTAGTCTGTGCCATCAGTGATAAAAACGGTGTTAAAAGGTTTTTATGAGCTGCTTGTAAAGCGAGCCATAAAATCCTTGCTTTAAGCCTGTGCTTAGCAATGTGTAGATAAATAGAATGCCATTGTAGACATTTATGTTCCCACAGAATACGTGTTCATTTCATAGCAGAGGTTTAAAACGCTCAAGTTGTGCACTGGAAGCAAAAAGTTATCAGGTTTGCTGCAAGTGTCCTAATGGAGGTTTCTTGGGCCTCCCTGCCCTCCACCCGCCACTGCCAGGACAGTTTGCTCACTGAGAAAGACACGCACAACCTGCCCATTCCTATACTTGGACTTTTTTCCTTACTTCTGCCATTGTTTTACTGAGGGTCACATTGCGGGTCACCGGGAGAGCCGGCATGCACAGAAAACAGCACAACACAAACAGTGTGAGTGACTGCGAAATCGGTTACCAGGCCCGAGTCGTCTGTGCCTCGTTGCTGCCAATGGGAAAGTATCAGAGGCAGACTGAAACATCTGCACATCCAATGACAGCACAAGAGGGGACAGAGCAAATTTTGTCAGAGCCAATGGCAGTGCTGAACAGGAGGTGAAAAACAGCTGGTCAAATAGAAGCAGGAATACAAACATTTCACAACAAATGGCAGAGCCAAAAAGAAACAACAACAGAAGCAGAGAATTTGAATGGGACAGTAATGAGCAACCATTGTTAGGGGTGGGCACCGGTAAACTCTGCTACGGGGCGGTTTGTAAAGTTTTTGCCGAACTTCGCGCTCCAAGCAGAGCGCAGAGTGGCAAAACTCCACAAACTCCACCATCGGAGCAGAGTTTTCTACCCATCCCTAGTCATGAGTTTGAAAGCAGGCCCAGTCTTCCATTCTTCTGAGGCTGGCAAATTGCTAACAATAAATTGGTTAATAGTAACATCCGTTATTTGCAGCATCCAAATACAACAGAAGTGTAACAAGCACTACATAAAAACAATAATGTAAGAAATTGGGTTACAAGTTGAGGGGAGTGAAACCCTACTCAAGAAGCAACCACAATTCTTTTCAGGTGAGGCACAAGGAAACCCCAGATTAACCTGTGATCAACCCTCTGGTAGCTTGACACAGAGGAGTCAGGCTTTCCTTAGAGGCAATGTGTAAAGTATTAATGCAGCACTTTAAACAGTAATAAAGTGAAAACACAAAGCAAGAGAAATCCCACACCAAATTCAAAAAATTGAGTTGAATTTAATAAATAAATCCAGACTAAAATGACAAAAATCAAATCAGTAGAACTGGAGATGGGCAAGTTTAAAGATGACAGTAAATATAGCACCAAAATGCATCAAGCGGGAACTGTGGATATCTGGCCTTGCCGGACCAGGACTAATAGCTGCAAGGCTGCAATGCGAAAACCTACATTGTCGTTGAGGCTGCTGTCAATGAGAGATTTGCAATGCGAGGGGCTGCGTTGATGAAACTTCACACAGTGGTGGTTCCGATGTGGGCTGCGAGGTCAATGCACAGTCCTTCCGCTGAGAGAACCCTCGAAGCAGAGGTGATGCGTTGGTTCTGCTCGGGTTTGTGCCATGCAGCAGAGGAGATTTGTTGGTTCTTCTGGATCCACAGATGGGTTGGCAGAGCACCTTCGGGCCCACTTCCAAGGGTCCTGGACTAGAGTGGCACCACTGGCAGGGTAGGAATCACAGATGGTAGAGTCCAGGTCCTGGGTTCAAGGTTGTTGGAGCCTTCTGTCCCTGAGGCTCTAGTCAGGAGGCCAGTCAAATAGCCCTTGGAGTCACTCTCGGGTCCTGGGCTCAATAGATCCAGGTCCACTTCTTCTCACTCAGGCAAGAGGCAGTAGGTCAGCAAAGCATCAGTCCGCAGAGTGGCAGTCCTTTCAGCAGCACAGCCCTTCTTCCTGTAAGAGTATCCACAGGTCCAGAAGAGTACTGAAAAGTTGGTGTCTGGGGTCCAATACTTATACCAGGGCCTTCATTTGATGATGATGATGAAAACATATTTATAAAATGCACAGATGCTCCCAGGAGTGTCCCGGCGTTCATCCAGCCGCAAGCCAAGTTACAAAGGGCCAGATGTAGGTAAATGCATGTATGCTATTCCTTAATAGCGATTTTTAGGAAGCGCTATTAAGGAATCGCAAAATGCCATGTAGGTAGGAATCGCAATATTTTTAGCGATTCCTTAATATTTCTTAATTGTGAATCGCAAATTGCGATTCGCAATTAAGGAATACCTTTCCCATTCATTCCAATGGGCCAAGAGGCCCATAGGAATGAATAGGAATTTCTCCCGCAATTTGCGAGTCACCAAGAGGCACTCGCAAATTGCGGGCGCACTTCAAGGGTGCCAGGGTTCCAAAAGGACACCCTGTTGCACCCCTGAAATGTGCATGTGTGCACATGTGGCGCACATACATGCCCTAAGGGCATGATTGTGTGCCACATGGCACTTAAAAAAAAGCAAAAAAGTGCTTTTTTAAAGGAAATCGCTAATTACCACCAACTTGAAGTTGGTGGTAATTAGCGATTCCTGAAGGCTAAAGTGCACTTTCTTTTGTGCTACTTACATTGCATTTAAGGAATCGCAATTTGCGATTCCTTAAATGCAAGAGCAAAATAAGGAATCGCAATTTTGCGATTCCTTATTTTGCTAGTAGGTTTCAACTTACCTACATTGCTCGCTGCCAAATAGCGATCGCAAACGCTGAAATTCTGCGAATTTCACCGTTGGTGCTCGCTATTTGGCCACCTACATCTGGCCCTAAGTGAATAGCCAAGATTTTAACCCCTTCCTGAAAGCAGGTTCTGAAGTTTCCTGCCTCAGGGGCACCGGAAGAGAATTCCATACAGACAGCCCTAAAAAGGGAAAGGACCGTCTGCCAATCCTTGACAATCTCACTCTTGCATCCTATCCAAAACCTTTGAAGTGGGAAAATATTCTAGAGGTTTATCTTTGAAATCCACAGGGTACCTGCTCCCATTTGGAAATGATCACTTACTAGATGTAAAAAGGCAACTGCAATGATAGCCTATGGGAGAGGTAGGCCTTGCAGTGGTGAAAAAATGAGTCTAAGAATTTTTTACTACCAGGACATGTATAATTAAAAAGTGCATGTCACACGTTTAAGATACACTTCATCCTTCCCTCTCGGCTGTCCAGGGCCTACCCTATGGGTGACTTACATGTATTAAAAAGGAAGGTTTGGGTCTGGCAAAATGTTTATTTTGTCAGGTCTACATGGCATTTAAAACCTGCACACACAGGCTGCAATGGCAGACCTGAAACATGTTTAAAGTGCTACTTAAGTGGGTGGCATAATCAGTGCTGCAGACTTACTAGCAGCATTCAATTTACAGACCCTGGGCAGAGGTAGTACCACTTTACTAGGAAGTTACAAGTAAATTAAAATATTCCACTTGGGTATGAGCCAATTCTACCACAATGTAAGGAGAAAGCACTTTTACACTGGTTAGCAGTGGTAAAGCGCTCAGAGTCCTAAAGCTAGCAAAAATGAAGTCAGCAAAACAGGCCGGTTGAAGGCAAAATGTTAGGAGGAAAGCCCTGCCAAGGATGCCAGTTATAACAAATATTAAATAAATTACATTAATTTTTAGTGTAAACTTGCCCCATGTTTTTTTTGTTTATGAAAGGATGTTTTCCTTCAGAGACCAAAGAATGTATCTCGAAGAGCAGCAACAATTGAAGCATAACTTTTCAAAAAACAGACCGAGATGGCAGCATATCGGTGCATAATGTAGCAAGACCTGCTGTACCCGATTATAATCCTGTGTAACTCATGACACAGAATTCCGAGCCACTTTCAAAGTTTTCAAAACTAGAACCACTCTCATACACGCCAACATTTTAGAAGAGGAAAGTGGGAGATTTAAAAAATAAAATAATCGGCAGAGTGTATTTTCCCCATTCACTTCTATTGAACGAGAGGCAATTTAATGCGGGAGACAGCTAAAATAATGATTTGGGTCTATTGGCATGTGTGCACTCTGTGCGTTTTAATTTCTAGAAACATTTCCAATTTTGTTTCTTGAGATGCAAAAATAAATCTAAAAGTGATTTTAGGTTACAGCTAGCAAAAATATGAATGAAAATCCCATATTAAAGGAATCTCTTATTAATTAGATTTCTGAAGGAGAAGTTAAACAAATGAAATGGCCGCACAGTAATCCGCTTGGCCTTGACGTTGAATCGAGCAATGAATGGGCAATAATATCCAAATGTTCAGGTGGATCTGTCCAGTCTCTTGGGTATTTTGAAGAGCTGTATATTTAAAACTTCACAGGTGGGTGGGTCGAATTGAGAGGCCTGGAAACGTCTTTCAAACCTTTCCCACAAAATTCTCCAGTGCTTTTTCTTTTTAGGCTGGGGCCTGGGCCGCTCATCAGGTATTGACACCACCCTCAGCCCTGCATGAAGGGCAGCAAAATAATACAGTTTTTGGTTGTAGAGAGGAAAGCGAAAGAGTCGACATGCACTGAAACAACAAACCCCCAAACAAAGTCTGATTGAAAGAGTAATTGTTAAAAAGGATGTGTGAGGAGCAAATTAATTATGTGAGAAAAAGAAATAGCTCAGCAATCACAGCACGAGCAGTGGTTGGCCAGTGGAGGGACACTAATTAAAGTGACTTAATCTGCACTTGGTCCATGCGCCACAGCAAGAAAAAGAAGTGACGTATGACAGACGCATGTCAAGCGCTGCAAAATGCGAAGACAGCAAAGAAAAGTGACGATGATGTCAATGAATGGTAAGCTATGGGTGGGTTCCAAGCCCATTATTAGTCAATGTGAAAGAAGATTTAAATGAGTGCCTTGCGTCATTGATGGAGGGCATAGAGAATCCTTTGAGGGAGAGCTTATCCAGCCTGAAAAAAGAGATCAAGTCAGACATTGCCGACCTGAAGAGTGACCCACACTCCTTAAAGCAGTGTCTGGAGGCACACAAGAGTCAATAAGACATGATCCAGGCCTCAGACCAAATAATCCACACTTCAATTTCTACTCTTGAATCACAAGTACAAACCTTACAAGGGAATATGAAGATCTAGAAAATAGATCTTGCAGAGATAATATATATACACCTGGAACTGTAGAGAAGAAACGAAAGAAGGGGACATTTCTTCATGCCTCAAAGAATTGATGCAAAAGGTCCTCAAATTGGAATTATCACAGGAACTGGGTGCTAGGCCTTGTGACATAGTGGTATGCATGGGGGCTTTCAGTAAAAGGAAGGGATTATTATGCAGGGCAGAAAGCTAAAAGAAGTAGTCTTCACGGACTGTAAGATACTCCTGTATCAGGATGGCTCTACAACCACTTATCAACAGAGAAGAAACTTTCACCCACTTACTCTGGAACTTCTACAGAAATAGATACAATATAGATGCATATTTCCAACAGGCCTCCAGTTTTCCTGGAAAGGGTGAGAAAGAACAATTAAGGATCTTGAAGAACGTGTGGAAGCAAATTTCACAGTTAATAATTATATGCATTTAATTAACAATAGAGAGACACAAATGCAATGTTTGTTCTGTGTTTAATATGTAACAATTTTTTTAATTGACATGAGTGGACCAAGTCGAGTTTCAATTGCACTTTCGAATGCATGTGATGTGCAAGGCAAGCTATTGTATTTTCTCTTTGCCTGTGCCTCATGTGTGATCTTCAGTATTTTATTAATTGTACAAAATTCAGTTAGCTTTACCATCCTGTTTGAACAGTATCAACCAAATGCTTCTCGTATGTGTGCATAATGTTCCTGAAGGAAGTAAAGTTTCAATTAAAGGCCATTTTGTTTGTCCGAAAAGAGATGCTGTTAATATTTGAAATGTTATTTTGTTTTCTGCTGTAGGGCATAATACAGGATTATTTAATAGATGTAAAGTAAAACTCATTATAGCATGTGATGTGTATTATTGGATAGCTCAATGTAACTTTTACATCATGCCACACTGACTGTATCCTTTCCAAGTTCAAAAACGTATAAAACCCTTTATTTGAGATGCTAGCCAGGTTCTTTTCTGGTCCCCATAGAGAGCAGACTCCGCATTAATCTGTTTACTGATCTGTACTTAGAATATTTTTCAGGTTCTTCTCTCCGGCTTCACTGAGCAGTCCCTGTAACAAATTGGTCTTTAATTATCTTGTGGCAGACCATAACCGGTTCTGGCTATTGGCTAGAACAGGGATCAGCTTCTACTGCAAATTCTAATTTACGTTTATTTGCATTTTGAATTGATTGACTAAACCATTATCTTTTTGCCTTCTGCAATTATCTTTAAAATATAAATAAACCTTCATGGTTTGTACTTTGAACCTTCTCTTGTGTGGATTTTCCAGTGTGGGTTTTCTTTTGTGAATTCTTTTTGTTACATGAATTTGTGATTAAGGCTCAGATCTTTAAAGATTCACACATAACCCCAATCCATCAATCGGCCATTATAAAGCTGAACATCGCTAACAAAAACAAGAGCATAATACAACTACAAGAAGAGGAGAGACCACAGGATACAAACAAATAATTTGCAAATGTTGATGGAAGAGGGTGCATGATTGGAGGGAAAACCCCCAACCCAGAGAGAGGGAAATTAACAAAGAAGAAGAATAGAAAACCTTTATGTGGTTGGAAATCTGAACTTATCTGCAGCTTTGTTTTGATGAACAGACAAACTACACAGCTGAACCGGGATGTGAGACAGCTCCCGGTCCCTACACGGAGACTGTGATGAGCACTGACTGCTAAGCCACAGGAAAATCATACTGATGGAAGCAGATCTGTTGGCCAGTGTGCAATTATTCAAAATTGAACTTGACTTGAGTGTGATATTTTTAGAAAGCTATTGGTGCTGAGGTCAGACTTAGTGGAAAGATATCAGCTCTAAGGACTGATATCGACTTGGCAGGTAGGAGAGTCATCTAAGGAAAATGCCAGACACAAACACTAAAAGAGAAGCGTGCATTGCTGGAGTAGAATTGTGCTACCCTAGAAATGCAAAATTCTAATTGGCATATTTAACCTATCTATAAGTTCCTGGTATATTATAGAAAGTGTACCCAGGGCTTGTAAATTGAATGTCACTAATGGATTGCAGGACTCATTGTGCCACCCACTTCAGTGAGAGCGAAACATTACTTTAGGTCTATCATTGTAACTTGGCTGTTCCAGTTTTAAACTGCAAATTTGACCTGTCAAAATAACTCCTTATGATATGCCTTTACCACCCTTTAAAGATGAGTACGTCACCCTTTAGTAGGCCTCACCACTATAAAGCTGGGTGCTTGGTATTTAAAGTAGGACATCTAAAAGTTTAATGGTAAACATGTCCTTACAGTGAAAAAGCACCAAAAGCTATATTCATTGTAGCAAGGTTAACTTTTCCAGTTTTTCAGGTTTTTTGCCAGTTAGGAAACAGTTAGTGTCAGAACCCCTTTCAGGGGCCGCTGGGCATGCAAGGGTTATTGGGCTCAATCGTGCAGTTGAGGTCTTTTTCTCTTGATATCCCAGGGCCTGGCCTTCTATGGGTCCTGTGCAACTGGGCCAAGTACCCCTTCTGCACTTGACTCTCAGTGGTAGCTGTGGCCGAGCAGTCAGGGCTCCATTGGGGGGAATGTAGATGAAGGTCAGTGAACAAGACTCATAAATCAAACTAAATAAAGCAACTAGTGGGCACAGTAAATCAATGTCCAGTCCAATGCTTGCTTTTCTAAGAAAATAAGTATTTTATTTCTAACTCTATACATGTAAAGGTATTCGACATTCAGAAGTAATAGCACAATTCTGGCTTGTGGTCGGGGCATTGGTAGTTATCAGGCAAATCCCTGACTCACCTTCTTTCGTGTAACTTGTTTGGGGTTATTCCCCATTCACTGGTAGCCGCATCCAGGGAATGTAAACTATTAGGCTGTACTCAAGAGTTCTCCCTGTGACTCTTTAGGAATTAGTCAAAAGTGTCTATGATGCCGCTGCACCATTATCAACAAGACCCCCCAGGGCCCCAGAGGCCCGGTTTCAGTCTTTCCCGTTCCAGAGGTGTGGAAGCATAGGGGCATATTCTCAAGGACTCATCGCCGAGTTAGCGGCACTTTATCGCAGCCAAAGTGGCGATAAATTCATCGCACTATTCACAAGCAGGTGCTAACAGCCGATATCACCAGTTTTCCCGCGATAGCAGCCGCAAAAAACATCGCCACGGATGACACCGGCAACTAACGCTAATGATATGCAGAGTAGGCGTTTCCGTGCAAAAACCCGCGAAAACACCACTCCGCAACATTCTCAACGACCAGCCAGATCGGCGATAAGATTCAAAATCATGCGATAAGGCGTGTTAGCAGCATGGATTTAACACCTGCTCCTATCTGGTGTTAAGTCGGACGACAACCTGCACCATAAAAGGGAGCCCAGCCCACAGCCACACCAGAAGAACAACAGATGCCATGGAGCTACTGATCATGCAGCTCGGAGCCCCAAGAGGGCCACAACACCCACTGCCACCACCGCCAGGACCCCCACCCCCCCCAGGAGCCCCTCCCGGACTACCACAGAGGCAGCGCAGACAAAGACACCGGACCTTCCGAAAACGCACCAGCCTCGGAGACTTACCGCCAGAGGAAGTCATTGCCCACTACAGGCTCAAAAGGACAACCATCCTCCGCATCCTGACCCTCATTGCCCACAGGCTGACGGTACCAACACAGCGGAGAACCAACATCCCTCCGCAGACAAAGCTGCTGGCCGTGCTGCACCTGTTGGCCTCTGGGACCTTCCAACCAACAACTGCCAGAGTCGGAGGAGTCTCACAGCCAGCCCTGTCAAAGTTCCTCACACCTGTCTTGGATGCCATCATCAGCTTGGTACCCCAGCAACTTTACTTCCCACACACTGTGCAGGAACAGCTGGAGATCAAGCAAGGCTTCTACGCCATAGCTGGCTTCCCACACGTGTTGGGGGCAATCGACTGCACACATGTACTACTCGTGCCCCCTGCCGCCACTGCACACAATTACCGCAACAGGAAACACACGCATTCCATCAATGTGCAGGCAATAGTGGACCACCGGGGACTCTTCACCAATGTCGTCGCCAACTACCCAGGCAGTGTGCATGATTCCTTCATCTTCCGACAGTCCATCATCAACCAGCGCTTTCAGGATGGCACCTATGGAAATGCACTGCTCGTCGGTAAGTAACAACTGAACACACCACACACCTCAACTCTACCAACATACAACTCACAACTCTGGGAATGCACATGTCACAAAATCACATACAACATGACAACCAACATTCCAGACACGACAACACAACTAACTGTGGCAACCTGGGCTAGCCATGTACACAAGCCATCAACGGCATGGCACCTCAGCCACACAATAGCAGAATGTGGGGAGAGGTGGGAACCAGGCATGTGCGAAGGAGGCAAGTGACCCATGAATGTGAATGTACACAATGCCAAGTGTGGCGTGGATGTGCTGGACAGACTTGAGTATGCAGACCACAGACATTTCCATGTCGACATACACTGCTGGTGTCTGGAGTGTACTGGACAGTGGACGCAACCATGTTACCGCAGCCAGTGGGGAAGATCGCGGAAATGTAGCTTGTTACGTCCCCCCCTGTAAGCGTGAGCGGAGTGGGCTGGCCCGGCGTACGCCAGGCCAGCGTAGGGGTGTGAATAAAAAGCCAGTTGCTCTGGGCGTGGTTCTCTTCCGGAATGGCCAACGTGTCTGCCAGGGCAGCGCCTCTCACCCCGCCACGAGGCCGACGCCGTGAGCGGCGGTGCCTGCGATCCTGTGCGCCTGCTGCACCCCAGGCCGCTGGTCCCAAGACCCGTCTTGCCCGCCCCAGCGCACCCAGGCCTCACTGCTCACCTGCCGACACCGGCGTGTGTCAGAGGGCCCACCACGTGCCGGTGCAAGCTCCAAGCCCGAGGCCCGCGACCTTGGCAGCCTCCTCAGACCATCACGGCCTCCGCAACACAGAACCCCAGCACTCCTTTTTCGTTGACGTACTCCACCGCTGCCTCCGGCCTACACTGCGGTCCAGTAGGTCACACATTTGGAACTGAGTCTTGATTTATTTATGGCAGAGTTTATACCATTGTACAGGCCTCATCGCAGACTGCATCCCCTTTCAGCTCTGGTGCCACTGACTCCGTGCCCCGAAATTCATGGACACTCTCTGGTTGAACTTTGGTGGCGTCTGAGTCTATGGCCTGGGGGTTGTCTGATACTGACTTGGTGTCAAAAATGAGTCTGTAGCATTCATCTCCTCCATATTGCCTGTGTCTGCTTCATACTGCCCTCTGTATCATGCCCTGGAAGAACACCTTCCACTGTCCCCCAAAACCCTCTGCGACATTCACCTTGGACATCGACGAGGACCCGCTCAGCTCTCGTGGCCCTACCTCAGTGCACCGGTAGTCACCGTCCCGTGGCGGTGTTCCATGTGCCGGCCGCTGTGCATCTAGGGCCACTAACTCTGTGCAGCTCAAGTCATGGACCCTTGCTGTTTGAACTGTGAACTTCTGATTGTCTGATCACTGTTGTAGTTCTTGCCAGCACCAACCACTCCTTGAGGGCTGGCTCACACTCACCCCACACCCATCCAGCACAGGCGTCACTGGACATGTGACCCTGGCAATAAAAGGGGCCGGGCGCACGTGCCCGTAGCCAGTTCCACAAACTATCTAAGTGTGTCCATGTGGTCATTGTGTATGCATGAGGGCCCCGGGCCCTACCACATTGCATTGTGCTGTGTACAGCGGACGCAACCATGTCACCTCAGGCAGTGGGGAAGACCTGGGACATGTAGCTGTGTTGTACCCCCCTGTAGGCGTTGCCGGAGTGGGCTGGCGTACGACAGTCCAGCGTAGGGGTGTGGCTAATCACCCCGGGGCTCTGGGCGTGGTTAAGTGTTGGGCTTGCCAATGAAGTACCTAATGCGTGTGTCTCTGTTGTAGTGTCAGCGCCACCCATTCCGCAATGGACAAAGTTGCAATGTAACATGCCCCCGGAGTGCGGGCTCGGCCAAAGGGATAAATGAATGAGCGCAAGCCCGCTCGGGGTCCGGGATCATACATGCCAACTGTTGTGTGTGTATCGCTATTACCGCAGCATAAGCCAAAGGTCTTGCCTCGACCGCATCGCGAGTTCAGCCAGCCATGAACTCTACATCTGTGTCCGCCCTATCCTTACCATAGGCCTACACACACGTGGCCGCCCACCTTCAACGCACAACATCACAGTGTTGTTGTCAGGCTTGTGGACATGCGCAGACAGGCATGACAATGGTGTGCCGTAGGAGTGCAAGTGATGCAACCACGCAGCGCACACAAGTAAATAGGCTCGGGGGGAGGGAGGAGGAGCAGTGAGGCTACGTAATACACATTGATGGCGCTCATTTGCTACAAGCATTACATGTCAAACAGGAATCACTATGACACACATATCACACGCCAATCAACTAGTGAGCCTGCCATCACATCATGCAGAACCAACTATTGACTCATGTCTCTCTGCACTGTCACAGGTGATCAAGGATATGCACTCTGCCCTTGGATGATAACACCCCTCCGAGCCCCGAACACACAGGCCCAGAGGCAGTACAATTGGGCCCACAAACGCACCAGGGGCATCGTGGAACGCACATTTGGCGTGTTGAAGTCACGTTTCAGGTGCCTGGACATCACAGGTGGAAGGCTCCTGTACAGCCCAGACATCGTGTGCAAGATGATCGTTGCATGTTGTGTGTTGCACAACATATGTGTACGCACCAATGCCCCATGGTTACAAGTGCCAGATGCACCGGACGATGATGAGGAAGATGAGGCAGGTGGACCACACCCCACTGCAGCTGCAGCAGGAATAGCCCGTAGGAACAACATCATTGACAATTTCTTCACATGAGGACGTCACATTGTGACAGTCCTTAGCAATCATGAGTCAGTACAAAATGACCACAGGCACAGCATGTGCAAATAAATTCATTACAACACACATTCCCTGAGTTTCTGTATGTGTGCTGCAGTGTGGAACAGGGATCAGGGACATGATCCAGAGTCATTGTGGGTGTGCAGTGTGCTCTACTTAATTGTGCATGTGTGCCATTGTGCCCATCTCCCCCCGTCCCCCCAGTCCCTGGTCAGTACTCACCCTGTTGATGTTGTGTCAGGTCATGTTGAGCAGTGCCCCGATCCCCAACTCCTGGCACCGTATCCCGACTGATGACTGTGGCCACCATTTTCTCAATGTCATCCAGCTCCTGGTGTGCCACTGGTCCCCCACCTCCAATCTGCGTTGCTGCTTTCATGTTGGCATCGAGTTTCTTCTTGGTTTTGCCCTTCACATCATTCCAGCGCCTCTTGACCTCTTTCATTGTCCTCCTCGACACTCCGACTGCATTCACGTTGTTCACGATGTACTGCCATATTTCCGTTTGTGTTGCCGATGACACAGTGGAGGTGACGAACAGTTGTTGGTAGTGTTCTGTCACCTCCGTGACGATGATCCGGTTTTCCTGCGGACTGAACCCCGTCTTCCTCTTCCTCTTCTCCTTGCCCTTCCCCGGCCCCGGGGTTCCTGGCTGGTCGTCTGTGGGGCTTGTGGGGTTCGCGTTGTCCTCTGCACTCGGTCCGGGTACGTCCATGGTGCTACGCAGTTACATTTTTTTATCTTTTTTTTTCTTCTGCTTTTATAGTGCATTTTCCTGCATGTCACGTGGGAATCGCAGGCCTATTTAAACCGTATCTCTGGGCCCTTATGCTGGACCTCCTTAAAAAAGCCCACTGTCCCTTTCTCTTGATCATCAATCGCAGGCCTGTCCCTGGTTATCGCTGATTTTTGTTTCACGATTTGGGACATCGCAACTTTTTGGGCGTTCGTGTTTCGCATTTTTTCGGCGTCGCGTTAATTTTAACGCGGGCATTTGTCGCGTTATCGTGAGGCTATCGCATGGTGCCGCCGGGTTGAGAATGCTGCGTTAACACGGTGTTATTTTCCCGCGATAGACTGCGATGTGAGAAGTTGCGTTAAGCGAATTTGGCGATAGTTAACACACGTTCTTGAGAATATCCCCCATAGAGAGGAGCAGCGCCTGCCCTCTTTTTGGGCACTCCCAAGTACGGATGATGTATGGTGAAGTCAGGTTGCCCACAATGGATGTGGTGGCACCCAGTGGCACAGGCTCCTCCTGTCGAGCAGCACTGCCAGTCAGTTTCCAGTGATCGGAGCTGCTTTCGCTTGCTAGACACCAAAGGCAATTTGCTCTTCCCCTTTACAGGGAGGAGAGGGCTGGTGTGATCCTCCAGATCCCGACCAGAGCTCCAACGAGTGTGCAACATCCTTGGAGGCAGCTCAGTGACCCTTGGGGATTTCGTCAGGTGCAGATCACAGTGTGCGGGCTCGACCAGCTGGTCACAGCAGTTCTCTTTCGGTTCAGGTGACGAACCGAACCCTAGGCCAAAGTGGTATCGGCAGCCCTTCCTGGCAAACGGGATTGCTGCTGTAATCACTATCCGGCACAGACCCTCCTTATGTGATCACCCTCACCACTGCCACCGCCCTGGCATAGGTGTTGCCAATTTTGACAGTCACAAGTCCTGCGCACCTAGCCATTACTGTGTTCTCTGGTGATCCCCTCTGAAATACGGGGTCACTGCAGTGGGGCTTGGTGCATCCTACCCAGCACTACGGATACGACTCAGAACAACTGTGATCCTCTCCTGGCTTACAAGGGTCGCAAAGCTAATACTGCACATGGGTAATGGCCTGATCGGTGCACAGCCTCACACCTCGCTCAGGGAATCTTCGTACAGGGCTCCCCACTGGACCTCTCTCGATCCAACGCTCTCCTCTCCCTCACAGGGCACATTGGTCTTCGCAAGCAGCCAGGCGATGGTGCTCCAGGCTCCAGGGCAGGTGATCTTTAGTGTCCTGGATGATGTCCCCTCACCCAGCAGGGAGGGAGGGCAGGTCTTTGCGCACAGTACTGGTCACAGAAGAAGTCTAGCAGAGCTTCCCCTTCTCACACAGCCTGTCTGGCGGCTTGGCAGATGGCAAACATTTGGGGACTCAACCGCCACTTCTTATAGTCTTTTGCCAGACACGAAATGTGATTTAGGGTCTGAGTCTTCGAAGTTGTATGTTGGTGTTCTGCTTCTTTTGAAGTGAACACTTCTCTCTTTTTCTTTCTTCACAATAGATGTCTGTCACCGCTTGCATGACTCCAACACTGAATGACTCACAACACAATTTATAGGAGTGACCACTCACCTGGATGTCAGGTACAGTGATATGTGCATCAAAAGGTTTTCCCAGGATTCCAGCCCTACTCTATGATTTCCTTATCATCCTTTCTTGAGATGTGTCCAGGCCCCTCCCTTGTGATCTATCAACTGAATCATAGTGCACACTCTTGCAGTGCAAAGGAAGTCTCTTCCTACCGTACAGTGTCTGTCCCTCAAGGCTCACAAGAATGCAGCAATCCACAATTCTGTCTGGGTGATTCCTCTACTCCTCACATCTTCACCAAGCAGGCCTGAGTTTCCCAAAATGAAGCCCAGGGCCCTTCATATATGCACCCTTGCAGGCACATTTACTCAATGACACTCGCAGCACACATTCTATCCAGCACTAATATCTCTATGCATTGTACCCTTGCATGTACACATGCATTTAGCACATACACGTAGTCTGGGCGCACTGTTCAGTACTAAAGCTTTCCTGTATTCAATCAGGGTGTGCTTATTTTAAAACACAGACATCACACACACTCATTATGTGTGCTGCACAACATTGCATCCTTCATTGTTGTACTTCATGCAAGCACACATGCTTTCCCTGCACACGCACTGCACAACACTACATCTCTCATTTTGTGTATTCCTCTCAGGCATGCATACACCTAGTAAATGTACAAACCACACATGTACTCTACAGTACTGCTCCATCCCTGTATGGTACCCTGCCCAGACACACATACAACCAACGCAGTCACTGCTCCTGCGCTATGCAGCTCTCCACATCTACCTGATGAAGGCCAAGGGCGATTTAAGCACACAGCAGCGGAACCTTTAAAAAAGGTAAGTGAGCCTGTAGGCCCAACTCCAGTAAAAGTGGGTAAAAAGACCCTGTTCACTACTACTGATCACTACACGCTATCACCATTGTGCTTGTGCTGCTTAACTCCTGTTGAAGGTGGTAGACTTCCATAACTATGAGGGTAGTGCCCTGGGCACCCATCCAGGTCCAACAAGACCTCAGTCCATGAGCCAGACCTATGTCATGGCGCACAGGCAGGATCGTTGTTCGCCTATGACAAAAAAGTCAGTGTTAGGGATCCAGACAACGTTACAGTAGGACACTCATGGCAGGGGTACACGTCTTTACCATGCAGAGGACATTTCCATCCCAACAGGTATAATGCAAAAACTCTTTTTAATAGTTAATCAAAATCCAATGTATTTAAAAAACGTAATGTGTAATAACTATTTAAGGAAGAGGTACTTTTAGAAAGTTAACTTTCCCCTGCCTAAAGCCTGGCAACTGAATAGTCCCCTTGACGAGGTATGAAAACTGCTCCCAGAACTGGATGAAAGCCTTGGGTGTGGTGGGGTGTTTCTGTTCCTCTGGCTGTGCCCAGGAAGTCGATTAAATTCAAAGAGGCCTACCCTGTCACAGGCAAATGTTAACTGACACTTCAGGGCCCTTCTTTGTTCCCCCAGTCAGGCAGGCACCAATTCCAGTAGGTAAGGAGCTGCCACCAGAACAGGTTTAGAGTGACCAGAGAGGAGGGGTTGGCTTTGACAAAGTGTACTCCTCCTAACGTTTTCTGAAACCGAGGACCTATAAACCTTTTTGCTCCAAAGACCTCCAGAGGTCCAGGACCAACCTGCCAGGCCGGTCTGATGAAGGAGCGTTGCCGCTGAAATAATGATTCAGGTTGCTAAAGCTCGGTGCTTTCTGCAGCAGCAAATCTGATTCAGAAGGACCTTGTGGAGAAGGTATCCAGCCTTGTGAGACCTCTTCGACTACAACCTGCAGCCTTGCCCTGCTGGAAGAATCTGAGCTCCAAAAAAGTCAGAACCTAGACCAAGCGAAGGATCCAAACGGTATCTTGAGGCGAAGGACCTTCCTTGGGCAGGAAATTTAAAATTCTCCCATTTAGAATTTTTCCACCAAAAGTCAACAGCTTCGCTGGGGCCTCGTTCAGTGGCTTTTCAACATCATGGGACCCTCTTCGGCCGCAGCCTGCTGCCTCACCCCACTGAGAATTTTTTACTTCCATTTCAAAGACTAAGGGCCTGATTTAGATCATGGCAGCTGCAATACTCCATCATACATGATGGAGATCCCGTCTGCCATATTACAAGTGAATTATATCCTATGGCTATTATAATACAGCGTCCGGGATACCCGTCACTTCTGTGACCGAGTATCCTATCAGCGAAGATGTAAATCAGGCCCTAAGTCGGAGGTAAAACTTCTGACCAGGGTCGAACCTGGTTTCTGTATCCGATCTGTGCTCCAGGGCAGTCAGCCTTAACTAATGCTTAGGTACTGGTCAAGTACAACCAGTTAACCATGGTTGGCACATAGCCATTTTTGGAGCTTTTTTAACTCTTAAACTTTAATAAGTCATAACTCTGGTTTCTCTTTTTGTCATTTTGGTTTGATTTTATTTTTTAAAATGTACTCTATTTTTTCTAAATTGGTTTGGGATTTTTCTTCTGTTGTGTTTTGACTTTATTAATGTTTTGATACTGCAGAATTACCTTGCACATTGCCTCTAAGTTAAGCCTGTTGGCTCTGTGCCATACCCACGATAGGTTTGAGCTCAGTTTAATTTAGTGACTTTAGTGATGCATCCTAACAAGGATTTTGTTTATTACTTGAGGGGGGTACAGACCATCCTGAATCAATACTCCTAATTTCTTATATTGGTGTTCAGCCGTGGGTTTCGGGACTTGTGTACTGCAGTATGACTCAGTAATTTAAGTAGAAATCAAAAATCCTTTTTGTAATCTGACATCAAAATGAACTTTTTATTTTTAAATTGACTTGTGATTTTTTAATTGATCATTTTTTTGATTTTTCCTGAATTCACATCCTCAATTTTTGAACCTATGATTTTTGAAAGAATGGAAGTTTATCTGAGCAGCATGGAGAGCCTCAACATGGAAGATCTAAGGAAGATGTGCAAAGCGAGATGGCTGAAGCTGGTCAGAGAGTCCAAGAAGGAGGACTACCAGATTGCAAGCGGAGCATGGGAAGAGGTACGCTTGCTTCAATCCACAGCACAGGTGCAAGGGGAAGAAGAATAGGAAGAGATGGAGGGGAGAAATTAAAGTGTCATTGAGGGGGCTCCAGTGCCAGAGGAGTGTGTGTCCCAAAGAGCAGCATCACCTGCATTATCCAGGGCAGGAAACAATGTTTCTTTTGTAGTTTGTCCACAACCGAGCTAAAGGACAGACAAGCAGAGAGGTCCTGAAAGTTGCAACTGGCCACAATGACTCTTGCGGCCCTGGAGGAGAAAAAGGAGCCTGCGACGGCTGTATTTGAGGTTCAAGAGGCCCTCTGATTCCAGTGAAGAGGGTGGCAGTGAAAGTGAAGTGTGCAGGTGAGGTAAAAGAGTTCACAAAGACATGGTACTTAGCTATGTGGTGGAGGATGGCATTGATAAGCGATTGGCAACATATGAGGTGGACCTGGGTATGTCTAGAGTCCCAGAGAAGAACTGGAGGGGCTAGTCTCTGGAAGTCAATGTTGATTGCTGGGAGTGATACCCCATAGGCCCTAGAGGTAACTGACCAGATGAGGTATGCAAAACAAATAGGTATGCAGTTCCTAAGGGGGGAGAGAAAGGTGGAAGGCGATATACATACAGGAAAAACACAGGTATCTAACGAAAGGAGGGAAGGGAAATCCTTCCTTTCGGAATGAGGGCCCTCACACACCCAGCCCGCTGGGTCTCATGCTTCATCATCGGGCATGCTCCTCATCGGGTCGGCGCTGCAATACCCGATGGGCACCCTATGCAGGGGCTCTTTGGTGGAGATCTTTTATTCCATGCCGTTTGGTGAAGTGGGTGTAAGGGGCCTAGGGAGTGTAGAAGTGTAGATGTGTAAGTCAAGTAGACCTTGTGAGTTAAAACAGGGAAATGGAAGAGTCAGGCAAAATAATTTTAATGATCCTGCCTTCCACCCTGATTAAAAAATGGAGTGGCGACTCTCTGCAATGATGCTGCAGTGTGTTGCGCTCAATCTCATACGGTCGACATGTTTCTTGCCTATTAGTCAGGTGGATCTAGCGGCAATTCCTCAGGACCTATTGAAAATGTGATATGTCTACACTAAAAACAATGGCAATGTGGTGTGTTAACCTAATTTTACCATAAGTTGCACCAAAAGGTGTGGTACCTGTCGATGCAGCGGCCAATCTATAAAGACAAATGAGAAAATCATTTCATTCAAGATAACATTGTTGCTTAATCGCGCCATCGTTCTCCCCTATAATACACCACTATGTGTACACACGTAACATAGGTGAGCCTCACATTGTGAAGGTGGCTGAGACCTAGCCAGAATCAGCCATGCTCGCACCACATTGGTCAAACACAATTAGTGCAGCTGTAGTGCCAAGTGGAATAGGTAATATGTGGTTAAAAAGTAGTAGCAGAGTGGTGAGATCAAACAACTCACCTATAAACTAATCGCGACTGGCCCCATCAAATCACGGCATGTAATGGACACGTTAAGGTAACGAGTGTCCTATGGAAGGGGCCAAAAGATGTGGACAGTTAATAAAAAATTGGTGGAGGCAGGGGTCCCCACTCAGAGTTCAGGATAGAAGTCACAGCGTCTGATGTGGCAAGGGTAGTGACTGAGGTGGCTAATAGTCAGGGCCCCACGTCGGGGTCTGTCAATCATGGTCTGGGTGGCGCTATGCCCGTAGGTACCCACGAACCGAACGCGTAACGGCCCCGAGAGGCCGGCCACACAGTACGGCCCGCCTGGCAACAAGCCGGCAAAACGCCACCATAACCAAAGACTCGTGACGATCATACCCCAGGTCGATGGTGTACTGCTGATAACGACGAACGATATCATAGCCTAGGACCTCAAAGGCTCACCTTGTACAGACAAAGCACTGCGGGACACCCAGAGGGTGGAGAAGGCATAGGTACTCACGTTAGTGTTGCGCCCAGGTGGCGGAAGACCTACCCCGCAATGCCGGATCTGGGAGGTAAATGCACACCCGATTGTGGCAGCTAAATACTCGCGGAAGTGGCGCGCATTGTGGTTCGTCTCCATAGGCGGCAGAACACTAGAGAGAAACCCGCCTCAAAGAGAGACAAGTAGCGGCGGCCATATTGAAAGTACCGGTGTAGTAAGAACCGCCATGGGCGCCATCTTGTAAGGTACAAATGGGCGTGAGAGGTCAGTAAAGTACTTGGTCAAAGCCGCAAGAGAACCAAATTAGGACAAGAATACAAATTACAGGAAACAGAAGGATGAAGCCTCGAATGTGGTGTCATGTTGAGGCAGGTTAGCACACCATAGAACACAAGTGCGGTTAGGCGAAAATTAGCTGAATAGTCAATATTAAGCCCGGCGAATAAACTAAGGGGGTCAAGGTAGTAGGCCAATGGGATTGGGGTTCGAATCCAAAGGCAACGTGTCGGCAGGGGCCGAATCTCCGTAGCAAGACTGGATGCGGCCGTATTGATAAGCCCTCAGTCCCCCTTCCTTGATTGCATTCTAAGCACAGCTTTTGCCGTGGGACTTTAGGTTACCAGGAACGCTACTTCCGTTCTCTGGCCCATCTGTACTCCTTGAGTTCATCACCGAGCTATTCCTCACACTCAGCTCCCACACTCCATTCTCATAAGATGGAGGAAACCCAGGGACTTAGCTTCGGTGATGATGTAGCAGCAGAGATTTTAAAGACACCTTCAATCCTAGGCACCGATGGCAATTCAGCATCGGGTAGCCAATCTGAGGACCGGACGTCACTGACCACTTTGAAAAAAGAATGGCTTAAAACCACCCTACACGGGGCGATGATGACCGAGTATTTGCGGGCTAATATTGCCCCAAATGGCCTCATTGTCAACAACTTTCCCCGCCTCTTCTTGGATGACCCTGTCTTCAAAAAGGAATGGTCCCTAGTGTCATGGAAATGCACTAGGGACTTACTCATCCTAATTATAAATACTGCGAAAAGGATAGAAGACACCCTCCTTGTAAGAATACAAATAGCTGAGGGTAATTTGAAGACGGCAATTCAAACGACGATATACAAGTGTAAACTCACTGAAATTAATAACGAAATCAATGAGAACAAAGAGTTTCTGATGAAACAAAAAATCAGCAAATTACAAAAAGACATTCAAAGGTTCGACAAAGAAAAGGTCTACCCTTATCTTAAGGCTGACTTTACATCTACAAAAACAGGCTACTCCTCGGATGAGAGTGCAGCTAATTCAAGGAGGGGATCCTCCTCAAACAGTGATTCAAGTACAGGAAGTTGGGGGAGCAATAACTCGAGACGTATGGCACGTCCGGCATATCCCCACTACAATATGCCAGCCTACCAAGGTCCACCCATCTGGCACTTCCCGGGGTACCTACAGGGGCCACCGGGGTACCCACAAGGACCACCGCCATTGTTCCCTGGCAACAACCCACCTTTTTTAGGCAGAGGTTGGGGCAGAGGAAGAGGGCGAAGAAGAGGGAATGCCAAACAGGTACACTGGCAAGAACAGACTCAGAACTCTGTGGAAACAAGGAGCATGAACAGGGGGAAGAAAAACTAGTAGTCAATCTTTCCCCCAGGATCCTCACAGAGACTGAACTCAGAGTCCTGTGAAAAGACTTAGGTTATGTTCCGACTCCCAGAATTGACAGATTTCGAGACCAATGGGAAATCCACAGCTTCTTCCGGAAAGTGAGGCTGAATGCTTTTTTCAAAGACAGACCTAAACCGTGCAGTTACGACACGGGGTTACATAATCCATCACCTTTCACCCCCAATAGCAGCATGGTGCCTAATGAAATCTTAACCTTTGAGCAAGCTGTGCTCAAGGATTTAACACAGGACAGACCCGACGCTCCCTTTCACAATTTTTCTACAGCAGAATGGACAGCAGTAAGATCCTTGGCTGATGATCCCAACATAACCATCAAGCAGGCTGACAAAGGGGTGCAACTGTAATCATGTCTACCAGTGATTATGACACTGAGTGCCTACGTCAACTTAGTAACGACAGGTACTACACCCCCATCACTGAGAACCCCACTAAAAGACTTACCACCTTGATATCCACAATGGTTTTCACAGCGGAAACAGAAGGCTGGGTTAGCAAGAAAGAGGCAGACTTCCTGGTGACTAAAGATCCTAAAATGCCCTACTTTTACATTTTACCGAAAATACACAAGGGCGTTAGCCCAGTCCCAGGGAGACCCATCGTTTCCGGGATTGGCTCACTGTTGGAACCACTGTCTAAATTCTGCGACCACTTCCTCCAACCATTAGTTAAGGAGACACCCTCGTTCCTGCTGGACACCACTGACGTACTACGCCTAATAGAGGGGTTCCAACACCAGAATGAGATCAATTTTTTGGTCACCTTGGACGTGGAGGCATTGTACACGAATATCCCTCAACGCGCCACTCTAGAGGTGATTGAGGATGCCCTTGGCTACTCAGAATGGGATTCACCACCAGTCCCCTTCATCATGGAGTGTGCAACCCTTGCCCTTACTGAGAACTTTTTCGAGTATAACAACAAACTCTATCATCAAACACAGGGAACGTCCATGGGAAGCACATTCGCTCCTAGTGTGGCCTGTTTGTATGTGGCTGCTTTTGAAACAAGATTAATTTTTAACTCCAACAATCTCTACTCAGCCAACCTGATTTTGTGGAAGAGGTACATCGATGACATTCTGATTTTTTGGAAGGGAGACAGGACTAGTTGCGATGATTTTTGCATGTGGATTAACACCTTAAATCCCTACCTCAAATTCACCCACACAATTTCTGATTCAATTGTCCCCTTCCTGGACCTCAATATCAAACTTGCAGGAGGTCATTTGAGCACTACACTATACTAAAAACCTACTGACAGCAATAGTCTCTTACTGTTCAGCAGCCACCACCCCAGGGCCCTCAAAGAGAACCTGCCATTCGGCCAATTCCTCCGCATCAGGAGGAATTGTAGCTCAATTGAAGATTACAAATCAGAAGCCAACAATCTAGCAGCCAACCTGCATAAACGAGAGTATCCACGGCAAACAATAACACTTGCTATGAAGAGAGCAAGGAATAACAACAGAGAGGCCTTGCTAGAAAACAATCATAAAGGACCTACGGAGGCAATAACATGTGTTACCTCCTTCACACCTGATTCAAATAGGATCAGAAACATCATACGCAAACACTGGGGTATCCTCAACACGGGTGATCTACAACTCCCCATACCTAGGTTTGCGTTCAAACGCACCAACAACCTGAAGGACATACTAATACATACTAGACCTAAAACCAAGACTTCCCCCACACAGAGACTTCTGTGGGACCTTCCACCGGTCACTGGTCACTATCCTTGTGGCTCATGTGCTGTTTGTCCACTGACTAGACAAACCAAAGAGTTAACCTTTGCCAATAATTTCACCTGGAAACTGACCAAACACACTAATTGTAATACCACAAATTGCATTTACCTGATCTCCTGCCCCTGCAACCTCTACTATGTAGGCATGACCACCAGAACAGTCAAGACACGCATCACCGAACATAAAAGTAACATCAGTTGCCACAGAGTAACCACAAGACTGTACACACATTTTGAGACATCTAAACATGCCTGTGACACCCTGAGATGGGTGATATTGGAAGCACATACATCGATCACCCCAGGGGCACTTTTTAAGATTGAACAAAGATGGGTTCATCGTTTGGCCACAGATAAGCATGGCCTTAACGAAGACATTCCCTGGAGTACCCTGAACAGATCCTAACTGCAGCACACGTTCTACCTAGTTCAGGGCATTTCACCACACAGGGTTGGTTTTGGCTCTTATCAATACGGCTGCATCCAGTCTTGCTACGGAGATTCGGCCCCTGCCGACACGTTGCCTTTGGATTCGAACCCCAATCCCATTGGCCTACTACCTTGACCCTTTTAATTTACTCGCCGGGTTTAATATTGACTATTCAGCCAATTTTCGCCTAACCGCACTTGTGTTCTATGGTGTGCTAACCTGCCTCAACATGACACCACATTCGAGGCTTCATCCTTCTGTTTCCTGTAATTTGTATTCTTGTCCTAATTTGGTTCTCTTGCGGCTTTGACCAAGTACTTTACTGACCTCTCACGCCCATTTGCACCTTACAAGATGGCACCCATGGCGGTTCTCACTACACCGGTACTTGCAATATGGCCACCGCTACTTGTCTCTCTTTGAGGCGGGTTTCTCTCTAGTGTTCTGCCGCCTATGGAGATGAACCACAATGCGCGCCACTTCCGCGAGTATTTAGCTGCCACAATCGGGTGTGCATTTACCTCCCGGATCCGGCATTGCGGGGTAGGTCTTCCGCCACCAGGGCGCAACACTAACGTGAGTACCTATGCCTTCTCCACCCTCCGGGTGTCCCTCAGTGCTTTGTCTGTACAAGGTGAGCCTTTGAGGTCCTAGGCTATGATATCGTTTGTCAATATCAGCAGTACACCATCGACCTGGGGCATGATCGTCACGCATCTTTGCTTATGGTGGCGTTTTGCCGGCTCGTTGCCAGGCGGGCCGTACTGTGTGGCCGGCCTCTCGGGGCCGTTACGCGTTCTGTTCGTGGGTACCTACGGGCATAGCGCCACCCAGACCGTGATTGACGGACCCCGACGTGGGGCCCTGACTATGAGCCACCTCAGTCACTACCCTTGCCGCATCAGTCGCTGTGACTTCTATCCTGAACTCTGAGTGGGGACCCCTGCCTCCACCAATTTTTTATTAACTGTCCACATCTTTTGGCCCCTTCCATAGGACACTCGTTACCTTAACGTGTCCATTACATGCCGTGATTTGATGGGGCCAGTCGCGATTAGTTTATAGGTGAGTTGTTTGATCTCACCACTCTGCTACTACTTTTTAACCACATATTACCTATTCCACTTGGCACTACAGCTGCACTAATTGTGTTTGACCAATGTGGTGCGAGCATGGCTGATTCTGGCTAGGTCTCAGCCACCTTCACAATGTGAGGCTCACCTATGTTACGTGTGTACACATAGTGGTGTATTATAGGGGAGAACGATGGCGCGATTAAGCAACAATGTTATCTTGAATGAAATGATTTTCTCATTTGTCTTTATAGATTGGCCGCTGCATCGACAGGTACCACACCTTTTGGTGCACCTTATGGTAAAATTAGGTTAACACACCACATTGCCATTGTTTTTAGTGTAGACATATCACATTTTCACTAGGTCCTGAGGAATTGCCGCTAGATCCACCTGACTAATAGGCAAGAAACATGTTGACCGCATGAGATTGAGCGCAACACACTGCAGCATCATTGCAGAGAGTCGCCACTCCATTTTTTAATCAGGGTGGAAGGCAGGATCATTAAAATTATTTTGCCTGACTCTTCCATTTCCCTGTTTTAACTCACAAGGTCTACTTGACTTACACATCTGCACTTCTACACTCCCTAGGCCCCTTACACCCACTTCACCAAACGGCATGGAATAAAAGATCTCCGCCAAAGAGCCCCTGCATAGGGTGCCCGTCGGGTATTGCAGCGCCGACCCAAGGAGGAGCATGCCCGATGATGAAGCATGACACCCAGCGGGCTGGGTGTGTGAGGGCCCTCATTCCGAAAGGAAGGATTTCCCTTCCCTCCTTTCGTTAGATACCTGTGTTTTTCCTGCTTAGTATCTCGCCTTCCACCTTTCTCTCCCCCCTTAGGAACTGCATACCTATTTGTTTTGTACTTTGATCAGGGCACGTATGCTGGACCTTTCAAAAGCCCTCAGTCCCCCTTCCTTGATTGCAGATGAGGTATGCCGCAGAAGGAATCCCTTAACACCAAGTTTGGTCTGACCCCTGAGAAGTATCACCTGAGGTTCAGGGATAGCCAGAAGGAGGCACACCAGTCATAGGTTCATTTTGTGGATTCTTCGAGTAAGGCACTGAATGGTTAAATGAAGAGCAGCGAGGTGAATGATTATAATAGGCTTTATAAGTTGATGATGAAGGAGCACGTACTGAAAAGTTGTTTTACAGAGTTGCTCCAGCACCTAATTGATATCAATCTCACTGTGCTATGAGAGCCTGGGAAGGAAGCTGATGTCTGGATCAGCACTACAGTGACCAAAAAATTACCACAGTGAAGGTATTGGGGAGAACCACAAGAAAGGTCGACAGGTTCTCCACCAGCAAAAGGAAGTGGAAAAAGAGATAACCATAAGTAGTTCTCTAAAGCCCTCCAAAATAATTTCCATGGATGGGAGTCCAATTGCTCTTGTGACCATAGGAAGGGAAGTTTAGTGGAAAGAAACCCATTTGGCCTTTCCAGCTTCAGTGGTATGACTGACTCCAGTCACCACACAAAACGGGAGATGCCATTTGATAAAAAAAGAAGCAGCCTCAACAGGTGGGCCCAGACCAGGTATTTCCAGTGAAGTACTGGGGGAGGAGATTGATCCTGTCAGTTTTGAGAAAAGCGCAGATGCTATCCTAGTGTCTGTTGGTGACAAGGAGATTGTACCCAATACTCTCATGTCTGATAACACTAAAAAGAAGAGGCAGTGGACTACTATCAATGGGCAGAGGGTGGAGACTCTGAAAGACACAGGAGCTAGTATGACTACGGTTAGGTGGCATCTGGTGTCTTCAGGGCAAGTAATCCCTGATGTTGTCTGCCAGGCTGTGATAGCTCACAACTATGTAAGCTATTATCCTGTGGCATTGGTTCTTATGGAGTGGGCTGGGGTCTCTGGTTCTCAGAGAGTAGTTATAAGTCTAACAATGCCTGTAGATTGTCTGCTGGGGAATGACCTGGAGCATACCATCTGGAAGGAGTTGGTCAGGTCACATCTTGAGAAGTTAGGCTTGCCTGAGTGGATGCTAATGAGCACATGACAGCCCGAAGGGAGGAGCCAGAAGGACCTGGAGCCTGAAATAGTGGCCATTGTGCCTCCCAGAAGAGGAAAGCTAGGGGGTGTCTGAAACCCGCTCTGAAGTTTTCACGGTCCTGGTAGTAGTTGACCCCGAGTGGGAGGCCTCAGAACCTACAGGGGAACATATTTCTGCCCTAGTAGACCTGCCTGAGCTGGACATCCCAAGTATAGTTCTCCAAGGTACAGAGGGAGTGCCCCACTCATGAGGGCCTACTGTGGCAGGCCAAGTTCCTGAAAAATGGTGACACCTCTGGTGATCACATTTATTGGGAAAAGTGTTTCCTATACTGTGAGCCTAAGATCCCTGAGACTGGGTGAACCAGAGTGTTGGTGGTCCCAAAGTGATATAGGGCCTTCCTATTGGATTTGGCTCATGCCATACCCTTTGCAGGACATCTGGGGCAGGCCAAAATCTTAGATCATCTTGTCACCCACTTCTATTGGCCCCAGAGAAAGACCAAGTCAGATGCATTCTGTGGGTCCTGAGTGACTTGTCAGGCCAATGGCAAGTCAGGAGTGAAGAGCAAGTCTCCCCTTCAGCCTTTCCCCATCCATGGTGAGAGGGTGGGCATGGATGTTGTTGGGCCTCTGGAGCCCAAAACAGCCCTAGGGAACAGGTTCATCCTGGTCTTGGCTGACCATGCCACCCAGTATTCTGAAGCCAAAGCCCTGATGACAGTGACTGCACATGTGGTGGCCAGGGAACAAATGGGGATCTTTACCAGAGTGAGGTTTCCCAAGGAGGTAGTGTCTGACAGGGGTACCAACTTAATATCTGTCCACATGAAGGCCAGGTGGGATGAGTGTGGTGTTAACCTCCAGTTCTTAACACCCAACCACCCCAAGACAAATGGGCTTGTTAGAAGGTTCAACAAGACCCTGAAAGGTATGATTTTGGGTTTGTCAGAGTCCCTAAGGTGTACGTGGGATGTCCTGTTATCATGTCTATTGTTTCCCTATATTGAGGTAACTCAGACGGGAGTGGACTTCAATCCCTTTGAGCTTGTGTTTGGGTACTCTGTAAGTCTTGTCAGGGAGAGGTGGGAGCATGGGAGCATGCTTCTAAGTACCCCCCACAAGATGTTGTTAGTTAAATTCTAGCCATCAGAGCCAAGATAGGGTGCTACATGAAAGTGGCCACTGAGAATTCAGAGGCCAGCCAGAAATGATAAAGCAATAGTACGACCAGAAGGCTGCTCTTGTAGAGTGCCAACCTGGCCAGAAAGTGTGGATTATGGATCCATGGAACCTCGAGGGCTCCAGGAGTGGTGAAAAGGGAGTTGTCAGGTAAAGGGAAGAAACTGGGTGGCCACCTTCGTGGTGGACCTCCTTATATCCAGAAACCCTTTTAGAGCACTGCATGTCAACAGACTCAAGCCATACTTTGAGAGATGTGAGGTAAAAATAGTGATGGTGAAAGATGGTGGTGAAGAGGAAGAGAATGCACCCCTGCCTGACCTCTTGTATTCTAAAGAACAAGATGGTTCAGTGGAGGGAGTCATCCTCTCCCCCATACTGACAAAAGAGCAGCAGAGAGACTGTCACTAGTTATTGGTATAGTTCTCATCTCTTTTCTCACGTATCCAGCACTCACCAATCGGTATACCCATCTCATTTACACTGGGGACAGAATGCCTATCAAATATAAAATGTATAAACTATCTGAAAACATGGGAGCCAGCATTAAAGATGAGGTTTCCAAGATGCTGGGGTGATTGAGCCATCATGTAGTCCCTGGTCCAGCCCAGTAGTACTGGTACCCAAAGATGCCCCACCAGTAACCACCTCAGAAGTAGGGTTATGTGTCGATTACAGGGGCCACAGTTTAGCCACCAGGACTGATGTTCATCCAATCCTCAGAGATAATGAGCTTATTCACAGGTTTGAAGCTGCCAAGTTCCTCAGTACCTTTGATTTGACATCAGAGATTGCTCTAACTGTGAGCCCAAAGAGAGGTTAGCATTCTCCACACCAGAAGGGCACTTGCTGTTTAGAGTCATGCCCTTTGGATTGAAGAATGCCTCTGCCACCTTCCAAAGGTCAGTCTTGGCTGGTTGGAGAGCTTCAATGCCTCTTACCTGGATGACATTGCTATCTTCAGTTCCAACTGGGACGGCCATCTATACCACTGATAGAAGCAATTCAGTCCCTGCAACAGGCAAGCCTGGCTATCAAGGCCAGTAAGTGCCAGATAAGGCAGGGCACTGGGGTGTACCTAACCTACCAAGTTTGTGGAGGCCATGTACAATGTTTCCAGTCCAGGATTCAGACCATTATGTCCTGGTAACCTATCAAGACCCAGACCCAGGTGATGGCCTTTTTAGGCCTCACTGGGTATTACAGGAGATTTTTCAACGGATCCATATCCATTGATAAATCTCCTGTAATACCCAGTAACCATTATTGCCCCCATGACAGACCTGACTTTCAAGAAGCAGCCAAGAAGGTAATCTGGACAGAGGTGCACCAAAAGGCCTTGGACACTCTGAAGGAATCTATGTGTTCAGCACAAGTGTTCAAGACGCCTAACCTCAGTAAATAATTCCTTGTGCATGCAGATACTTCAGAGCATGGTATTGGGGCTGTTCTTTTGCAGTTGAATGAAGAGGACCTGGACCAACCTGTAGCCATTATCAGCAGGTGGCTAGTACCCAAGGAGCAAACATGGAATGCAATTCAGACAGAAGCATTGGAAGTGGTCTAGGCACTGAAGAAACTGAGACCATACCTATTTGAGGCTAATTTTCAGGTTCAGACAGACTACAGACCCTTCAGATGGCTGATACCGGGGGGGAAATCCTAAACTGATGAGGTGGTCCATCTGTCTACAGGATATGGACGTACTTGAATGACCACGCCAATGCTGATGGTCTTTCCAAGTATCTTAGTCTCAGCAATGGGAACTCCCATGGGTGTGTGGA
Source organism: Calotriton arnoldi (assembly GCA_963921515.1). NCBI lineage: Eukaryota > Metazoa > Chordata > Amphibia > Caudata > Salamandridae > Calotriton > Calotriton arnoldi. Next base: position 241,901 of record CAWUFW010005871.1, read on the forward strand.
GTTTTCCCCACCTTCTGCTGTGGGTGGCCCATATAGGAAATTACCTTCTTTTTCGTGGTGTTCCCCCAAATTTTTGCCTTTACTGTTTTTGTGGCCTATGGAACTCTATGCACTTTACCGCTGCATACCAGAGATAAAGTACCTGTGCTCCCCCTTACAACTTGATGAAATTGACGTACCCCTAAGTTCTACCCCTAACTGGCATATTTAACTTACCTATAAGTCTCTAGTATATGGCACAAACTGTACCCAGGGCCTGTAAGCTAAATGTCACTTGGGAGCAGCAGCACACATTGGGCCATCAACACCTGTGACAGTGCAAACATGACTGCAGGTCTAAAATTGTAGCCTAGCTGTTGTGGTTTTAATAAACTGCAAATTCGAACTGTCAAAATAACTCCTTTTTGCAGGCCTAAACCTTCCTTTTACATTTTACCAAGTCACCACTAAGTAGACCTTACTGCCTATAAGGCAGGGTGCACTATATTTAAAATTAAGATATGTAAATCTTTATTGTCAAACATCTCCTTACAGTGAAAAAGTCCAAAAGTTATTTTCACTGCAGTAAGGCTCGCTGTTTCAAAGGAAAACGCTGGGTTATTTTATTACATTTAATAATACTAATTTCGGTTAGGAAAAAAAATGTTCCCAGAGCAAGACAAAGGCTTTGGGGATCAGGAGGTGTTTCTGTTTCTCTGGCCGGATTACCATCTGGGCTGTACCCAAGAACCTGATTTACTTCAAAGAGCCCTACCATGTCACAGACAAATGTTATCTAACACGTGGGCAGAGCCTTTCTTTGTTACCCCAGTTACACAGCACCAATCCCAGTGGGAGATGAGTTGCCCCGGAATTTGTTTAGCGTGACCAAAGAGAAGGGGTTGCTCATATCCTTGGCCACACATCTGCTGTGTGCACTCAGGCACTGCACAGTGAATAAAAGGTCTTGCCATTTTTGATTTAGGCAGAGAGGGGCACTGTGACGTTATTTGCTGTAGGACACAAAATAAGTGCTGCAAAAGCAGGCAGGGTTACCCCTGGAAACTTTTACCCTGTTGGCAAGACCACTGGAATTATGCTGCAGGGGAGCACCAAATGATGTGAAAGGGTTGACAAATTATACGGCAAGAAATGGCGAATAATGCAGCATAATGCAGACAATTTGACATTATTTTGTCATTTTTTTCACATGGTAGTCTGGACAAAGATTTCACATTATTATTATCAGTTTTATGCCAAATGAAGCAATAAGCAAATGAAAGAAGGCCAGTCAACCTGTGCAAAGGCCTTTCCACTGTGTGGGGACACGTGTCGCCATGTTTGTAGTAACCTTTTATCCATTTGAGCTATAAACATTTTTTTTGTTAATTTCTCCAGATTCTGCAGCAGATGATGGTTTATATGGCAAATGCGGCAAAACCATAAATATGTGGAAAATATAATGGCCACAGAATTGCATAATGCCAGTGGTCCTGCCTGTTGGTTAGGGAGGGGACAGGAGTCACTCACACCCACAAACTGCTGCCAAGCATAACTGTGGCGCCTATAGTACCCTCCTCAGAATATTACTGGACCTGTGGAAGATCAGAAGAGGACTAAACCTGTTGTTTGAGGCCAGAGAATAGCCTAGAAGACTGGACCTGCTCTCTCTCTTGTACCTAGGATAAATAATTGCACTTCGAGGGTCAGTTGGCTTACCTCATGTTCAAGCAACACGGACACAACACGTTACAAGAGACCTTGCTGGCAACTGCTCAGCTGACCAGTTCGAACTGGACCAGCCCTTGACCCTGCTGGTGGCTTTTGCTGGAGTGAGTCTTGACCCCCAAGTGCTGTTCCCGAGGTCATGGGGCCCTTGGCTTTGTCAAAGCTTACTCCTCCTACCATTTCCTGAAACCTGGAACTTAGAAACCTTTTGGTTCCAAAGACCTCGGGAGGAGCCAGACAAAGCAGCTGCCAGACCATCTGAAGAATATGTGTTGTAACTGGGCTGAAGATCCAGTTTGTTCCTGCACTGAGCTTTTCCATAGCAGTGAATCTGATTCAAGAGGATTTCGGAGAGAATGCATCCAACCTCGTGGAGTCCTTTTTGGCTTCTGCCTGCATCCTTGCCCCATCAATAGAATCTGCGCTCCAAAAAAGTGACTAAGGGCCTGATTTAATTCTTGGCGGTAAGGATATTCCATTGCATCGGCAATGGAGAATACTTACCGCCAAGAATGTGGATCGCCTGCCGAATTTAGACGTGGGCGGACCTTGGTATAATCACAGCGGAGACTACTCCATCTCCGCTATGAGAAAGAACCTCTAACAGCCCTGTGGAGTAAGTGCCGTCGGATAGTCCTGTAATTCCACCCACCTAATTTAGATGGTTGGAAATAGAGGTCAGTTTTCACTGCCCGTCACCACCAGGATAACCTTGGTGGTAAGGGGCAGTGAAAACTGCTAAATGCTCCCCTCGCCATGGGAGAGGACTTCCATAGCAAGGGGAGCATTTCCTTTTTCTTTTTGAAAATAAAAAAGAATATAGTTTGGTGCAGGGGTCCGTCATTGCACCAAACTGTAAAAAGCATTGAAAGGAACCCCCGTGATGGTGGTTCCTACCAATGATTTAGAAATGACTGCCAGCTTGCTAAATATTTCTAAATTGGCAAGTGGAGCAGTCTTGGCCTGGCGGATGTTAAGTCCTCTGCCAGAAAAATGGAGATTACTCCTTCTGCCAAAATCAAAACCAGGCCCCAAGTCTGAAAATAGAAAACATCACTGCGCAGAGGCACCAAAAGAATCCAGCCGGCGAGGGACCTTTCTTTTGCGCGAAATTTAAATTTCTCCCACTCTGAGCTTTCCTGTCAAACGACAATGGCTTCACCCGGACCTCGTTCAGAGGCTACCCGACGTCATGGAGCACTCGTCCACCTCAGCCCGCTGAAGATTTTTGACTTCTATTTCAGAAACTAGGTCTCAAGGTAAAACTTCAAACAGGGTCGAACCTGCTTCCCATATGTGACCCGCGCTCCATCACGGTCGGCCTTAATTCACATTTAGGTACTGATTAAGCACAACCAGATAACAAGTGGTTTTTAGAGCTATTTTGACCCTTAAACTTTAAAAATGTATATATCCTATTCCCCCAAGCTCGTTTTGGATTTTTGTTGTGTTGTGTTTTGATTTTATTACTGTTTTGGTACACATTAACAATAAGCTAAGCCTGTCTGCTCTGTACCATAGCTATCAGGGGTTGAGCGCATGTTAATTTTAGTGACTTTAGAGATTCACCTAAACGAGGACTATGGTTATTACTTGAGGTAGGTACCCGTCAATCAATACTCCCAATTTCTTACTACATACATTAAAGATCTCTTTTTCTCACTCCTGGGAGACAACCGTGACCAGATAATGTCAAACAGAGTGCATCGAGTTGTACCACAGAGAGCTGAAGGCCTGACCAAGTCACACAACATACTGGCAAACTTCCACCGTTACCAAAGGAAAGAGTCCTGAAAGCGGGTAGAGAAAAGGAACAGATAAGTCACAATGGATTTGACAGCCATGTTTCCTGATTGCCACCGTTGCCGCCACTAGGGGACCATGGACTACAGCCCCCAAGCACCGCCACGGCTGCACGCCGCCCATGCGACGCGCCAGGAGGCGCTTAAAACCACCGCAGCGCGGGACGCGTGCGGGCGTGCCCGGGCCAAGGGCGAGCCAGTCTGCGCCCGTCCGCGACTGGCCGAGGCTGGGCTGGGCCACCCCCTTTGGTCTTTTTGAACTTTGTCCAACTCTGATCTTGTGACCTGTTGTAGAGGCTACCAGTGTGAACAGGGGGTTAGACTTCCTGCCCCATCCTACAACGTGGTCATTAACGCATCTGGTCGTAGCGGCAGGAGGTGGCTGCCCCTCTTTTTGCCCAACGGAGGAGTTAAGTGCTGTTGATCAAGGACCAGTCACATCACCCACAAGTAAGTGACATTGTTGGAAACTCAGCCTCAGGTGTGGGTGTTGGAGTGCTGGAGGACTGAAAATGGTCAAACGAAAGGCTGGTGGGTCAAAGGCCCCAGTTGAGCCAAGGGTCGTTACCAAACGGACCACAATAGATACCTTTCTGGCGCGAGCAGTGGGAGACCTGAATAAGGAGATAGATCAGGCCGAAAAGCGCTTATAACTGTGTGCACCGGGGCCTTGGCCAATGGGGGAAGGAGAAGCAATGGCATCTATAGCGAACCAGTCCCAGGGGTCACCCAAAGATAAGGAGTGCCAGAGCGAGAATCCCGTAGAGGATCGGGGGACCTCCGTTGTTCTCCAATCACAGCCTGAACAGTGAGGGGCAGAATCTATACGGACTATGAACTCAACACCATCCTCGCCTACCGTCATGCCTGTAGCAAAACATAAATGAAAGTCTAAGAACATTACTCATATAAACAAGACCCACCTGGTAGCATCAAAAGCCCCGGATCTGTTTAATTACCTTGATGACGTGGATAACGCCATTTGGAAACCATTTTGGGACAAATTAACTTGTATCTTTAACGAACTATTAGAACCGATAAAAGCGAAAATGGACAAACTGGAGGGAGGGCTGGAACGTGTTACTACCAGTTACAGTAACTTGCCTGGTATTTTCCATACACAGTCTTTGGGGGGCAAGGAGGTACAACCCAATCTCCCCAATACAATTGATCTCTATCCAATGGCGGGGCCTGGTGACCAACCCGCTACAAGTGTAGCATCAAGTGTAGCCCCTAGCCAGTCACGGTCAAACCTGATTCTCAATGTAGGGTTAGGACCCATTAATACAATTTCTATCCCGTCGTCCACAGAAACACAAAACCACGTAGCCCATAATGTAAATTACACACCTAACAACTGTACGTGGCTGTCCTGGCAAATGTCCCCCCACTAATAGATGGTACTAGGGAAACAGCAGAAGGCCTAAAGAATAAAGTGGTCCATTGGCTTAGCTCTAAACGCCTGTTCTCACCAACCAACGCAGATCAAATCCTACTCACATGAAGGGTAAGGTGGATAGGCCCACAAACGAAAATCTATGAGGGGGATTGCATTATTATTCATTTTTAAAACCCCTGTTTAGCTGGTAATATCCACGCGAAGGTAGCATTACAACCTGTGGCTGGCCGTAGCATGGTTATTCTACCTCTAGGGTTCTTTTACAGCCACTTAATAAACCATTACCACACCCAGGCCTACCCCCAAAGAGTACAGGCCCCAAGATCGGCTTATCCCTGCCCTCAGGCTATATCTTTGTCAAATAGGTTCCAACCATTAAGTACAATGGAAGACAACGATTGACTCAGTAGTGTTAAACATGTGGTAGACATTATAGCAGAGTATAATAGTAAGGAGGCGGCCAAGGCCCAGGAGTGCAATGTACCATCCAATGCCAATTATTGTGACCATGATAAAGCCATTAAGCTTAGCGGGGTGCTGCCCAAGCCAGGAAATAGTAATCATGACAATTATATGACCCGCAGTAAAGCAGCAACTATAACTTCAACCATGATTCTAACCAATGGGTCGGAGGGTGGTCTACATAGCTTTGCAACTTGGAATGTGAACAGGCTTATGAACAAATTAGGGAACCCTGATTGGCACAATTTTAAATCGACATATGAAATAATATGTTTACAAGAAACATGGTGCTCGAAACCTATATATGTAGATGGGTTCTCTTCATATTCCTTAGAGGCAACAGCATCACCTGCAGGGCAGGCTAAAGGGGGGCTGTTAACCCTCATTTCAAACAAAATCTCAGTTAAAGTTAAGAAGATTCTGAACCCTGATCCACTTTTTCAATTATTATGGCTGAAGAAAAACGGAGAGAAAGACCTGGTTATAATAAACTACTATAATAACATGTTTGATGCAACACATAGTAGGGGGGCGACGGCATTAGATCACCATTCAGAAACTTCCCTAAATGTTATACATACTAAATATATGTTACTATGGGCGGGGATTTTAACATACAAACCTGTGCTCTAGGTGATTCCCGGACATGTGGATGTACTAAGCAGGATGGGATGGTATATGACCATTTTTGCCACAATGAATATGGCGAAGCCTTGAATTCTATTATTACAAAATATGATCTTGAATTATTGAGGTGTGATTGTGATATAAATGGTGAAACCGTTCCAACATTTACGGGTCAGAATTCGATTTCTATCATTGACCATTTGCTGATATCAGCATCAGCAAACGCTCTGTGTGGTACGCCCAATACCATAACGGCACCCTTAAGCGACCACAAGTTGATCACAATACCACTATATCTTTGGAGTAAGAGGCACCATATTTTTCCGGTTGTAAATAATATCACTGCAAGCAGGCCTAATGGTATTAGAATTAAATGGGAAGGTGTTGACCCTACCATCATGTTGCAGAGAATTGTAGAAAAAAATACTGTGGAAATTGATTATTGCCTCCAGGAGGATATTGTTCCTAAGTCGATAGTTAAAATCTTTAGCCAAATTACCAGCTCCATCAACCTACTACTTACTCGCCACCCTACAAGGGCAGGGAAGAAGAATAAAGGATGATTTGACACCGCTTGAACTAAAACACTTCGGTTGCTGAAACATGCCCTGAAGAGGTGACCGCGGGACACCATGATAATCAAGACTCTGCGTAGCCAATATAAACATGCCAGGGATAACAGAATAAAATCACTGCAGAGTGACGCATGGAACAACCTTACTATTGCGGCAGAGAGCAAAAACTCCAAGCTATTCTGGGACACGGTGAATGCTCCATTTTTAAAAAAACAATGATAATCAAGAGTTCATGCATCTTGTCACCTGTGATAGATGGGTGGCACACTTTTCAGAAATTTTTAAAGACCATAGCGAGGAAGTAGTTAGGCCTATATGGAGGACGGGGGGAAGGGGGACTAGAAAACCTGGAAATTTCACTCGATTAAGTTAACCTGGCTATTAAAACTAGCGCAGGGGGACGGGCCCCTGTCCCAGATGGGGTGCCAGTCGATGTATTTAAATCTTCACCTGACCTTTGGGGGCTTATTCTGACCCGGGTCTTTAATGCAGCATCGTTACACTGTATCCCGCCTTCATGGGAGTCATTGACTATTATACCTATATATAAGAAGGGGGACAAAGGATGTCCATAAAACTATCGCCCGATCTCACTTTTAGATTCCTCACTAAAGGTCATGAGCAGAATACTATTGGTACGGTTGGAGGAATGGGTACAAGAAAACTCAATCCTGTCCCCGGCTCAGTATGGCTTTAGGAAGGAGAAGTGCACGGTCAAACAATGCATTAACCTGGAGCTCTTAATTGGTGAACACACAAGGGCTAAGGCGGGTAATTTATATTTATGTTTTGCTGATTTGAGCAGCGCTTTTGATCTGGTCGACCACAATCTATTGTGGGTACTGTTGATTTCCTTAGGCGCATCAAGACCGATCGTGGGGTTCCTCTCACGCCTCCATGAAAAATTACGGAGTCAGGTACGTTTTGGCCCCCAAGGAGAATGCACGCCACAATTTAAAGTATGGCGTGACATCCGTCAGGGGTGTGTGTTGGCTCCGTTACTTTTTTCACTCTTAATAATGAGATGGATAGCCATCTCAAGTCGATGCAGACTGATGCCCCCAAGGCTGGAGGACTTTCAATACCAGTACTGCTTTATGCAGATGACGCTGTACTCTTAGCTAGAACACCAGTAGGTCTGCAGAAACTGATGAACGCATTTGGCGAATTTATGACTGCAAGGAAAATGGTTATTAACAAAACCAAAACCTTCACTACAGCCTTTGGCCATTTACGCAAACCATGTAAAACCTTTTTTATCGACAGTTCACCAATCGCCTCAGTGAAATCCTTTTGTTATCTGGGTATTTTGCTTGCGAGCAATGGCTCATGGACTCAGCATGTATTAAATACCAGAGCCAAAATGGGCAAGGCCTCCCAGGGAATTTTCAGGTTTGCGTCCAAACTGGGTAGCCATCCTATCAAGGAAATGGTGGCTATATATAAAGCTAAGGTCGTGACAACCGGAACTTATGGAGCCGGTCTGTGGGCCCACGCTGATGCCCATGCCCTGCAACTTGAGGAAAATAACTTTCTCAAGAGGCTCCTATATTTACCACCCTGTGCTGCAAACACCGCAGTCCACAATGAGGTTAACTTACAATTCATAGAGGACATCCTTTTGGCTAAACCCTTGTCATTATGGATATCACTGTGGGCCAAGGATGAGGTTAGCTTTACTAGAAATATCCTAGATTGTCTAACTATGGATAAGGCCTTAAACATACCGTGGCTATTATACATTAACTCTCTTTTGGGCGAATTGTGTAACTTGTCCGTTTGGTCCGATATCACCCAGTTCACATCACTTAGCAAAAACAGGATAAGACACATTTTGTTCCAATCTAGGCTTGCCAAACGTGATCTGGACGAGGGGGAAAATCATTAGTGATATTCTATAAGACCCTGGACAAGGAAGTGGAGGCTAACCATTATTTGACATTTGTAAATATCATACAACACCGTTTTGTGCTGACTAGGTTGAGATGCGGTATTGTGCATCACCTAGTCGCTTTTCCACATATGAGGTCGTGCCCCTCAGATGCAACTTTGTGCCCTCGTGATGGCCACAGAAAACAAAGCACTTTTTATTATTCTGCAAATTGTATCAGAATTTGAGAACTCACTAGAAACCTATGTTTATCACCCAGAATATTCGAATGCATAAAAACGCCCTGATCTTTTTGGTGTCATTAGGCAGCCCACATGTGTGTTATAATGTTGCACTATTTATAATGAATGCTATCAAAATTAGGAAAGCATACCACAATAGCTAATGATGATGTACCTAAAGGTGTACGATAGGTTAGACTTTGATATGCTCATAATACTGACCTGTATTATCCACCCATTAGTCTATTTGTATACATTATTTTTAGCTGTGTTTTTAATCAAGGCTTTTACATAATATTTTATATGCAATATGGATTGTATTTTCCGTAAGCTACATGTATATGTATGATTTTAGCCATGTACTTTTATGGTTGTATTTTTTTATACACCCGAATAAAGTTTATGAATGAATGAATGACTGCCAGTTATTTCAGTACATTGTCCCCTCCACATTGGCCAGATGAAAACATTTCAGACAGACCGATAACAGACAAACTGAGGCAGTGTAAGAATCCTTACAGGTGGCTGTTTCCCTTAGGCATTGCCTTCAAGCTTAAAAAACACAAGATGCAAACGACCTCGAATCAGACAGTGGCAGCTAAAATTGTAGACATTCAGGTGGATGACCCAGCATCAATACTTCAAAACAGACGTCAGAGACATCAAGGAGAAATACGATCACACATGCTGAATGACAGATGCCACACCTGCCCTGTCTCAGAGGTGCAGGATCTACTGAAAAATACAAATAACTTTCCCTCCTAAGAGCTGTCTGTGGCTGCTCTATTTCAGCACCAAAATTCTATAAAGTACTTAACTGTCAGAAACAAAATGATGATAAGTTACATGGTAGACTTGTTGGGTCTGAACCTTGCAGGCTTTTGAAACCGGCTCAACAAGCCCCGCTACGTCAATCAGTCAACAACGAACCCTGGGTGCCATGCTTACAGGTTGGCTCTTGTCCAGCAAAGACAAAAGCAGCTCGTGGTGTCCCATTAATTTAAGTGAGTTCCAGGATCAGCCACATCAGTTTGTGTGACCAATGCCCACTGGAGTTGACGGGGGGGGGTCTCCCCACAAAGATGCCTTCCACAGCACTTTAAGATGATTATGACTCATTATTTAACAGTTTTGTTACAATGTTTTGTTGACTGAGGGAAGGGAGGGAAGATGTTGGCCACTCTCACACACAGAGGTATAATGAATGCCAAGCTAGGAATATGGATGCTGCTACTCAAAATTGCAATGCCATTGCTCTACAGAAGGGACTGGGACATCACATAAGATCTTTCCCAGGCTTTCAGATGGTGAAAATCCTGTCCTAAATGTAAAGGGGCAAAATGCACTGCACAAATGCTAAACAATATGGCAGTACATAGGGCAGGAGGATCATGATGTGGTGGGAATCCATGAGACACATTTAAAATGATCAGAGAAAAGGCAATTAAAGCACAAGCAATATGCACAATCTTTCTATTCCTGAGGTCTATCCCGACATAAAAGTACTGCTCTCCTCCTTCACAATTGCCTCCTCTTCACTGTGAGAAACATAAAGAAACATAAGTGGGTGGGTACCTCATGATTTAAGGACAACTGCAGGTAAAACAAATCACAATAGCAGTTATATATGGGCCTAAAACCAGCCAAGACGCTTTCATAAGCAGCACATTCGATCTGATAGCCAATTTGCCAGAAGGGGACATAATATTCTTGAGGGACTTTAATGTAGTTTGGGACCCCAAACTGGATAAAATTGATATTGAAACACTCAACCTAAGAATTGAACAGTCGGAAGCAAGTTTCCGCAGAAATCTGAAGACGTGGCTCTTTACACAGAGCTAGAAGCCCACCTGGTCCTGACTTTTCCTGACCTTGACAAAATTCTACTGCTTAGCGCGGGGACACTCCATCCGGAGTAACCAGGCACTCTATAAATTCTAAATTCATTCATTCATTCATACTCTGGAGCTTTCTCTAAAAAACCTAAAGGCAAATTGAGGGAACGAGAACTACAGGGTGCCTTGAGGGAACACCACAACACGCAACAAGATTACATATTTTTTCCCATGTTCACAGAACATATTTGAGAATAGACTACATTCTCATGAGCAGTCCACTTATATCCCATTTGGAAATGGCCATCTTTAGCGTAGTATAGATGTTTGCATTCTTACTTGTAGCTAAACCCGTTTGTTTGGGCGATTGTACTCTGTGCACTTTGCTTGTGCTAACCAGTGGTATATGCTTATGCTCTCCCTCTTAAACATGATAAAATTGACACATGCCTGATTGGCACACTTATTTACTTGTAAGCCACTAGCAAATGGTACAACATGTACCCAGTGCCTGTAAATTAAATGGCACTAGTAGACTGCAGCACTCATTGTGCAACCCACTAAAGTAGCACTATACAACATGTGTATGGGTTGGCCAGTGCAGTGTGGGTGAGCAGTTTTAAACTGCCATTTTATCCTGGCAAAATAAACTTCTTGCCAGGCCTAAACCTTTCCTTTTAATACTTGTAAGTCACTGGTAAGGTAGGCCCTTAAATGCCCACAGGACATGGTGCTTGGTTTTAAAAAGTTGGACATGTATATAAAAAGCTCTACATGTCCTGGCAGTGAAAAACCTCCAAAGTACTTTTTCACTGTAGCAAGGTTGGCACTTGAATAGGGAAACTTGGGTTACATTATAATACATTACAATGCTTAATTTCAGTTTGGGAATAGCTAGAAAAATGATTTAAGGGCTTATTTTAATAGTAATTTAAAATCTAACTTAATGGTAAAGTCTGATTTTATATTACGATTTTAAAAATGACACTTTAGAAAGTTGTCATTTTCCTTCCTAAGCCAAATGTGTCTTTCTGCCAGTGTCCAGGATAACCTGTTGATGCTCTTCTGTGGTGTTATGTGTATTGCTTCCAGACAGTGGACAAAAGGCTTGGGTGTGGAGAGGTGTTTTTCTTCTTTGAGCAGGATAGCCTGGGGGTTGTGACAGCTTCGTCCAGAGCTTCAAAAAGTGCCTACACTCTCACTATCAGATGTAGCTTATACTAGGACTGCCTCCCTTTGTCTTCCTAGTCAACTTGGCTCCAGGCCCAAAGGGGCAAAGACAACCCTAGAAATGGTTTCCAGTGACCACAAGGAAGGGTTTGCCCATTATCAGTCACACCTCTGGGTTCACACAGGGAGCTCTGAACATCAGAAGAAAGGTTCTGCCATGCTGGATTTAGGTAGAGGGTGACACTGTGTGATAGCTTGCATTAAAACACACAGGAATTGCTGCAAAAGGGGGCAAGGTCACCACAGGGAACTTTTACCCCATTGGCTAGGGAGGGGCCTGGAGCTTCCCCACCCACTGGCTGGTACTGTGTAAATATGTGTCAACCCCAGCACCCACCTCAGAACACGTCTGGACTTGTGGAGAGAAGAAGGAGGACAGCCCTGCTGTTTGAAGAACCTGAAAGAAGCCTGGACCTGCTTGCCTTGAACCCAGGACTCCAGAAGTGACTCTAGAGGCCTTTGCTGCAACTGCCTAACTGACCAGTTCCAATGGGTACTACCCTGGACCCTTGTCATGAGCCACCTACCTGGATCTCAGATGATTCAAATAGGGCAGCAAAGCTAGTTACTGAATCCTCCTGAGACTTGCCCTCAGTTTACAGGAGGAGACACTGCTCCGGTGGAAAATCCCAAGGGGAAGGGGGTTGGGATGGAGAGAGTATGTATAGTCAAAAAGTTGTGGCTTGTCTACTCAACAGCACCACTGCAGCAGGCATTCACACCAGTCTGATGAATGGTACCAGCAGATAGAGTATCTATAAACAAACAAATAATAAGGCTTTAGTCTAGTATTAACTCTATCTGTTAAGGTATCACCTCACGAAAACATTTCAAATCTCAACCAACCTTTAGTTTTGTTGTTTTGTTTTCATTTAGATTGTCAGTAGAGGCTCCTTTATCAAAATTTTCAAAACTGTAGTGAGTATGATTTCAGCATCAAACCCACAAGCAAATTTGGATGGGGTTAGCTGCACCCAAGTCCTTTCCGGCAGAGCCCTGCCAACAGTATGTACAAGTTGAACAAAAACACTGGTTACCTTTGTTTGCAGCACAATGTTGCAACTGAACTCAGCGCGTAGTAAAATCAAGTCTGTTAATGCATCTCTCCTTTTCTTCTTGCTCTTTTTTTCATCCAGGTGCGAGACTAATGTGGGATGTTCTTTGTGGTGAGGTCGTAGCGGGAGGATCAAGGGAGCTGCCAAGACAGAATCCTGGAAGCCGGGAAACAGGTAAGAGGCAGGCGAAGAGGCTAAGTGAAGGGGAGGAGTGTGGACGGTCTTTAAATAAGACTGCTTTAGAACGTTCATAAAGGTCACATTCTAATTGTTTGTAACAAGGAACAGGTGCAGATAATTAACTTTAAAAAAAAAAAAAAAATTATTGATTGGATTTCCAGCATTACAAACTGATGCAGAATAAAAAAGAGACAAACAACACAATTTCATAGAACAAATCTGTCCAATAGAACAATCAATTCATGAATACATGGATAAAGTGCTAGTGCGATGAAGATAAAATGCTAACACTAGAACCAAAAATATAGTGCAAATATCGCAAAAATATGAAAAAGAGTAGCAGCCATTGTCAATTACATCATTAGCAGCAACTTAATTTGCATCAGATTTGAATCGAAAGGGATAAAGTGGATATTAATAGAAAAGGTGAGTTCCCATCTACACGGAATAAGACCTGCATAGTAGAAAAGCTTTAAGAACATTAGGGGGTGTAAGTGCCATCAAGCAATTTAAAATAAGTTGTTAAAAAACCCTGACCAGGTCGCTGCAAATCTACGAAGGGACCCTATGCGTTTAGCATATGCTTCCTCCCAGATATATGTCTTAGCCATCTTCTCGTGCCAATGCTGAATCGAAGGTATCTTATCGGACTTCCAATTCTGAAGAATTAGGGACCTAGCCACTGCTGTAGCTATAGAGCAAAAATATTGCTGATACTTTGACAAGTGCTGAACCTCTATTGAACAACCAAATAGAACTAATTTAAGAGAAGAGATAATGTGGACTGATAGTGCTAATGATTGATTAAACCTTTGAAATACATCAGACCAAAATTGGTGTAGATCGCGACAATTAAAAAAAATATGGTTACAAGAACCTGTCTCTACATCCCCGCATCTAAAACAATACTCTGAGGAAGCCGGGAACATCTTATTCAGTCTTTTCAGCGTATAGTATGTTAGCCATCTTGACAAAAAGGCCATTCTTTTATAGATAGCAACTCGCAGCACTCTATGGCCTACTTCACATAAGGACTGCCATTCTTTTTTTGCTGACACTGCACCCAGTTTCTTTTAGTAGTTTAGAATAAAAGTTATTGATCACTTTCTGTTTCCCCAACTGCGATAAACGGGAATACCAATTACCGAGTCCAGTTAGGCCCTGAACATATAGTTGGCTTAAGATCCTAGAAGCTGCGTTATTGGTCATAACTTAGGGGCCTATTAAGATGGCGGTCAGAAAACCTCCCCGACCGCCATGGTAGCGGGAAAAGACCGCCCGCATGGACCGCGACATCACCGCCGGTCGAATTACGATGACCCGCGGTCGAAATACGACAGCGGCGGTCGGATCGCGGGCCTTAACATTGCGGCGGTTGCTGCTGCCCGCAGCACCGCTGCGATGTCCAAAGGAGCATGTCCTGCATTTCCCTGCACTGCGTGGCAGGCACTGCACAGTGCCTGCCACCTGGTACAGGGAAATGTCGGGGGGACCATGGGTACCCCCCCAGTGCACCCACACCCCTCAAACATTGGGGGCCCGCAACGGGCCCCCGGAAGACAATCTCCACATGCCTTTCCATGGCGGTTTGACCGCTGAGGAAAGGCTGGCTACCGCCGGCATCATAATCCTGCCGGCAGAGCCTGCTCTGCACCACCACCATTATCCCGGCCCTGCTCCGTCCGCCAGGCAGGAGTGCGGATGGCAACCGGCGGTAAAGCGGCGGTCGGAATTTCTCACCGCCGTGGTCACCACCGCCATCCTAATTTGACCAGCAGTTTTCTTGGTTGCGATCGCGGGCGGATGTCCACCGCCGGCCCGGCGAGCGCCACCGCCGGCCCGGCGGTGGACATCCGACCTCCATCGTAATAGACCCCTTAATTTGTTTTTAAAAAGCTTGATATTTGATTAAAGCTAAATGAAAGGGCTAAAAACCTAGGGCCCAGCTGCTGGGACAGCAACTCACTGGCAATCATGTTTGATACATTGAAAAAATCCCATAAGCATTCAAAGCCTGCCTCCTTCCATAATTGCAGGGACCGCCGAGAAAGCTGCAAGCCGAAAGCCTGGCAATCACCAATTTTTGAATATGAGTGATATCTAGGAATTTTATGTAATTTGAAAAATGCATGTAACGACAAACTAGATCAGATATTGTCTCGTGTCTAGATTTTTTGGGCAATTTTGGGGAACGAAGAAAAACGGTTGGTAGTTTAATTGCACTCTCAGCCAACATAGTATTTAGCATAACATTTTCAAATTTAGATGTTATCATTGGGAGCTGAACACAAAAATTCAATAATGCTGCCTGATAATACAGCTCAAAATTAGGGAGGGCGAGCCCCCCCTGAGTTGAATCTAATTGTAAAATTGCTAACAAAGGGGGTCATTATAATAGCGGGCTGATCGCCACCGACCGTATGGCGGTGGCGATCAGCCCACCAAAAGTCACCGCCAGCATGACTTTGCCCCCGCCACATTGAGATGGCGGGGGGGACCCCGGTGGACGGGAAGACCGTCCGCCGGTTTTCCGCCGGTTGACCAGTTGACCGGGCGGAAAAGGGGCTAGATATGGTGGTGGTGTCTGCTAGACACCGCCATCCATATTAGCATGGGTGCGGGAAGCAGCCTGCGGTGGCGATGCCGCCACGGAAAGGCATGCAGAGCTTGCTGTTGGGGGCCCGTGCGGGCCCCCAAGGTATTGGGGGTGGGGGGCACATGGGGGTACCTAGGTACTCCTCACATTGTCATGGACAAGGTGGCAGGCACCGCGCGGTGCCTGTCACCTTGCGCATGACAATGCACACAGTGCATTCCCAGCATTGTGGCGGGCGGTGCTGTGCACACCGCCCGCCACAATGCTGGGTATGGAGGATGCCACCACCACGGTGGCGGTGGCATCCTAATCGCCGGTGCGGGACCGCCGCACCACTGACGGCCGGTCCTTTAGCATAAATAGTTGATCATAAGGGTTAGTCACGAATAAGCCTAAATATCTAATAGGTTTGGAAACTGCCTGTTGAGGAAGAAAAGGAAGCGATACCGAAGGAGCATTAAACCAGAGCACCTCAGTCTTTGCTTGATTTAGCCTGTACCCACTATTCGTGTGAAAGCTGTTATTTCACCAACTGCGTTAAGGATATTAGATGACTCTGCTGATAAGTAAAGAATTATATCATCTGCAAATAATTTAATCTTTGGCATGGCCGCTAAAGGAGGCACTATCTGGAGATTATTACGAATTTTTATTGCCAAAGGTTCTATAAAAAGCGAGAGTAAAAGAGGGGACAGTGGGTATCCCTGTCTAGTCCCACGCCGGATCTTAACTACACCAGCCTCTTCTTTATTTACCAGAATTTTAGCTTCTGAACCTATATAAAGCTCCTTTAAAGTTTTAACCAACTGCTAAGGGAGACCGAATTTTTGCAATATAAAAAACAAAGCCTGCCAGTCAACAAGGTCAAATGCTTTTTCTGCATCAAGCATTAAGATCGCTGCCTTGACCTTGTTGACTGGCAGGTAATCGATTGCTTGCGTCAAGAAGTGTGTATTAGACGCCATAGATCTATGAGGTATAAAACCTGTCTGATCATGATGGACCACCTGTTGTGCACACGGAGCCAGCCTTGATGCCTAGATTTTCATTAATATTTTATAATCTACGTTTATTAGACTTATGGGGCGGTATGAGACGGGATCACTAGGATCCTTATCTTTCTTAAGAAAATAAAACACCACCGCTTCTTTAAAATTTTTAGATATAGGCTCACCGTTTTTTAATCAGATTATAAAATTTAGTGAGGAAGGGCAAAAGCAAGGGCTCAAGGTCTTAAAAACTTCAACGGGAATGCCATCATTACCTGCGACTTTAGCATTAGCTATAGTTTTTAATACATTACTAACTTCGATTTGTGAGATAGGTTTATCGAGGGAGGCGCTCATGCTCATTGAGATAGAGGGCAATTGTAGAGATTCAAAATATTGTATAAGTGAAGCTAGGCTAATATCCTGTGCCTCCTCATAAATAGTTTTAAAATGTCGCAGAAAAACTTTAGCAATTTTATCCTTTGGATCTACAACTATATCCGTATCTGGATCTCTTATCTAAGTGATTACATTTCGACTATTCTGGATTTTTGTGGCCCAGGCCAAATGTCGTCCTATATGTTGACTATCCTCATATAGTTTTTGTTTATAAGTCTTACTCCCCTTGACTGCCTGTAGATTAAAAAATTGCCTCAGCTTGTCTTTAGCTACTGCTAAGGGGCCGATTCCGATCTCGGCCGGTAGGGCTCCGAATCGGATCCGGCTTAACCGGATCCGATTCGGAGCCCTATTTCCCGACCGATTCGTACGTGCGTCCGGGCGAGCGAGTACGATGCGTGCGTGAAATCGCCGACCGACTCGTTTGCAGAACTCGACCGCTCTGACCGACTCGTTCTCAGAACCCGACCGCTCCGACCGACTCATTCGGACACGACTCGCACGCGCAATGGAGACGTTCCCCGGCCGGGTAAGTACGATGCGCACCTTGAGGAGTCTGACCGACTCGCGCAGTCCGGCTCCAAAGAGCAGTCGGAGCCGCACTTGGGGGGTCCGTGTCGGACCCCCTGTACGCGTAGCCGTGCGAGTCACACACAGGGGGGACCCATGGGTCCCCCCTACCTGTGCGTGTACGGCGCGAGTCGCTTCGATGCGTACCCGCTGTAGGGGGCGCCCTTGTTTGCCTCGCACCCATTGAGTCAATGGGAGCCCGCATACGCGTTGTACGACAGGCTCCCGTTGACTGCAATGGGAGTCCGACCGAGTCGAGTCCGATGTCATACGTGCGCATCGTACTCGTTCGGTCGGGCTGCTAGGGTCCGATTCGGTCGGAAATCTCTCCGGGTCCGGCTCGGTCGGAGAGAATTCCTGCCCGAATCGGAATCGGCCCCTTAGTCTTGAAGGTAAACCGATTTGTGGGGTTCTGACCTAGCTGTCTTTAAGCTAGCGCTAGCTTTTTCGACCGCTAACTGTAACGAAGTATCTCTTGGGATCGTAGTTTATTCGCCTCAGATGTATATGCTATTACCTGGCCTATGAAAGCTGCTTTAAAAGCCTCCCACACAGAAAACATAGGAGCAGAATTCTCATTGACTTCAAAGAAATGCTTGATAAAAAGCTGCATTACAGCAATTCATTCCACATCTTCAAGGAGGGATTTATCAAAATGCCACTGCTTGATATTTCTAGAACCGCCTTTCATTCATCTGAATTCTAATAGAAATAGCTGAATGATCGGAAAAGGAGTTAGAAATTATATCAGACTCCCCTCTGGATAGTAAGTTGTCAATTAAGAAAAAATCTATTTGGGAGGCGGTCTTGTGCCTAGAGGAATAGCAAGTATAGTGTGACTGCCCTGGATGACTTTGGCGCCTAGGATCCAGCGGTGCACAGACAAAATATCGAGTTTTTTATTTCGACCTACATTAATATCGAGTTTTAAATATCGTAGGGACAGAGTATCGACATCAAGAATATCGGTGACCAGAATATCGACCTGAAGGTAAGAAATATCGAGCATATTAGCAAGACCGGCGATAAAATTATCGCCGTTTTAGCGGCAGGAAACTGCCGCTAAAACGGCGATAATGGGCTTGCTAATATGCGTAGGTAATTCCAATAGAAGCCCAGGTTAGATGTGCAGGACATCTAACCTGGGCTTCTATTGAATTTCATAACGCATATTAGCAAGCCCATTATCGCCGCTTTAGCGGCAGTTTCCTGCCGCTAAAACGGCGATAATTTTATCGCCGGTCTTGCTAATATGCCCCATCGTTTTTTTTAATATCGAAGTTAGTAATATCGATAGCAAAAATATCGATGTTAATAATATCGATGTTTATGTTAGTGTTATGTATTTTAGTATGTATTTTATATGTATGTGTTCCACATGTTTTGTTTTGTATTTTTTTTTAAATATATGTATTAATTGTTTAGAAGTTAGTAATTTTTTTTTTAAGTAAATTTTGCGTTTTAGTACCGTAGCGGGTTGTGGGTTTATAGGGGAATAGGGTGGGAAGTAATTTAATTATAGTAAATTAATTCATAATTTTTAGAAATGATTAATTATTTTTAATTAAATTTTGCATTTTAGTTCTGTAGTGGGTTGTGGGTTTATAGGGGAATAGGGTGGGAAGTAATTTAATTGGAATTAAGTCATTATTAATTTTTATTTATTGGTATTGATAATTAATTTATTTTTAATTAATTATAAATAGGTAATTAATTTTTATTAATTGATTAATTGATAATTATATTATTTGTATTCATTTTTTATTGGAGCCGGTTGTGGGTTTACAGGGGAATAGGGTGGGAAGTAAATTAATTATAATAAATTAATTAATAATTGTTATTTTTTGGTATTGATAATTAATTTATTGTTTATTAATTATTAATTGGTAATTAATTTTTATTAATTAATTGATTGATAAATATATTAATTGTGTTAATTTAGTTTAGGAGCAGGTTGTGTGTTTATAGGGGAATAGGGTGGAAGTAATTTATTATAATTAAGTAATTATTTATTAATATTTATTGGTATTGATAATTCATTTATTGTTAATTAATTATTAATTGGTAATTAATTTTTATTAATTGATTAATTGATAATTATATTAATTGTGTTAAATTTTATGTGGAATGGGTTGTGTGTTTATTGGCGAATAGGGTGGGAAGTAATTTAAGGTTATTAAAGTAATTATTAATTTTAATTTATTGGTATTTATAATTAATTTATTGTTAATTTATTAATAAATCATTATTTAATTAAAAAATTATTTAATTGATAAGTATGGTATTTTTAACCCCTACGCTATCCAACACTTTCCCTACTCTTGCACTCTTTGGAGTGGGAATAGTACTTTTTACCCCTAACCTATCCAACACTTTCCCTACTGTTGCACTCTCTGGAGTTGGAATAGTAATTTTTACCCCTACTCTATCCAACACTTTCCCTACTGTTGCACTCACTGCAATGGGAATAGTAATTTTAAGCTTTTCGCTATCCAACACTTTCCCTACTGTTGCACTCTCTGGAGTGGGAATAGTAATGTTTACCCCTACGCTATCCAACACTTTCCCTACTGTTGCACTCTCTGGAGTTGGAATAGTAATTTTTACCACTACGCTATCCAACACTTTCCCTACTGTTGAACTCTCTGGAGTGGGAATAGTAATTTTTACCCCTACGCTATCCAACACTTTCCCTACTGTTGCACTCTCTGGAGTTGGAATGGGAATTTTTACCCCTACTCTATCCAACACTTTTCTTACTGTTGCACTTTCTGGAGTTGGAATAGCAATTATAACCCCTATGCTATCCAACACTTTCCCTACTGTTGCACTCTCTGGAGTGGGAATAGTAATTTTTACCTCTACGCTATCCAACACTTTCCCTACTGTTGCACTCACTGGAGTGGGAATAGTAATTTTTACCCCTACGCTATCCAACACTTTCCCTACTGTTGCACTCTCTGGAGTTGGAATAGTAATTTTTACCCTTATGCTATCCAACACTTTCCCTACTGTTGCACTCTCCGGAGTGGGAATAGCAATTTTTACCCCTACGCTATCCAACACTTTCCCTACTGTTGCACTCTCTGGAGGTGGAATAGTAATTTTTACCCCTACGCTATCCAACACTTTCCCTACTGTTGCACTCTTTGGAGTGGGAATAGTAATTTTTTTCTCTCCGCTATCCAATATTTTTCTGTATTGTTTTAGTTAATGTTGTGTATAATTTATTTTAAAAACATTAAAAATATTGTAGTTTTTTAATTTGTTATATATATTTTTTTATATTTTTATTTATATTATTTTTGTATGTGTATATATGTATTTATAATTTATAAAATGTTTTTAACAATTTATAAGTTATTAAAATAATTATTTATGAATATTATTAAGCAAGTATATATATTATATTTTATTATGTATATGTTTAATTTATTTTAACATTATGGGGCCGATTCCGATTTGGGCCGGAAATCTCCCCGACCGAGCCGGACCCGGGGAGATTTCTGACCGAATCGGACCCGTGCAGCCCGACCGAACGAGTACGATGCGTCCGTATGCTATCGTACTCGAGTCGGTCGGACTCCCATTGAAGTCAATGGGAGCCGGTCGTACAACGCGTACGCGGGCTCCCATTGCCTCAATGGGTACGAGGTGAACAGGGGCGCCCCCTACAGCGGGTACGCGGCAAAGTGACTCGTGCCGTACATGCACAGGTAGGGGGGACCCATGGGTCTCCCCTGTGTGCGACTCGCGCGGCTACACGTACAGGGGGGTCCGACACGGACCCCCCAAGTACGGCTCCGACTGCTCCTTCGAGCCGGACGGCGCGTGTCGGTCGGACTGCTCGCGGCGTGCATCGTACTTACCCGGCCGGGGAACGTCTCCATTGCGCGGTGCGAGTCGTGTCCGAGCGAGTCGGTCGGTGCGGTTCGACCCGGGAACGAGTCGGTCGGAGCGGTTGGGACGCCTGGACGAGTCGGTCGGCGATTTCCCATCGTACTCGCTCGCCGGACGCGCGTACGGATCGGTCGGGAAATAGGGCTCCGAATCGGATCCGGTTAAGCCAAATCCGATTCGGAGCCCTACCGGCCGAGATCGGAATCGGTCCCCAAATGTATTAGTTATTTTTAAACATTTTTAAATATTTTTAACTATGTTTCTTTTAATTATATGTATTATTTACTTTATTTTACATTATTTTTTAACATTTAAAAAAAACGATATTTTTTACAACGATATTTTTGACATCGATATTTTGTTCTCGATATTTTTGTACTTACCATGATGTAGATAGGATGTCGATATTTTTTACTTCAATATTTTTGTACCTCGATATTTTTGTAATCGATATTTTGTCAGTGATTCGGATTCAGCAGGGCAAAATCTTGTTTCATCCTATTGATCAACTTAGTTGATTTAGGTTTCAAGTGCTTCTTGGCTCGATTTGGAGTGTCTAGACGGAAATCCTGAATAAAATTTAATTCTCCCCCCCAAAATTATTGAACCCTCAGAAACAGGCAATAAATCATAGACGTGGAGCAAAGCCGAAGTGTCATCGAATATAGGACCATAATAATTCAAGAGATCAAAAAATGCACCTCTAAGCTTAATTTTTAAATAAATCTATCGGCCTTGAGCATCTCGACTAACTTTTAGCACTTCACAGTTACAATTATTAGAAAATATAAAAGCCACCCCACGAACAGACATACTTGCAGAAGCAGAATAAGCTTGATTATACCCCTTAGGAAGAATCAATTTAGGTGTATTTGACTTAAGATGAGTTTCCTGAATGAACAGAACCTATGGAGAAAAGGAGAGCAACCAAGGGGCCCATTATGATATCGAGCAGATCGCCAGGCCGGCCAGATGCTCCCGTTTCACCCCGCCATATTAGTATGGCGGGGGGCACAGCGGCGGACGGTAATACCGTCTGCCGCTTTTCCGCCTGTCGGATCCCCAGCCGGGCGTAAAAAGGACCTCAATATGGTGGCGGTGCCTTGCAGGCACCGCCATCCATATTAGGATGTGCAATTACAAAGGCCTTTCCAGTGCGGCGATGCCGCAACGGAAAGGCATGCGGGAATAGCCTTGGGGGCCCGTTACGGGCCCCGGGGGGCTGGGGGGGGGGGGGCTGCACTTGTACCCCCCTTCATTGACATACACAAGGTGGCAGGCACCGCGCGGTGCCTGTCATGTTGTGCATGCCAATGCACAACATGCCTTTTTAACATTGTGGCGGGTGCTGCTTACAGCACCGCCCGCGACAATGTTAAATATGCGGAATGCGACCGCCAGGGTGGCGGTCGCATCCTAATAGGCACAGCGGGACCGCCGCTCCTCTGGTGGTCGGTCCCGTGTACCGTTACGGTGGCGGGCGGACTTCGTAATAGACCCCTAAGTCTGCATTGTGCTCACTTTTCTTGAATTCAACAATCCATCCGCGTTATACTCAATTATTTCGATGCTATCCATTTGTTATGAGAATAACAACTTTCATCGCACAAAAGACACATGAGCTTAAATATAGAAAACCAAAAAAAGCACACCCAAGTATAAAAAAAAAACTTTGATACACTTGTTTTTTTCTGCTACCCCGTTCCCAACCCCCACCTAACCCATCCTGCCCATCCACGTGGCGGGAGTCCCCCTTGCATCATGCCACGTGGGATCCCTATCTGAAAGGATGCCATGGAATTGCATCCTAGCCTGTCAAAATCCCCTCCCCCCAACCACCACCCGATCCCCCGTCAGCAGCCTTGAAAAGGCGCGGCCTCCCCGCAGAAGGAAAGAAAAGAGAAGAGAGAGAAAAAAAAAAGAAAAGGGTTCATTCAAATCCTAAATAAATCTTTAGTTTCTAATTGATTTTAGGAAATCCTGGGATTCAGAAAGAACATTTAAGATCTTGAATTGTCCTTTCCAAAGAACCTTGAGTTTTGTGGAGTGAACTAAGGAGGCCTGTGTGCCTATCGACCTAAATTCGACGGTTTGTTGTTGAAATGCCTTTCTCCGCCTAGCTGAAGTCACAGAAAGATCAGAGAAAATCTTCAAGGAAACGTTTTGAAGGACTGTAAATGTTTTCTGCTGGATTGCCCTTGCAAGAGCTTGTTCCCTGATCCGGAAGTCCAAAAAGTTGACCAAGATGGTTCGTGGATATTTAGCCCCTGGTGACTGAAAAGGATAATCTATGTGCCCGCATAATTGTCAAATCCTCGGGGGTGGATGGTAAAATGTGATCTTTGATCAACATATTGATGATCTGAAGAACTGACTGTATTTGACCCTGGGATTTGCTCCCTTCCGGAATTCCCGTAAATCTAAGATTGGAGCGTCTTGTGTGATTCTCCAGTGATTCTAATTTCATCTCCAATTCTGCGATTTTTGCAAATTTAGGTATCGAACGTGATTGTAGAAGCGCTAGTTTGTCTGAGATTCTTTGCTCTGCTGCCTGTAACTGTTTTGTAAGTACCAGCAAGGTTTGCTCCATCTTAGTAAGTCTTTGATTTAATAACTCCATGTCCAAAGCTTTCTGTGCCTTTAGGCCGTGAATCTCCATCAGAATTGTATCAAGCACCTTTTTAACAGACTCTGGCAGAAGGTCCTGCGGCGCACTGGAATTTTTAAGGCAGGATGCTTGCGAAAGAGCATAAGTTCAAGAGTAGCAATTACTTGAGAGCTGAAGCTCTGTCCTGCAGAGGGCCCAGAAGAAAGTTCATCTGAGATTGTGAGGACAGCTGGAGCTCTACAGTTTGGCTTCTCTCGCTCATTTCTAGAGTTGCCCTCTTCAGGTGTTAACGGCGTTGATCCAGCTGATGTCATATTGCCGTAGGAGTTGCCTGACAATAACCCCATTCTGGCTTCAGCATGGCCCTCCTCACTGGCAAGCACAAGCCCCAAAGTTTTGGAATAGGGGAAAAGTTTTAACTTTTTGAGGAGGCCGGTTCTTTTCATTTTTATGGAGCTCCACGTTTGTCGTCAGTAGAGCTAGAGCTGGAGAAGGAGTTAAGTTCTCTGAGCCGCTAGAAATTGAAAAGGAGGTACGTGCTGCTTCTGCTTGGGCCTCCGCCATGCTCAGCTTGTGAGAGAGTGAACCACCAACTACACCCTTGCCCTCCTCTTCCAGTGTCTAGCCAGGATTGAAAGGGAAAACGGAAGCGACTGCTGAGGTCTCCATCTGTTTATCTCGCCATCCGGCAACTCTGCTTTGAGAGGCTGTCTTGCATTGTTTAGGGGGAACAGGAGGGACTGGTGAAGCAATTTTAGTGCGAAGTTGTCGCATTACAGTAGGGTGCATATAATGTTAGTGAAAGGAAACAAAATTAATATACTGTCAATGAATATAATAAATAAATGTAAATCACCTACACAACCGACTAATAACAAGCAAGGCCCCCTGTTAAAAAAGAAGCAGTGAGGTGCACATACCTTGCGGGTCGCCTTGCCGCCCCCTTTTTTAAAAAAACAGTCACAGGAATTCCTTTTTCAATCCGAATAGTCACAGGCATTCCCAATGGGCAGCAGAGCAATCCAAGCTCCACTGCCTGAATGAGAGCTGGTCAACCCTCTAGACAGCAGAGACGCAGTGGCGGCTGGTATTAACGGGCGAAGGGGGCGTTGCTCTCCCAGTGTCGGGGAGTAGAGAAAAGGGAGAAAAGAAGCAGCTTTAAGTGTTCACTGCTTGGTGCTCCACTTCTCCCCTGAGAAACAATTTTATATCTTTTTTTGTGAGGTTGGGACGAGAGTCCTCCGACGCATGTGCTGAGCTGGGCGAGGAATTCCTCGCCCTTGAGGCACAAGCGAGGAGAGTGACATCAGCCTAAGGGGAGTGGCTGCACAAAGCAGCAGTGAATAGGCTTCAAATGGGGCGCTTCTGACGTGGCCCAGGGTGTGGTCAGCAGAGCGTCATTCACATTAAGGGGAAGGGGTGAGGCTGGCCGACAGCAACACAGTGCAGTGGGTGGCAACGATTGCAGCACTCCTTTCGCCTCCGTACTGTTAGGCCTTTTAATTGGATAATGTACGCTTATCTGGGGGCGTGAGTTATAATTGAGTTCGGCTGTTCCTATTTCCGGGATTATCAGCACACTGTAGGTGTGCTGTAGTGTACGTGTTGGCTCTTTATGGCGCACGACGGACACCATCAAACTGCTCCCGAGCTAAAGTGACACTACAGGCACCAGTTGGAATTGAAAAAGAAAGGCGCCTGCATCCACGGTAAAAACAAGTGCACAGCAGGTTTGTTTTTTCCAGTTACTAAGAGCTGAATTGAGGGTGTAGGGGTGTGTATTTGTTCTCTGCCTGTTGTGTGTCCCCGCATCGCTGCTGTCTGTATTTATCTTTGTGTGTCTGACACTGTACGTCTGTTGATCTGCACGTACACGTGTCTGTGTGTCTATGGATGTCTGTGTGTCTATGTGTGCCATTGTGTTTATTTTCTATTTAGAGAGGTGTTTGGAATTTGTTCATTTGAGGTTTTGGCCCCTGTGCACATACATGTCAGCAGATTTTCTGCTCTGCATACATGTATGATCTAAGTCTTCACGTCTGCACATATCTTGTTATCTTTATTTGCTTAGTATACAAAAATCAAACATACAGTCTTTATCAGTGCTTGTCTTTAATGACGTCTTCTGTGATAAAGCGAACAATGCAGGGTGATAGTGAATGTTCAGTGACGCTTCAAATCCCTCCACAGTTCTGATCATTCCAAACTGCATGCGCGTTTTAATGTCGCATATTCTTTAATAATAGAGTCTCAAGGCAATGACTCAAACGAGTTCATTTCTATTGGCATCAAAATGGGAGAGATGATGTATATCACCTATCAGTACTTCAGTCCTCCCGCCCATTAATGACACCATATATTCATAAAGTGGGGGCTGCAATTAAATATAACATACATGCTTTAGTGCTTCCGTCATTACTGATATCTTTTTTGCAGCCAACGCACCCCTCCACCCTCCCCGTCAATGTAATTTTCAAGGGGCTAATTTGCATTTTACCCGAGGTCCGACTCCTAAATGAGGTTTATTGCCCAGTTCCAAATAGTTCAGCTATCAGCCCTTCCTTTACAAACCCTGACGGACAGGAGGCGCTACCCTCTTCAGTACTTATGACATGACAATTTTTAAAGCGCACGTTCACCCAGAAGGGTGTCCTGGCACTCGGAAAGAGATGTTTATTGTTCTCCAAACTCAAGGGCACTCCTTTTATTGACCTCAAAGGGATGAAGGCCGAGTGGGCCCACCAAAATCAGAGCTTGTGACCTTGGGCTAAAACACAGGTCCGTGCAGTGGATGCATTAACCCACTGTGCCACTATGACCCCATTGCCATGTGCTGAATAAAAATGTCCATTTGAACACACTAAATAAAGACAGTGAAAATATAAGTGCATTTTTCTTGGGTTCATGCCAACGGGACAAACTGCATCAAACTGCCATGTCTTGCATTTGTTTATTTACTTACAGCATTCCTGGTTGTTTAGAAGGCAATCTGTTCGAAATAGGTATGTAGTTCCTCTCCCTCACACAACTCCCCTTGGTTTCTCTCCCTCACACAGCTCCTCTTGGTTTCACTCCCTCACCCAACTCCCCTTGGCTCTCTCATTCAGAATGTTGTAGTGAAGTCACTGTTGCACTTTTTTTTTAAATGATGTTTCTTGCATGAAAACAGAAAATTAATTTAAGGAAATAGTGTCATCATATTGATGTACAGCACTGCACAGTCAATGAATGTATTTATTGTATAGTTAAAACCATTACAAGTGTATCAGTGTGTTCAAAAGTTAATATGGGCAAATGATAACATCAGCATATGCAAAGATTGTCCTCTATAGCTCATAAAAATTGGCAATTTCTTAAATGATAAATAATTCAATTGTATTGCTTTATTAACCTTCCTGCTTCCTCAAATTTGCTTGAAAATGCACCATTTATCCACTCTTTTTTCAAATATTTCTTGGGGGGCGAACCCCCCCGAACCCACCGTAGGTTGTTCGGGCTCGCTCCCTACGCTCGCTGCAGTGCATTACGGCAATAATTTTACGCCTCACCACTTTCAAATGTCACCAGCCGCCACTGCAGAGACAGAGACTGAACCTCGGCAAAACCTAAACTGCAGCTCCCGAGGCTTTTTAGCCATGCCGCAAGCTCCTTCTGCCTTTGTACCCCATGAACACACAGCTAAACCTCCGCAGACCTAGGCGGCAGCTCCCAAGCTCTTTTAGCCTTGCCACCGGCTCAGCTTTTCAGATTCATCTCCACATTACGATTGCGCCTTCAACACCACTGGAGCTCTGCGTGTGAGGCAAAATGCCAGCGTCTGCCGGAGAAAGGGGGCGGATCGGGAAGCCGATTTCACAGACATCAGTAGCAGGACATGGGGCAGCCGCTGCCGACTCCTTCAGGTGCAGATAATTAACTTGATGAGGCTGCCTTCTAGAAGGTGCTTCAAAATGTTCACAAAGTTTATGTTCTAATTGCTTATTGCAAGGAACAGGTGCAGATGATTAATTTGATGAGGCTGTCTTCTAGAAGGTGTTTTAGAATGTTCACAAAGGTCGCGTTCTATTTGCTTACAACAAGGAACAGGTGCAGATGATTAATTTGATGAGGCTGTCTTCTAGAAGGTGTTTTAGAATGTTCACAAAGGTCCCATTCTAATTGCTTATAGCAAGGAACAAGTGCAGGGGAATAATTTGATGAGAGCTGTCTTCTTGAAGGTTCAGGTTGAGATCATCTAGCCGGTTGCGTGGTGCTTATTCTAGTGGATTTTCTAGATGTTTCCGTGTCGCCTGAAACCTGACCTTGCATATGCATGGTAAACATTTGTAAAAGCTATTAAGCCTTTTTAAACAAACCGGGTAACACCAGCTGCAGCTAGCTATTACCAAAAGCATGTAATATGGTCAAAAGTCAGGGTACAATACATTTGTTTATTCATAAGTATTGTGAGGAATGATATGAGTCATGCCAGTATATTGTGATAGTCTAACAAGGTGAGCTGTGGCAGGAATCCTGACAGTCACCCCTCCTAAAGGCAGTCTCACAGGTTGTGGTTTGGACGAGTCAATCAATCAATCAGTGTTTGTTAAGCGCGACTACTTACCCGTGAGCGTCTCAAGGCACCGGGGGGGCTGTAGGTCCTGATCGGTGCTGAGGTTCAGTCAAAGAGCCAGGTCTTGAGATTCTTCCTGAATTGGGTCAGCGACGGGGATAGCCTGAGGTGGAGAGGCACAGTGTTCCAGGTTTTGGTGGTGAGGTAGGAGATGGATCTTCCTCTGTTCCTGGTCTTGCGGATCCGAGGGACGGTGGCAAGGGCCAGTTCGGTGGAGTAGAGGTGTTTGGTGGGTTCGTGGAATGAGAGGCGGTGGTTCAGGTATGCTGGTCCAGCGCCATGGAGGGCTTTGCAGGCGTGTGTGAGGAGCTTGAAGTTGACTTGGAGCCAGTGGAATTTTCGCAGGTGTTCGGAGATGCGGCTGCAGCGGGGTATGTTGAGGACAAGTCTGGCTGTGGCGTTCTGAACGTTCTGTAGTTTCCCAAGGAGTGTCTGGGTGACGCCTGCATAGAATGCATTGCCGTAGCTGAGTCGGCTGCTGATGAGTGCGTGGGTGATCATCTTTCTGGCCTCAGTGGGGATCTGAAGTCTTTCGAAGCAGGCGAAGAGTGTAGAAGCATGATGAGGAGATGCATTGGTCTGGTGGGTCATCGTGGGCGGGCCACCAGGAGTCTTACCAAATGGAGGTGCTGGGACCCAGAATGAGGACTTCAGTCTTGTTTGAGTTGTGCTTGAGGCAGCTGTCTTTTTGACTGGGAAGGGGAACAGGCAGATGGGTCTGAAATTGTTGAGGTCTGTCGGGTCGGCGGACGGTTTCTTCAGCAGGGGGTTGATCTCTGCGTGTTTCCAGTCATTGGGGAAGGTGGCAGTCTTGATGGAGCAGTTGATGGTGTGGCATGACGCGGGGGCGATGGAGGTGGTGGCTCTGTGGAAGATGTGGTGAGGTCAGGGGTCGGAGGGTGCTCTGGAGTGAATGCTCTTCATGATCTTGGGAGTGTCGTCTGTGGTGAGCGGGGTCCAGTTGAGCAGGATCAGTGCGTGCTGCGGTATTGGCGTCTGTGGATGTCGGTGGTGTGGTTGTGCTGCAGGTAGCACTGAGATGTTCTTTGGTGACCTTGTTCCAGTTACGGCAGGGGTGGTGGGTGCGGTGGTGTACAGTGGGTTTGGTGAAGGCAAAATGAATGCGGTGGTAGTCGGTCCAGAGGAGTTCAGAGGTGTGGCTGTAGGTGATGTTTTCGCTGGTGGAGAAGACGGGGTTGAGTGTGTGTCCCACTGTGTGGGTCGTAGAAGTGACAAGCTGCTTGAGTCCAATGTTGGGGAGGTTCTCTTGAAGGGATGCAGTGTTCTGGTAGTTGGGGTTGTCCAGGTGGAAGTTGAGGTCGACGAGTAGGATGTAATCAGTAGATGCAAGAGCCTAAGGTGCGATGAAGTAGATGATGCAGGTCATACTTTAGATCTTATTCTCACCAACACACCTCACATACACTCCGAACCCCCCATACCAGTGATTTGGTCTGACAACTCATTGATCAACTTCCAGATTAATAGTACTCTACTGATTGGCACTCCAATCCCTCCCACTGGGAATACTAAGAGACAATGGCATAAAATTTCAGAAGACGCGTTCTCAAAGCAGTTCATACCGCCTACTTTTGATAAGCCTGGGGATATTAATACAAAGCTTAACAAACTCCATCAAGCTATAATGGCAGCTATAGACATTTTGGTCCCACTCAAGATACAGCAGTCCAACTCCCAAAGAAAGTATGCAGTCTGGTTCACTCCGGAACTATGTAGGGAGAAATCCAAGTGTAAAAAATTGGAAACAATTTGGCGAAAAACTCAATCGCAGGCAGAGAAAGAAACATTTAAAATGGCTGTAACTTCCTACTATAAAAACATTAAGATAACACGGAAAGGATATATCTCCACGCAATTAAGCCAAGTGGGCAATTCTACTAAGGAACTCTATAAAATGTTTAAATCATTTACATCCCCAATTGCCTGCGCCAATTCAATCCCTGTCTCTCAAGTTTTATGTGACAACATCTCCAATTTCTTAAAGAAAAAATTGACAAAATCTATGACAAATTTCCTAGGGACTCCAGTACTTCAGACAACTCCATCCCATCTTTTACAGTTCCCAGAAAGAAAGACGCCGTCTTAGCAGGCTTTCCACCCCTGCAGGTTTCTAAAGTCGAAGAGATGCTAAAAATGGCTAAGTCAGGTTCCCCTATTGACATTATGCCAGTCAGAGTGTTCTCCCTACTAGCCAAGCATCTCGCCCCTTCAATCTGCACCTTATTAAACCACTCCCTGAATGACTGGAAAGTGCCCCATGTATGGAAAGCAGCTCAAGTACTTCCGATTTGTAAAAAGGTCAATGCTCCTTCTACAGAGCAATCTAACTATCGCCCCATTTCACTCCTTCCGCTCATGAGCAAACTTCTTGAAGGATATATCAATTCGAAGCTCATGGAACATATTGAAATCCAAGTATGTCTTGACCCCTCACAGTCTGGTTTTAGACCAAAATACTCTACTGAATCTACCATTATAGGTGTCAAGGACTTTATTAAACTTTCTCTAGATAATAACAAGGCAGTACCATTAGTGCTGCTGGACTTGTCTGCAGCCTTCGAGACTGTAGCCCACTATAAGCTACTGCAAAGATTCATTGAAATTGGTATGGTGGGGCCGGAACTTCAATGGCTTTCAAGCTTTTTAGAGCAGCGCACACAGACTGTTAATTTGGGTCCTTTCCGCTCCTGTGCTAGATCCCTTACGAAGGGGGTACCGAAGGGCTCGTGCCTTAGTCCCATACTATTTAATATATATGTGGCCCCCCTTGCAAATATCATTAGAGATCATGGATTCGTTCCCTTTTTGTATGCGGACGATACCCAACTTCTTCTTTCGTTAGGTAATAATTCGGTGGCGACAAAACAGCTCTTTGCTGAAGGTACGCAAGCTATTTCTGACTGGATGACAGAGAATTTTCTCCAGTTGAATGCCGATAAAACTGAATTACTTCTGTTCAGCAAAGCACAAATTTATTGGTGTCCATCAGAATTAGGCCCCGCTCCCACCCCTACAACCAAGGCAAAAAACCTGGGAGTTTATCTGGACCACTCCTTATCTATGAAAGATCAAGTTGCAACCACTTCAGGCACCTGCATTTATATGCTGAAGCTTTGTACGGAGAGTGTTCCATCTTTTCCCCCTATCAGTACGAAAGACCCTGATGCAAGCTCTGGTAGTCAGTCGACTCGCCTACTGTAATGCACTTTTGGCAGCTGCAAACGATACTTTGCTGAATAGGTTGCAAGTAGTCCAGAACACGGCAGCGCTCCTGGCCCTCAATATGCCTCTTAGAACTGCATCTCTACCACTATTGAGACGCCTCCATTGGCTCCCCATCCGTGAAAGAATCAAGTTTAAAATCTGCTGCTTGGTCCGTAAAACAATCAATGATAGGGGTCCTAGGTACCTGGCGGAAAAACCCGTCCATTACCTACCAAGCAGATCTCTGCGCTCTGGAGAGAAGGCTCTGCTAGTGGTCTCTCGGTTTAACAAACTACGTGCCGGTGGCAAAACCTTCTCCTACTTGGCCCCTCAATACTGGAACTCGCTTCCCGTCCCCTTACGCAAGTGCCTGAATTTTCTCAAGTTCAGGAAACTTCTGAAAATGAAACTTTTTAACAACTGATCGCCTGCTCCCACCTCTGTCCCTCTGTCGATAGCGTGGAGATACCCCTCCGGGGGTGATTCCTGAACTCTACAAATCCTTCATTTGTGGTGTCGGTGAAGGGCGGGTGGGGGCCAGGTGGTCTGCAGACGAGGGTGCTGCGTAGGGTGGTGTTGGGGTTGGTCTGGACCTGGAAGTGAAGATGTTCCATGGTTGTCGTTGGGTTGTCCGAGTGGGTGGTCAGGCGGAGGGAGTTCTTGTCGACGATGGTGATGCCTCCTCCTGGTCAGTCGGTGCGGTCCTTGCAGGTGATTTTGTAGCCATCGGGGATGGCTGTGGAGATGTCCGGGTCCGAGCTGGGGTTTGCCCAGGTTTCCGTGAGGAAGGCAATGTCGGAGGAGACGGAGTCAAGGAGGATCTAGATTCTTGTGGTGTGTTTTTGGAGGTAGCACATGATGAGGAGGATGCAGCTGAGCCAGTCAAGTGCACTGTGGGTCGGCCGGGTGGCGGGAGGAGCTGGAGTGCGGAGGTGGGTGAGGGTGCAGCTGCAGTTTAGGCATGAGAAAAGTCCTTGGGTGTCTTTCAGCAACGCGAGGTGGCATGCAGTGTGGCGTCCGGTGTTGAGGGCAAGTAGGGTGCTGGCGTTGTATCAGTGGAAGGCCCGAGCACCTGGGTCCATTGCGATGGGCGCAGTCAAGGCGTGGACGGGTACAGACCGGCTTGCCTTTGGCATGGCAGCGCAGCGGCCACCATTAAGTAGTGTGAGAGGGAGAGCTGGGCAGCTGGGGGGCGGGAAGCGGGAAATGCGGTGCTGGAAGGGGGAAGGCTGTAGGGGTCGGGCAGGGGCGCAGTGCAGAAAAAAGAGATTGAAAGGTGAAAAAAGTATGCAAAAAAGGGGGAAAAGAAAAATAGTAGAAGAGAAAAAGTAAAAAAGAGCACAGAGAAGGCAAAAGAGGCAGAAGCACAAGGACAGAAGGCAGATCAGCAGCAAAGCAAAGATGCTTCCCACTAGATCACTGGAGATGAGGCACAGGCGGGAGCCTGCAGATGGAGGAGGGCCTCGAACCACCAACCAACAAGGGTCAGTGGACCTGCAAGGGGCAGCAGCTACCAGGCGGAGCTGCGCAGGGAGGGAAGCAGATCACTGACAAGGACCGGGAAATTGCTCCTTTCCTGGTGCAGCAACCGCCATTAAGTAGTGTGAGGGGGAGGGCTGGACAGCTGGGAAGCGGAAAGCAGGAAACGCAGAGCTGGAAGGGGGGCCCACGGGGGTCGAGCAGTGACAGGGGCAAGGTGCAGAAAAAAAGAGAGTGAAAAGTAAAAAAAGTATGCAAAAAGGGGGAAAAAGAAAAAAAGTAGAAGAGAAAAAGCAAAAAAGAGTGCAGAGAAGGCAAAAGAGGCGAAGCACAAGGACAGAAGGCAAACCAGCAGCAGAGCAAAGATGCTCCACACTAGACCACCAGGGATGAGGCACAGGCAGGAGCCTGCGGGTGGAGGAGGGCCTCGAACCACAAACCAACAAGGGTCAGTGGACCTGCAAGGGGTAGCAGCTACCAGGCGGAGCTGCGCAGGGAGGGAAGCAGATCACTGACAAGGTCATGAAAATTGCTCCTTTCCTGGCACAGTGGCTGCTATTAGGTAGTGTGAGGGAGAGGGCTGGACAGCTCGGAGGTGGGAAACGCGGTGCTGGAAGGGGTTGGGGCCACGGGGGTCGAGCAGGGGCATGGCGCAAAAGAGGGTGAACAAGTGAAAAAAGTATGCAAAAAGGGTGACTAAGAGAAAAAAGTTAAAAAGAGTGCAAAGAAGGCAGAGGGGGAAAAGAGGCAGATAGCGCAAAGACAGAAGGCAGACCAGCAGCAGAGCAAGGGGTGGAGGGCATGAAATCGTCTCACCAGACGGGGGGCATGAACCGTGGCGGCCAGTTCCCAGGAACGCTCTGAAGGGTCATAACCCTTCCAATCCATATGGTGATATTGTTTTCCCTGAGATCGTTTAGAGTCCTGGATACTGTGAACTTCGTACTCTTGTTGGCCATTAATCAGAAAGGGTGGGGTATCTTTTCCTGTGGCGGAGTGGTGTGGCTTGATCAGTGAAACGTGAAACACTGGGTGGATAGTGTATTCAGGGGGAAGCCTTATCTTGACGGTGACTTGATTAATTATCTTGATAATGTCATAAGGACCTATAAACTGTGGTCATAGTTTCCTTGGGCCTTCTAGTTGTAGGTGTTGTGTTGATAACCATACCCTGTTTCCTTCCTTGAATATAGGTTCTGGGGTCCTATGCTTGTCAACTTGTGTATTCATGAACAATTTGGCTTTTGCTAAACTTGTCCTAGCTTGCTTTTGAATCTCATGCATTTGTTCTAATCTTTCTGTGAATGAAGGTAGCATAGTAGAAACTCCTGATATATCAATGGGAAGTGCCAACTCGGGGCGTGGCCTAACAAGATTGCCGCATCGACGTTTTTGTCAGAGCTCCCTTTGGCAGCCCGATTATCTGACCTCATCCTACAATATCCTACTCCATAAAATAGGCAGACTAAACTGAATAATAACGTCTGCTCCCACCGGTGAAGGAAAACAGCGGAATGAAGCCGATAACAAGGAGAACGGCAAGATAAAGAGTGACGCTTCAGGAATACTGGCGGCGCCATCTTGGAAATCGCAGCAATCCGAAGATATGGCAAAATAAGGCAGAATATTAAAACGCCCAAACGAAGCACGAACAAGCGGAAAAGTGAAGCAGAGGCATCTAAAGACAGCCAAGAAACACCCACAGACCAGAGAGCTGTTGCTTGACGAGGAGGCCGAGATAAATGCACTCCGATCCAGATCTGGACCTGGACGCCAGGAGGGAGCGACGCCGCGGTCTGAACACTGTCGGAGGTTGTTGCCGGTCCCCGGGGCTCGCTTCTGCTGCAAGCTGGTGGCCTGGGGTGAGGGGAGACCCGATCGGATCTTAGACCAGGCAGACTCTGAGGTGCGGAATCGAGGGACAGGGCCGTGGACTGAACACGCATGGAAGATGGAGGGCGCCCTGGTTACGGAACGGAGGAAAACAGAAGCTACCAGACAAGTGAGGAGCCGAAGGAAGGCCAGTAAACAAAACAGTGGTCCATGGAGACGATCCCTTCAGAGAAGCACGCACACACCAAGAACCGATGAGTGGCTGACATCGGGCACGGGGGATTAACACGAATAGTGTGAAGGGCACAACCCGTGAAGAACTTCTGAAATGTCCTCCGGACCGGGGGGCTGGAAAGTGTATTAAGAGAACCCAGGGGAGACTCAAAGACGGCATTCGGAAGCCATTGTAAAAGATGTAGAGACCAGCAAAGGGAAAAGAAAAAAGAACTTTAAACAGTACAGTACATAGTAATATCGGAGTCAGAGAGAAGAGACATTATCCCTGGACCCTACAGACACGGGGAGAGGCATAAACAACCACAATGGAGAAAGACAAAGCGCCCAAATCACAAACAAATAAAATATCTAATTATGCGCAACCACTGCCCCAAGGTCCAGAAGCCAGAGAAGAAGGTACAAATGGAGGTGAGGGCCCACAAGACCGGGGAAATGAAGATTCCCCCCACGCTGGTAGATGTGATACAAGCAATTCAATCGACAAGAGATTACATGGTTCACAGAATCGACGCAGTCGCCATCGATGTGAACCTATTGAGATGCCATCTGAGGAAAGTGGCGGATAGAGTAACCATCTACAGAAGGAAATACGTAACCTTAGTACCACGGTAGTCGAGCTCAAAAAGAAAGTAAGACAGCTGGATGAGAAGGCGGAGGACTCAGAAGGGTGTTCGAGACAGAATAACCTGAAATTTATTGGTTTTCCAGAAAAAGCAGAGGGCCCCTCTACGGAACTATTCTTAGAAGACTGGATAGTCAAGGAGATGGACCCTAAGAGACTTTCTAAGTTCTTCAATGTGGAAAGAGCGCATAGGGCATTGGCCCCTCCACCCCGGCTGGGCGCACCTTCTCGGGCCATCATCGCCAGGTTCTTTAACCACAGGGACCGTGATGCAATCCTGCAAGGCACCCGCACTAGAGGCCAGATGCTGTACGAAGGCTACCCCATCTCAATATACCCAGATTATACCCAACGAGTCTAGGATCAAAGAAAAACATTTATAATGGTCGAATGGAGGCTCTGGGATTTGAACTTAAAATACAGTCTCATGTTTCCAGCAAAGCTACGAGTGGAAAGTGAAGGACGCACCATGTTCTTTTTCTCGGCAAATGAAGCGAGTGACTGGCTGGAAACT
Organism: Calotriton arnoldi; assembly: GCA_963921515.1. NCBI lineage: Eukaryota > Metazoa > Chordata > Amphibia > Caudata > Salamandridae > Calotriton > Calotriton arnoldi. Next base: position 278,469 of record CAWUFW010005871.1, read on the forward strand.
AGGGGTGACGGGAGCACCTGTCTGGTCCCATTCACGGGATCCACCAGAATTTCAGCGACCGGAGAACGGACACAAGAACAACAGAAATTGAAATGACAGCAACAACAAGGGAGACTTGGCAGTCCGAGGCGGATCAGGATTCGCCCTGACGGGACATTACAGGCTTCAGATTCAGAGACGATACCTGAGTCTGAAGAGGTATCACAGGAACGCACAACAGACCCCGGAGACTTAGGGAGCATTCATAACTGAACTGAGAGAGGAAGGGCAGAGAGACAAAGTACAGATAAGTGATCAATGATTATGACTTCACTGGGGTGGGAAAGTATAAAGATGAGGATAGAGGGAAACGAGAACTCACTAAGAACAGGAATAATATCCTTAGAATGGAGTCGGGCTGCCGGGGGAAGGTGCTCTCCCTCACAGAGGCTAGGCTTTGCATGGGGAGCTTGAGGACTATCTCGCACCCCGGCGGATACCAGACCACTGGCATAGCACCTATCTTCAGATACACAGACTAAAGTTAGTCAAATGTGATGAGAACAGAACCCAATACCTAATGCTGTGGATTCAAGATGGAAATAATTGTTGGGGGGGAGGGTAATGGGGAGGCATGTGCTGGTTATTGTTTTTGTTACCACAACGGAAGCGAGACTCGCACGACTGCCCAAGGGGAGGGGGATAGGAAGGGAAAGTTTGGTTGGTTACGTTGTACAATGTTGGGAGAAGTTTACATTGTCGTGTCTAAAACTCCGATCTCAAACTCAAACCCAGAGAGAGATAGGAGTGAGGAAATATGCATTCTCAAGGAGGGCGGGGGTGGAGTGAGATGGAAGATGTTGGAAAAATGGCCACACAAATAATGAAGATTATTTCCTGAAATGTACAAGGAATAGCAGGGCTAGAAAAAGGCGATGGATACATGCCTTCCTGAAACGCTATAAGGTGGCGATAGCCTGTTAACAAGAGACACATATCTGGGGAGTACGATCGCTGGTGTCTGTAAGAGATGGAGGGGACAGCTCTTTGCCACTTCATATTCTGGTTTTGCACAGGGGCACTTATATGGGTGGCACCGGGGACCCCCTTTCAGAACCTACACCATGTTCTAGACCCAGAAGGGAGATAAGTCATCCTACACGGAAAATGGGAACGAAGGGAATTATGCATTATAAATTTCTATGCCCCCAATTCAGATTGCCCCGATTTCTTCCTGGCACTCATAAAAGCAGCCACACCATACATTGGGGCAGAGATTATCCTCACCGGGATTTTAATTGTGTGTTAGATGCAACATTGGACAGGAAACCCCCTAGAAACAACACAAAACCTCGAATGGTAGCATCACTGATGTCCATAATGCAGGGCATGCAGCTACGAGATGAATGGAGAGCTCGAAACCCACTTAAAAAAGTATTCTCATGCCACACCCCAGCGACTAACACATTTAGCCGCATAGATCACTGTTGCCTTACACCTGAACTGTCAGCTGCCGTGGACGGAGTGTTCTATCTACCCCGGTACCTATCTGATCATTCGCCACTCCTGTTGACCCTGAAAAATGGGGAAGGCCGTCCGGCGATACCACTATGGCATCTTCGAGCTGAGGCGCTAACAACCCACCCTATGCTGCAGTAGTTTCAGACGCTATAAAACACTACTTTGAGGAAAACTGGGAATCGACAACTAACAGATCAACGGAGTGGGAAGCTATGAAGGTGGTCATACGCGGGGCATGTATGAGGACCACATACGGGGTGGGACAACAATTAGACAGGGACATACTATCTCAAGAAAGACAGCTGAAGAAGCTGGAAGAGACAATACATATCACACCCCAACATGTGGTTAAATGGAATGCAGTCCAGAAGGAACTACTGGAATCATGGCGTAGATTAGAAAAATTTACATACACAGCATACAGACAACGGCTCCATATGGAAGGCGACCGGACGAGTGCACTCCTTGCCAGGTTATTAAGACTGGAGAAGGAGGTTACGCCTATACTCCAACTACAAAATAAAGAAGGAGATACGGTGAGCACACAGAGGGCAATCCTAGGAGAACTAGATAGGCATTTAGCGAAGACATGTGCAAACAATCTCTCCCCACCCGAACGAATACTACGGGACTTCTTGGACAACACAGATCTACCCAGATTAAAGAAGGAAGCTGCGGAAGCACTCGGGCACCGATCACCAAAGTAGAAATACTAGCACCTATCAAGAAACTCAAAACTGAGAAATGCCCTGGAAGCGATGGGCTTCCGGCAGAATTCTACCAGAGGTTTGCCCCATTACTGACTGACCGCCTAATGGAAGTATACAACGAGGCACTAACAAATGGATCCCCCCCAGCGACTATGCAGGAGGCAGTGGTGACTATGATTCTAAAACCAGATAAAAATACCCTGCTACCGAACTCCTATAGGCCGATATCCCTCCTAAACTTAGACGCAAAAATATTAAGTGGAATTCTAGCGACCCGACTAATGCCATACATGTCCCAGCTTATACACCCTGACCAAGCCCAGTTTATACCACGGCGAAACACCACACATAACCTACGGAGGCTGGCGCATGTGTGGCATGCTCCATGCCTGGAGACCGAGAGTTGCGCACTAGCATTGCTAGACATCGAACAGGTGTTCGACTCTGTAGAATGGGAATATATATGGGTGACCCTAAAGAAGATGGGGGTGGGGCACGGATATATTCAATGGGTTCGAATAATTTACTCCAATCCAACAGCTCGGGTGAGACTATGGGGCAGGTATCGGAACAATTTACACTAACAAGGGGCACTCGCCAAGGCTGCCCATTGTCCCCACTCATATTTGCTATCGCAATGGAGCCCTTGGCAGCCTTACTGAGGGAAAAACTGAGGAGATTGGGAATTCTACTGGGAAACACTAATCATGTGGTTTCCTTATATGCAGACGATACACTGGTGTATATGCGCCATCCAGATAATGCGGTCCCAGCTCTTCTGAGAGAGCTTAAGGAATTCGGGGCGCTGTCTGGCCTCCATCTCAACCCTGGGAAATCAAAACTGTTCCCTATGGGGAGGCCGGCCGGTAAGCCGGAAAATGATTTGCTCAACGTAGGTCTGACATGGGTACCGGACGGCGTCAGGTACCTAGGAATCCATCTGACACACACGTCCACCACTTAACTAGAAAATAACATGGGGAGGGTAGTGGGGGGTATTGGTAACTCTATCAAATTCTGGAAGGAGCTCCCACTTTCTCTGATGGGAAGGATAGCACTAATAAAAATGGTTATCCAGCCTAGGTGTCTAATGCCCTACAGCACTCTCTATACAGAATCCCAAAGCAGTACTTCACAAAGTTAGAAAGCCTGCTAGTCGAATTGCTATGGGGAAACAAGCAGAAACTAGTAAAACTCGACACACTCCAATGAAAATGGGAGGCGGGCAGAATGGAGGTACCACAGTTAGACCTGTATTACATGGCCTAACAACTCCAGCTTGCAGTTCATTGGATGGATGAGAACAACAACGAGGAGAAACAACTCTTGGCAGGTACACATGGGGAGGTCTCCCTACCGGAGCTCCTTATGCTGGGGGCCGGGGTACCCAGATCCTACCCATACATCATTCAGCATGTAGAGGCGGTTTGGGAAATATCAATTAAGGGGGGTTGTCTGGCACGCGCCCTATGCTCCAGATATGACATTGTGGGTGGTGAAACCCTTCAAAAAGATAGCAGATTCAATGTCTATTAAAAAATGGGTGGAGGGGGGATGCCATACAGTGGGAGATCTATACAGTAACGAACAATTTGTGATGCGAGAGGAGGCTAAACACATTTTTGAACTGGGAAGAGGACAGTTCTTACAACATGGGAAGATCTCAGCGGAGGCCTGCGAACTATGGCCCACATTTCCGCAGGAGCCACCCAGCACCTTGGTACTACAGGCACTGATTAGCTTGACTGGGGGCCACAGACTGGTCTTGCATATATATATAGAGCGCTGCGGGATGACCTTCCAAAGAAGCCCTCCCAATTCAGACAAGATGGGAAGAGGCAGTAGATAAGCCCCTGACAGACCAGGAGTGGATGAAAATACATGAGGGATTTATACGGGTGAGCTCAAACGCGAGATTTAAAATCATACGGTACAACATCATACACCAGACTTATTTAACTCCACGGACTAAAAGCAAAATTTACCTGGACTGAACAAACGAATGCCCCTGATGCGGTCAAACAGAAGCACATTTTATTCACATGATATGCTATTGCTCAGCACTGGTGCAATACTGGGAAAACATAGTAGATTGAATGCACATCTCCACAAGGTGGAAAATTCCAAAAACAATATGGGTAGTAATACTGGGACTGCTCTCCACGCCAAAATCAAAAAAACTTAGTAGAAGGTTTGTGCTGCTGGGGCTGGTGCTGGCAAAGAGAAGAATAGCGATTAGATGGCTCAGTTCAGATCCCCCGACAATGGAGGGATCGCTGAAAGACCTCAGTGAATGGGCAACCGCAGAACTAGTCAGAATGAAACTGGGCAGGAAAGACAAAAAGATAGATGAGGATGTGCGAGCCTGGTCACTCATGATGGCGGAGGCAAAGGACCCCCCCCCCCACTGGGGAGATGAATGGGGAGGGAGAGGAGGGGCCGGATAATGAAGGGAAAGTCAGGTGAAGTGACAAACTATGTAAATAGAAGCATGACTTACTGAGAGGTCGACATCTTTTTTCTGAGACCAGACACGACAATGGGGGGGGGGGGTGTTAACGTAATTAAATTGGCACAGAGAATATGCTAAGGGGCAGCCACAGTCACTGTTGAGGCCTCCAAATGAGACATAATGATGATGTGTAACTATGAGAACACGGAAGGGGATGGGTGGGGGAGAAATACGAAGTTGATGTAGCAGTTGTAATTATGTCTTGCTATTGTGCTGAAAATGCCAATAAAAACGTTTTTTGTTTTTTTAATCAATGGGAAGGGCCAAAGGATATTGTTCTGACATGAAGAAGAAGGGTGTGTAGTTTATGGCCGGGTGGGTACTGTTATTATAAGTGAATCCTGCTAGGGGTAAGGCCTGATCCCATTGTCTTGTGTACGTTGATAGTAAGCATATTAGTGTAGTTTCTAGGGACTGGTTGACACGATCAGCTTGCCCGTCGGTGTGTGGTTGGAAGGCAGATGACAAGGCTACCTCTATGCCTAACGTATCACAGAGTGTTCTCCAAAATTTGGATGTGAATTGAACCCTGCGATCTGAGATGATTTTAGTCAGTAGACCATGCAGTCTTACGATATGATCAATGAATATTTGACTAAATTCTGCGTGGTGGGAATCTTTTTGAGGGGGATGAAATGTGCCATTTTTGTTAACATTTCAATAACTACTAAAATGGTAGTGAAGGTATTGCTTGCTGGAAGTTTAGAAATAAAATCCAGACTAATGGTGTGCCAAGGAACTGGGGGTATAGGCATAGGCTTGCAGGCGCAGTGTGAGTGTTCTTCTTTCGTGCACAAATTGGGCAACCAGATATGTATTCTTGTATATCCTACCGCATGTTGTTCCACCAGAAATGTTTTGACAATTCCTTAGGGTTTTTGTTATACCTGGGTGCCTTGCTAATGCTGTGTCGTAATTCCATTGAATTACCTGACGTCTTAATTCTATAGCAGGGATGTACAGTTTCTGAGTGTGAAGGAACAGCTTGTCTGTGATAGTATGGTTAGGTATTTTGATCCATTCTTCGGCCTTTAGTTTTTTATATTCTTCATGTAAGGCCACCATAAAGGTGTCACCCTTGCTAACTGCAACTATCTTTTTGGGGGGAATGATAGTAGGGGAGTCTGATGTGGAATGGGAAGTGTGAGCATACTCCAGTCTAGAAAGGACATCAGACTGCAACTGCTTGGTCCTTGGGCGATAAGTGATGATAAAATCGAACCCACTAAAGAAATGCAGTCATCGCAGTTGACGGGGTGAGAGCCCCAAAGTAGCTAAAGAATTGTACATTTTTATGATCTGAGAATACTGTGACTGTATGTTTAGCCCCCTGTAGGTAAGGCCTCTATTCATTGAACATCAGGTTGATGGCCTGAAGTTCTCTTTCAGCCACTGTATATTTTTGATCCTCTGGTAGAAGTGTTTTGGACTAAAAGGCAACGGGATGCATGTGGCCAGTTCTTGGGTTCTTTTGAGATAAAATTCCTCCTGCGGCTACCTGTGAAGCATCAGCTTTGACGTAATAGGGCTGGTCTGGATTGGGATGTTGAAGAATGGGTGCAGTGGTGAATTTAGTTTTTAACAGCTGCAACGCCTGATTGGCTTCTGGAGACCACGTGAATGATTGCCCCTTTTTTAGCAGCTGTGTTTTACTGGCCCCAAAATCTCTGAAAAGTTTGGGATGAAAGGACGATAAAAATTGGCGAAGCCTCTGTTGAACTTCCTTTACATTTGTTGAAGTTGGCCAATTAGTAACGGCGTATATCTTTTTGGGGTCCATAGTGATGCCTGTCGGAGATAAGTGATACCGCTGAAACTCTACTGACTGTACATGGAAGGAACATTTGTCTAATTTAGCAAAGAGAACGTTTTCCCTAAGGTGCTGCAAGATGGCGCGTACATGCTGTACATGTTTTTGTTCTGAGTTTAAGTAAATCAGAATGTAATCTAGGTAGACAATTGCACAAACATCCAAAAACTCCCTCAAGACGTCGTTAATGAAATATTGAATGCTGCCGGAGCATTACAAAGCCCGAAGGGCATAACAGTATGCTTAAACATCCTGAACTTAGTCCTAAAGGCGGTTTTCTATTCCTCGTCTTCTCGTACATGGATTAAGTGATAAGCTCCCCGTAAATCTAGTTTCGTGTAAATGGTGGAATTTCTGACCTGATCAAGTAGTATCGGAATTAACGGTAGAGGATAGTGGTTCTTAATAGTCACCTTATTGACTGCCCTGTAATCCACACAAGCCCTCAACTCCCCATTCTTCCTGGGTACAAAGAAGAGTGGGGAAGATGCAGACTACGTGGAGTGGTGTATAATACCTATTTCTAGTAGTTCATCCAGATATTTGCGTAAGCTCTCCTGCATGGCAGTGTTACTCCTGGGAGGAGATCTTAGTGGCAATCAAAGGCTCTGTGTGGGGGCAGTTGGGTGGTTTCACTGGGTCAAAAACATCTTGAAAGTCCTGGTATTCTTTGGGTAGTTTAAGGTTTTCTGATCCTTGGACCAAGGCGCAATGCAGAAGTATTCCCACCTCTGGAGCCTCTTGGTAGCAGGTAGTATTGCAGATTGGTGAGTCCAAGGTTACGGTGCGGTGTACCCAATTGGTTTTTGAATTATGGTGTTCTAGCCAAGGAACTCCCAAAATTACCCCAAAGGTGGGAGTGTCTATTAGATCAAAGACAAGTCGTTCAGTATGCCCATTATCACACACTAAGGTTAGAGCCTCTGTCTGAAAACAGATTAGTCCATGAGACAACTCTGAACCATCTACTGCTTGCACGGGCTCAGGTTTTTCTTTGGGAACTTTTGTGAGCCTGAGCTTGGCAGCTGCGTCAGATCAAAGAAATTGTCTCTGGCCCCTGAGTCAATAAGCATGGATATTCTGTGCCTCCGCTGTGGGGATAAGATTACTGTGACTCGGATAGTCAAATGCCGTGGAATTCGTGTTCCTACATTGGTCAGATATTGTAAGATCTGTATGGCTTCTCTCAATAAGACAATCTACCTTCTGGTTGAGAACCTTAGTTTACCTGTTCTTGACCGACCTCTACACTAGCCACAGCCTTTCCTAGTGAAATGACCAGCTTTGCCACAATAAAGACATAGGTGTAATTTGCAGTGACGTTACTTTTCCTCATTAGATAGAGGACCCCTTATACTTCCTATCTACATAGGTTCAGTATCAAGAGTCCTACTGTCTAACTCCTCCTTCTCAGTTTTGAGAACAATTACTCTGGTGTCACTGCGAGATCGGTCACCCTTTCACTCGCCCAATCGGTGATCTAGCTTAACCACAAGATCAATAAATTCTGCACAAACGTCGGACAGATCAACGATGTGTGAGGGGGAATACTTAAGGTCATCTCTTAACCCTCAATAGAATAAGGATGTTCTGTTCTCTTCCGGCCAGCGTGTTTTCACCACCAGTCGATTGGAAGTAGTGATATAAGTCAGCAGGTCATTAGAAACTTGTCAGCAGTCTTTGGGAAACGCCTGAGGTTTGCGTAGGAAATGCAATTGGATTGACTCATAAAGGCTGCAAATTTAGTACTGTCACCATGAAAGCATTCTGGAGCTGCTAAGGGCACAGGACTGGGTATAGAGACAGATACATGCAGATTCTGGTCAGTATTTGTAAGCGCCCCTCTCTGAAATGGTTCTCCAAACACAGCCTGGGTCAAAACTGGGCGACTATCCTTGGGTTTAGTATCCCTCCATTGTGTGAATTGTGTCCTCTCTCATTGCAACTCTTCCTTAAGTGTTGTATTTTCTGTTTTTAACCTATTCAGAACTAGTTGCAACTGCTGCATTAACTCAGACAGATTGTTAGCCTCACTGAGGTCACCGGAAAAGGCATGTGCTAGATCATCCGTGAATATTTGGCCTTGATTGGTCATTGCGCCACCCGAAAGGAATGCTAGGTGTGTGGCTTAGCCTTCTGTCATAAGCCACCTACCAGGATCCCAGATGATTCCAATGGTGCGGCAACGCTAGTTACTGAATCCTCCCGACACTTGCCCTCGGTTTACAGGAGGAGACACTGCTCCGGTAGCAAATCACAGGGGGAAGGGGGTTGGGATGGAGAGAGCATGTAGAGTCCAAGATGTTGTTGCTCGTCTACTCAACAGCAACATTACAGCAGGTATTCACACCAGTTTCATGAATGGTAGCGGCAGATATGGTACCTAGAAACAAACAAATAATAAGGCTTTAGTCTAGTATTAACTCTATCTCTTAAGAATCACCTCACGAAAGCTTTTCAAATCTCAACCAACCTTTAGGTTTGTTGTTGTTTTGTTTCCATTTAGATTGTCCGTAGAGGCTACTTTATCAAAATTTTCCAAACTGTAGTCAGTATAATTTCAGTATCAAGCTCACAAGCAAATTTGGACTGGATTAGCTTCACCCAAGTCCTCTCTGGCAGAGCCCTGCCAACAGTATGTACAAGTTGTACATAAAGGGGAGAGGAGTTGGCCTAATGGCTAGGGCGGTCGACCTCGAATCTGGGGAACTGGGTTCGAGTCTCGGAAATAACGCTGAACATCCTGTGATTCTGGGCAAATCACTTAATCTCCCCGTGCCTAACAAAAATGAATGTGTCCTCTTGTAACGCAACTGGTGCTATGTAAAGCGCTCTGATACCCGATTCGGGTCAAGTTCGCGCTATATAAAACTCTGTAAATAAATAAATAAATAAACAAACACTGGTTATCTTTGCTTGCAGCATGATGTTGTGACTGAGCTCAGCGAGCAGTAAAATCAAGTCTGTTAATGCGTATAGCAAGGAACAGGTGCAGATGATTAATTTGATGAGGTTGTCTTCTAGAAGCTGTTTTAGAATGTTCACAAAGGTCGCATTCTACTTGCTTATAGCAAGGATCAGGTGCAGGGGATTAATTCGATGAGGGCTGTCTTCCGGAAGGTTCACGTTGAGGTCATCTATGCCTGTTGCTTGATGCTTATTCTGGTAAATTTTCTGGATGTTTCTGTGGCGTCTGAAAACTGACCTTGCATATGCATGGTAAAACATTTAAAAAAGCTATTAAGCTTTTTCAAGAAAACCGGAAAACACTAGCTGCAGCTAGCTATTACCAACAGCAGATAATGTGGTCAAAAGTCAGGGTGCAAGACGTTTGTTCATTCATAATTGTTGGGAGGAATGATATGAGTCATGCCAGTGTATTGTGATAGTCAAGAGAGGTGAGCGGTGGCAGGAATCCTGACACATTGTATATGGTGGGGAGTTTGGGGGAGGAAATGGTATGTATATAGAGACTGGGATTTACTTGTTAAAGTGAGGGTCAGGCTAAGGTTGTAAGAGGTAGACAAAAAAGGTATCAGCGAAGTTTAAGGAAACATATTTGATGCATTTGTCAAGAAAAAGAAAGTAAAACAGCACTGCACCTGAGAGCAGACTGGCTGTGATAGAAGGCAAGTTCATGGTTGGCAAGACAATTCCTGACAAATTCTGAGATAGGAGAGACTGAAGCAAGAGGAATATTGACCTATCCAACAACTGCAAGATAATAGATGATAAATTTGGCTTATGTTAGCGTCAGTGCTTACTTAGTAAAAAAAAAAAACGAAGTGACAGGGCCCAAGCTGTTTCTCAGAACCTCACTACAGTTTGCATTATCCACTCACTGCCTCTGCAAGTGCTGCGAAACAACAATACCAACGCTACCTGCAAACCATCACACTCCTACAAAATTGACAATATGGTCTATTTCATGACACCCAAAGCTGTAAGACTAGCCCAGGTTTGCTGTTGTTACTATTTTTTAATGTGTGTTGAATTGTTAAAGATGCTGCTGATGTGCTCAATTGAAAGCATCGACAGACAGCACAACCATGTGGTGGAATGTCATAAAAATGTGCTGGTGTTAAGAAATATTTACCGGTGCCGAGCCCCAGAAAATACCAGCACAAATTAAGCACTAGAGGTGTATTTATTAATGTTTGTTAGCTACCCATCTGAAGTGAAGTGGCCTTTATTATCATTCCAAGAATGTCCTAGCCTCATTTGCCGTCAGTCCCCTTGCAACATTCCTGTACGACTCAGAACACAACTGAGGTTTATGTTCACTAAAAGTATTGCCTGTGTGGTGTTCATTCAGCCCGTAGTGTCTAGAGACAAAAGGGACATGCGTTCTTTGACTGCCAGGGGTGGATCTCTCCAGGCTCTTAGTAATTGGCATGGAATAGCATTTTCAGATTGTACTACTGTACTACACATTTTATCACACTCTTAAAGATATTTTTTAACACAAAGTCAGTGTGAATTCAGAATGGAGGCTTATATGCACTAACACAGTGGTTCTTAACCTGGGGTGAGGGGACCCATGGGGTCTGAAAAACCAACACAGGGGGTCCGTGACTGTTTAGAAAATTAAATAATATTAACAGAATAATAAAGCGTAAATAAATAAAGAAGCAAAATGTACAATTGGAAATTATAAAACCTACTGTAAATGTGAAGGAATTTGAAATTGGAGATTAAATTAAGTTAGTCTTCTCAGCTTGATTCGTGGGAGCAGTGCAAGTGCCTCAAACAGAATATATTATGGACAATGAGTGGCCTCAATTAAATTTAGAAATCCTCCATTCTTCCTATTAAAATTGTGATTTTTTTTTTATATTTGTCTGTGAGATAAATGAAATATATCATCATTTGTGTATTTGTTTGGCAAATGTTTTTCTGTATTTTTTGTGTATTGTTTTGCGGTTCAAATAGTTGAAAATGCTTAGTCCTGGTCACTGGTTTCAAGTAATGACTCAGCGGGGGCCCCAGATTTCAATAATGATTCATTTTGGGTTCCAGTAATACTTAAGTGGCATTCACAGAAGTCAAAAGGTTAGGAACTACTGTACTAAGGCATTTTCCCATGCTCATAGAATGGGTAAAAACGTTTGATACATGAGACCCTAAATGTCTTATTAAACTGAATCATGTTCAAATTTTAACTATTATGCACTTTTGATTAATTTTAAACAGTATGTGTAGAGTGCCACCCAGACTCTACAATGCTTTGTTGCAGTATCTACATCCCGAGGGTCGGGAGGAATCCAAGGGTATAAATAAATGGAGGAGCGACCACTCGTTGTCACTCCTCGAAATATATTACTAAGTGTTGATGTTCCCATTTATATAATTGTTTTTAGCATTAAGGATTTTGTCACCGTGTGCCCTGCCCCAACCTACACTGGCGATGAAGTGGACGTCAAAGTGGTGAGCGATTCGAGCCCATTTCCACATCACAGAAACACCAGCACGCTACTAGGCTGCCACACCGCGGAAGACCTGGTACTCGTATTCTTTGACCGGCAAGTCCATAACTTCCATGCCGCCACCATGATGCTAGAATACCCCCAGCTGTTCAAAGGGCTGGGGCGTCTGAAAGGCACTAAAGTTTGTTTACACATCCGCAAGTCAGTGAGACCAACATTGCTTCGACACCGAAGGGTCCCATTCCACCCGCAACCACTGGTGGAAGAAGAGCTGAGGAGCCTGGAGCAGCAAGGAGTGATTGAGAAAGTCACCAGGCCGACCTCGTGGGTCTCACCCATGGTGATTGTGCCAAAACCCAAACAGTCAGGAGCCATCCGACTGTGCGTTGACATGCGGCTCTCCAATAAAACTTTCCAGAGAGAACGACACATCACCCCAGCGGTGGATGACATTGTGGCAGACCTAGACTTAAATGCTGGCTATCATCAACTCGAGCTAAACCCTGCCAGTAGATACACCACAACCTTCTCAAACCACGTAGGTCTCCGGCAAAGTCTGAACTTTGAGGTATCATCGGCAGCAGAGTTGTTTCAGAGCACAATCAGCGACACTCTCTCTGGCCTGGTGAGTGTCCTGAATATCAGTGACGACCTTCTGATATTCTCCGATGACCTTGAGGAGCATAACATGAAACTCTGGGCCATGCTGCAATGGCTAGAAGACATTGGGTTGACACTCCATCATCAAAAGCGCTCATTCTACGAGGAATCAATAGAATTCTTTGGATACATCATATCAAGGGAAGGGCTCACGTTGACCCAAAGAAGGTGGAGGCAATAAGGTCAGCATCCGTCCCACGAAATGCCACCGAGGTGTGTAGCTTCCTCGGAATGGCTACCTACTGTGGGAAGCTTCATACCAAACTTGGTGACCCTGTCAGTGCCGCTGAGGACAATGAAAAGAGCTTATGAGGCATGGGAGTGGGACTCGCAAGCTGATTCGGATTTCTGCCAAGTAAAAGGAGTGCTACTGGAGGACGCCACGATGGCCTACTTCAATCTGAAGGGTCACACAGAGCTGGTGGTTGACGTGAGCCCCATTGGGATAGGAGCTGCGCTGCTACAGGAGAACAGTGAAGGGTCCTGGGTCCCGATCGCATACGCCAGTAGAGCACTGCCACACACACAGACCAGGTATTCAGAGATTGAGCGCGAGACGCTGGCGATCAGTGGCCCTACTGCCACTCCACTTTTACCTCTGTGGGCAACGGTTCCGGGTCATCACTGACCACAAGCCTCTAGTCGCACTGTTTGCAGGAACATCCCAGCACGCCCCACCTCGCATCGAGCGGTGCGCAGTGAAGCTGAAGCCTAATCAATTTGACGTACTGTACCGCCTGGGGGTCAACAACCTGGCAGACTACCCTTTGTGTCATCCGCAAGGAGAGCAGGGAACAGAGACAGTTAAGGAGAACAAAAGGGCGCAAGACTTAGTCAGGATGGTGGTGCAAAGGACAGGTCCAAGGGCGCTCTCCATTGCAGAGATCACAGAAACAACACTTGCCGACACAAGCCTCTCAAATGCCAAAGAAGCACTACTGATGAAGCAATGGTACAACTTGCAGGATGGGTCCAAATCACTGGAAGAGACTGTACAACAAACGATGAGCCAGCTATGGCGCATAAGAGATAAATTGAGCACTAGCAGTGAAGGCCTGCTACTCAGGGGAAGGCAAATTGTGATAACACAGAGCCTCAAGACCAGACTTGTTGAGTTTGTTCACCAGGGCCACCAGAGAGTGGTGAAGACTTAAACAAGTCTGAGAGACAAGGTGTGGTTTCCCGGCAGGGACACATTGGTGGACGAAAAGGTGCGAGGTTGCCATTCATGTGCGATCACAAGTGGAGCCCTGGCCCCAGCACATGTCGTCATGGAGGATCCATGCCTGCGGCCATGGTCCCAAGTCAGCTTGGACTTCGAGAGCTTCCCAGGCGGATGGCTCACCCGTTCCAGGGGCAAGAATTCAAGGACTATATGCGGTCGCTAAACATCAAGCACCAGAAAGTGACCCCTCAGCGGCCCCAGACCAATGAGAGGTGGAGCGATTCATGCACACACTGAACAGGGCGCTTAGAATAGGTGTAGTCAATGGGAAATACATGGAGTGTTGCCTTCAAAGGTTCCTACGAGCATACCGACAAACTCCCCACAGCACGGAAAACTGCGCACCATTGGACCTCCTGATGCGAAGAGCCACTCACAACTGTAATCCCTCTGGGCCCCAGGGAAAGCTAACAGTATTGGATGTACAGGTCACTCAGGGGAGAAGAAAAAGTACAAATGACAAAGCCAGCCTGGCCCACCGAGCAACAGCTCCTTGGTTGTCGGTGGGGGACCTAGTCATAATGCATGATCGCCATTCAGGATGGAAGTTCCACAACCATTCAAGAGGGAGGTCTGGAAAGTGACGGACATACATGGAACTATGGTCACTGTACAGCGGGGCCACACGACAGCGGCCCATAACATGTCCTGGTTTAAACGAGTAAAGTCCCCAACTGAGGCTGGAGAAAAGAACCAGGACGAATACGAAATCACCATCCCTCTTGATGCCTGATCATTACCCTGTAGACACCCGAAACTATACCAAAAGGCCAGCAGTCCCATTACAGTCATCCGGAGGGTGCATAGGGAAATCTCGCACTGACACCCCACCGGCTGGCAGCCAGAATGGAGGAGACTGGAGACAAAAGTATGGTCTTCACACCAACCCAATATCAAGTCAGAGACTGAAAGACTAGATGTTCACCGAAGAGCAAAGTTGAATGTTTCCAGTTAATAAAAGTTGGAAGGGATGCAGAGTGCTACCCGGCTTCTACAATACTTTGTTGCAGTAACCACATCCGGAGGGCCGGGCGCGGGCCGAGGGTATAAATACATAGAGGAGCGACCGCTTATGGTCACTCCTCGGAATATATTACTGAGTGTTGGTGTTCCCCTTTATATCACCTCTATCACTGGTAAGGCTTTTGTCACCATGTGCCCAGCCCAGGCTACAGTGTGCTCTTTTTAATGGTCCCATTTGGAGAGGCTGTGACCATATTGCAGAGCTGCTGACCTTGGAACTTGGAAACCAGGCTCGAGCTCTGGTTACGGCTCAGCATCCTGTGTGTCTGGACAAATCACTTCACCTCATCATGAATAACAAGCATTTGCAATGCAATCGGTCTCGCCTTTGGGACCTTATATGTATTTAGCTATGCAGCACATTAGCCTGGGTGCTAAAACATCTACTGTTCTTTAACATGGAGGGAAAGTAAGCACCAAACTGCGTGACACGCCAGGTATGGGAACACATGGAGAGAAATATTGCCTTTCAGCGGGAAATGGTATAGTCCAAAGCTCTGTTTTTAATATAAAATCAGGGCCTTCGGTGGTCATATCACTGAAAATACAAGGTTTGAAAAAAATATTATTGTCTACGGGTGCTCGTGGAAGACAATTTCTATGGACTGGAATCTAGAGAATGCTAAAGTGATTCTGGTATTTTGCTGACCTCTGCTGGTCGTTTTCCATCAAGACAGTTAAATAGAGGCAGTTGAACAGAAAAAAAGTCCCTAAGCGGAAGCAGACAAGTCCTAGGGCATTGATCTCCTGAGCCCACAAAGTACACACACATATAAGTATATAATAAGTATATACTAAAGTATATACAAGAGGTCTCGAATGCGCGACCTAAAAATGTGTAATGTAATGTTGTGCCCTTGTAACCCACTCTAATGCGTTGGAGCCATGCTTGCGCTATATAGGAACTATAAAAAATAGAAGATAACATTTTGAATTGAAACATACCGTGGGTTGCATAATATTGTTTCTACCTTTATCTGGAAAAATATGCTTCCATTTTATTTTGCTAAACATTTAAAATATATTTCTAGGATCCAAAAGCATTATTTTCAATTATCCTGCGTGGGTGATAGAAATAACAAATCGTTAACATAAATAGGTCAGTTTATCTTTGAATCCCCTTAGCTTAGAATTAAGGACGGAAGAGAAGGTCATCGATGTAAACATAAAAAATGGTAGTTTCAGCAGCAAGTACTTCTCTGTCTGAAAGTGAGTAACTGTCCTGCACACAAATTATATGAGTGTTTTTGTATGGAACATGTAGAAAGAAGTGAGTAGCTGTGTTCAGAAAGAAATCGGTGTCTAGTCTCAGATCTGGTTTTGACCACAGAGGGGCGCTGCAGTACAGGCAATTAGAAACTGTCGAAAAAATATATACGTCAGCTGTGTGTGTGTGTGTGTGTGTGGTGGGGGGGAGTGTGTGTTCTACACAGCATTTCACAATAACAAAGAAGGCCCCCTTTCTCATACAAGACACTTTCCGTCGACTCACGTCACGTTGTCGGTGTTTCAATGGAGGTGGGGACCCGGCAGTGAATATTTCCATGTGGCACGCAATATTCCAACCAGAGGATGGCAATAAGGATCTTTTGAGTACAAAAGTAAAAAAAACTCAGCCGTCCAGTCGACACCTGATCTCTCCAGAGAGTGGCAGGGTAAGGCGTCCGTCTGTATATGGGCAGTGCTGGAAATGGAGAAAAAAAATAGTCAATGAACCTATAACTCGGGGCTCAAGGTGTGGCAGCAGAAAGGGCGTGGCGGCATGAGGGGCGGAGTTATGAAACGTAGAGACTGACAGTCTACTTATATATATATTTTTAAAAACTGTTGCAAATAAATTGAAGAACAAAGACAAACGTGAAAGTAAATCTGTACTGGTTTAATTCATTGCTTAGACTGCATTTTTAAATATCTTACTGGGTTAAGTCACCTGCTTTAAAAATCTTTGTCTCCCAGGCAATTTTTATGGGATAATAACTGTAAAATAACTCTGGTGGTTAATGCACTTGGGGCCACATGTCCAAAAGGTTTTAGCACTCGCAAACGGAGAATCTCGACATGTACTAACGCTATTTAGCGAGTCGGTAACTTATTACTGAATCACAAAATCGAGTTTGCGAGTCAGTATTTGGAAGAGGTGTGTTTGGGCAGCCCTTCCAAGTATCGAATCTGGGATGTATGAATATTTTTGCGACCGAATTGCGGTCGCAATGCATTTGCAGTTTATCTCCAACTTTAAGTTGGTGGTAACCCATTCACAAATGGGAAGGGGTCCCCAAGGAACCCCTTTCCCTTTGTAAATGTGGGCGCAAAAATTTTTCTAGAGCAGGCAGTGTCTGCTTACTCTTAAAAAACAAAAAGAAAAGTTTTAGTTTTTTTCTTTTGAAATGCATCCCATTTTTCTTAAAGGAAAACGGTCTGCATTTCCCCCCCCAAAAAATGCTTTATTGAAAAAAACAGTCACAGATATGTGGGTCCACCATCACTCTGATTTTGGCCATTCCCAAGGGGTCGCAAATTGTGACCTGCCTTATGAATATTGATGAGGGAGGTCCATTTGCGACAAACTGGGAATCGCAAACAGTGTTAAACTCTCTGTTGTACATCGCATTTTGCAACCTCCTAATTGCCAGTCGCAAAAAGTTGCAATTAGGAACTCCCAAAATCTGGTGGATAACAATATGCGTTTTGTCTAGTCATAGTTTAGACTTAATATTGCATAAAGGTTAATGTGCCCTTTGAATTTCATGTAGATAGGTAAGTCGGTTACTGCTTTTGAAACAGAAAACTTTTTGTTAGTACGTCTTAAAACCTACCAGTATGAACTATATTCAGGGCCACTTGAATTATGTGATTTTGCAGCCAGAGCATTTTCCAAATAAGTATGGATTTGCCTCATTTTCCACTTAATCCATCATCTGCTGCAAAATCTGTTGATTTTAACAGAGTTTCCAGCTCATACAGATCAAAAGTTACTGAAACGTTGCAACACATGTTGCTGCGCAGTCGAAACCCTTTGAAAAGGTTGACTGGTCATCTTTCTGATGCTTATTGCTGTGCTTGGGTGTTAAACTCGTACTAATGACTTGAAACCTTTGCCCAGACAGTGTTAACATGTATAAAAATTACGAAATAATGAGGTGATACTGTCACAAAATATGCCGTATAATTTGCATTTTCCAGCTGCATAATTTAGTCAACCCTGCTGCATAACTCCTGAGACCTGACTATATGTGACTCACACACCATGGAACCCTCAATGTCTTATGCATTTTCTGTACACTGATTTACATACTTGTTTGATTTACTGTCTCTGAACTTTTATATCGTGGCAGCCACAAAAGCAATGACACAGCCAAAAGGACAGGCATTTTTTTATGAAAATACGCTTTCATTTCTGAACAATTTTATCTGTGGTTTTGTGGAGTGGGTAGTAGCAGTGCAAGGATGAGTGAAAGGATGAGCAACTGAGTGAGTGCATGATCGGATGTGTAAGCACATGGACTCATGGCTAGATGAACAGACGAGTGCATGAGTGGATGAAAGAATGAGCAAATGTATGGATGAAAGAGTGATCAATGAGTAAGTACATGGATGGACGAAAGCAGATTGCAGGAGGTGGCTGCTGCCCCATTAGTGGGAGGCGGCTGCCGTCCTTTACCATCACTGATACTCACTGACTCATCATTGGCAGCCACTCATCCATTCACGCACCCACTCTTTCCTCCATGTTGCACTGAATGGCTCTCGCATTCATCGAACTGGGCACTTTCTTATATATTTCTCCACCCATTAACGTATTTCACGTATCCACTCACTCATCCATCCTCATAAACTCGACATCTGATATTGCTTCTTCATTGATTTGGCGAGCTTGTGTGTGTCGATGTATGATAGGGTAAATACAGAAACGAATTAATGAGTGGATGACTGAATAGGTGACTGCATGGATAAATTGATGAGTGGTTTCATGAATGAATTAATGAGTGAGTGTATTGGTGTTTCAATGTGAATGCATAAGTGGGCAAATGGGTGAGGATGTGGATTGCTGGACGAGTCAATGGATGAATAAGTTGATGTATAATCAAATACCCAGAAAGAGGAGTTAGGGTTAAGATCTTTGTTGATCAGACGAAGAGCTTGCGTCTCAGTCTTTCATTTAGTTGGGAAAAGGCGCGCAGTTAATCTTGGAATAGTCTTGATATAGAATGTGGTACAGTTTTTCAATCATAACATACTTAATAAAGTGTTCAGCTAAAGAACAGAGTGAAAGTGTCACCTGGAAGATGATTCTTAACAGCTGCGAAGCCAGAAAAAGACTGTGCCAATGAATGCTATTTTAAAATATATGTATTTATTTAATGCTTCCAGAAATTGTCAGCATTCGACCTCCCAATTGTAGGTGCGCGCTATGGAGGATGACAATTCTCCCTGGCTAACTTTAACTTAAAAAAATAATCCTGCTCAGAGCCACAGCAGTAGTGTTTGTGTCACACGCTGACTCCGTCTCACCATTGGCCACCAGTGCGTGATAATCACAGATGAAGGCCCGCCCACCTGCCTGGGGTTTGGGAGTCCCAGTAGCAGCTGGTATCGTGGCGTTTTCTATTGTCCCATGTGGCATGTGGGTCACAAGCGGCCAGGTGAAGAGAATAGCGCATGCTCTGCTCGGCACTTTACAGCCGGGTTGTAGCTGCGCATAAACACCACCATCAGGCGCACTTCAGTGAAGTGCCATACAATTACAAATTATTCATTTTAAAATTGTGCAAGTGTGTCTGTTGGCACTGTGGTGCACCTCCTAATCACTTACGTAGAACTCCAGCACTCGCTAGATCCAGTCGATGCATTTGAGTCTGAAGCAGGGCTTTAAGTGGGCCAGGTTCGGCCGGTGCTCAGCACCGGCAGTTCTAAAAAGCAGGTGCTGAGACGGGTCCCTATAGGGCTCTCCATTTTTGCCCTCACCCTCGGGGTGAAAAAAAAAATCTTAATTCTGCAGCAGTGCCACCCTTCACTGCCTTTAATTTAACTTCAAAGAGACTCTATATAGTTATTTCAGTCTCATCATTTCAGAACTGAAGCATTTTCAATATTATATGCAACGGAGCCATAGTTGGTGCTTATTTATCTTATGCAACTAACAACCACTGACAAAGCCAATAGCCCTGGCTTGTTGTAGGTGTAATGTTACTTGTTGTATTATATATCTGGATTCAATCACAGAAGCAGCAAAATACCAGTCGGGCGGCACACTATGCTAAACACAGATTTTTAGTTTAGGCGTTTTTAAGCCACACCCTCAACTTCATCGACCACGCCCCTTTGAGAGACCCCCCCCCCCTAGTCTTTTCATCCCATTTAAAGCCCTGGTCTGAAGGGTATGGTCAAGCCCACTGGAGTTATGGAATTATGTGATTGTGCTCCTGCGTCATTTTTTGCATAATTATAGATTTGCCAAATAATCCATAATCTGGCGCATAATCTGAAGATTTTAACAAAAAAATTGTTTCTAGCTCAAAAAGTTCAAAAGTTACTAAAAACGCAGCACCACGTTGCTGCGCATTGATAGGCTCTTTGCAAAGCTTGGCTGGTAACCTTTACGTTGCTTATTGCTATATTTGGTGTTAAACGGGTACTGGTGATATGCACCCAGTGCCCAGAGAGTGGTAACAAGTGTAACAAGCATTGGCATAGCCAATAGGTCTCGCCTTTGGGACCTTTTAAGTGTTTAGCCATGCAGCAAATGAATACACAGGAGGGAGGATCCTGAAAAAAACATGCAAATATGCTAAAAAAAAATGAAAAAAAATGAAAAAACATATATAGATATCTCTACTCTCGAAGACCAACAGACTTACAGTCAGCCCTGGACTTGGGGTACCTAGTTGAATGTGCGGAGTGCTCTTCACATGTGAGGATGCCTGGAATGTGGAGACATGCTGATGTTCGGATTGAGAGGACGGTATGGTTTGTGCAGGGATCGTTGAGCTGGCGAAGTAGCCTGTTTTTTGGTGTATTGAAAGGAGCTGAGTTAAGGGGGGGCATGATGCTCTGGGAAGGGGATGTGGCGTGACGTCCGGGGCGGCCGACCGTTGGATGGGGGAGCAGTGGTCGGGGTTTGGCGTGTTCTCCCTGTGCTAGCTGTGGCCGTGTAAAAATAGCAGAAAATTGCGGGTGATCTAGCAATGGAGTCCGATTAATTTTTACAGTGCTGGTGGGCTTTTTTCGTGTGTTAGTTGGATGTGGCTGACGGCTTGAGAACTGTGGAGCTGTGTTGAATTTGTGGCACGGGACACTAGGCGCTACACATAGTATATGGCAACGAGTCAGTATAGTATAAAAAGAGCAAGGGGACACAAAGCGCTGTACATGGGGGAACAACTCAAAAGTGTGTAAATTGTAAGGGCAGGGCAAGCGTTTTACAGTAGAGGAACAAATCAGTATTGAATAAAAAGCGAGGGTGGCAGGGAGCGCTCTTCGTGGTTTAGTCCGGGGAAAGGAGGGCCAGTAAGGTCTAGATTGGTGGAGGGACTTGCTTTAGAACCGAGATTCTGTGGTGAAGCGCTATACCACGAGAAAACCAGCGTCACCAGCAAGGGTAAGTGGTGTTTTACACTTTTGAAGAGCGCCCTGCCCCGTGTATTCGCATTACTAACGAGTTGTTTTCTCTGCCCTGAAGATGTGCGCCCTGTACCCTAAACACATGATAACACAATCCTGGCCACGGCCCGCGCGGGCGCAGCTTTATTTAATCCGTTGGTGATGTCATGAACTTTATTTAATCCGTTGGTGATGTCATGTGTCTGAAATGTTTACAGAGCTGTGGTCGGGTGATGGAGATTGGCGCGAGCTGCTCCGCCGGAGGAGCCATTTGCCACCCGCAACCTGAGCGCCAAAACCAGAGACAGGCATATGTAAACAAGAGCGGCCACGATAATTAGAAACAGATGGCCCCTGAACGCCGCTGCTCGCTCCCGCAAGGTGGATGCCGCCACACGCACGAGTGTTAGAAAAGTGCAGACATGCGCGCTGCGCTAGGCTCAACCTAAAAATGACAAAATAATGAAGTAATGCTATCAGAAAGTGTGCCGCACTCCGCTGCATAATTTGCCTTTTATTGCAGCATAATACTCAACCCTGCCACATAATTTGACCCTCTCCTGCCGCATAATTCCAGTGGGCCTGGTTATGGTATAGAGTAGGCAGTGCCTGCACATGCAATACAGTGTGGGTCTAAACCTGAACCCTGCCTCTGCTTTACCTAACTCTCCTATTGCTGCTGCTGAGCTCTATTTTAAGTGTTAGTCTTTTTGCACTCACCTTGTCGACGTCTCTGCAGTGATGGCAGCAGTTTGACAAGGCTTCTGCACAGCTACTCACACAACCATATTCCAGGTACGGCTGAAGAAGCAGAGAAGAGAATGCATCTCGTCTCTTTGCTACCGTTGCTCTCCTTTGCTTGACTTTCCAATTGCCACTGCTGAGAACAATGCATTCCACCACTCAAGTGCTTCCATTTTTTATTTTATGAAACATTTTATTGATTTTCATACAAATAAAAAGACAGATAATCTACCAATGTTTGAGATAGTAGACATTGGCAGCTTCCACGATACAGCGACTACATTTACAACTTTTTCCTCACATCTCACCAAAACTTCAATGTTAACAGACGAAGGTTTGGACCCAAATGGATTTAACAAAATCTGACAGTAATTGTGCCAATCCTCCCAAATCTTATAACGTTTCAGCGGGCATCCTCTAGCCAAGTAAATAGGTTTCTCAGGGCCCAATCCCTAGTCCCATACTTCAGTGTTGGTGTGGCTCGTCTCCTTCCAGTGCCTATCAATGTCTCATTTAGCCATGAGGGGCCCCAACCACAACAGTGCCATTTTGTGCCAATTGGAATGTAAATTGACATGTGAAATAGTCATCTTGGGGTTTACGGGAAATCTCCAACCCAACACTTTGCTCTAAGAGGATAGCACGCACCCCTTCCTCAGAAAGGGTCAATGACCCTGCAATTTCATATTGTGTGGATGCGATCCCCAGTCTGCGATGTGCATCTCAAGCAGAGTGGGGAGGCAATTGCATCAATCTTCCACAATCTATCTCGAGTGAGGTAAGCGTGATGCAGACACTGGTTGGATGAATTGAAATTGTGATGCAATGCCAACTCTCTGGGGAGATGCCCGCACCTCCCTCCAGTCGTCATCAGCGATTGGTCCCAGATTATGTTCCACAGCAGATGCAGCTGGTGAAAGGGTTATTTATAAGTAATGAGCAATAAAGTTGTATTATTTTGTGTCCCTTCAGCTCATCCATCAATATTTTCACTTCCAGTGGACTAAAATCTGATGGTTCCTCCACAAATTCACATATGGTGGAAGTGTATGGCGGAAGTTAAGGTAACAAAAGCGTTGCCTCTGATGGAGAACATTCTATTCTATTCTATTTTATTCTATTCTGTAGTTTTTGTATAGTGCATCGCTACACGGAGGCTTCCCAGCGCTGTTAGCAGCTACCGAATACTGAGCTTGGTGTGACACTAGTCCTTGAATAGCCAGGTCTTCAAGGCTTTGCGGAATGGAAGTTCCTGCTACAGCTGACGTAACTGCTGAGGGAGAGAGTTCCAGAGTTTGGGTGCCAGAAAGGACGTAGAGCGTCCACCCCATCATGATCTCAGAATCCTGGGGACCTTTAGTAGGTGGGCAGAGGCTGATCTGAGTTGCCTACTGGGTATATAAGGGGAGACCAATGAGCGTAGTCTCTGCTATAAATTGTCATATGGGTGATGCATATGGACTTGAATTGTACTCTATGCTCCACCGGAAGCCAGTGGAGATCCCTAAGAGCTGTAGCGGCTGGCTGGTACCTAGGTGTGTCTGTGAGAAGGCAAGCTGCAGCGTTCTGTACAGCCTGCAACCTCTTTACCACATAGAATGGTGAGCCAAGGTATAAAGCATTTCCATAATCTAGGCGTCCTAGCACCAGAGCCTGGACAATGATTCTCCTTGCAGAGACAGAAAGGAGCTTAAGGACTTTCCTCAGTACCCTCAAGGTGCCATAACAGCTGGCTGAGGTTTTCATGGCCTGGTGTTCCATCGTGAGTTTAGGGTCTAGCCATACTCCCAGGCTCTTTATTGGGTCTGTGGGGGTCGGTAGCTTACTTAGGCAGTCTGGGATGGATCTCGATAGACTGTTATTATCCAATACCATGACTTAAGTTTTTTCTTCATTGAGTTTTAGTTTGCAGCTGGCCCTCCACCTGGCTACTGCTTGAAGGCACGGGGTAAGGGATCGGTGGTTGATCGTCTGATCAGGTGAAATAGACATGACCAGCTGGGTGTCGTCAGCATAGGAAACTAGTGACAGTCCAAATAATTGCACCAGCTTGGCGAGAGGGAGCACATACACATTAAAAAGAGTGGGCCTCAGGGAGGAGCAATGGGGCACTCCAGAGCCAAGGGGAAGACTGGTCGAGTAATATGATTGATCAAGGACCTGAAAGGACCAGTCCTTTAGGAAGGCGTAAAGCCATTTCAGGGCTCTGCACTTAACACCTGCATTGGAGACTCCCTGAATTAGGATTGTGTGGTCGACGGTATCGAAGGCCTCCCTTAGGTCAAGAAGGATAATAGCTGCGGAGCCACCCCGATCCAGGAGTTTACTTAGTCCTTTGCCCACTGCCAAAAAAGCACATTCTGTGCTGTGTTGTGTTGGAACCCCATCTGGGTTGGATGGAGTACTTCCTGCGATTCCAGAAAGGCAGAGAGATTTCTGTTTACATGTTTTCCCAGGAGCTTAGTGACTCCTGGAAGCAGAGAAGGGCCTATAGTTGTTCAGACAGCGGGGGTCCAGAGAGGGTTTCTTCAAGAGTGGTCTAACTATGGCATGCTTCCAGGGCTGCGGGACCTCCCCACTCAAGAGAGAGGAGTTTAGCAGCTCTGTCAGCACAGGGACAATGCAGTATGCTCCTTTTTGAAGGCTATTATGGGGGGCTGGGTCGAGGGGAGCCTGATTTTACTGTAACTAACAGCTCCCTAACCAGGTCCCTTGTGAGTTATAACATATATACGGCTCTTCCCCGAGCACATTGAACTGACGGTTGTGGTGGGTCAGAAATTCATTTTCTCCCGCTTACCTGATTGACTTGCAATATTCAACTTGATCCATCAGATACTGTGCCAGTATTTTTTTTACGATCAGCTTACGATGATTAAGACACAGCCCCTTGACACAGATCAGCCAGTTGCATGGCCAGTCCCTTGCCTGTATGATATTTCTGGCTTCTGGCCCTTATTACTGTTTTGGCGTGAAAATTCTCAGTCCTGGTGATAACCCTGTACTAATAATGGGTTGAACCGCCATCAACATTGGAGCAATTTTAATGTTTGGGTTCATTCACTCCACCCATGTCTTGATACAAATTTCTTGTGCAAACAGAGCTTAATCTCTTTAAACATTGGCACTTTGTTTATTGTGTTACACACTCTTCTATGTTTCGATTTTTTCTTTACACTGTATGGTCACTGGAGCACTGAACACGATTGTAAAAAATTGAACATTGCGCTAACATACTTGTCACTTCTCGCATTAATTCATGTCTCATTAGTGACAGTGTGGAAACTGTATTAATTTACAATCCTTGTAATGAAGTGATAATTGTTGTTACTCATTTACTGATTATGTAACCTTCTAAATCCACTAGGAGCCACTTTTTCCTATACCAGCATTCATCAAAAAGGCTGAATATAAGAAAATAATAAAGGGAAAGGTTAACGACGTGGTGTTTTGCAATTGGGCACTATTTAGAAGATCCAGGTTGAGAAAGGAACCTCTTAATTTTGGAAATTAATAGCAACGAGGATTAGGGCTCCAAGAGTTTTCCTGAGTATCACATAGTGGCATCTACCTGGTACACTCTTTATTCTGACTAACTGTGGGATTCCTTAGCCTCTGGAAACATAAAGGAGCAAAGTTTAAATTCTATTCTACTCTGCACGATCTATCAATCTTAGCACATTTTCTGAGAATGAGGTCTTCAATGCAGATCTGTTACTCAAAAGCTATCTGATCTGGTTCCTATGGACCCTTTTCTCTATTCTCCTCATGTCTAGATAGCCTTAATGTTATAACTATTTAATCATATGCTGAAGAGAGGATTAGATCTGGATTCTTGGTGGAAATCTCTAATGATTAAGGTTTTTAAAATCGGGGACTTGATGTCAGGAATCTTTAACCAATTCTTAACAGGTTTGTTGCATGAAACAAGAACAATAAAACATGGCTTGAGGCTGAAACTATTTATTATGAAGTATATCCAATTAAAAAGAAATGCTTGTTGTTCGATTTCAACGCCTCAAATAGGCCTTCAACAACATTGACAATGAGTTTCTTCAGCATACTTGACAATGAGTTCCTTGTTTGTTCTAGAACCCTTGATTGAATCAATTTACATGTTCTAAAATTATTATACTGCAAGATTAAGGCTTGGCTAACTTGAGGAAAATACTGATAGCTTTGGAGTAAATAAAGGAGCAAGTCAAGGCTTTATGCTTGTCCCACCTTATTCAATATTTTCATAAATAACATTTTAGCTGTGCATTGGAAGCCTCCTTAGACGTCGTAGATTTAAAAAACATGTTTTAGCCCCTGTCTGTGATAGAGCATTTTCTGGACCCTCTTGCTTACCATTGGTCCTCCGTCAGACCTTTCTATCCGACTGAGAGATGATGAGAGTTAGCATAAATCATCAATCAAAATCAATTAATAGTGCAACCCAGTAGGCTACACAATGAGGACCAGGAATTGGTACCCATGGGTTGGAAAGGTTTATTACAAATTCAAAATTAGGTTCAAATACACAACTTTTAAAACAATGTTATAGAAATACAGACTACCCACAGGCAAGCCAAGCCTGCAAAAGAAATAAAGGCAGACTAGTATAAGGCAGACAAGCAATTCAGTCACAGCAATACAAGAGATTAATAATAACACTTGATGCTCAAAGAATAGTCTCAAATTATGTTGTCTATGCATTAGTAATCAAAATTTCCTAAATCTAGTCCAAACTAAGAGGATGGTTGGATAACCTAAAGGATTTCAGAAATTCAACGAATTTCCATGAAGAAAATCAGAAGTTGGCATGGAAGGATTGAGTAGGGAAGTGTCAGCATCTCAGAAGCTCGGTCAAGAGTCTTTTATAGGTCAGGGAGTAAGTTTTAGCCTAAGCCACACTTAGGAAGAAATCAAAGTAGGCATAGAGTTCTAAACCTCTCAAGGTTCAGTGGAAATGCTCTGAGCATTCAGGGGAAAGTATTGGGATCTGCAAAGAGAAGTCTAGAAGGCTCCAAGAGAAAATCTTACAGAAGTCTGGAAAGCAACTGCCTAGAGAGAAAGAAGCATCTGCTTAGAATTCTGGAAAGTATGTGCAAAAATTGAAAAGGGCATTTGAAACTCTAACGGTTTGAACGCTAAATTATAACACCCAAAGTCCACCAGGTAACACCCCCTTTGTAGGCAGCATCAGGAGTCCATTGTTCTTGTCTATTTCTCATGTTGCAGACTGCAACAACGACAGGTTATCTCACACTGGACATGGGAAGGAAATCTCCTTCTCATAACACATCGGTTTGCTACAATTTCTCAATAGGCCTTTCAGTTGAAGCTCTGGTTCTCTGTGTTCCCTTGTCAAGGTCTTCTTCTCAGGCTCTTTCCTCTATCTCTAGTACAGTAATGTATCTATTCTGCAACTAACAATGCATGTGAATACCTGCAAGAAATGTCACATTAGCATAAATTGAAAAAGAGCTTTATGCATCGGGGGGCCAACAATTCCTCCTGTTGCCTCCAGTAAGTCCCACACAGCGCGATTGCTTAGAGGTCTTCGGAGGCCACGTCCCCTTTCTCCACCACTCTGCGAGAGCGCCTCCTGATGCAATGCTGGCTAGGGGATGAAATCCCCTTAGCTCCAGAGGGTCCTTGGTGGCCAACTACCCCTCCTGTCACCTCCGGTAAGTCTCACACAATGGGATTGCTCAGAGGTCTTCGGAGGCCACGCCCCCTTTTCCCACTACTCTGCAAATGCACCTTCTGGCGCACTACTGGTTGGAGGATGAAGTCCACTTTTCTACTTTTTCTTTTTCTTTTTTAAAAAGGGAGGGGGCCTGTGTGGCCCCCCTCCCGGGCTGATTTCGGCCCTGGGGACCCCATCCCCTTGGGCCCCGCCTGTAGTGTGGGTGCCCTGGCACACCCAGGGCACCCACTATTTGAAGGTTGGGGTTCGCAGGGGGCGCCTCAAGGCCCCCGCGGTCCTTGCCAGCTCCCGCCTTCTACGGGAGCCGGCATTGCTTTTACTCATAGGGAGTTGCTAACATGCAGGGAGTGCATAAAAACAATTCTGCTCCACTTCTAGTAAGCAAGAGCATTCAACTTAAACATATGCCCCGGGAGTTGGTGGTCCCTGAGGCTTTCGGGGTGCCCGCATGGCCCCCGCATTTTTTTAAATGAAAGCCCCGGGGAGGTGATGTCTCTGGGGTGTCCATGCAGCCCCCGCATCAAATTGCAATAAAGCCCCGGAGAGGGGGCAGTCCCTGGGGGTGGGGGGGGTTGGAGAGGCCCCCCATTTAAAATTAAATAAGACCCGGGAAGGTGGCGGTCTCCGGGGCAGCGGGGGGCCCAAGCAGCAGGGAGGCAATACGGGCCTCCCCGCATTAACACATTAAGAAGCCCTAGGGCATAATAAGCCCAAGGAGGGGGTCCTGTGCACCCCCTCCCTTATAAAAATAGTGACCCCAGGACCTGGCTCACCTGAGTGTCCGATAATAAACGAAGCGCGGGATCCACGGATCACGCTGATTTGTTTTAAATACTTTTATTGGCCCTGGAGGTCCCAGTGGGACCCCCCCCACCCACCCCCAGGAGACCTAGGGGGTCAAGGTGTTTCTACCTGCCCCCTTTTTTTTTTGTTTACATTTTTTGTGGGACTCGTTTCAACTGACTCCCAAGATGGCTGCCAATACTTCCTGGTTGAAGTGTTGGCAGCCAATCAAATTTCAGTAGGGTTTCTGTAGTCTGTTGGGCTCCCAGATATCTATATTTTTTTAACTTAAATATCTTTGAAACTACTGAACGGATTTACACCAAATTACAAAAAGCATGCCTTCTGGACTAACATCTAGCTTTCTGCCTAATTTGGTGTAATTCCGTTCAGTGATTCGGGCTGACAATGGACTCAAGAAGGCCAGAATAAAGGGTGTCATTTACTGCATCAAGTAAATGCCATTACCCTGGGTGAGGGATTTACCGGTTGCAGTAAATACCTTTTATTCCAGGTTCAGGAGGTTAAATTATGCTTTTTACATGTGGGTTAGTTGCAACAAAAATTCACTTATTTTGCCGTTTTAGCATACATTTTTGTCCAATAAATTTTGTCAGGTTTTCCCTGAGGAAATCTGTAAGGGAAAATAACAGAGGGAATAAAGTTCACATAAATTCAGAATTCTGATCCTCGAGCACACTCGTATTAGTGCAGAGATCGGAAGTCATCTCTAAACAGAATCAGGGCGCATTCCTCCATAATGTGTGGATGGCCCATTTGACATCAGGCATGTATTGCAAAAAGATATTCGGAGTTATTCAGACAGGTAAAGGGAAGGCAAGACACAGCATGGGGATAGCAATTTCAAACCCCTTTATGCATTAAATGACCACCAGTTGAAGCACTGTTTTCAGTAGAAGCCCAGGTGAGTGCGTACAACCCCGCAAGAGAGGCCGATTTTAGGAAGTATACTGGGTGATGATTTCTAAAAAGTCCTAGATACTGAAAAGTCTAAAAATTCAGATTTGCGAGAGTGGGTACCACATGCTCTGTTCCTTGCTGGCTGATCCAAAGCTTGGTTATTCCTCAAGAATGGCTGCTGTGTCAGATGTACAAGTGGATTGACAAATAGATGGTTGGCCCGCCTGCCCCACGACCATAAGTAAGTAATAACATTGGCCTGCACCTTTAATCCCATTATAGATATGGAATCATATATCAAAGTCATCCTATTGACGAGCAATTATTCAAGACTGCTCAGCAGATTGCATTCATTCCCGAGAGAGCATCACCTGGCAGCAATTGAAAGAGAAACCATGGGAGCCCAGCAGGGTTACTGCAATTTGTAATTCTTGGACCGCCAAAAAACACAATCACCCCCCTGTCTGCGACTCAAAAGGAAGCAGCTAGAATTGTCCGGCAAACCAAAAAAGGGGGATGTGTACACAAAGCATTCTGAGCACTTACACTCGCTTCTTGCCCATAGTTACACCAAATTAAAAATAGACCATGTAATTACTTCAAACAAATGACTTGTCTATTACACAACAACAAAGCACGAGTCAAAAATCCGCCATATAAGGACAGACTTTTTAGTGGCTGTCTTTTGGTAGTAATAGGTCTCATGTGTAGTGCTTAATTTGTGTAGGTAGTTTTAGGAGGTGCCCCTCATTTTTGGGGACCGGGACTTATTTCTCATCATCACATATAGAGCAAGAGAGAGAGGAAGTCAGAAAAGGAAGAAAGAAGGAGACAGAGAAAGATATAACAACAATGCTAAATGGAGAAAGCAGGGATGCAAATGAACCTGCGGAGAGTGAGATAGAGACAGAAAGTGCTGAATGGTGGGAGAAAGAGGCATGGGATAGAATTAAGACTAGACAGCTCTGATAGCTGTCAAATCCTCCATTTTGCAACACCAGCAGGGGCTCATGAGAAACACGTTGGCCTCCTATAATACATGTTTTACTAATTGAGCAATGCACTTGTCAGAATTAGGTGTGAAATCAGTTAAAAGCAGCAACACATCGTATAATGTATTAGAAAGCATTAAACTACTTGGCCCATATGGCACAAAATATTTATTTTCTTCTTATCTAATTCTCCGTTTTCATCTTCACTGGTGCAGAGGCCACAGTTTTCTAAATAGTACATTGCCAACACCATAGAATGCAAAGATTGCCCAATTCTCAATTCCACCACCCTTTACACTTCCCACACTCACTTTCTGTCTCTTTAGCTCACTCTTGCAGGTTCTTTTTCGTTATCACATTTTGCCATTTGTCTCAGTTTTCCTACCTTTCTCTTCATCCTTTGTATTGGGGTAGAGTGGGGTGGATTAGAGTGGGGCAGAGTGGGGTGGATTGGAGTGCGGTGGAGTGATGTGGGTGGATTGGATTAGAGTGAAGTGGATTAGATTGGGGTAGGGTGGATTGGTAGGGAGGATTGGAGTTGGGTGGATTGAATTGGAGTGGGCTGAATTGAATTGGAGAGGGGTAGATTGGATTGGGCGGGTTGAATTGGAGTAGATTGGGGTGAGGTTGGATGGTTTGGGGTAGATTGGCTTGGAGTGGGGATGCTTGGGGTACATTGGGATGGGGTGGATTGGATTGGAGTGGTGTGGATTGGACTGGAGTGGGGTGGAGTTTTGGAAGTGGGGTGTATTGGATTAGAGTGGGGTGGGGTAGACGGGAGTGGGGAGGATTGGAGGGGAGTGGGGTGGATTGGATTGGATTGGGGTGGAAAGGAGTGGAGTGGAGTGGGGTGGATTGTTTTGGAGTGGGGTGGATTAGGTTGTATTGGAGTGGTGTGGATTAGATTGGGGTGGGGTGGGCCGGATTGGATTGGAGTGGGGTGGATTGGATTGGATTGGATTGGAGTGGGTGGGAGTGGAGTGGAGTGGGTTGGGTTGGATTGGATTCAAGTGGGTTGGATTGGATTGGAGTGGATTGGATTAGAGTGGGGTGGATTGGAGTGGATTGGATTGATTGGAGTGGGGTGGATTGGTGTGGAGTGGGGTGGATTGGTGTGGAGTGGGGTGGATTGCATTGTATTTGAGTGGGGTTGGATTGGAGTGGGGTGGGTGAATCTTTGAATGGAATAGGGTGCATTGGATTGTGGTTGATTGGGTTTGAGTGGGGTGGGGTGTATTGGATTGGATTGGATTGGATGGATTGGGTTGGATTGGATTGGGGTGGGATGGGTGGATTGGAGGGGGATGGCCTGGATTGGAGGGGGTGGGGTAGATTGGAGTGGGATGATGTAGATTAGCATGAGGTGGATTAGATTGCAATGGGGTGGAATAGATTGGAGTGGGGTGGATTGGATTGGAGTGGAGTGGGGGGACTGGAGTAGGGTGGATTGGATTAGAGTGTGGTGGATTAGACTGGAGTGGGGTGGGTTGGATTGAAGCAGGTGGATTGGAGTGGATTAGAGTGGGGTGGGGTGGATTGGATTGGATTGGAATGGGGAGAGGAGGGGAGGGGAGGGTTGGACTGGAGTGGGGTGGATTGGATTGCAGTGGGGTGTACTGGATTGGAATGGAGTGGGTTAGATTGGGGCGGATTGGATTGCAGTGGGGTGGATTAGATTGGGTTGGACTGGATTGGACTGGAATGGGGTGGATTGCAGTGGAATGGGTTAGATTGGGGTGGGTTGGATTTGGGGTGGGTAGGATTGGGGTGGATTAGATTGGAGTAGGGTGAATTGTATTGGAGTGAAATGGAGTATGGTGATTTGGACTAGAATTGGGTCGATTTGAATGGGGTGGGTTGAATTGAAGTAGATTGGTGTGAGGTGGTTTGGACTGAGTGGGGTGGATTGTGGTGAATTAGATTGGAGTGGGTTGGATTGGAGAGGAGTGGGATGGACTGGGGTTGATTGGAGTGGGGTGGGTTGGGTTGGACTGGGGTGAATTGGATTGGAGTAGGGTAGGCTGGATTGTGGTGGATTGGATTGGATTGGACTTGGGTGGTGGTCGGTGGATTTGTAGGGGATGGACTGGAATGGGGTGGGGTGGGGTGGATTGGAGTGGGATGGTGTGGATTGCCATTTGGTGGATTAGATTGGAATGGGGTGGAATAGATTGAAGTGGGGTGGATTGGATTGGAGTGGAGTGGAGTGGAGTGGGGTGGACTGGAGTAGGGTGGATTGGACTGGAGTGGGGTGGATTGGATTGGAATGGGGAGGGTTGGACTGGAGTGGGGTGGATTGGATTGCAGTGGGGTGTACAGGATTGGAGTGGCGTGGGTTAGATTGTGGTTGAATGGATTGGAGTGGGGTGGATTGTGGTGGATTGCAGTGGAGTGGGTTAGTTTGGAGGGAGAACGGATTGGGGTCGGTTGGATTGGGTTGAATTAAATTGGAGTGAGGTGGATTGGATTGGAGTGGGGTGGATTGGATTGGATTGGAGTGGGTGGACTGGAGTGGATTGGATTGGAGTGGGGTGGATTGGACTGGAATGAGGTGGGTTGGATTGAAGTGGGGTGGATTGTATTGGTGTGGGGTGGATTGGATTGGAGTGAAATGGAGTATGGTGATTGGAATGGGGTGGGTTGAATTGGAGTAGATTGGTGTGGGGTGGATTGGACTGAGTGGGGTGAATTGGATTGGAGTGGGTTGGATTGGAGAAGAGTGGGATGGATTGGGGTGGATTGCAGTGGGGTGGGTTGGACTGGGGAGCACTGGATCGGTTTGGAGTGGGGTGGATTGGATTGGATTGGGGTGAATTGCAGTGGAGTGGATTGGATTGGGGTGGATTGGAGTGGGGTGGGTATGATTGGGGTGAATTGGATTGGAGTGTGGTGGGTTGGATTGGGGTTAATTAGATTCAAGTTGGGTGGATTGGATTGGGGTGGACTGGATGGGTTGGAGTGGGGTGGATTGGATTGAAGTGGGGTGAGTTGGACTGGATTGCAGTGGGGTGGATTGGAGTGGAGTGGTTTTGATTGGAGTTGAGTGGTTTGTATTGGATTAGATTGGATTGGATTGGAGTCGGTTGGATGGGATTGGATTGCAGTGGATTGGATTATCGTGAGGTGGATTAGAGTGGGGTGGATTGGTTGGAGTGTGATGGATTGGGGTTGGATTGGAGTGGCATGGATTGGATGGGAGTGGGTGGATTGGGTTGGAGTGGGGTGGATTAGATTGGATTGGAGTGGGATGGATTGGAGTGGGGTGGGTGGGTTGGGTTGAAGAGTGGTGGGTAGATTTTGAATGGAGTTGGGTGGATTGGATTGCAGTGGATTGAATTGGAGTGGGGTGGGGTGGGGTGGATTGCAGCAGGGTGGGTTGGAATGGGGTGGGTTGGGTTGGGGTAGAATAGATTGGAGTGGGTGGATTGGAGTGGAGTAGATTGGATTGGAGTGGGGTGGGGTGGGGTTGGTTGGTATGGATTCGAGTGGGGTGGATTGAATTGGAATGGGGTGGAATGGATTAAAGTGGGGAGGATTGAATTGGAGTGGGGTGGATTGGAGTTGGGTGGAGTGGAGTGGGGTGCATTGTAGTGTAATGAATTGGAGGGGGGTGGATTGAATTGGAGTGGGGTGGGGTGAATTGGAGTGGGGTGAATTGGATTAGGCTGGGTGGATTGGATTGTTGTGGTGTGGGGTGGGGTGGAATCAGGTGGAGTAGACTGCATTGGAATGAGGCATACTGAGGTGAATTGGAGTGGGGTAGAGAGGGGTGGATTGGAGTAGGGTAGAGTGGGGTGGATTGGAGTGGGGTGGGGAGGATTGGGTGGGGAGGATTTAAGTGAGTGGATTGTATTGAAGTGGGGTGCATTGCATTTGAGTGGGGTGGATTGGAGTGGGGTTGAGTGAATTTGAGTGAAGTGAAATGAATTGGATTGGGATGGTGTGAATTGGATTGGGATTGGGTGTGGGGTGGATTGGATTTTAGCGGGGTGGATTGGAGTGGGGTACATTGGTGTGGGGTGGATTGGAGTGGGGTAGGGTGGATTGAATTGGAGTGGTGTAGTGTGGATTAGATGGGGTGGTTTAGAATGGAGTGGGGTGGATTAGATTGGAGTAGGGGGACTGGAGTGGGGTGGATTGGAGTGGGTGGATTGTATTGGAGTGGGTGGATTGGATTGGAGTGGATTGGAGTGGGGTAGAGTGGAGTGGATTGAATTGAATTGGAGTGGGGTGGATTAAATTGGAGTGAGGTGGATTGTATTGGAGTGGGGTGTATTATGGTGATTTGGATAGGATTGGAATGAGGTTGGATTGGATTGGAGTGGGGTGGATTGGATTGGAGTGGGGTGGACTGATTGGAGTGGGGTGGATTGTGGTGGATTGAATTGGAGTGGGTTGGATTGGGGTGAATTGGATTTGAGTGGGATGGGTTGGTTTGGGGTGGATTGGATTGGAGTGGGGTGGATTTGATGGGGTTGCTCTGGATTGGATTGGAGTAAGGTTGATTGGATTGTAGTGGGGTGGAGTGTGTCGAATCGGACTGGATTGGAGTGGGGTGGATTGCACTGGAGTGGGTTGGATTGGATTGGAGTGGAATGGGGTGGATTGTATTGGAATGGGTTGGATTGGATTGGGGTGGGGCAGATTGGAGTGAGGTGGACTGAATTGGAGTGGGTGGACTGAATTGGATTGGGGTGGGGTGAATTGGAGTGGGGTGACTTGTATTGGGGTGGATTGGGGTAGATTGGATTGGAGTCAGGTGGATTTGAGTGAGATACATTAGGGTGGGGTGGGGTGGATTGGAGTGGGGTGGGGTGGATTGGATTGGTTTGGCGTGTTTCGGTGTGGGGCAGACTGGAGTGGGGTGGATTGGAGTGGAGTGGGTGGATTGGATTGGAGTGGGATGGATTGGGGTGGATTGGATTGGAGTGGAGGGGGTTGCATTGTGGTGGAGTGGATTGGAGTGGGTTGGATTGGATTGGGGTGGACTGGATTGGAGTAGGATGGATCAGATTGGATTGAATTGGAGTGGGGTGGATTGTGGTGAATTGGATTGGATTTGAGTGGAGTGGATTGCACTTGAGTGGTTTGGAGTGGAGTGACTGGATTGGATTAGAGTGGGTTGAACTGGATTGGAGTGGATTAGATTGGAGTGTGGTGGATTTGAGTGGGGTTG
Source organism: Calotriton arnoldi (assembly GCA_963921515.1). Lineage (NCBI taxonomy): Eukaryota > Metazoa > Chordata > Amphibia > Caudata > Salamandridae > Calotriton > Calotriton arnoldi. The sequence goes on from CAWUFW010005871.1 coordinate 314,246, forward strand.
GGTGGATTGGTTGGAGTGGGGTGGATTGTGGTGGAATGGAGTGGTTTGGGTTTGTTTGGGGTGAATTCGGACTGGAGTGGGGTGGCATGGATTGGATTTGAGTGGGTGGATTGAGTTAGAGTGGGTTGGATTGTAGTGAATTGGACTGGATTGGAGTGGGGTGGATTGGACTGAAGTGGGTTGGATTGGAGTGGAGTGGGTTGGATAGGATTGGATTGAAGTGACATGGATTGGATTAGATTGGAGTGTGGTGGATTGGATTGGATTGGGGTGGATTGATTGGAATAGGGTGGATCATGGTTGATTGGAGTGGTGGTAGATTGGGGTGAGCTAGGTTGCAGTGGGGTGGATTGTGTGGGGTGGATTGGAGTGGGTGGGGTGGGGTGGATTGTATTGGGGTGAGTGGATTGGAGTGGCTTGGATTGGATTAGACTGGAGTGGGGTGGATTGTATTGGGCTGGATTGGAGTGGTTTGGATTGGAGAGAAGTGGATTGGGAAGTGGGTGGATTGGAGTGATAGGGAGTACTTTGAGGAAACTGTGACATCTGGCTTTTTTTGGTTTAACTCTGATTAACTCTTGATCGTTTCCTACTGCAAACCCATCTTCAATCATAGTAAGGGTGCTTCATACTTGCGTTGCCCTTCTGCATAGAGCTGTTTTGGTCAGAGGCTAACCTATGGAGAGAGTGATGGCTGGTGGCAGCTTAGTATGCATGGTGTTGCCTGGGCCATTTTACTTGTACCATTGGTTTAGGCACACCCTTGTGAAAAATCTATCTATTCCACCACAGTTGTTCCCCTGCAATGTGTGTGGCGTGTAGGTATTTGTATGTGCATGTATGGGCTTCATGTGCTGTGCAAATTAGCAGTGGGTGGAACTTGCGGAGTTTCACTCTACAGAATTCTGCAGAGTTACATAAAAACTCTGCGAGATTCCACAGAGTTCCACAGGCGGGCGGAAATCAGAATGTCGCGCTACTCATGCTGATGTTTAGTGCCAGGAGCTTGTTCCACACTGCAAAATCAGTGCAAACTGCACCACGCAGCGTGCCAGAGGGTACTGTTCTTTGCTGCCGCTTGAGTAGATTTTCTACTCAAATGGCAGCTTTCTCACTGCCTGCATTGAGAAAATCTCACCATTGCCATTCTAGCGCCCGAAAATCGTGCTAGGGTACACCAATTCTCAGTCACCCCTGCCAACTTAATGGAGAGCCCCATGCAAGAAAGAACTCCGCCATGCAGCAGGTGGCAGAGTTTTGCCAGAACTCCACATTACAAGGTTAATACGGAGTGGACAAAACTCCACGAACTCTGCCAGCGGAGCAGAATTTATTGCCCACTCCTTCACACTTAATGTCTTCATGTTTGTTTATGTGACAGCTTACTTGTAGTTTAACCTGATGAATCCCTGTGGCCTGCTGTGGAGGTTTTGGGGAATACACAGTGGCACACTTATGAGTCTGCAATTCTGTTCTGGAAATAAACACTGACCAACACCAATTTGAATGCCTAGGCAACCCAGCCCCAGATCTGCCCAGTAATTTATCAACCCCACATAGGCCCTGATTTCAAGTCTGTCAAGATGTAGGTGATTTTTACTTCAGCCTATACAATCCAACACCATGGGGTTCGAATTAATTGGGTGCAATCAATAGCTGAGTTTTTAGTGAAGATGTGCAGATTTTGGTCCTTAACTTATGAAAATCTGCATATCACAGTAAATATTGTATTATTTTCCACTATTGAACTCTGGCAGGCATGACTTGCCAAAATTTGATGTAAAGTGAGCTATTAATATACCAGGTAATTACCCAGAGCGGTCACTGCCACCCAACTCAGAATGCCCACTTCTTTAAAAACAGGGGTTCGCCCAAGCATCGAAAAAAACCGATCAACTTGGAATTGGGGCCTTAAGCTTCTGGCGTGTGCCATCACCGATACAGATTTCTGGGATTATTTGTTGTCTTCTACTTACTGTGTTGGAGATTGACTAGCAACTTCGAGACCCTGTCTGGAATATCTAACCTCTGTCTCTAAAACACACATCCCCCTGAAATGTTGTGCTTTGCCCTGCTATTCAGTGTAGGAATTCCTAGGATGGTGCCCACCTCCTTGTCCGGTTGGGGGTTATGATTTTCAACGGAGACACATCTTTTTTGGGCCCTCAATTCAAATTAAAGTCTTACAAATGTGCCCCCACTCCCTGGGCTAGTTCCTTGAACGTACTGATGTGGAACTCTGTAGCTATGTCTCAGAGAAGGTTTCAGACCAGGATTTCATGCTAGTGTCCCCTTTAGGCTAGGACCTAGGCTGCCAGAGATGCCCTGGTCCTGAGTCTTACATTAAAGATGCACTGCCGAACTGTCCTGAAGGACAGGAGAGGCCCTGCGCTAGAAGACAAGAACCACGCCTGTATTGACTAGGAGTTGCATGGAAAATAACTTCAGGAAAAGATTCTGCCTGGGAGCCAAATTGATGTGCAGTCTTTTTGGCCAGGAGCAGATCTGAAAATAAGACAACCATCTGCATATGATTAGAGTGAGAACCCATCAACATCATCATAAGATTGTGTTTGATCATTAGGGATCAAATAAAAGGGATATTCGGGATCAACCAAAAGATTGTGAAACTGTTCACCCCTTGCCTAAGCAATCTTGATGGAGCTGATGTTGCCATTCCTTATAAGGACTAATCAACAGGACACTAGGCTTTTGGGGGTGTGCCTCATCAGCTAAAGCTTTCTGCTGAGTCCAGAATTTTTAAAGCAACTGGTTGATCACCTACAGTTCCAGAATTATTTACAATTAATGTGATGACAATCTAACCTACACAACGTCCCATGACTCCGATGTGTGCCAAACAGTTCATTTGGTGAGCCTGTATCAATTGGTACCTTTGCCACTGCAAGGGCAACATTTTTGTCAATGCTATAGGCCAAACATTTGAGAGGTTGCCCCTAAACCAGTATATATACTGCCACTGGAAAATGTTCACCTCAACCAACTGGTCACAAAATGCTGAACCCTAAAGTTTGGTAGCTCCCTTGGGTGTTGATACTGAAATTTATTAGATTCGTTTTTAAACTTTCATGATCATTTGACATGTATCTAGTCATTCTCATGTAACTAGGATCACCAAGAACTTGTAACACTGTTAGATTTCTATGTTTTGCAACTAGTTTCATCTCCTTTGGTAAATTGGGATCCCTAACTTGGCAGTAGAGTACTGCTTTTTGAGCATGATTACCACATCACATCACAGCCTCAAGCCCAATCAGACATGTTGCTTAAACTTGCAAGATGGAGGAAAGGTTGGACAAAAGGGCAAAAAATGGGGCCTGGTTCCCAAAGGGCCTCCGCACTCATGGCGGAGGCCCCTCAGTTGTGGTGGAGTCTCCGCACTCGAGCGGAATCTCCTCAATGAGAATTCTCATTGCAGGGATTCCGCCCCATGTGCGGAGACTCCCCCATGAATGTGGGGCCTGCGCCACGAGTGTGGAGACCCTGTGTGAATTAGGCCCATTATTTTACCCTAGAATTTTTTGCAATGATTTGATGTATTTGGCATAGACATCAGAGTAACACTAGAGAAGAACATTTAACTGCTATGAGGTCTCATTAGCTACAGTCAGTGCGTGTTACATTGTTAAGTTTAGTGTTATTTCTAACACACAGCTAAAAACTCTAAGCAGCAGACTAACATTTGGGTCATATCCGGGTGCCAGAAATTGCTAGGACTTTCAGATTTCCTTTCTGGTTCTTCATTCTAACTGCACTACATTTTTTCCATGTAAAAACGAACCTAGTTATAAAAAGTAGCTATGAATGGATATTGTTTGTGTGTGTGATAAGTGTGCCATACTGAATTTATCTTCCAACCTAACATGGCCTCCTAGATTCAACGCTGACATCTCGACAAAACTGCCATTGAAAATTGATGCGTACAAAGGTGTTAACTTGGTTATCCAACTAGAGTATGATAAAACTGTTTCATTATCATAACTTTATCAACCAGAGACACCAACAGCCATCAATGAAACTGCTCAGTAACCACTGATTGCGCAAAGGCCCAGACAACAAGCTGCTGAATTTGTGCTATATAAAGGCATATGAGAGCACTGGCAGCCCTCAACAATTTGAAAAGGTGCAGCATCGATCTTGGGGTGGCACAGCGCCTGGTGTGCGGGCACTCAAAACCTTTTCTTAGAGGTTGGCACCTGTCCGCCTGTCTAGAACATAGTTAGTTATGCTGTGGTGAGGCTGCTCCAAATAAAAATGACCTACTAGGTGAGCGCTACTTCTTAATACTTGGAACATCAAAAAATCTACCGAAATAGCAGGTCTCTAAGAATGCTGACTTGGAAGAGCAGGACTTTAAGAATGCTGACTTGGAAGACTCGTACTATCACCTAAGCAAGAGTGGTGCCAGAACTCGTATATTCACTAACTCTTCCACCTATAAATTCACCTCAGTGACTTAAGCACCCGCTCCTGAGATCTGTCTGTAACTTACATGTCACTCATGCCTTAATCAGCATTTGCCTCCCATGGATTCAGAACATCTGTCTGATAAGATGGCTGTCCGAGTACACCCCCCTCCTGCAGAATGTAAACATGTTTTAAGGGTTTCCAGCTGAGCGTTAGTTCCTGTGAGGTGTTCAGATATGCTGACGAAGCCGCATTTTAAATCTCATAAACATGGAACATTTTGGTGTGGGGAATTGAAATGCTGATAGAATTGCTACATTTATGCGCTGTTTCAGCATAATTTTCAAAGTTCCTCGTGTTTTTTTCCAGCTGCCGTTTTCCGAATTCTTAAACACTTCATAAATTGTAGGTAGCTTAAACCAATTTAATTTAAGTATTCCTTTTTAGTTAGAGCTTTGCTTTCACTGCCAGATTAGCAATCAGTGCTCACCCCTGGAATCTGTAATTTTAAAATATTTTGATTCTCGTACCACAGGCCTTTACCTTTACCTAAGCCATGAGCCTAGGAGGTCGTGGGCGATCGGGGTTGATGTAATGAACTTTACCTACATGTCATGGAAACATGGAATAGTTAAACATTAATGGTGAATATCAAAACACTAAGGCCAGATTTATCAGGGCTTTGCACCAGCGACATATCACAAAATGTGCTGTATTGTCTTTAATGCAATCCCTCACTACAAAAACAAGCATTAGCAAAGCCAATCTCGCCTATGTGAGAGCTATTGGCTTTTCCAATGTCTTTTAGCAATGCTGTACAGCAGCATGGTTGAAAGTAATTAAAAAGTGCTATGATGGGGACAGCATTGATCGCAATGCTGCACAGCAGTTGTGCAGCTGTACAACATGGCTAAAAAAAAAATGACAAAGCAAAAAGATATTGCCTAGGAAGGAGTGAGGACATCAACAAGCAGCAGGGCGGGACTGAAAACAAAAAGTACCTCAATCCGAAATCGACCACAGGAAGGACACCAATAAATACATTAATGGGTCCATGTTCCATCGAAATAAAAAACAGACAAAGAGAAAGTAAACTTGGCAGGTGCTGACCAATGAGTGGCTAGGAAATGAGAGTAAAGATGAGGCCTAACAATAGAAAGTACAGGGCAGATTTACAAGCCCCTTGCGCCTTCTTGCGCTGCTGTTGCGTCACTTTTTTTGACGCAGTGGTGGCGCAAAAAATGCGGCCTATTTACAACGTGACGCATCTAGGGAGATGCGTCACGTTGTAAAGCCCTGCGTCACATTATACCTGCGTCAGGTATAATGTATGCAGGGTGGGCATTCCCACGCAGGAAAGCCTGGTAAAAGTGACGCAGTGAAATCTACAAGATTTCACTTACGCCACTTTTAGGACGCCACTGCGTCAAAACCTTACGCCTGCTTGAAGCAGGCGTGAGTAGTGACGCAGTGTAGTGGGAATAGGCCTCAACACGCATTGCTGGAGTTGCATCGTGCTTGCGACACGACTCCAGCAATGCATGACTTTTCCGCCAACAGATGCGTCAGAATTTCTGACGCATCGGTCAATCCTTGCGCCATAGTACGCTGTATTGTAAATACGGCGCATCTATGGTAGCGCAAGGGTTTCTGAGGGTGGCACAGGGAAAGTGACGCATCTATACAGATGCGTCACTTTCTTGTAAATCTGCCCCTACGTTTTTAAGAAATAAAAGATCGTTGCAAGCCCATGTGCTGTCTCAGGTGAGACCTAACAAGCCACAATGCAGGCGCTGTCTCAGGTGAGACCTAACAAGCCACAGTGAGGGCGCTGTCTCAGGCGGGACCTGACAAGAAAGTCCCCGGCAAACATACATCCCCTGATTTGGAAGCTAACAACAGTCTTAATGAGGGTCCCGTAGTCCCCTCAAGAGCCATGGCCCTGGTGTCACTGCACACGCTGCACTATTGATAGCTATGCGTCTGCAGAAATGCGTTAAAAAGGACCTTGGGCACATTCATCATGGCTGCCCAGCCAACCTTTGAAGCAGCCCCCTAGCCTGCTGCCCACTGAGGAAATGCTGACTGCCTGATTAGAGGGTCCAGCCTCTACAGCATCAGAAATCCTTGCACCTGTCTTAAGCGCTGTTCCTATTGTCACAGACCTTAACCTCTGTTTTAAGAGATAGGATGTGGGGTGCAGTGTAACTGTTGCATAAATTTTAGATGCTTGTCATTCGCGTGTAACTGCTGAACTGCTGCAATAAAAGCAGAGGAGCACGGGATGACACTGACCCTGCTGGGGCTTGGAGATTACCATTATGTATGTGCTCTTGGCTATTCCTAGATGTGCCTTTCGCCATTCAAGAACTGAACTCCCCTCTGTTGTAGGCAACAGTGTTAACATTTCTCAACTTTTTAGTATGTCAGACCCATGAGATGGACCCTTCTAATACAAAAACTGGAAAAAAAACATATCGGCATCCCTTTTCTCTGCTTCATAATATCAGCCTTTTGACTGTTGTTACATGTGACATAGGATCAGACAAAATATATATGTATTTTTTTTTATAAATTACATGATTCTGTGTTCCAACAAAATGATTATCTCCGAGTGGTTGTTCGGGCGAATTGTTTGAATGTCATTGGCGTCACCTAATGTATCACTTAACAATGCAAATATATGCTAAATAAAATGTTGACATTTTTGGAAAAATATCACTTTAGGAAGTCGGTGAACTTTTCACACTACACCTTACACTTACCCCTAAAAAACTATCTGCCAAATACTTAGCAAAGGATGAAGAATACGAGAATGTTGAGGAGCGTCGCTGTACAAACACCTGTGAGAGAGGCACCAAGGGAATTGGCTCAGGTCACGCAAAGCAGATGGTCCACCCTGTTGTGTTTTTGATTGGAAAAGAGAGATAACGTTGCAGTCACGTCAACGAGACAGTGGTCAGATACACAAATTTGTCTCACAAGTGCACCAGCGTTGGAGCTGCTGCAGGCGTGGCTGTATATCGCCACAGTGCCACAGCATTGTGTTTTTTCCTTTGTGAAAGGCAAAAGAAACTGGAGCAGAAATCTGTAGCCTTTACATCTCGAGTGTATTGTATTGTGAGCAACAGTAGTGTTTATACCTCAGATAATTTTTGGATACGTTTTTCCGATAAAAAAAAAATAATTGGCAAGCATGTAATGTAATGTAAAGGGCATTTCTACAGCGCAACTGTTACTCCGAAGTGTGTCCTGGCGCTCTGCACAGACAGTGGAAAACCGAGGGGCCAAAGGAACAGACTCAGCTAATAGAAAAAGCCATGTTTTTAGCTTCTTTTGGAACAGAAGGGTGGATGTGATGCATCTTAATTCCAGAGGGACGTTATTCCATAAAGACGGTCCCAATAAAGAGAAGGACCTACCCTCCGTTCTGGATTAACGGATTTGAGGAATTTTAGCCAAAAAGAGATTTGCTGAGCACAGACTTCTGGGAGGGGTTTTGAAACAGATTCTCGCTCTCAGGTACCCTGGGCCTGTCCCATGCAATGCTCTATGGATTAGCACTAAGATCTTAAAGGTAATCCTCTTCCTAACGGGAAGCCAGTGCAATTCTCTGAGAAACGAACACACATGCATTCTCAGTGGTAGGCTGAGTACCGTTCGAGCAGTTGCATTCTGAACTACCTGCAACCTACTAATCAAATAGTCAGGCAGGCCCAGATACAGTGCATTGCCATAGTCCAATTTAGATGTAATTAGAGCCTGGACCACCAATTTTCTAGCCGCCAAAGACAGGAAGTGCAAAAACGTCCTCAGCATACGTAATATACCAAAGCAGGTCCCTACCATTGTATTAACTTGCGAGAGAAAAGAAAGTTCCCCATAGAACTTGATACCTAGATTTTTTGGCCAAAAAGTTTGCCAAGGCTCTTCCAATCGTAAGCCGAAGAAAAGAAGTTCAGTCTTTCCCGCGTTACATTTCAGTTGGTGGAAGCAAAGCCATTGAAAAACTTCAGTCAAACAATTTCTGATTTTCTCCCCAGGAAATGCTTCAGCTCTGCCCCATGAGAATAGCAACTGGGTGTCATCAGCATAAGAGACTACTTTAGCACCCAGGGTCTCAGCCAAGCATGCCAGGGGAGCAAGGTATATGTTAAATAGTGTAGCGCTCAGGGCAGAGCCCTGAGGCACTCCCACCTTGATGTCACGTGGTCTGGCAGAGTAAATAGGACACCACACCTCTTGACCCCTATCTTCAAGGAAAAAGGCCAGCCATTTCCACACCTGTCCTCTAATCCCAACATGCTGGAGGCGAGCCAGAAGAATGTAGTGCGGGATTGTATCAAATGCTGCTGACAAATCCAGCATAATTAGCACAGCTTTGCCACCAGCATCAAGGGTACACCTGATAAAATCGACCACCTCCAACAACGCTGTTTCTGTACTACAACTGGGCGAAATCCGGATTGGCTTGGATGCAGCAGATCATTGCTTTCCAAGTATCGGGATAGTTGTTGATTAACATGTTTTTCAAGAACTTTTGAAAGGGCCGGGAGTAGCGAGATGGGCCTATAATTAGACGGATCTGTAACCACCGCCTGGGTTTTTCTTAGCGATGGCACGATTTTAGCCTGCTTCCATGCCTTGGGAACAATAGCCGTAGAGAGTATAGTATTAAGAACTGGTTAGCAAGAGGGTTGATGGCCTCTGCTCCCAGGGCCTAGAGATTCGTAGGGCAAGGATCAAGACTGATTTAAGACTCCCAATAGCGGATAGTGAGTCTTCCAAGGAGATTGGATCAAATCTATCCAAGGAAGAAGTTGGATTGGGAGTTTAGTTGGCTTGCTGACTGACCTGGGGGGGGACTGGCTTGGATATTAGAGATCAGGTCCTGGAAGTAGTGAGCCAATTGCTCATACCATTCCGTGGAAGGCATCTGCTGACCTATACAAGCTACTGGGGAGATAAAAGACTTCACTATTTTAAAGACTTCTCTTGATTTGTTACCAGCCATTAGAATTCTGGTCTCAAAATATAGTTTTCTTTGCTATTTAAATTTCTTTGTGTTACTTTTTTAAGGATACACTGTACCTGGTTTTGGTAATAGGGCAGTTTGACATCATCCATTGTCTCTCTAAGTGCTTACACTCTAATTTAGCCTCTTTAAGGGAGTTAGTGTACCATGGATTAGAAGGCTTAGTACGACGTGACTGTCGTATGTGCTCAGGGGCTAAGGTCTATAAGGTCAGCATCCAGGTCCACATTTCCTGTGAGAGAGGGCTTTTCCCCTTCTAAGGCCCTACAGAAAGCCTCAGGTTGGATTTTATGAAAAGCTCTAACCGCTCTAGCTATGGAGCCTATTTGAGATACAGAGCTCCCAACCTTAACCTTGGCCCACCTAAACCTGATCATTTAGTGTTCTGACCAGACTACAGGGATAGGAGTATCCACTTCTAGGGGTAGGTTAGAGAAGATCTGATCAAGAGCATGTCCAGCTTAATGTGTGGGCGTGAATACCGTCTGGGGCATAGTCATAGCAGAGATACTCTCCTTCAGTATTTCCTTTTCCACACCCAACTCCATGTGAAGGTTAAAATCATCTAGAAGGATAAAATGTTAGTATCTGAGGGTTGAGGGAGCAAAAGCATTGAACAGAGAGGTAAGGAAGGATCCAGCAGGACCCGGTGGTCTATAGACTAGGGCTCCCGCTACTGACCGTTTAGGGGAATAAGGTGAGGCAGAAGCCCATAACCTCCGCTCCTTCCAAGCCTACTATGGGTATGGAAGTATTGATAAAATTTACATATATATCTTAGCCACCACCTCACCTCTTCCATTCCCACGATCCTCTCTGCAAATTATATAGCCTTCGGGAATTGCAGAACAAATATCAGGACAAGAGGAGTCCGTAAGCCACGTTTCTTTTACAAATAATGCATCTAGGGCTTCCTCACATAACAAATCATGGATTTGGTCTGCATGTTTAGGGAATGAGCACACCTTAATTAAGTCTGCTGAGAAGCCTAGGGTCTTTCTGCTTATTAGTTCCGATGACAAACTGAAATCTTTGCAGAGGTCCCTCGAGTTCATATGAAAGCTGCAGTGAGTATACCTAGCTTCTATAAGGACTGGAGAGTCTAATGCTAAAGGTATACAGGTTCATGTAGGGGCTAGCCTGTGTAATTGAAGTGAATTATAAGAGTGATTCAGTTTTCCTTCGGAGTCCATTCGGACATAGTGGCTGGCGATAGACGCTCCAGGGATGCTGACGGCACAGGCAGGCTTGCCTTTGGCGCACCGCCCGCTACGCGCGTCCGCGCTGCATCCTTCCTTAAATGCATCTGGGCCCCGGACGCTAGAGCGTACACTCACCAAAAATGGTGGCTCTAGTTATCCCGAAGTAGGAAAAATGGCTGAGATGCACAACTAAGTGCAAAGAAACAAAATCTTATTTTAGCTGCTCCCTCCTCCCGACATAGAAGAGCGAAGGATTATGGACAGCGTTAAGGTGAGATGCAAATCAAATTCATTTTAAAAGCATAAAATCAGGGGGCGTGGCTTGGAGTGTCAAGATGGCGGTCGCACTCTAAGAGTGCTCTGGACCCCTCCGTCATCCGCTCAGCCATCCGTTACTATCATTGCCACCAAAGTGATCCAACAACTGGTGCTAAACCCCCAAACCCACGCGGTTTGACCCAGCATGAAACAGAGCCGCTGGGAGGTCGGAGACGTCGTTTGCCGGGATCCTGGCCGGCCGCCTACACAAGATGACGGAGAGACCCAAATACCTGAACCATTGAAGCCGGCCACTGGCGTGAGGCGTGATCGGCCGAGACGCCCCGCGACCCAGGTGGTGGATTGGTGCAGCCGACCGCTCCGATCCCCTAATCCGAGTGAGGCCCAGGCAGCGGTACACTGAGGCGCGGAGCGGGGGCCCGTATCCAGCCGGGGCGCAACCTCCGGATGGACTGCTGCGGCTTGGGGCGGGCCTGCACTTCCACCCCCCGCGGCTGTCTTGCCGAGTGACAGGGAAAGAAGACCTGCAGCCGGGGTGGGGTGTCGGCTGCAGCTCGGATCGGAGCACAGAGGAGTGCCTGCCCACGACTAACAGAAAGGCACCCCAGGCCTTGAAGCGGGAATGGCGCCGGGGTCTGGGCTGGTGCAGGCGACCCGCTCGGGCCTAGCGCCTGCCTCCCAGAGCTGCAAGTGCAGCACTGATGATCCAGACAACTCTGGAGTGAACGGCCTGGTCCCGAAAGGGAGATAAACCAAGGGGTGCTCTGAAATACCGGGGGTGCCCTGCGAGTACCCCGCAGGCAGTCACGCGGTAGGCGAGAATCCTGTTCACGACTGAGGGCACTGGATCAGCCTGAGACTCCAGCGCCCAGGCCCTGCAACTAATCCCCAAATGGGAATCGGCGGATCCGCAGTGCCTGATTAGACCTGCGACTCCCCCAATGTGCCTCATGACCGGGGGCCCCCGAAGAAGGCCTGAGGAGCAATAAGGCCCGGACTGCGACTCTACCCGGATGGGGCTCTGAAAGACAGCTGCAATGGAGGCTTTGAGAGGTCCCCGTAGATAATGGTCTGCAGGTACAAAGAAGAGCCTGCGGCGGTGCCCCGGTGGCGAATGGCAGAGTCCTCCTGGCCCCTCCAGACACTCCGGTAGGTGGACGGGCAAGGGTGGACACATCAGAAGGAACGCGCCCCCCCTCCTCCTCCTTCCCTCCTTGTTACGGGGCCCACCTCTTGGCCTGATGGCCTGACGGGACCTAACTTGGAGAACTGCCTTTGGGGCCCTTCGCAACCCACAGCCGCAACCACCTTTGTAGAGCCTTTCCCCCTGCTGGCCCTCAGAGGGGCTGACTGGTGGTTGGTGGAGAGGGCACGTCGGACCCGCTGCAGCGGGGAATATGGATTGCTGTCAAGAGATCTTACCCCTCGCCTAAATAGAGACCTGTGGCGGGTTCCTGCCAACTCGACCACCTCCCAGAGTGGTTGCCTCGGCGGCAGGGCGGGGTGCCCGATCCGGTGACCGGCCTGAGGGGAGGAAACGCAGAGGGGGCTCTCGATGGTGTTGACCCCGAACTGGGCCTAGGCCTGATGTCCCAATTAACTACTGGACTCCCTGGGAGAGCGGAACTGTACGAGCCAAAGATTGAGGCTAGCAAGGCCCAGAAAATAATCCGCCGTCTTGTGTTGAGCCGCCACTCGCTAATATAGTGAGACAGTTCCTGGCCCTCCGGCCGTGGACAGCCCCCCCTCTCCCACTCACGCTCTAAGTCCAAAGGGCGCGCCATTCTCCTCTGGATGCATCAGGGATACCCGGAAGTGCTGGACTCAGGTGGAATATGCACTTGACCGCTGCCATGGGGAAGGACTGAGGGCCTAAGCCTCCCCAACACAGACCAAGATGGATCAGTACACGACTACTGAATCCGGGGCAGTGAGCGGGCCCGCAGAGAAATCCGCCCCTGTCGCTGCCGACCTCACCACAATCCTGCAAGCAATCAGCGCCTAGCAAACCTCGGTTGAGAACAAGATTGGTGAAGTTTGGGTGGACATGGCTCTTCTCCGCCAAGACCTCCGCAATGCGACGGCCCGAAACAAGGAATCGGAATCCCGTATATCCGTAGTTGAAGATGACGTTCACCAGTTGAAAGAACAAGTCGCATGCCTGCAAACCCACACCAAGGAGCTGCATAAGAGAGCAGAAGATACCAAAAACAGATCGAGGTGCAATAATTCCCAGAAGGCTCAGAACAGGGGCAAATGAGCAACTTCATTGAGCAGTGGATAAAATCTTGGATTCCCAAAGATTCCCTCTCTACATGGTTCGCGATCGAGCGGGCCCACCGCTCTCTGGCCCTAAGACCTCCACCTGGAGCACCCCACAGGCCTATTATTGCTCGGATCCTTAACTTCAAGGATAGGGACTCCATTCTCAACGAAGCACGCAGCCAAAAATCCCTAACATACCAAGGTCAACCAATAATGATCTTCCCAGACTACACAAGGGAGGTCCAAATTCAAAGACGATCATTTGTCGAGGTTAAGCAGAAGCTCCGCGCTCTGGCCCTTCAGTACAGGCTACTTTTCCCGGCTAGCCTACGAGTGGCGTTCCAGAACAAAACTCTCTTCTTTGAATCCCCTGAGGCGGCCTGGACATGGCTGACTGAGGAACGTCCTCTAAGAGCAAACGCCCCAGCCCTGTCCACCGGGGCCCAAACTGGAGGTGCCCGGGCGGGATCGCCCAAATCAAACAGAAGACGTACGCGCTCTTGCAAGGGAAGAGGAGCACGCCGGGCCCGATCAGATTCGCCCGCAGGCCCCGGAATGCACCCAGAGGATCGTGAGCCTCTGAATAGCTCCCATTCTTCACAAAGATCTGGCTCAATGGACCGTTCGAAACCTGGGAACACTTCGCCTAAAACTTCCCAAATAGACTTGGCGGACTCGGACCTCTCTCGGAGTCCGGCACTCCTGGAATGATAACCCCGGTCAGCGGTGGTCCGCCCGGGACACGATATGCGAGTCACTCCTAAACAGACGCATCTCACCATAACTCAAGTTCTTCCTTATTGCAACGATAAAGTATCCTTATGTAAGGAGGGGTCCTCCACACATCTCCACACCCAAGCGTTCTAGTTTGGTATTTTGCCTTTGTTTATTGGGGACGACAGATGCTTCCATTCTTGAAGTATAGGATGGGGGGCAGGGGTAGGGAAGAAAGGGGGGACCGTTGTCCCGAGTTCTCATTACTATACCTTGTTTACGACACCAGCACCTCTCTTCAGCATCAGGACAATTGCATACACGATCCACACTGCGAGGAAGCACTTGTACCCTCACAACCTGTGCACAATGCATTACATTCCACACCTAACCCAAATCCTGCAGACCTCCATCCACACTTTGACCCACCGTGACAGACACATGTAATGGCGGAGACCCACTCCGCGTGCTATCATGGAATATCAATGGGTTACTATTTAGAGTTAAGCGGACAGCAGTCCTACGATATGCCCAGCGCCAGGGAGCAGATATACTACTACTCCAAGAAACCCACCTTATAGGTAACAACTGCCCCTTTCTAGCACGATACGGCTATGACAGAGTTTGGCATTCAGGGTTCACCCGAGGATCAAGGGGCGTGGCAATCCTTATGCGGCGCAACCTTCCTTTTGTGCTTACAAAGGCCATCAGTGACCCTCAGGGATGCTTTATGGCCCTACAAGGAGCTATAGGGGGAAACTCCCTTAACCTGGTCTCCATTTACTCTCCTCCAACACTGCTCTCTTCTACTCTAAAATACACCACAGACTTTATCGCCTCTTTATCCCCTAGGCTGACAATAGTCGGAGGCGATTTCAACGCAGTTATGCACCCAGACCTCAACACCGCAAACGCCCCATCTGCCACAAGAGTCACCCACGCTAAACTCTTAGCAAGCTGGGCAAGCACCCTAGGTATTTGTGATGCCTGGAGAGTCTGGCATCCCCGGAGCAAATAGTTCACGCATACCTCTGCAGCACACCACACACACGCGCGAATTGACTATGTTTTTATGCCCGCCCTTGATTGTCAGAAAATCAGGGATGTTACCATTCTTCCTAGAGGTATATCTGACCACTTGCCCGTATTTCTGAGAGTGGGTGACCCCCCCAACACACTTCGCCCGATATGGAGGATGAACGCATGGTTCCTCCAAGACAAAGACTTCAAGGAGACTATAGAGGCAGAACTTCAACAGTACTTCATTACTAACCAAGATTCGGTCTCCTCCCCGAGCACTCTATAGGAAGCAGGCAAGGCCACTATCCGTGGCTTTGCCAAGGGCTAGCTCAATATCAAACGCCTAACACAGAACTCCCAAATTACTCTATTGGAGGCCCAGGCAACCCTCCTTGAGAATAGGACGTTGGGGCGGCAAGATGACCCACAGAACAGACAGCTTGCAATTCTAAGAGACGAGATCAAACAGATCTCCTTGGAGGCCGCTAAGCTACTGTGGAGATCCTCTGTAGCCAGGGTATATGGATGGGGAGAGAAAAATGGGAAAATCCTACACCGATTGGCCACATACCCCATGGCTAACCGCATAATCCCAGAAATTAAGGATCTAGACGGCACTGTCCACTGCTCATCCTCGGCGATAGCCCAGATTTTCGGAACTTACTATTCCGAACTTTACTCAGTGCCCTAAACTTTCTCTACCAGAGCTAATCAACCAAGAACACCTCCACCTCCCTTGCCTCAATGAAGCCGAAATGGCAGACCTTGACCGCCCTATTACGCAAGAAGAAATCAACAACGCCATATCACGCACCGCATCAGGCAAAACTCCAGGCCCTGATGGACTCCCGCAGGAGTACTATGCGGCCCCTCCTCGAGACACTCGTCCCACATCTCTTGGACATGTACGTCGAAGCTGTCGAATAGGGCTCGGTTCTACCAGAAACAGACGCCGCCACCATCGTGGTGATCCCTAAAACACAACCTCCCTCAGCGCACTGTGCCGACTATCGCCCAATCTCTCTCATTAATGTGGAAGTTAAAGTATTTGCATCGGTCCTAGCTAACCGACTGAGGCCCTATCTTACTAAGTTGGTCCACCCTGACCAATGTGGATTTATGCCATCCCGTGGTACCAGACACTGCCTTAGACGCCTCCACATAGCCTTAGCGAATCGCCAATCCCTGACCCCTTATTTAGCACTTCTCCTTATTGATTTTGAGAAGGCTTTTGATTCCGTAGATTGGCAGTACCTGGAGGACGTACTGGCCGAGACGGGCCTGGGTCACTATTTCCGCAACATGGTTAAGGTGTTATATACTAGACCACAGGCACGAGTGCTCATCAACGGGGCACTGTCGGAACCGTTCCCTATTGGGAGGGGGACGAGGCAGGGCTGTCCCCTCTCTCCGCTCCTGTTTGCCCTGGCGATGGAGCCTCTAGCATGCCTTATACGGTCCGACGACCGAATTAAGGGATGGAAATGGCCAGGCGCTGATGAGGATAAAATCGCTTTATATGCGGACAATGTCTTGTTCTTTCTAGCCGAACCGGCCCAATCTGACCCCCACTGTCTTCGGGCACTGCACTCTTTTGGACAAGCTTCCGGCCTGCAACTAAACCCCGCTAAGTCTGTCCTAGTCCCTCTCCACATCTCGAGAGACTGTTTTGATTGGCAATCCACAATACCTATTAGACGACAATACTTCAAATATCTGGGAATCTGGGTGGCTCTGCTTCCTGACCTCGAATGGTCACTCAACATCACCCCGCTGGTGAAGAGAGTCCGAGAAGACCTCCACAAATGGCAGACACTACCACTTAATCCACTGGGAAGAGTCGCTCTCTTCAAAATGATGATACTTCCCAGATTCCTTTACACAATTCAAAACAGTTCATTTCATTTCCCGTGGACTTGGTTTAACGAGCTGGACAGTCTGATCACCATTCCATCCTTTGACGGGGGTATGGGCATGACC
This sequence comes from Calotriton arnoldi, assembly GCA_963921515.1. Taxonomy (NCBI): domain Eukaryota; kingdom Metazoa; phylum Chordata; class Amphibia; order Caudata; family Salamandridae; genus Calotriton; species Calotriton arnoldi. Next base: position 331,169 of record CAWUFW010005871.1, read on the forward strand.
AATTTATACCTGTACTATTTGGCAACCCGCTTGCTTACGCTGCATGCCTGGTTCAATGGAGGCTGGTCTGACCCAGCATATAGAGTAGAGTTGAACGAATTGGGCCTGCCCAGGATTCAGGCGATGATGTACGGGGGACCTATACCCAGATCTATGCCCATGGTGATGCAGGTGGTCCTCCTGGCTTTGCCACACCCAATGGTTGAATAGGTTGACCCGGTACACGCCGCTCTGGCAGGGCTCCTGGCTCCGAGAGGTCAGCAATTTAGAGGGATTCAGGACCTGGGATCTTATTGGTATTTCACAGCTTGGAGACGTATGGACGAGCGACCACATGGGCACTTTTCAAGACTTCCAGACCCGGTACTCCCTACACTCTTCTCAATTTTATAGGTATCTACAATTACGCCATGCCCTTCACAACCACATTCCAAATGACACCTCACTACCAGAGTACAGCCCCCCCGAGGCGCTAACCATGACAGGTAACCTGGGAAGGGGAGGGATCTCCCGTATTTACCGCTCCCTAACAAATAACACTCCAAACACACTAGGTCAACTTAGGAGCCGATGGGAGGGATGGATCGGGCCGCTTGAGGAGGAAGACTGGAGAGATGCACTTATGGCACCCAAAACAGTCACTACTTCACCCAAACTCCATCTGATCCAATGTATTATTTACACGCTGCATATCTAACACCAAAACGCCTTCATAGCGCAGGCTTGAAGCCAACTGCATCATGTACACGTTGTCAACAAGACCAAGCAGATTTTTCCCACAGGGTATGGACCTGCCCCGTTATTGCACGATATTGGGACTCCATAGAACAGGTACTCTCTGAGGTTCTGGGATGGGAGGTCCTGCATAATCCGTTAAATGCGCTCCTGGGAATCACAGATGGTTTAGACGGCTCCAGATCTGACAAGTTATTTCTGAACACAGCCATAGTTGTGGCCAAGAGGGACATTGCTGCTAACTGGATAAACCCTATCCCACCCACTATAATGAAATGGCGCAGGGGGGTGGACTGGTGCGCCACACAAGAGAAGTCTATCTATGAGGCCAGGGGGTACCCGGCGAAACACCGCAAAGTCTGGGGCAAATGGCTGGGGCAGATAGAATAACAGTGCCCCACTTTAGGAAATGTGGGCATTGTGTGAGATTTCATGAGACTATGTATCGCAGGTGCCTATTACATTTATGTAATATGCGGATATTCTACAAATGCTGTAACATGTTGCATTTGTTTACTGCTGGTTTTTCATGTTTTAAAATCAATAAAATGGATTATAAAAAAAAAAGCATAAAATCAGGTAAAAAGCAATCACAAAATACTATAGAAACTCCCTCGATTCCCACCTAAGGCAGTCGCGTCCGCGCTGTGTCCTTCCTTGAATGCACCTGGGCCCGGCACGCTAGAGCGTACACTCACCAGAAATGGCGGCTCTAGTTGTCCCAAAGTAGGAAAAATGGCCGAGATGCACGACTAAGTGCAAAGAAGCAAAATCTTACTTTAGCTGCTCCAGCCTCCCGACATAGAAGAAGAGTGAAGGATTATGGACAGCTTAAGGTCAGATGCAAATCAAATTCATTTTAAAAGCATAAAATCAGGCAAAAAGTGATCATAAAATACTATAGAAACTCCTTTGGTTCCCACCTAATGGACCAGGCAACGAACGACACGGGAGGGGGACAGCGAACAATGCGGGACGGGGACAACAAACGACGTTGCAGGTAGACAAGCAACATGGCGGGATGGTGGGAACCAGGAAGAGGCAGCAAGACCATGGATGACAGGAGGGGGCGGGCCGGATTTGGAGAGGGAAGACTGACTGCAAAGCACTGGTAGCAGTGCTAAAAAAAAATCTGTAGCCCAAACATCTTGTGTTCATTGTATTGTGACCAGGTAGGCGGTGAACTGTGCTCCGTCAGCAGAGCACACAGAGTTTTGCCCACTCCGCGTTTTGCTTGGAGCATGGAGCTCGGCGAAAACTCCACTAACCCCAGCGTGGTGGAGCTTAATGCCCACCACCCCTACTTGTAATCTTTCTAACCCCCTTTCACAATTGCTCTTGCACTGGAAAGAAGTGACTTCCACACAAAACCAGAAAAATCATACGATGCGCTACAACCACACTCGTTAAATCCGCTGAATCCACAGCAGACTGTAGACAATTGAAGCAGTGAACTTCCGCCTTCAGAGACTTGTCATAGAACTGAAGAAAGACTACAGTAGTCCAGCAGCGGAAATGGTAGTGACTAAATCAGCACATATGAAAAGGCCATTTTTGAACGGCAACATTAACAGTCAAATGCAAGAGGATTTATAATTAGATTTTTATTTTATTTTTCTTGCTTTTTTATTGTTAGCATGATAATATTCGACTTTGGTTAGCTAGTAACTGAAAACCTGTGGTAAAAATTTCCCAAAATATTAAATAGTGTTCTCTGTCATATTGTGACATTAGAGAGATTGCTAGTGTTTTCAAATTTCATTATTACAATAGGTGTTGTCTCTGCAATTGTACGTCGAGCAGTCTCGCCCACCACTGGCTATTTTGTTCCGGTGCTTTATAATGGCGGGGCTACTGTCCTTATTTTCTATGTTGGAGATTTAGCTTCACGTCTCCTCGCCCATTCATGCCACGTCACTCTCTAACTTCAACGTACATACATTATTAAAAAGGAAACAAGGACTATACATATAATTGCCTATTCTTTCGGTAGGCATCAACTAATGCGGGCAACATGAACAAGCGTACTTCAAATGCACTTTAATAATAATTTGGAATAGTTCGTAACTTAAAACATTGTTGCATTATTATATATGGGTACAGTGTCCTTTTGTATACACAACATGATTATATTCAATCATTTTCAACTTTTGCTTTATCAAATGACAAGTACCACTTAATTATCTCTCTTGTCCAAAACATCATATTTAAATAACAAAAATCAAGAATACACATCACTCTCTTTTTAAATGAACTGCAACTGGTATGTGTCAAAGATGACGACCTCCCTGGCGTACTTAACCATCCTCTCCAGTCAAGTGACTGGTTTGTGCGGCAAATCGTCACCTCCCCCCGCTGCTGCCTGCTGATGTGCTGTGCCTATGTACCTGTGAGTGCCCCTGTGAAGTTATTATGACCAAACATTTCGACCTCTGTGCTGTCAGCAATGTGTCTTGCTTCCTGGAGGAGTATCTGAGCATATCTCTTATCAAGCTGCCCATCTACATGAGCTTGGCTTGGGGTGGAACTGACACTTGGTGTACTCTTCTGCTACACACTGGAGTGAAACTGAAGGCAGGTAACTGACTGTTAATTTGTCTCAGTATTCGAGGGATGCAGAAAACCTTATACCATACCAGCAGGGAAATGGTTCCTCAGCTAGGAAACTAATGATGCTTTTTTCAGGGGCAATATAAGATTGCTTATATATGTCTCCGCTGGCTCGTGCCAATGGGGAATTTCTTGTTATGATTGGCCCCACTCTAAGCCGCTGTCCATGAGAGCATACAGCGGCCATGACATTTATTTACTTTTCTTTTATTCCGCCAAAGGGACCTCCGACATCCCCCGTAATCCTTCCACTCAGGCGAGCCGCAGAGCTGCTCGGCCGAGCGAGCCGATCAGATAGTGTGCACTCTATCAATCTGAGAAGAACATGGCAGGATATGAAGTAGGTGGGCAAAGATAAGCGAGGCCTGGGATGATGAGCAACTCCGGGGTTACTCTGGTGATCGGAGAGGACTGGAGGCAGGGCACGTGTTACATATCTTGGCATACCTAGCTCCTCAGGTCAGAGCACGGAGCAAATGCATGCGCAGAGATTCACAGATTCGAGCCAGTATTACTTGCAGGGGTGGGCGGAACTCCTTATGTAAATGCGCGGAATTCCGTGAGTTCCACACACAGTAGCATTTACATCTCTTTCTTCACAACTTTTTAGGTGAACAAAAAACAGGCAAGCACGGACTGGGCAATGAACAAAGCAAGAATGGGGCAAGCAATGAGGTGGTGTGATGAGACCTGGGAAGAGGCAGCAAGACCACGAAGGGCAGGAGGCGTTGGGGCATATGGGGAGAGGGAAGACTACCTGCAAAGCACTGGTAGGAGTGCTAAAAAAAGAGAGTATCTCCAGTTGTGCATGGTCAGAGGAAGGACACTGGCCACTGGAAGGCGTTGTTGGTCCATGTTCCACGGCATGGAATGACACACAAAGAGAAACTAAGTGGAGGGAGGTGCCTGGGAGGAGCTGACCAATGAGAAGCAAAGAAGCAAAGAAATGAGAGTGACCTTGAAGCCAACAATTGGTCAGGAACGGGTGGGCTTTAAGCCCTTTTAAAAACAAATTTTTTAATGAACAATAGACTTTCACAAAGCACATACGCTGTCCAGGCGAGATCTAAAAAAATGCCAGGGATTTGCACCAAAAACATATACCTCCTTGAGGGAGGCTGGCATAACGTTTGAGAAACATTTTTTTTCTCAAACCATTTGAAACTTTTCATGTGTGCTGTATGCACAGCACCCATACAAAATGGGATTTTTTTTTAACTATGTCTGAGCGTAGTATCAAACCTGTACAAGAGATCATATGCGCACCCTTGAGCTATGGTGCAAGGGAATGGTCTTGTCACACGGCAGGCTAAAGTGTGCCAGTGCATGTGGAGAAAGCAACAGCGTCATATCTTAGTAGCGATGGTGCTGTTGTACTCTCTCCTTTTCATTTATTGCAAGGAAAATTACAGTTCTAAATTTTGTTTAGTAGATCTTCCAGTCTGTGGTCTTGGTGTTTTCAGAATGTTATCTCAATAATAATTTAAAAAGTCTTATAAAGTGACTTCCAAGTGAAAAATATGAGTTCCCATTAACCACATCAGGTGTTCAATTTATCAAACTCAAAAGGATAAAAAGCCTCACTGTTTATAAAAAAACAAAACTAATGCTGAGGGTGCTGCCAGTGCTTGGCAGCACACTTGGCATTGCATTTTATTCTACACTGCTCCCACAGTGTAGACAGGAGTATTTTCAGCAAAAAATGCCTGAAACAACAACAAAGATTTCTAAGTATAGCAGGCAGTTTGCTCCCATGCCGGCAAGAGGGGGGGGGGGGGGGTCCTCCACCCAAAAAACTATTTGTGTACTGTCCACCATACTCTAAATGATGTCTTAAGTCCTTTTGATCTTCCCTCTCCCAGCTGGTCTTTTAAAGATGATCCCTCTCCAATATTTGTTTGGTCTCTCTCAACCAGGTACATAAATGACTTCAAAAGTTAAAAATAATTGGAATTTGTTGTCCAGTACATATGAACTTAAACGTTATTCAGAATTCCTCCTTTTTCATATAGCAGACCTCTTGACGTGCAGGGTATGCTAATGAGATCCGACTTAGACCACTGTAAGAGGGACATTTCCCTGCTTAGCATTACATATGATCAAATATTCAATGGAAAGGCCAGTTTACATGATACGGGTTTGGTTGATAAGATGCTAAAGCTTACTTGTGGTTTGACAGATGCAGCTTAAACCTGGAGAAGCTGTCAAGACACGGATTACTGAACACAAAATTTGAATAGAATCAAGAATTTAAAGCTACCGGCTGCCAGTTTCTGTGCATAAAATATTATCTATGAAATATTGTCTATGCATATATGTACCCTCCACGGCTGTGCTCAAAATGCAGTGAAGACTGTCTACACTGATCAACAGTGATGAGGAGGTTTTGATAACTTTTGTCTCCAGCAAGAAAATTTGTGTTGGTGTTTGAGGGCTTTTTCTGGTGCCTTAATGGCTGAGGTCGAGGCAGGCCATGTGTTTGGAGACCTGGGAGCAAGCAAACTGAGGGGGAGATTTACTAAGATTTCGTGCCGTGATTGCGTCACGAAAGTGACGCAAAAGCGGCGCAAAATCTTTTTGTCCTAATTAACTTTCCAGCGCTAAACTTATTTAGCGCTGGAAATAACTTAAAAGTAAGCGAAACAGCGCATTGCGCTGCTTTGCATTACTTTGCGCCATGGGGGCGTGCAAAGGGTGGTGCATGGGCGTTCCCATGCAACCACCCAAGCTTTCTCATGCTAAACCCAATTTACTAAAAACAGTAGGTTGAGTTTAGCGTGAGAAAACGGCGCCCTTTTCAACTAGGCGAAAGGAAGGAGAAATGCTTTCATATCTCCTACCTTTTCCGACTTTGCATGCGTGCTGCACTGTGCAGCATGCAAACAAAGTGGGAAAAACTTTCCCAACGTGTCTAGCATAGTATTTTGTACAGGAAGGGTACCCTTCCTGTACAAAACCTATGCTACACTCATGCACACACCCTAGCGCTACAGTGCTAAGGTGTGTGCATGGCGCACGGCTGCTGAAATCAGCGCAAGGGAAAGGGGAGGAGAGAGCCATATCTTTAAAAATATGGCGCTCTCCTGCTCCCTCCCTGTCGCGCAACGCAGCGCAGCCTCGCGGGGGGGTTGCGTTGCACAACTTTTTTGTAAATCTCCCCCTTAGTATCATCTCCAAGAAGGGAGGCTGGTGTGAGAACCAGGGAAGTAATAGGTTTTTGCATGCCTGAGGTTTGTGCTGTAGTCTGACAGACCCATGGCACACATTTTAATGAGCTAGCTTGTAACCTCCAATGAATCTAGGCTAATGGAATAATGGGTCTATGAGTAGAGAGTAACGCCTGAGGAGAATGGGCAACCCCATTAACTCTCTGCTTTACTCTGCCTTTGTAGCAGGAGCCTAAACGGGGGGTAAACCTGTTAGAGCAGAACACCCCCACCTGAAGGAAGGACTCAACCCTCTGTGGATTCCATAAACTGTAAGATTCGGCTCTAGGCTTGCAAGAGCCATTGGTGGGTATATTCCCTCTATGGCTCAGAGCTTTGGAGCCACGCACCCTTTAACGAGCTATCAATAGTTGAAAACAGGTTCTTCAAGCAGTTAACAAATCTTCCATATAGTTCCCCAACTCTCCCATTAATGCAAGACATGGGTCTATACCCCATCTTATTTACCATTTAGTCGAGACCAATACTATTCTGGCATTGATTATGGACAACACTTCAGCTTGAACTGTATGGAACATCTCACAGAGAGATTTTAAAATCAGCTGGACACTTGAGGATTTCATGGTTGTCCTATGTAAGGAAAACGTTCCAATCTCTTACCCTTGAGAGTCTCTGAGATTGCCCAGATGATTCTCATTTGATACCAAGGAAACTGATAAAAGACTGGTGTAGAGAATATTTCTGGGGAGAAACAGCCAAGAACTGTAAATCAGGGAGTTTGACTGACCAATTCCTCGACCACAAGATCGTTCCATCTTATGAACCTATGCAAGATGTCATCCAGGGTTATCTACCTAGACAGTTACACCTAATGTTTAGGTATGGGATTTTGCCTACACTAGAGTTTACAGCTAGATGGGCAAAATCTAAGAACTCTAATACTGTTTTCCCTGCTTGTGACAGTGCTTCTAAATCACTAGTCCACATTGTATTCTTTTGATGGGTTTATAAATTCCCAAGGAGAAAATAGATTATTCCACTATGCCAATTATTAGGCATAAGGTCTCTTGACCCAGCACTTAGGATATTAAAAACAGACACACAGGAGGCGATTGTGGTCATTCTAGCAAAATCTTTGCATGCTGCATGGATAATTCGCAATCAGCAAAAAGAGCACTATTTGGGAACTCGGCTGTAGTCTATCCATATTTAATTGGTGTCCTAGAATAATTTTTATAGGAATTGTGTATTCAAAATGGTTACTTAGTCACCATATGTGGCTTTTAGCATTTACATAGTGCAATAACAAGTCAGCAGGGACGCTGCTATTTTTATATCTTAAAGTTTTTTTTAGCCAATATTGTATGGAATGCCTTTTTGTAGAAACCTAAGATATGAACTATCGTGTACAGCTAGACTGTGGCATAATCGATTTTATCAGAATATTTTAAGTCGATTTCATGAGTTTGTATCTAATTTTCCATTATTGCTTTCAAGATATTTGTGTTTTCTTTATGTATGTTTTATGGATTGCTAATCTGACATAAACAATTACAACTACTACTAATGGGTCTATGAGTAGAGAGTAACGCCAGAGGAGAATGGGCAACCCCATGAACCCCCTGCTTTGCTCTGCCTGGTATTTGTAGCAGGAGCCTAACACTGTCCCTTAACAGGGTATAAACCTGTTGGAGCAGAACACCACCACCTGAAGGAAGGACTCAACCCTCTGTGGGATCCAAAACTGTATGACCAGGCTCTAGGCTTCCAAGAGCCATTGGTGGGTACATTCCCTGTGGCCATCTGTGTTTAAGATCTCATCTTTACAAAGTGTGGCGGCAATGGAGACAGAATGAGTTGCCAAACTTGGACCTGCTGTTCTTTGGGAGGCAATAAGTTGACAATGCCAAGTGAACTACAACAAAAGGATGGGTGCGTGTCAGAATTCTGACCAAACAAATAATGTTCTAGAAAGATATTGTGTTAAGAATACTGACATCAAAAAAATCATGAAGGTTAGTATATACAGCTAGTATAGATTTAATATTCTCAGCTCCACATCCATGTGCCTTGCAGATAAATGTATCATCAAGGTACACGGTTGTGGGGTTAGGAATAGAAAAATTCTACTTATCTAAATATACTTACTATCACAATGTTTTTGTTGTCAATATTCTTGCTATGACATTTGTGTAGAATTAAATTTAGGAGCTCTGTATTCCAGTAGTATACATAAAGGATACCAACCCAATAGGTGATTTTCTAGGCACTAGGGGTGGAGTTGGAGGGTGATAAACACTCTTATGTAGTTCCTATCCACAAAGATTTTTGCCCTCTCACATAGCCTCACACCTTTGTTTTTTCCCAGTCTGGTATAATTGGTACTAGCACAATGTTTAGTTGGAGAGAGGTGAGAGAGACTTCAGGGGAAAGCTATTTCCTCACCTGCTTGGGTTATGTTATGTTATGTTATGCTATTCCAGCAACTGAAAAGGAGCGTAAAGTTACATAACAAGAGTGTCACTCTGTTAATCAACAGATTTGGACTGTTCCGAACACATCCTATATCGGTAATTTAATACAACATAATCATTGGGGAGTCTTGTGTATCCATTTAAAATCCATCTTTATTCAATGTTTCAATATATAGGAGTTGTCTATTCAGCTCAGCCAACGCGTTTCGTTCCTTTAGGACTTCAACAGGGTCTCTTATGTATTTGCATCAGTATCAAGAACTTAAGTGGTGTTTGATCTTCTTCTCAATCCGGTGTTCTTCCTCTAAAAACAGTCATGGGTGCGGGGCTGAGGGACGATCCCTGTAGTACACCGCATATCTGTTTCTTGGTCTCTGATGTGAAGGGTGGCAACCTGACCCTTTGAGTTCCTCCTCTGAGGAAGGAACAGATCCACTGAGAGCAGATCCTTGTATGCCAATCTCATGGAGTCTTCTGTTTAGGGTGTTGTGGGAGACAGTGTTGATGGCTGCAGAGAGGTTGAGCAGGATGAGGGCCGCTGTTTCTCCTTTATCGGGGATGCTTATATGTCGTTGGTGGTCGCAATGAGTGCGGTTTCGGTGCTGTGGTTCTTCTGAATCCTGATTGTGTGTTGTCTAGAAGCTGGTGAAGTTCAAGATAAATTGTAAGTTGGTCGTTATGGACCTTCTCAAACACTTTGGCTAGATAGGGGAGCAGGGAGATGGGTTCGAAGAGCCCAGTTAATTTGGGTCGGCTGTGGGCTTCTTGAGGACGGTGTTGATTTCTGCAAGTTCTATTCATCCGGAAAAATGGTGGATGTGATGAAGGTGTTGATGATGTGGGTCAGGATGGTGCTGATTGGTGATGTTCCCAGGTTGTAGAGGTGGTGGGGTCATGAGTCCGTTGGGGCCCATGAGTGGATGGTCCGCATAACTGCCACTGTGTCCTTTCTATTGAGGGTTGTCCATTCGATCAGGTGGCCATCATGGTTGGTAGTGGATAGGTTAGCAATGATTTCTCTGGGGTTGGGTTGGTGTGCGAAGTTGCTGTAGATTTTTGTGATTTTGCTGTGGAAGAATTTGGATAGGTTGTCACAGAGTTGTTGGGAGGCAGCAATTTTGGTGACAATGACTAAGGGTGAGGTGAAGTCCTTGACGATTGAGAAGATCTCCTTGTAGCTATTGGAGCTTTCTTCATGCTGTTCACTAGGGCTTTTTTCTCGGTGTCTCTGATTTGCTGGTGATAGCATCTGATTGCAGACTTGTAGGACAGTTCTGTCGGTGGTGTCGTGGCTGGCTCTCCATTATGACGTGTACCACCATTAAATGTTTCTACTGAGAGAAGGCGTAGCACACTTCTGTGATAGACCACCATTCAGGTAGGGATGAGGTGCCCCTACCTGAAATGGGGTCAAGGGAGAGTAATTACCTCATTCCAGTGCCTGAGCCACCAAGGCACACAATGATTTAGAGTACCCAGTTTATCAACGAGCAGTGGTTGTATTTTATTATTGTTAATTATTATTTCACACTGCTGAGACAGGTGTTACAGTAAATAAACAATTCTGGATGTCCTCATTTAAGATGGACAGAAAAGAGACCAAGATTCACATAGACAAATTGGTTCTCATTATGAATTGGACCTTAATTCTGATGGGGCTGTTGACTCCTCTTACAGGCCCAATCAGAATTACAACGTTCGCTATAAGAATCTAGTATTTTTCATTCAGAGGTTTTACCTGTTCAAGCAGGTGAAATCTTCAGCAGAAAAGCTGAGAGAAATGAGGAATACTAGGGTTTACATGGGCATGTTGTTATTTAATCTCCTGCTAATTTCTTGTTTTTAGTAGACCTTCAGTGTCAAACATGGGATGGAATTTCCTCATCCCTGGAGTTACCAGTACCACTATATCAATACTTTCCCCATTACTGAGTCACTAGAATGGAGGGCCCTTGAGTTTGACTGTTCTTTTCAGATAATAGCAGTTGCACTGGAAGTAGGGGTTCAGGGGTTGGGGGCACGGCGCTGCAGCGCCCCCATAAATCCTTGATGGAGTTCAAATAGGGAATTAACAATGCAGAGACCTTTATTTATTAGTATGGAAGCATTTACTATTCTAGTAAGTTTCCTTTAGGGCTCACTTGTTTCTCCCTTATTTTAGCCTAACTGCACGTTTTAGGCTACTTTTGCCATGCACGCCACACTTAACACATTTATTTTATGCCATGATATTATTTTAGAAATATGCTGTACATGTTATTATTATTATTCAGTTCTACTTTTTGGGATTCATTCTGAACATTTCGTACAAGGTCAAGCAACATGGTGCCCTGTTTTGCTATGATCAGTCAGCAACATCTCCTAATGTTTGGACACAACACAAAGACATAGCTGCTGTTTTCCAGCACAGCACTTTTTTATCATATAAACCGAGACTTGCCTTTTGGAAAACAGAGAGGAGGATTCGTGTTCTAATCCCTTATACAGTTTACTCGTATTGTTGATTACATTGCTCAGTTGTATATGTTTTTCTAATCGCAGCACAGATGCGTCATAATAGAGAACGATAGTTTCAATAAATATTGTAAACTTTCATTGTGTCTTTCTTTTATTTATTATGGACAAGGATGAGTGAGAAGAGAAAGGTGCTGATCTGTTTCCACTGTTCTCTTGGGGACAAGAGTGTTGCGTTCTAGGTTGCCAATTCACCTGTTACTCAGGGAAGGTTAGGATGGCAAGTGGGGCACTGTGAGCTAGTCAGATTTGGGCCAATAGGTACTGATGTGTTATGGGTACTCAGTCCCTACATTACTGATGTCCTGTGATCCCAGGTACAATTCTGTCTCCAAACAGAATCCCTGCAACACTGTGTTAAAATGCAAACTGTCTCATGACAGGCAGCTTTGTTTGACAACGTGCTAATTATTTTAAATAAATGGCTGTGTTTGCTATTCTTTTCTCTCATTGCAAGTAAGGGTATTTAGTCATTTTAATTAGTGACACTTTTGCTGGAGTATAGGTGGAAGGAGCCTGAGAGGGGGCGGAGGCAGAACGGGTGAAGGCAGCGCAGCCGAAAGCACACAGAAGACGCGCAGACACCACTCCCCAACTATCCCGGACAGAGGGAGCCAAGGATCAGCAAGACCCCCGTCTCCTGTAGCAACACGGAAATAGCTAGTGCAGTCATGGATAAAAAACAGCCGCAGCCGCTGCAGGTAAGAGCGGTAGGGCGGTGGGGCCGGCTGGGGGGGATTTCGAGAGACGACCACGAGGGAAAATTAACTATTTATTTAATTTTCCCTTGTGGTTGTCTCTCGAAATCCCCCCCCCCCCCCCAAGCCGGGCCCACCGCCCCGCCGCTCTTACCTGCAGTGGCCGCGGCTGGATAAAAACGAACTGGTGCAGAAAGCCAAACTGGCAGAGCAGGCCGAGAGATACGATGACATGGCACAGAACATGAAGAAGGTAACGGAGGAATGTGGTGAAAGTGGATTGTCCAACGAAGAGCGGAAACTCCTGTCTGCTGCTCACAAGAATGTGGTAGGAGCTCGTAGGTCATCGTGGAGGGTCATTTCTAGCATCGAGCAGAAAACGTAAGGCAGTGGGAAAAAAAACCAAATGGCCAAAGAATACTTGGAGAAAATAGAGACCACGCTAAGAGAAATCTGTTATGATTTATTGAGTCCTTTGGACAACCACCTGGTTCCTAAAGCTACACAATGGAAAAGCAAGGTATTCTATTTGAAGATGAAATTAGATTATTATCGTTACTTAGTTGAAGTAGCTGGTGACCATGAGGAAGCTATTGTGAACAAATCACAGCAGGCATATCAAGAGGCCTTTGACATCAGCTAAAAAAGACATGCAACCAACACATCCCATCAGACTCGGACTGGCCCTGAATTGTTCGGTGTTTTACTATGAGATTCAAAACAGTCCAGAAAAAGCATGTACTCTTGCAAAGAGTGCTTTTGATGAAGCCATTGCTGAACTTGATACATTAAGTGAAGAGTCGTACAAAGACAGCACATTAATAATGCAATTACTGAGAGACAACTTAACGTTGTGGACATCGGACACTCAAGACACTCAAAGAAATGAAGCTGAAGCAGGAGAGGGAGGGGAGAATTAACCATCCTTCCATTATTTTTGTCTGCCTCATTATAATATTTACCCAGTAGACCGTTAGTCATCCATACTGTCCCACAAATAGTTTTTGTTTGCGATTTTTTTGTCAGGTTTATGTTACTTCTATTTGGATTTCTATATTTCCCTTGTGGTTTTGTGTTTAATAGGGGAGTAGAACCAGTTCACATTTGGGGCATTTAAATGGTTTTGTCCCATTGGAATTGGCCAATAAGGCAAATGGGGCTTTTTAAAAACATTTTAAATGTTTGGCATAGTGTTTTGTGGCTTTCCACAAAGCTATTCTTAATCTGATTTGTCATGCAAAACAAAAACTTCCTATTAGTCTGTATAATAGAAGAACAAAAGGGTGTACAGGTTCAGCCATAGGCATACACTAGAGTGGGTGCTCTAGGACTAAACAAATGACATTGGAGGTAAATTATGCCAAATGCATAGTACATGGCAAGCATGTGAATCTACAGTGCCCACATTTTACACGTCTACACACCTATATCTTTACTGAATGTCATTCAATTGGCCAACGTTTGAGTAACCCGCCAGCTATGAAAGGCAAGAACGGTTCACGTTCCATTATCTGTAAAGTTTCCTGCCGTTTGCTCTCATTATTTTGCTATATTCATTTTATTTGTATGTAAATGGTTGTACAGAGTATGTAAAATATTCTAAAATGTGAAATATATTCTAAGCAGCAAGGTTATCAGAAAATCGGGCAGCATCCCTAGCAACATAGGAAAGCTCAGAAAACTATTTTGCTCACCCCCAAAATCAAGGGGATCATATACACAAATCTAGAATTGAAAATCAGTAAAATGACAAAATCATCATGGTGTGTGAGAAGAAGTATCAATTTTTTAACCAATCAAAACAGAAGAATTATTCATGTCATTACCTTAGCACATAAGCACCATCCCAAATAAATAAAAAGATATTCCACACCCTCTATGCTAATGTAAATCGGAGATGCTCGAACAAATATGACACATTAAACAATATAAACTTTCAGCGAATGAATAAACTAGTGATCACAGGGGGGAAGGCAGCAGAATGACCTTGACAAACGTTAGTAGTCAGGTGAAACAGGGAAAAGTTAATCAAAAGTAATGTAATCATAGCAGTGGAAATAAACTACGACACGTCAGTTTGACTGTGCTCTGCGGAGCCTATGGGGAGAGAATGTGCACGTGGGTGGGGGGAGCAGGAATGAGAGATAGACGTGTCATCCATCTTGTCTAAAATGTTGTCTTGCACAGAAAATGTGACATACCTAAAACACATGAATATCTTTACATTTATATATATCATAGGAATTTCATCTAATTTGTATTTTTTTGTTAAATCAGTCCATATATATGTAAAAGGGCATGCTAATCGTCATTATTGATGCACACAATGTGAACCTCGAAAAACATTTAACATACATAGGACATTAGAAAGGTGTCAAGACTTTTTACCCATACAGAAGCCCCTCTGAGATCCCAAAAAAGACAGACAACATGGCCAATGTAGAAATGGGTTATGGGGCGTCAATAAAACTTTATTCGGCCACATTATGGCCATAAAAGTACATTTACACAGTGGGTAACCAATACAAATAGATTATAAAAGCTACTGTACATGTGCAGTTGTCAATACTCAATTAAAAACTTCATTTGAAAGATTTAAAAAAAAATCTTCATTCAGCCCAATAAAACCTGATTCATTGCTATGGGCAAACCATATTTTTCCTTCTGCGTACTGCCCCCGATTAAAAGCTCGCAACCCCATAGCATATCAATGGGGAAGAGAGCATTTGCAGATAAATCAGGGCTGGTCTTACTTGTGCAAATTGGCAATTTTTTAAAAGAGGTAAAATGTGTTTAGTTTGTAATTCATTATAAAAGCCACAGAAAAACATAAAGTGCAACAAATCTTGGTCTGAGAAATTATCACATGAACAAGGCTTTAGGGTCCCTGCCTTTGAGAAACCCTTAGGTACTGTAAGGGACCAATGAATACAGTTAAATCTAAATCTAAATAAAAGAAAACGATGATGCAGATTATTAATAAAAGATCAAAAAGGATGATCTAAAATCCCAGGGCTTATAATCATATAGGGGCATATTCACTAGGAGCTATCGCCAAATTAACGGCACTTTATCGCAGCCAAAGTCGTGATAAATTTACCTCCCCATTCACAAGCCCGTGTTAACAGCCCACAGCACCAGTATACCCGCGATAGCAGCCGCAAAAAACATCGCCACAGAGGACCCCCGCAAATATCGCTAATGAGATGCAGAGTAGGCGTTCCCGTACCAAAAGCCGAGACAACATCACACCTCAACATTCACAACGACCAGCCACATCAAAGATAAAAACACAAAACAGGCGATAAGGCACGTTAGCCCCAGGAAATTTATACCTGCTCTGACCTGGTGTAAAGTCGGGCGGCAGCCAGCACCACAAAAGGGAGCACAGTCCAGGGCCACATCCGAAGGGCAACAGATGCCATGGAGCCACCCATCATGCGGCCCGGACACCCAAGAGGGCCACAACACCCACCTCCACCGCCCCAGGACCCCAACCCACACCCGGAACAGCCCCCCCCCGGACCACCACAGACGCAGCGCAGACAAAGACAGCGGAACCCCAGGAAACGTACCAGCCGCACAGACCCAACATCTGACAATGTCACCGTCCACTACAGGCTGAAAGGGACAACCAATCTACGCATCCTGACCATCATCGCGTAACAGGCCTACGGCACCAACACAGCGGACAACCAACATCCCACCCCACACAAAGCTGATGGCATGGCTGCACCTGTTGGCCCCTGGGACCCCCAACCAACCCCCGCCAGAGTCGGAGGAGTCTCACAGCCAGCCACATCCAAGTCCCCCACACCTGTCCTGGACATCACCATCACCCTGGTACCCCAGTCCCCATACGTACTACACAATGCGCAGGATCCGCTGGAGACCAAGCAAGGACCATACGCCCAAGCAGGATGCGCGCACGTGTTGGGGGCAATACACAGCACACATGTACTACCTGTGCCCCCTGGTGACACAGCACACAATCACCGCAACAGGAAGCACACGTCTCACATCAATGTGCAGGCAACAACAGAACACCGTGGAACCCCCAACAATGTTGCCTTCAAATACACAGCCAGTGTGCATGATACCTTCATCCTCCGACAGTCCATCATCAACCAGCGTACCCAGGATGGCAACAAGGCAAATGCACAGCCCCTTGGCAATGTCCAAATGAACACCCCACACACCTCAACTCCACAACCATGCAACTGACAACTCTGGCAATGCACACATCACAAAATCACATACAACAGGCACAACAACATGCCCAGCCACCAGACACGACAGAACAACTTACAATGTCCACATGGGAAAGCCCTGAACATGAGCCAGCAACGGCATGGCACTTCAGCCACATAATAGCCGAATGTGGGGAGAGGTGGCAACCAGGCATGTGTGAAGGGTGCAGTAGAACCATGATTGGGAAAGTACACAATGCCAAGAGTGCCGGAGATGTGCTGGACACCTCGCAGTATGCAGAACACACCCATATCCATGGCGACATACACCGCTTGTGTATGGAGTGTAGTGGACAGTGGACGCCACCATGTCACCCCAGCCAGTGGGGGACCTCGTGGAAACGTTGCCTGTTACGCCCCCCCTAAGCATCAGCGGAGTGGGATGGCCCGGCGTACGCCACGCCAGCGTAGGGGTGTGAATAAAAAGCACGTAGGCCTGGGCGTGGTCCTCTTCCGGAAAGACCCACGTCTCTGCCAGGGCGGCGCCTCCCACCCCGCCACGAGGCCGACGCCATCCTCGTGAGCGGAGTTGCCTGCGATGCTGTGCGCCTGCCGGACCCCGGCACGCTGGACCACGAACCCGTCAGGCCAGCCCCTGCGCAGCCAGGCCACACTGATCACCTTCCGACACTGGCGTGTGTCAAGGAGGGCCCACCACGTGCCGGTGCAAGCCCCAAGCCAGAGGCCCGCGACCTTGGCAGCCACCTCAGACCATCACGGCCTCCACGACACAGGCCCGCTTTATTCCTTTTTCGTTGACGTACTCTACTGCCGCCCCCGGCCTACTCTTCGGACCAGTAGGTCCTATATGTGAAACTGTGTCCTGAGTCATGAATGGCAGTGACCCCAAATCCGGGCCAGCGGCCACAGCACCAGACCCCCCCCCGATCAGTGAGGCATAGTGCCATATGAGCATCTTGCGACACGTGGTGCCACTAACCCTGTTCAACGCCAGCCTGCTACACATGGTGCCACTGAACCTGAACTACGCAGGCCGGTGGGGCCATCCAACCTATGCCGGCGACACTCGGTGAATGGGCTGTGCTGACCGCTGCCTCAGGCCTACACCACGGTCAGGTAGGTCACACATTTGGAACTGAGTCTTGATTACACCATGGCAGTGAACATTATTCAAGGCAGAGAACAATTCACTAAACACCCTCCGATGTGGTGGCAACAAGTCTGTGAATGGCATCACAACCACACGTGTCTGTGGGCCTACGCGGACCACTGCCCTCGGCCTACGCTGCGCACGAGTTGGATCACAGATTTGGAACTGAACATCGGTAATTCAGAAAGGCAGAATACATTTCTTCGCACGCACGGAGGTGCGTAAGAGGATGACACGTTGCAGTCTGGAGGGAACAAGATCAGCGTCACGGAGGTGATTGAACACTACCGACAACTGCCACTGTGTCACTAACTCTGTGCCTCGCGAGCCAACGACCCATGGCTGTGGGCCACTGCTGACCGCTGCCTCCGGCCTACACTGCGGTCCAGTAGGTCACAGAGCCTTGATTTGGCATTCTTGGAGTTCACATATGTGTACCGGCATCATCGCAGACTGCATCCCCTCACAGCACCTGTGCCACTAAGTTTGTTCCTCAACATTCATGGACACTCACTGGTCATACATTGGTGACGTTTGAGTCTATGGTCTATGGACTAGGGGCTAGTTTTCATCCTCATGTAGCTGATCCCAAATTGTGCTTTCCACTCCTCCATTTGCTGCTTCCAGATAACATCAGACCTTCCGCATCATGCCCTGGAGGACACCTTCCACTGTCCTCCGCTACCCTCCGCAACATACACCTCGGACATTGATGGGGACCGGCTCAGGTCACATGGCCCATCTGACTGCACCGGAAGTCACCATCCTGTGGCTGGGTGCCTGTGCCGGCTGCAGTGCATCCGGGGCCACTAACTCTGTGCTGCTCAGGCCTGGGACCCCTTCTTCTGAGACATTGAATGGCCTCTGTAGCGATCGTCTTGGGGTCATCAACGCCATGTGTCTATGGCCCTGTGCTGTCCGCCTCCTCCGGCCCCAACTGCGGGCCACCAGGGCCCACACATGGCATTGAGTCTTGACCGGCCCGGACGTCGCATCACCGCAGGAATCACACGCCACCACCGCAAGGACCACCACCAACCGCCATCTGCCAGAGTCGAAAGGGTGGTCCTGACAGACCTACGGACCTACGGACCTACGGAGTCGAAAGGGTGGTCCTGCTCAGACCTGTCGTGGATTCCATCATCGGCCTGCTACCCTGCTCAGCACTCCAGGTGCCAGTGACTCAGTGCACCGCAAGCCATTGTCTGTTACTGATTGAGTTTTGTGCTGTTGTGAGGTTGCGCAGCAATGTCTCCCCATGCAGTGGGGCAGACCTGGGACTATGATGAGGAAGATGTGTCAAGTGTGCGGACGGGAGAAGGCACAGACAATGGGAGGGCAGGAGGCAACAGCCCCTAGGCAGGAATGCAGACTGGTGGTGGTAGTCAAGCTACACACCCGGATCTTACTGGGTATTGCGCTGTGGACTGCGGACGCAACTGTCACCTCAGGCAGTGTGGGGGACCTGGGACGTTGATGAGGAAGTTGATGCAGGTGTAACACACCCCACTGCATGTGCATCAGGACTAACCGGAAGGGACACAATCCTAGCAATTTCTTCACATGAGCGCGCTCTTCTCTAGTGCCCCTACCTCAGTGCACTTCAACTCACGGAACCTCCTTACTGAATATTGGGTGACCTCTGTCCTTACTCCGGATCCCTCCATGTTGCTCTGCAGTTGACTCTGTTATGCTGGTGTTTTCTGTTACCATTACACTGGTGTCAACTGTTCAGGTTGTGGCCAGCACCAAGCACTCCGTGCGGGCTGGCTTATACTCACCCCACACACATCCAGCACAGGCGTCACTGTACATGTGGCCCTGCCAATAAAGGGGCCGGGCGCACATGCCCGTAGCTAGTTCAACATGATGTGCATGTGTCCCTGTGGTCTTGTTGTATGCATGGGGGCCCTGGGCCCTACGACATTACATTGTGCTGTGTACAGCGGACGCAGACATGTCACCGCAGGCAGCAGGCTAGAACCTGGACATGTAGCTTTGTAGTCACCCACTCAATTCATAAGGGGAGTGGACTGTGCCATCGTACGCTGAGCCAACGTGGGTGTGTGACTGATATGTGCGTGCCCCTGGGCGTGGTTCTGTACTGGGTGTGTGCATCTGCATGTGTCTCTATGGCAGTGTGGGTCTCCTTTGTGGGGTGTAGGTGGTCCCTGAAGGGTATTGGACACCCACGTATGTGTTCTAGTTCACATTCCATGGGTTGGGCAACACCTGCACCTGTTGGGCCACCTCCTTTTGGCGTTCTGACACCTGACATTGGGGTGCCATGTGTGGGTGGGTGAAGTGTTGTGAGCCAGCCGTGATTGCGGGTGCTTCATGCTGTGTGGTCTGTTGCAGGGGCTGGGTTCTCCTCTGAGTAGCTTGTCTGCCCTGGTCCTGGTGGTGGGTTGTGTGGGATGTCCATGGGCTGTTGTAGGGCGTCGGTGTCGAAGGTGTGGTGTTTGTCTCTGGCATCACTGATGGGTTGTCTGTTCTGACCTGCTGGAGGTGTTGTTTGTCCCTCTGCATTGTGAAGGGGAGGTGCATGTTGGCATTGTGTTGGCGCCTTGTTCTTGTCGACATGCAGACTGTGTGACAATGTACATTGTGACTGTTTGGGCGGTGGTGGCTATTTGAGTTGGGACAGTGTACATTTGGCCTACATGGCTGATGTGGGGTTGTAGCTGTAGATATGCGTCTCACAGTTCCCTGCTCTGTCCAATGTGATTGTTCTGTTTCTGCGCCTGGGCGGACCCAGTTGTGTCCCCTGTTCTGCAGTGTGGGTGTTGCTCTTTGTGCCACATTGTCATGGTATGTGCTGTGATTGCTATGTGTGTGTGCTGCAGTGTGCCAAGGAGATCTGGGACATGATCCTGGATAATTGTGGGTGTGCAGTGTGCTACACCTCGTTGTGCATGTGTGCCATTGTGCCCATCTCCCCCCGTCCCCCCAGTCCCTGTTCGTTACACTCCCTGTTGATGTTGTGTCAGGTCCTCTCGAGCTGTGTCCGTACTCCCTACTCCTTGCACCGTCTACACACTGATGGCTGTGGCCTGGGTTTCCTCCAGCTCCTCCTGTGGCGCAGGACTGCCACCTCCTGTCGCCGTTGCTGCCTTCCTGTTGGCAGCGGGTTTGTACCTGGTTTAGGTTGTCACGTCCTGCCGGCGCCTCTTGGCCTCCTGGATTGGCCTCCTCGGCACTCCGACTTTCCAGGTGGTCTGCTTGTGGGTCAGTTGCTGGTAGTGTTCTGTCACCTCCTTGACACTGGTCTTGTTTTCCTGCGGTCTGCACCCTGTCTTCCTCTCCCTTTTCTCCTTGGCCTTCCCCCAACCCAGTTGTTCCTTGCTGGTGGTCTGTGGGGGTTGTGGGGTTCTCGTTGACCTCTGCGCTGGGTCAGGGTGCATCCATGTTGCTACGTGCTTTGGCTTGTTTCTGGTGTGTTGTTTCTGTAGGTTTCATGGTGCATTTTCCCACCAGACGCCTGGGATTTGCAGGCCTGTGGCTGGTTTTCGCAACTTTTTGTACCGCGATTGGCCTCATCGCATGGTTTTTCGCGTTTGCGTTTCGCATTTTTGCGGCGTGGTGTTGATTTTCACGCTGACATTTGACGCGTTATCTGGTGTCTATCGCATGCTACCACCTTGTTGTGAATTCCACGTTGACACGGGGTTATTTTCCCTCGATGGGCTGCGATAATAAAAGTTGCGTTACGCTACTCTTGCGGTAGTTATCATACGTTCTTGTGAATAGACACATAGGGGTCGGTTCCGATCTCGGCCGGAAGCGCACCTAACACTATTCGTCCGGAAAAAAACCAAGCCAAACGCGTGTTTCCTGACCGATTCGAACATTCGTATGAACGAGCAAGTACGATGCGCATAACTGCCCAGATCCCGACCCAGCCGTACGTACCCATTCCAGCTCCTGTTCCCCGCCCGAGCCGGATCCGTAAACGCCTAATCGAGTCGCACGGAAGCAAATATACAGCACCTTCCGGCCGGACTAGTACGATGCGCCTTCCATACGCGCCGAACCCGTCGCTACGTCCGGCACGTCAGAGCATCCGGGAGAGCCGCACATAAGCTCCGATTCGCGCCACAAGACGATCCACGGCTACGAGAAGAACAAGCCAGCGACGAGTACGAGTCGAAACAACGAGAAACACGAACGAGACGAACCAATCATGAATCCCATTGCGCAGGTCCTACCAATACTCTACATCTATTACCGGAACCGGTACGGACGCGTACGGCGCAGACGGTAAGTCAAACACCCACAACACAAACAAACGACACGTACCCGACATATGTCACACACACATAGGGATGCAGAAATGACGTACACTAGCAACAGCAGAACCATAGGGGCGGGATGGCTATCACCAATGCCATACACACCCATAGGGGCCTGGATGCCTACCACTACCACCACCCCTACTCAGGGGGGGCTGGATGCCTACCACTACCACCACCCCTACTCCTGGGGGCCTGGATGCCTACCACTACCACCACCCCTACTCAGGGGGGGCTGGATGCCTACCACCAACACCCCCCTACCCATGGGGGGCTGGATGCCTACCACTACCACCACCCCTACTCAGGGGGGCTGGATGCCTACCACTACTACCATCCCCACCCATAGGGGCCTGGATGCCTACCACTACCACCACCCCTACTCAGGGGGGGCTGGATGCCTACCACCACCACCACCCCTACTCATGGGGGGCTGGATGCCTACCACTACCACCACCCCTACTCAGGGGGGGCTGGATGCCTACCACTACCACCACCCCTACTCATGGGGGGCTGGATGCCTACCACCAACACCCCCCTACCCATGGGGGGCTGGATGCCTACCAGTACCACCACTCCTACTCAGGGGGGGCTGGATGCCTACCACTACTACCATCCCCACCCATAGCGGCCTGGATGCCTACCACTACCACCACCCCTACTCAGGGGGGGCTGGATGCCTACCACTACCACCACCCCTACTCATGGGGGGCTGGATGCCTACCACTACCACCACCCCTACTCAGGGGGGGCTGGATGCCTACCACTACCACCGCCCCTACTCATAGGACGGGTAATGCATGACACAACCAGCATACTCCAACATAAGGAATGTCAGAAAAAGACATCCCCCCAACACCATGACAAGCGTGCGTAGTCTGTGTCAAATGCCTACAACACTGAACATGACATTGAACATACAATGTGACCCCCTATCACATGTGTCACACATAAATGTGTGTGGCCTCCACAATGCAAGCAGACCATGACCACTGTGGCAATGGGGTCTAACCCCCCATCATCACAGTGACCAAAAGGTAAGTGTGGGGTCCATAGCTGAAGCACATTTTGAACATTGTGGCAATGGGGTCTAAACCCCCATCATCACAGTGACCAAAAGGTAAGTGTGGGGTCCATAGCTGAAGCACATTTTGAACATTGTGGCAATGGGGTCCAAACCCCCATCATCACAGTGACCAAAAGGTAAGTGTGGGGTCCATAGCTGAAGCACATTTTGAACATTGTGGCAATGGGGTCCAAACCCCCATCATCACAGTGACCAAAATGTAAGTGTGGGGTCCATAGCTGAAGCACATATTGAACATTGTGGCAATGGGGTCTAAACCCCCATCATCACAGTGACCAAAAGGTAAGTGTGGGGTCCATAGCTGAAGCACATTTTGAACATTGTGGCAATGGGGTCCAAACCCCCCATCATCACAGTGACCAAAAGGTAAGTGTGGGGTCCATAGCTGAAGCACATTTTGAACATTGTGGCAACGGGGTCCAAACCCCCATCATCACAGTGACCACAATGTAAGTGTGGGGTCCATAGCTGAAGCACATTTTGAACATTGTGGCAATGGGGTCCAAACCCCCATCATCACAGTGACCAAAAGGTAAGTGTGGGGTCCATAGCTGAAGCACATTTTGAACAATGTGGCAATGGGGTCTAAACCCCCATCATCACAGTGACCAAAATGTAAGTGTTGTCATGGAAAAAGCTGCAAATGCCAAACAGCATGGATGATTCCTGGTCACAGAACAACAAACACATCAGTGGCAAAGTAGTGCTTGTGTCCCATAGCAACATAGATTGGGTGAGGCAAACAGTGCAGTGCAAATAAGACATACCTCACCCATGGGGGCTGACATTGTCAACATTCATCAATTACACAATGACAGAAGTGACCATCATAATGCAGACCCACATATCTGCACCAATGGACACACAAATGTAGATATCCTGTGGAGACTGTAGATGTGAGGTGAACAAATACCATACCATGGCAGCAATGGGACATACAAACCATGATCATTGTGCTGACTGATGACCTAGGAGTCCCAGGGACAGCAGGGGAAACCCACCAAACAACATACAGCCAATGGCACACTAAAGATATGCCAATGCAGTGGTGCAGATGCACAAACACAAACAGGCAGCCTCACACTGCATATCAAACACAACAGGTGATGGGGGTGTGCCAGTGTCCCCAGGCAACCACACAACACATGAGGAGGCATGAATCCCAATTACACAGATGTATATACAGTGCCACACAAAAGTAACTCATGGATCGGATTCCCCTATGTGGGCAATCAGGCATTGTTAGATGAGAGGGAGCCCAAATTACACATGTCACACAAGCTTGTAGGAACAGCAACTAACACAGCAAGAGACAGACCCACCACAGCACTACCCCCAGGGACCCCACATTGTGGTGACACTGGCCTGCATGATAATCCCACTGTGATGACAAAGCTAGATGTCGTTCACACTGTGAACCACAGTCATGTGTCCTGAGCAACAAACTACCATCACACCTACACAAGCACAAATCAATCAGCACGGCCTGTCAGCCAAGGCCAATATGGAGGTAGGGGTCTAGCCGTGCAACAACTCTCATTTGCACACACTCAACACCACACACCTTGATCTCCACCAATGTGCAGCAGTGAAGCTCACATGGACTGGTGACATTGCACATGCACCCATGACAATCCCAGGGGTGGTGGTGGGAACTAAGGTGCAGAAACCCATCACACATGGCCAGTCAACAAGACTCGTGAATGTCTGACACACTGCACAGTACGCCGTACATGGGCATGACGTCAAATCCACCCCAATCAATGGGATCCTGGCCACAGTCACACACCAATGAAGAAGCCAAGGTCACCCACAAAGAACACACATAGACAACTTCCAACATTGCAGCTCTGACCCTGAGGAGTGGCAGCAGTCACACACACAACGTGTCACAATCACTGAAAGCTAACACAAACTGTAAATTACATGACTTGTGTAACCAACAAGTGCCAAGGGGAATCCTGACAGTGTCTCATCTGCGTTTGCCCACAAACTCAGCCCTGACAGCAAACACACCTATGGATGACACCCTGATGACCAGTAATGTGCCATGCACCCACATCCCAGAGAACCCAGGGCGAAGATTTTGGGGGAACATAGGTCAACTCAGCAAGCATCACAAACAGGAACATCACTAGGGATCCCAGCCTGTGTAGCAAAATGGAAGTGAACACACACAGACATGCTCACACAACACACACCTTGGGCTCAGGCAATGTCACGGAATTACACACTGCCATGAGGGGACTCCACTCCTGTGTAAGGAAAGCTGTGCCATACGTTGTCTCTGCAGGGCTCCATCATGTCAGCAGAACACTTGGTCACTCAGTCAACAATTAGCACAAAATGAAGGCTCCCGTCACATCAGCCTGGTCATGGGAGTGTCACCGAAATCATCTGCACAGATCCAACACACATGTATAGCAAGTTGCACTGATAACACAGATGAGTCCTTCCCCATTGATGCCCAAACTTGCATGTCCAGTGGAGATGGTCACACGGTCAGGGAAATAGACAAATTGAACAATGGCAAGCACAACAGATGTGCAGGGGTGTAAGCCACAGATGTGATATTGCAAATAAAAGTAGGAAATCCCATTGCCAAATCTTGAAAACATGACACCCTCATATTGCTGCAAAGGATGACATGGGTACACACCAGGATAGGACACATTCCCCCTGGACCACATGTGGTCCTGCACAGTAACACTTCATTTTTCTGAGATCAAAAATCACCATCACTGCAGCAAGGGCATGGTTAGCATCATCAACATCATGTACATCTGAAGCAAAACCACTAGAGAACAGAAAGTAGCTTTATTCAGCATATGTGGGTTTAAAATTGAAAGTCCAGAAAAACACAAAGGCCAATGGCCAGTCCATTAGTAAAGTCCGAACAGGGTAACAGTGGCAGATGTCACCCTTTGCTTGTCTGCACTGCTACGGACCAGGGACATTCCCCTCGGAGGGGCATATGGGGGGGCAGGCCAGGCACCGCAGGGACAGGATCAGGGCTCACCAGAAGGAGGCAGGGAAGGGGTGGTGGGTGCTGGAGAGTCACTGACAACTGCAGTGGAGGTGTCTGACATGGTGTGTGCCGGCACAACTGGGGGGCATGAGTCAGATGGTGTGGGTGCCGGCACGACTGCAGTGGGCTGGGCAGATGGAGTGGACAGGTTCCCCACTGCAGTGCCCAAGTCAGACGGGGTGGTAGTGGACTCCACTGCAGTGCCTATCTCCAGGGGAGTAGAATGGGGTTCAGGTAAGGTGGGCAGGACAGAGGGGAGGACACGGTCTCCACACCAGTGGCACAAACATGCGCAGCGGGGGGTGTGGGGCTGGAAGAGCAAGTGGTAGGGGGAGAAGGCCGGATCATTTTGGGGATGGTGTATCTGTGGGTGGGGGAACCTGGGGCAGGGTGTGGTGGGGGAACCTGTGTAGTGGGGGCCTGAAGGATGGAGGAAGGAGACTGTGTGGTTGAGCTGCAGGGCGGTGGCGGGGTCTTGCTCTTCCGGGTCCGGGGGACTTGCGGGTGTGGGCCTCAGTTTGTCTGTGCCTGGGGGAGGGTGTCCGGGGTGAGGGGCACTCCCTCTGTGTGGGTGGACTTCCTCTTCCCCCTGTATGCTGGATCAGCTGGATCAGAGGGGAAGAGGCCGAGGTCACAGAGGAAGAGCTGCTTTGTAGGTGGGGTTGCAGGTGAGGCAAGGGAAGGGGTCTTGGAGGGAGAGGTATCGGAGGACTGCGGAGTGACTGTGGATGCCTGTGTGTGTGTCTGTTCCCCATCCCCTGTGGGTGTGCTATCAGTCCCCTGAGGATGCTTGCGTGCACGTTTTGACTTTGTTTTGGGTGTTTCTGTGCTGCTCGTGTCTGTGTGTTTGCGTGATTGTGCAGGTGTGCATGTGCTTGGGACAGGTAGGGTGCTAGGAAGTGTGGATGGGGCAGAGGTAGGAGGGGTGAGGGACTGTTGGAGGAGGGATACTGCTGCCGTCAGGGAGGAGGCCATGGACTGATTGCTCCTCTGTAGGGCAGACATGCCCGATGAGATGCCCTCCATGAACAACACCAGCTGTGTCAACAGAGTGGTGTGTGCATGGAGGACACTCAGCATTGCTGTCTGCCCTACATGGAGCTGGCGAAGTAAGTACACAGACTCCTCACTCAGGGCAGCAGGGGACACAGGGGCAGGGGGTGCGGTGCCTGGCACGAAGGAGACACGCTCCCGAACACGGGAGCCTCCACGGACCTCTGGAATGGGAGCCGATGGGAGGGCGGTGGTGGTGGTGGTGATGGTGGTGGTGGCGGGGCCAGCCATACTAGCTGGGGTGTGGTGGCTGCTGACACCCGCCTCCACAAGGGAGTCATCCTCCGAGCTGCTGTGGTCCTCAGCTGAGGTGGATGGTGCTGAGGACTCCTCAGTGTGGCTCCCCTCGCCCTCCGTCCCACTGGGTCCCTCCGACCACTCATCGGCTGCTGACCCAGTCTGGCTCTGCAGCGCCTCCTGGTCCGTGGAGCTGTCCCCTCCTGTGGCCGTGGATGTATCTGCAAACAATTAGGGAAACAGACAAACATCAGTCACCTGCACTGACCGCACACACCACAGTAAGTACAGCACATTACAGAGCAAGCCCTGGCATCCTTAGTTGAACATTGCCAAAAGTGCTCACACAGATTAGGAGAAGCCAATTGTCAGTCTGATGGTCAACCATGGCACTCACATCCCTCCTGGCCTTGCACCCATCTGTCTGGTGCCTGTCGGATGGTAATACCCCAGTGTGGACACATGCACCACCTACACAGTTGTTGGACATTGCAGAGAACACGGTGAAGTATGTGAACATGCACACATCACATCTCTTGCCACTGAGTCAGAACAGGTGTCCGGATGAAGGGATGGCCAGAGTCTAATTTGAAATGCATGTGATGCATACCAGCACCAGACACCATGATGCACCCATGTCCTGATAGTCAATGCCACAATGGGGTGCATGTAGCACATGTCACTCCCCTGCAGGATCACTCTTAGGAAGTTTAATGCCATGGCACAGGCACGCCTGCAAAGTCATACATCACTGTCTCCAGTCACATATGCAGGGCAGCCAGCCAACAACAGTCTGCACTGTGTCACAATCCTAGGTCATGGGGAATGCAAGTTCTGTAGCTGACAAGTTCACATGTCCATCCCCCACAAACCACATCATCTGAACTCTTATTTGTCCACGTCATACAAATTGGACATATGGGAGACAGGAAACACAACTCTCTAAACCTGAGCACCTCACAGTCTGCTGTGAATGAAAAACAGCTGCCTGAACTTCACAGTCGCATACACCAGTCTGCACAGTCAAGTGATCAAACACCTATATGTCACACAAGTATCGTCTCCTATGGTCACATCTCAGATGGCATGCTGAGCCCTAACCGATAAACACCCCAGTAGTCCTGACAACGAAGCCACAGCACAATGACACAGAGGCAGACACCTGAGGGAACATTTCACTGAGCACAACGTGTCAGCTGATACACGGGAGTGGGAGTACAGAGTGTATTGTATGCCCTGGAGTAGGCATGACTGTCCTGCTCCACGTGAAAGAGGGATGAGCCCTGGACAGTAGGCAGGTGGCTAAGCATGTGTGACACACTTGATATACATACTCCTGAGGCCCAAACATTGTTCCCACCCGCAGCATGGGTGTGTGCCAAATACCCCAGGCACATGTGGTGAGTCAGATCAGCAATTGGACCACATATCAAAGTTACACGCAGATTACATGTCAGAACTCAGGCATTGTGTAAGCAATTGACCCACCCATGAATCTCACCACAAAGTTACGGGAACAAATGCTGTCCCCCACCTTGAGCTAAGCAAAATGCAAGGACACAGTACCCAAGTGACACAATTTCCTGACTGCAAGGGCCAGACCTGGGTATCAGATGAGGAGTGGGCATGTCACAATTGAGGGACATGGGTCCTGGACCACAAGACTGATGTACTGTGGAAGTTTAACCAGGCCAGAGGAGGGCACATAGCATGTCAGACAAAGTTCACAGTGCAGTCATGGACTCACCCCCTTCCTGCTGCTGTCTGGCCTTCAGCTGCCCATCCAGGTCCGGGAAGACCACCGCCAGAATCCTGAGCATGTGGGGGGTAGGGGCCGGTGTCCGCCCCTCCTGCGAGGAGGCGACAGCTTCAGCTGGACCCGTGCGATCCTCCGGGTCCAGCCCCGAAGGTCCTGCCACCTCTTCTGGCAGTTGCGGATACGGCGCTTGTAGACCCCCACGGATCTTACTGCCCGGGCGATGGTCAGCCAGATTTCCTGCTTCTGGTGGGCATCAACCTGTGAGGATGACAAAGTGAAAAGGCCATTACTACACATGCAACATTTCCGTGCATCACACAGTTGGATATACATGTCTCAATCACAGGGGCATATGATGTACACAGGCAGTGCAACTATGGCTATGGACAGTTTGCCAGCAGTTACCACATGGTATCATTGCCTGGGAAGTCAAACCTTGTTGGTATGCACTGTTACTGCACTATACCTGTTCAGTGCATGTAACTACACACTTTGGGGGCTGACAACTACTCAGTGAGCATGCTAGCCAGTGGTGTGCACACTAAGTCTTGCTAGTCAGACAACATGCACAATTAGTAAGGCAGTGGACAGCACACTCACCTGCTCCCCTGGTTTCCCATACAGCTTGCTGTACTGTGGAAGGAGGCTGTCCAGCAGGGCCTGGTTCTCCTCAGTGCTGAAGGCTGGGGCTCTCTCCACAGTACGTGCCATTGCAGTAGCCCGAGGATGCAGAGACAGCAGCAGTGGTGGTGGCAGATGTCGTCCTGGAGCATGTAGTGCAGGCAAGTGAGCTCTCAGGGGAACAGCCAGCATTATATGTGTGCTGCAGAGGCAGATACTGTCCCATGTGTCCAAAGTGATAGGTCCAACTCGTTTGCATCTTCTGAATCTGGCCAATCCATGGAATTGCATCACTTATACACGCCCACAGCATCCTTCAAAAGTTCAACTTCATGACACCCATGATTTGCAACATTGGGTGGCCAACTGAATTCACTGCATCAGACTCGTAAAAGCTTCGAAAACGCGTCCGTTACCATGTCAGTCCATAGCCAATGCGTGCGCACCGATCGGTCCATTGCTGTACAACGCGTATTTCGAAAAACGACACGCATCTGTCCACATCATATGCAATGGCCAATGCGTGCGCACTGATCGGTCCATTGCTGTACGAAGCGTATTTCTGTCCACATCATATGCAATGGCCAATGCGTGCGCACCGATCGGTCCATTGCTGTACAACGCGTATTTCTGTCCACATCATATGCAATGGCCAATGCGTGCGCACCGATCGGTCCATTGCTGTACAACGCGTATTTCGAAAAACGACACGCATCCGTCCACATTATATGCAATGGCCAATGCGTGCGCACCGATCGGTCCATTGCTGTACAACGCGTATTTCGAAAAACGACACGTATCCGTCCACATCATATGCAATGGCCAATGCGTGCGCACCGATCGGTCCATTGCTGTACGAAGTGTATTTCTGTCCACATCATATGCAATGGCCAATGCGTGCGCACCGATCGGTCCATTGCTGTACATCGCGTATTTCTGTCCACATCATATGCAATGGCCAATGTGTGCGCACCGATTGGTCCATTGCTGTACAACTCGTATTTCGAAAAATGACACGCATCCGTCCACATCATATGCAATGGCCAATGCGTGCGCACCGATCGGTCCATTGCTGTACGAAGCGTATTTCTGTCCACATCATATGCAATGGCCAATGCGTGCGCACCGATCGGTCCATTGCTGTACAACGCGTATTTCTGTCCACATCATATGCAATGGCCAATGCGTGCGCACCGATCGGTCCATTGCTGTAAAACGCGTATTTCTGTCCACATCATATGCAATGGCCAATACGTGCGCACCGATCGGTCCATTGCTGTACAACGCGTCCCTGTACAAATCACTCGCATATGTCACCATGGTTGTCACTGGTGAATGTATGCCAGCCACAATTACTTGCCAGGGACTCAGGGGCACACCTACAACACCACAGCCTGTCCACACTGTATCCTAAGGTATGTAAGGCTGCATTACCTGTGTGTGTATGGGGGTCAACATGTGGTTTTTTTGGTGGCACTTGGGGGCAGCCACTCCCAGGCTGTGCACGTGTTCATGGGGACAGAATCCTTTGTGTGTTGTGCACATGACCACTGTGATGTGCAACTGTTCAGTTCAGGGCATGTGGCATGGTCACATTTCCAGGTTGTGTATGTGTATGTCATGTCACATACACCCTGAGTCCCATGTGGGAAGGTATGTATGTCACAGGGTGACCCATTGCCACAATAGTGATGGCCCTCCACAGTCTGTGTGCATGTTGTGTTTCAGATGTCTCTGATTCAATGTGCACAATGGGAGACAGTCTCCACATCCACGTTGTTTGTGCATCTACTTTGATGTTGTGCGTGTGTGTGTCACAGATGTCCATGTCTGTCCTGCAGAGGCAACAGGGGCCACTACCTGTGGGAGTCATGGTTGTTTTGCTGACGTATACATGATACGCCATGTCATGCCAGTGTCCATGTGGCAATACAGGGTCCCTGGGAATCTACCTGTCAATGAGCTGTGATGCCTGTGGCACATCTGTCCTCACTTGTCACTGTGGTGTGTGTTTGGAACGTGACAGCAGTACATGGGTACTGTGACACAGCCTAATGATTTCCCATAGCACGACCTGGAACTTGTTGTCAACACATGTTGAACTGTGATGTTAGATGTTGGCCATGTAGGTGCCATATATGTCCATACAGAACGGCACACACATCAAGTACTTGTGTCTTGTAATGATGTATCATGTGATATTGAGTATGGTCATTGCCACATATGTGGGGTGACTGACAATCTTTCTTTGTTCACCTATGCACTGCAGGGCACCAGCTGTCCATAGACTATTCCCTGACCTTGCAACCATGGTTGAACGTGACTGCATCCGACGGTACCGTTTCAACAGGCCGCTGATTGAGGAATTGACGGTGCGGTTGGCCCCACATTTGCAACCTGGCCGGACATACCCTACAGCGCTGACCCCCAAGGTGAAGGTGATGGCAGCCCTACACTTCTTTGCCACCGGTACCTTTCAACACACTGTGGCGTCTGCTGGTGGGATGTCACAGACCATGTTCAGCCGTGTGCTACGCGATGTTTTGGAGGCAATGTTGAGATACCTGAACCAGTACATCTATTTCCCTAAACGTCAACAACTCACTGACGTCAAGAGTGACGTCTATGCCCTGGGGAGGATGCCACATGTCATTGGCTCCATTGATGGGACACATGTGGCTTTGGTACCACCACAGGCACATGAGCAGGCATACAGGAACAGGAAACATTACCATTCTATCAATGCTCTGGTGGTATGTCTTGCAGATATGAGCATCTTCCATGTGTGTGCACATTTCCCCGGTTCTGCACACGATGCCTACGTGATGAGGAGTAGTTGCATCCCGAGGATGATGCCACAGATGCAGAACCAGCGTGCCTGGCTTGTCGGTGTGTACTGACTTTTTACCATTGTGTGTGTTCGGCAATGTTGTATTCCACCCTCTTTACCCAACTCAGCTAATGTGCAATTGTCTGTTTGTAGGTGACTCCGGATACCCCAACATGCCGTGGTTGCTGACACCCCTCAGGAACCCTGTGACACCAGCCCAGATGCGCTACAATGATGATCATGGTCGGACCAGGAGAGTGATCGAGCGGACATTTGGGCTCCTGAAGAGCCGCTTTCGCTGCCTAGAGAAGACAGGAGGGGCCCTCCCATATTCCCCAGCCAAGGTGTGCAAGATTGTCATTGTCTGCTGCATGCTACACAAACTGGCAGTGCAGAAGGAGTTGCCTCTCATCCTTGATGACGATGACCAACATCCGCCACCTGTGGAGGATCCTGGCCTGGGCCACGATGCCAGTGATGATGATGATGATGAGGGTGATGTCCGCACACAGCTCATCACCAACTTCTTCAGCTGAATGTGAGTATTCAGAGTTGGTATGTCGATGATTTGAGTTTGCATGATATGTGTTGGTGGTGCTCTGTTGCTGTTTGAGTGTGGCCATGTGCTACTTGACTGGATGTGTGCAGCGATGTGTCCTTACAGGTAGTCTATACTCCCCAACAGTGTTGACATGCTAACTTGATTTTGTGTAGGTATCTTGTGACATGTATTGGGCATGAGTATTGCAGTTCTGTCCTGTTCTTCAGTGCTTTTGACTGTGTGTCATGTCTGTCCTTCACAGGGTACTTTCAGAGTTGTTTGGTCAACTCGGATCCCCCGACACCATGATTCAACTTCCAGGGTGGAAGCAGTCGTTTCCCTGCAGGTGATGTGCCACACACCCCTGGACTTTATTTCTTATACACCTGGTGACTGTGTGGCCACTGCCACGTGGGATTACCTTGCATCTGTAGTGGAAACAACATGTTGCAAATGTGTAATAAACCTGTGCTTCACTTTGGGATGTGCGTTGTCTGTGGTCACACATCTGACTGACATTTGCTTACTGCACCTGTGGGCTAGTTAGCCAAGACTCTGAATAGGTGTGGTGTCTGTGCATTCCACTGTATTTCCTGGCAACATCAGTGTAGGCGATGAGTCAGATGGCCCTGGTGTGTATGTGTTGTGTAGCCCTAGTGGTGTGTCTCCCTCATATGTGTCACGTCGCCATGACTCACATGACGGTGTTGAACTTGCTGTAGCAGTTAGCATGCACAGTGTCATTTAGCAGATCATCATCTCCATGACAAAAACAACGTTGGAATCACAACAGAGGCAAGTATGGTGTATTAGTGAGTTTATTTACATACATGTGTGAGGATAGTGCACAAGATTAGTGGGTGCTGTACATTGGGATTGGAATCCAAAGTTCCCAGATGAGTTGGAAGTGTTGGTAGCCGAAATGTCCTGAGTAGAGTCCACAGTCATCTGATACATTGGTCCAACTTAAACTCCCCATGTCATGTGGGAGAGTTGGGTTGCATTCGACAGGGTGAACAGTTTGCACACAAAGGAGAATTTCCAGAACAGGTGTTGGGTTCCTGGGGGATGTGCATGGCCATCGGCCTCTCAGTTTTCCTTCCTCGGACGACCCCTCTTCTTTCGGGGGGGACCCTCACAAGCAGGCTGCTGCGGTGCAGAGGACTCTCCGCCAGAGTCATCCTCCCTCCCTGTGGCAGTTGCAGTTGTTGCAGCACCAGATGTTGTGGGCACACAGGGAGGTGCCTATGCATGCTGTTTTGCATCTTCCTCCTGCTCATCTTTGCTTCTACAAGACACTGTATGAACTTTAACATACCCCATCTATTGTACGAAAAGCCCAAAAGGAATCCATCTCCACCCCAAGTAGACAGGCCACCTATCATTGGAGGGGGCCAACCCTTTTATTAAGTAAGGACCAGCCAGTGAGTGTGACCTCAGAACCTAGAGACATTACAGAACAATAGTTGCTATTGAATTCAGACCTTGGGGTCATACTGCAACCCACTTTGTCACTGATCCTTTGCACCTTTCTAGAGTGCTTAGTTAGTAAAAAATAAATAAATAAATACAGGAACTAAGCACAATAAGCATAGGGGTTCAAAGTTATTCTGAAGAGCCTACTTCTTGTGGTGTCGATCAACCAATCAACAGGCTGCCTAGTATTGATTCCAGGCTCTGTTCCACCTCATTCCTCTTTAATCCACCACCAGACACTCACTGCCTCTTCAGCTTACTCTTGCAGCTTCTTTTTCATCCGTGCCTGCTCTCTTTGTTACTCTTTTCCAATCATTCTCTTCCTCCTCTGTTCACCATTTGCTGCTTTTTTCTCTCTCAGTCTTGCATTTTGTTAAAATCTGGATGATATAAAATAAGTCCCAACCTCCAAGTATGAGATGTCCACTACTTGCAATAACTAACAAAAATTAAACACTTTTTTTTGTTTATGCCATGGTTGCTAGCTTAGTCAACACTCATTCCTTGGCTCCAACGTCTAGAAGTAAGTGTAGGGGCAGGGAATGGGATTGGGCCACTCTGCTTTTCCATCTACCAACACCACAGTGTGGTCTAAACTCACTTTCTTTTCTGTTACCTTGCCTATTATCATCACCTTCCCTTATTATCACCTGCCCCACAGGACCTCACACCTTCATCCATGTGCAGCACCAATAAATGCAAACAGGCCTAGTGTAATCTAATGCCTTGTACAGCACACAAAGTGGGAAAGGTTTCAAAGTTTGTACAAGAATAGTATTGTGCACTGGAAGGGTGCCCTTCCAGTCTGAACCCTATAGTAGACATCCCATAGACACCTTTGCACTATGTTGCAAAAAAGTGTTTGGCGCTAGGCAACCTGATTGTGCACCAGCGCTGGGGAAGAGAGAAGGGTGCCACATCATTGTAGATATGGCCTTGATACAGCACTGCCCCGCTCTCTCCCTCTCATGCAACGCAGCCCAGCAACTTTGGTTGCTGCGTTGAGTGACAACTTTGAAAATCTGCCCCTATACATTTCTACCATGCCACTGCATAGGGGGATTTCTAATTTCCCGATGGGGGACACCTGGTCGCCCAAATCTGTGACTCACAGATAATATATATATTCTTTTGTTAATAAACCCTTTGAGAAGTGTTCCCAGCTTTGCTTTGCTTTAACACCCTGAAAGCCATAGAAAAATTCAGGTCAAAAGGAGGAAACTTAAAGCTGAAGTGCGTCTGGCTGAGCATGTATGTTGTCATGTGCATTTTTGAACTGGGCCGTCGGGTGGTAGACAGGTCTTGTTCAAGAAGCACTGTGTGAAAGTTGCCCATGACATCCGCCCTGCTACCTAATGAGGTTTCTCCATTTTAAAGTGTGTGGGCAAATCATTGAGGTTATATTTTTTAAATGTTTGTGTTTCTAAATTATGGATGGTACAGAGAGGGACTACATTTGTTGTTTTCCAAAAGGAATTACTTTTCAGCAGGGCTTGTGTTATATTAAGGCAACTGTGGACATCTGCCTAATGGTTCAACAACAAAGAGCAATAGAGGGCACCTCATTTCAAGAAAGCCTCGCCAAATTGTTTTTTGTTTTTTTTCGCTGCTGGAGGAGAAGCATCCACATTGCACAATGTCGTTTCACACCAGGGTCGGACTGGCCATAGCGGGCACCAGGCATTTCCCTGGTGGGCCGGAGGGGTGCGGTCCGGTTTTCACTGGGGGCTGGTTCTGCAACAATGCTGCAATATTGGCCCACTGTAACAAAAGCGGGAGCGGTGCTTCTTGCTAGACTTTACCCCTCTTATAAGTCCCTAGTATATGGTAGCAGTTGTACCCAGGGCATGGGTGGTAAAGAGGTCCCCAGGGCTTGCAGCACTGTTTATGCCACCCTGAGTGACCCACGTAAACTACTGACTGAAGGCCTGCCATTGCAGATGGCAGGAGCAGTGTACACTGCTCAATTCTGACTTTGCCCTCACCATGTGTGGCAAAACCAAACAATGCACTGCTTTTAATATATGTCAGTCACCTCTATGAAGGACTCCTGAGCCCAGGAGACAGGGTGCCTTATATTATAGGTGTGGGTATGTAAATGTAAGCTTATATTTCCCTATAGTGGCCTTTTCCATTAAAGTACACCATAAGTGATAAGCGGTACATAGGGTAAAATGGGCTGGCACCCCGGCAAACCTGAGGTTGGCAGTTCCTTTATGGTACAGCCTAAATATGTTGTGTTTGGTATCAAGCAGCGTTTCTTCTCACCCCTGACATTAATATCTTGTGAAGAGTGATGTGGTGTGTATCCAGGTGAGTACCTTAGAGGTTGCCCACCTGGTTGCCCCAGCTTCTCTGTGCACTGGCTGGCAGCCTGCGCCTGCTGTCACCAATACAGGAGTCTGACCACCTGCCAGGCAGTGTGAACACTCCCAGGAGTCAGGAACAAAGGCCTGAGCAGGAAGGAGGTCACACCACCTCCCTCTCATGATGGCTAGTGAAGTGACACATGAAGGTCGGTGAACTTCAAAGCCTACACCACCTCTGATATGCATCAGTGCTGCCTCCAAAAGGAGGAAACAGACCTGCCCCAGGCACATTTGCTCCCGGTGGAAATTAGATATGCAGGAGGAGTACACCCACAGAAGGCTAGCCACCCCTCTAGGATGGGCTGCCTGGTCTGGACAGCTAAGGAAGACTTCTGCCATTTTTAAAAATGTTAGAAATAGTGGGTTCTGGGTGTAAAAGGTGACCTACACCCTTGAACAATGTAATCTCAGGGGTGGATTAGCCGTCGGGGCAAGTAGCCCATTGGACACTGGTACCCACACCTTAAAGCCCCTAAATTTAAGGGCCACCTCTGACACCAGAACCTCAGTTCTGAATCAACCTGCATCGAAGAGCACAAAGAGGAGACCCGTGTCTGCGACAACAAGACTTGCACAAACCAAAAGAAGGATACTGTGCACCTGTGGCAACACTCCTGGAACTGCCTGATCGAGACTCGTCCTAGGCTAACTCACAGTTACCCCAGACAGAGGGAGCCCTGTGAGAGCCTGACGCACCCTCAGACTCCCTAGACTGGTGGCACTAGTCAATCTGCAACTTGCAGGTAAAACAACACTCTGGATGTCAAGAATCTCTGGCCATCGAGCCCTCTGAGGGACCACCCAAAACCATATGGTCTAGAGCATTGTGGTAACTGTAGTCCTGCCTTCCACAAAGTTACAGGCAGCTACAGCATTCCCCAGGACAATAATACGTCGAAGTACCTTTCTACAAAGTTTACCGCTGCCAAGCCTTATTGGACACCAGTCCAGCAACCGACTCCTGCACTCGATGCTGCACCTAGAGGGAACTCCATCCGAACTTCGACCGACATCATCAGCCACCCCGTTGTTGTCTTTTTGCATCTTGTTCCCCACAGCACTGTGTAAGCAGTCAAAAGCAGCTCTCCCGCAGCTCCCGTTCAGCGCCAGGAACATGCAGGACAACTCTGCACTCGGGCTTCACAGGCCAGGTAAAATTTAACTGACTGTTGTGGCTTGGTCCTGGGACCCGAATCTCCTTTACCCTCCTTGGGTTCCACGCAACTCGACCTGCAAGTGACCTATTATCACTGCAATTTTTTCCCTTGACCGCAATGCAAAAGTTCTGCAGTATTGAATTGCTGTGATTTATGCTTTCTTCTAAAATCCATAACTCCGATTAAATGTATCTGATCGTGTTCATTTTGGTGGTAAACAGTCTAAATATCGAATTTTAAATATCAAGTTGCCAAAATATCGAATTTTAAATATCGAGTTGCCAAAATATTGACTTACAAAAATATAGTGGTGCAGAATATCGAAATGCAGGTAAGAAATATCGTTTTTAATAATATCGAAGTTAGTAATATCGACAGTCATAATATAGTTGTAAAAATATCGATTTTTTTTTTAGTGTTTAAAGTGTTAGTATATGTGTTAAAAGTATATATTATGTTTGTAATGTATGTTCGAATTTTTTTAAAGTAATGATTTTTATGTTAAATTATTTTTGCGTATTTTAGTTCCGTAGTGGGTTGTGGGTTTATAGGGGAATAGGGTGGGAAGTAATTTAATTATAATATATTAATTAAGAATTTTTTTGAATTAATTACTTATATGTTAATTAATTTTTGTGTAATTTTATTCCGTAGCTGGTTGTGGGATTATAGGGGAATAGGGTGGGAAGTAATTTAATTTAAATGATTAAATAATTAATTAATTAATAATTTTGTATTTAATAATTTATATTGTTAATTGTGTTAATTAATTAATTATGAATTCATTATAAATTGATTAATAATTAATACATTATTGGTAATTATGTTTAATGTGTAATTTTTTTTATTAGGCATTAATTTGATATTAATTATTAATAATTAATTTGTTAATATGTTAATTGTGTATTTGTTTAGGAGTGGGTTGTGGGTTTATAGGGGAATAGGGTGGGAAGTAATTTAATTGAAATTAAGTAATTATTCAATTTTATTTATTGGTATTGATAATTAATTTATTGTTAATTATTAATTGGTAATTAATTTTTATTAATTGATTAATTGATAATTATATTAATTGTATTAATTATTATTGGAGTGTGTTGTGGGTTTATAGGGGAATAGGGTGAGAAGTAATTTAATTGTAATGAAGTAATTAATAGTTTTTATTTATTGGTTTTGATAATTAATTTATTGTTAATTAATTATTAATTGGTAAATATTTTTATTAATTGATTAATTGATAATTATATTAATTGTATTAATTATTATTGGAGCACGTTGTGGGTTTATAGGTGAATAGGGTGGGAAGTAATTTAATTGTAAGGAAGTAAATATTATTTTTTATTTTTGGGTATTGATAATTAATTTATTGTTAATTATTATCTGGTAATTTTTTTATATTAATTATTACTTATTGGTACTGATAATTAATTTATTGATAATTAATTATTAATTGGTAATTAATTTATATTAATTGATAAATTATATTAATTATGAGAAATTTTATGTGGAGTGGGTTCTGTGTTTTTTGGGGAATAGGGGGGGAAGTAATTTAATGTTATTAAAGTAATTATTAATTTTTATTTATTGGTATTTTCAATTAATTTATTGTTAATTTATTAATAATTCATTATTTAATTACAAAAATTATTTAATTTAAAAGTATGTTATTTTTAACCCCTACGCTATCCAACGCTTTCCCTACAGTTGCATTCTTTGGAGTGGGAATAGTAATTTTTACCCCTTCGCTATCCAACACTTTCCCTACTGTTGCACTCTCTGGAGTTGGAATACTAATTTTTACTCCTACGCTGTCCAACACTTTCCCTACTGTTGCACTCTTTGGAGTGGGAACAGTAATTTTTACCCCTACGCTATCCAACACTTTCTCTACTGTTGCACTATTTGGAGTGGGAATAGTAATTTTTACCCTCCCGCTATCTAAAACTTTCCCTACTGTTCCACTCACTGGAGTGAGAATGGTAATTTTTACCCTCCCCCTATCCAACACTTTCTCTACTGTTACACTTGGTGGAGTGGGAATAGTAATTTTTACCCACCTACTACCCAACACTTTCCCTACTGTTGCACTCACTCTAGTGGGAATAGTAATTTTTACCCTCCCGCTATCCAACACTTTACCTACTGTTGCACTCACTGTAGTGGGAATAGTAATTTTTACCCTCCCGCTATCCAAAACTTTCCCTACTGTTCCACTTGCTGGAGTGGGAATAGTAATTTTTACCCTCCCGCTATCCAACACTTTCTCTACTGTTACACTTGGTGGAGTGGGAATAGTACATTATTCCCACCCGCTATCCAACATTTTCCCTACTGTTGCACTCACTGGGGTGGAAATAGTAATTTTTACCCACCCGCTATCCAACACTTTCCCTACTGTTGCACTCACTGGAGTGGGAATAGTAATTTTTACTCACCCGCTATCCAACACTTTCCCTACTGTTGCACTCACTGGAGTGGGAATAGTAATTTTTACCCACCCGCTATCTAACACTTTCCCTACTGTTGCACTCGCTGGAGTGGGAATAGTAATTTTTACCCACCCGCTATCCAACATTTGCCCTACTGTTCCACTCGCTGGAGTGGGAATAGTAATTTTTATCCACCCGCTATCCAACATTTTCCCTACTGTACCACTCGCTGGAGTGGTAATAGTAATTTTATCCCATACGCTATAAACGTTTTCAGTATTGTTATATTTTATGTAGTGTCAAATATTATTATTTTAAAAAATATTTATTTTAATGTTTTAACTTATATATAATTTATTTTTATATTTATATTATAGGTTTATTTATATATATATATAATTATATTTTAAATTATGTTTTTAACATTTTAAAATTAAAAATATTAATTATTTTTTTATATTATTAAGTTAATATATATACAAAAAATTAAAAATGCATGTTTATTTTTTTAACATTACATTTATTATTTATTAATTTTAACCTTTTTTAATCATTTTTAAGTATGTTTTACTTAATTATATTTATTATTTCATTACATTTATATTACTTTTAAGACATTTTAAAAAGTTGATATTTTAGCAAACTATGGGGTCCATTACGATGGCGGGCGGACTTTGTCCGCCCGCAACGGAGCCAGGGACCGCCCGCCGAAGTCGCGGCGGTCCCGCCAGGCACATTAGGATGCGCCCGCCACACTGGCGGGCGCATCCCGTATTTTGTACATTGTGGCGGGCGGTGCTGTCAGCAGCACCCGCCGCAATGTACAAAATGCATGTTGTGCTTTTGCATGCACAACGTGACAGGCACCGCGCGGTGCCTGCCACCTTGTGCATGCAAATGCAGGGGGGCACCATAGGTACCCCCCATGTGCACCCCCCACCCTCCCAACATCCTGGGGGCCCGCAACGGGCCCCCAAATGCGAATACCGCATGCCTTTTCATGGCGGAAATGCCGCCATGAAAAGGCTCCTCACCGCCTACATCCTAATATGGATGGCGGTGTCTCACAGACACCGCCACCATATTAAACCCGTTTTCCGCACGGTCGCCTGTACGACCGGCGGAAAACCGGCTGACGGTCTTTCCGTCCGCCGGCGTCCCCACCGCCATCGTGATTTGGCGGGGGGTAAATGGTAGGCGGGCGGTGGAAAATGGCGGGCGGATCGCCACCGCCATACGGGCGGTGGCGATCCGCCCGCTATTGTAATGACCCCCTATATTATTAACAACGATATTTAGGATTCGATATTTTTGTACTTACCTGTTTGTAGATAGGAAGTCGATATTCTGTCATTCGATATTTTTACTTCGATATTGTGGCAGGTCGATATTCTCCTCCTCGATATTCTGTCAGTGATCCCATTTTGGTATCTAAATTAAGATAAAAATACACTTTATTTTTATAAATTGGTGTCAGATTTCTATTGAGTTGTGTCAATTACTTATCATCCATGTTGGTACTGTGAAATGCTTAGCACATGTCCCTCTAGTAATGACTCACTGCTCTTTGCCACACTGCCAGGACTGAGCTAAGGATTTATTAGTGTGAATCTAAGGACCATCATTGAGATCTGTGAGAGTATTGCATGGTGAAGCCCAGCCAGCATCACCACAAAATACTCCACCTTCCTATAAGCACGGTTAAAACTTACTGAAAACTCCAAGCCTCTTTAAACTTTGGGGCTGATTCCGATTCAGGCCGGAAAACGTACCGACCGACTCGGTACGGGAATTTAGTCCGACCGACACGTACCGGCGCTGCCCGATCCGCGTAGTACGATGCAATGCATGTGAATTACGACCGACTCGTACGGAACACAAGCCGAACGACCGAACCGCACGGAAACCTGCTATCCGGCCGGAAAACTACGTGAATCGAACCGACCGACACGCACCAGGAATGAACCGGACAGAAACGTACCCGCGAACTCCGACCCGCGCAGTACGATGCAATGCGTGTAAAACCAGACCGAGTCGCAAGGAGCTCAAGCCATACGACCGACACGCATACAAAACAGGGAGCCGAAGCAACCCAATACTCCGCGACCGACGCGTTCGCCGCACATGAAACCCAGCAGAAACACAGCTTGAAAGACTCGGAGAAGCTCGCACGAGCCAACTGCAGCGACCTACTCGGTCAGAAGAATGTCTCCTACATGCCTAAAAACTACAAAGGAAAAAATACAAAAAAAGGGCCAAACAAGCAATGACAAAGTCAATAAATAAAGGGGAAAAAAACATGGAACAAAGACACACCCACAACTCCACCCATATAAAGGCCACAAATCCCTACCATGATCCTTTGCAAATTCAACTGACCTGCCAGCACAGAACACCATCAGACAGCAACCACAGACACACCCACAACTCATCCATCACACAAGCCACACACCATTAGCACCTCCCAAATAGCACCCTCACATACACCCAGCAAAACCTACACTCACCCACCCTCACTTGCACACTCACACACACATCAATCCCCACCACCACCCATCACCATGCCCCCAAAGAAGAATCCAAAGTTCCTAGACAGTGAATTGGAAGTCCTGGTAGATGAAATCCGTAGGGTAGAGCCACAGTTGTTTGGTACATTGGTCCAACAGACCCCCATGTCGCAGAAAACCAAGATGTGGGAGAGGATCGTCGAC
The DNA here is from genome assembly GCA_963921515.1 of Calotriton arnoldi. NCBI lineage: Eukaryota > Metazoa > Chordata > Amphibia > Caudata > Salamandridae > Calotriton > Calotriton arnoldi. Next base: position 374,318 of record CAWUFW010005871.1, read on the forward strand.
AGGGTGAACGCACAATCACCATGTTTGCGCACAAAGGAAGACATCCAGAACAGGTGGTATGATGTGCGCAGGAGGGTCAAGGACCTAGTCAAGAAGGATTATGCCTTGAGTCATCGTACCGGCAGTGGCCCTCCTGCCAAACCAGTATACCTCAGGCCCTGGGAGGAGAAGGTGCGGGCCATCCTACCACCAGAGAGCGTACATGGACTATCAAACATCCCAGAGCCTGGTGAGTACACAACCAATATACCCAATATTGTGTGACAATACACACACATCACTGTCAAGGGGATAGTGAAACCATGCACCGTTAGCAAAGCCACAGTAACCAAAAGATAATCATCCCAAGATGTGTATGTTAGTTAGACAAACACAATACCTGCCATCTCATAGTGATATGCAACTGTGTCATGACATGTACAAATCTAACAACAAATAGAGCAAGGCAGTGGCACAAGTCTAACCAACAAACACTGTCAGACATTTTGCCACCAATAGAATACCACCTCACAGGGAAGCTCACTGAAAGGAAGGAATTGTGTGTATGCTGGTGAAGTCAGTGTAGCCAATAGCATGATGGGAGTTGTAGTCACAGATATTGGTCACCCTCACAATTGGCCCATCAACACCACTCTGAACCATGCTCACATCACAGGGAGTGGAAAAGAACTGACAAGATGGCTGACACTGGGTACTGCTGTGGGGAGCACAAGGCCCTGCTGGGAACTGTGCACCAACCAACAGCAGGACACCACTGACTGACATCCTGAAAGCCAACTTGCACTCCCTGCAATGGAAGCACGTTCCATGGTGGGATATCTGGCTGGGTGGGAAGGAGGACTGACAGCACTGACCATAGTTACCAGCAGCTTCTCTCACATACCCCCTTAACACAAACTCCACACAACTCACCTGGGAGAATGCATTGCCTCACACTCTAATTAAATATCCCACAAAGAACCACCACACTGGGTTATGCTGTGTGAAGCACAGGGACACTTTTGGGACTTGTAGCCAAACAAATGCCAGGACAACACTGTCAGCCATCCTGTCAGCACAGGCACACTACCCCACAGGGAAGCAGAGTCAAAAGGAAGGAAGTATGGGCATGCTGGGAAGGGGGGTGTAGGCAATAGCATGATGGGAGTGGTAGTCACAGCTCAACATGCCCCACCCGCATGGCCCGGCAAGCTCACACTGAAGCATGCACACCTCACAGGGAGTGAAAAGCCACTTCCAAGATGTCTGACACTGGCCTCAGCTGTGGGGAGCACAAGGCCCTGCTGTGAACTGTGCACCAACAAACAACAGGACCACACTGTCAGCCATCTTGCCATTGCTGTCACACTCACACACAGTGAAGTCGACTCAAAAGGAAGGAAGTATGGGCATGCTGGGAAGGGGGTGTAGGCAATAGCATGATGGGAGTGGTAGTCACAGCTCAACATCCCCCACCCGCATGGCCCGGCAAGCTCACACTGAAGCATGCACACCTCACAGGGAGTGAAAAGCCACTTCTAAGATGTCTGACAATGGTGCTCTGTTGTGGGGAGTACCAGGCTCTGCTGGGAACTGTGCACCAACCAATAGCAGGACACCACTGCCTAACATCCTCTAAGCCAACTTGCACTCCCTGCAATGGAAGCACGTTCCATGGTGGGAAATCTGGCTGGGTGGGAAGGAGGACTGACAGCTCTGACCATAGTTACCAGCAGCTTTTCTCACACACCCCCTTAACACAAACTCCACACAACTCACCTGGGAGAATGCATTGCCTCACACTCTAATTAAATATCCCACAAAGAACCACCACACTGGGTTATGCTGTGTGAAGCACAGGGACACTTTTGGGACTTGTAGCCAAACAAACGCCAGGACAACACTGTCAGCCATCCTGTCAGCGCAGGCACACTACCCCACAGGGAAGCAGAGTCAAAAGGAAGGAAGTATGGGCATGCTGGGAAGGGGGGTGTAGGCAATAGCATGATGGGAGTGGTAGTCACAGCTCAACATCCCCCACCCACATGGCCCAGCAAGCTCACACTGAAGCATGCACACCTCACAGGGAGTGAAAAGCCACTTCTAAGATGTCTGACAATGGTGCTCTGTTGTGGGGAGTACCAGGCCCTGCTGGGAACTGGGCACCAACCAACAGCATGACACCACTGACTGACATCCTGAGAGTTAACCTGCACCCACTGAAAGGGTGGCATGCTTCATGGTGGGATAACTGGGCTGGGGGAGAAGGAGGGCCGGATGTCAACCAAATACCACCAATGCTGGTCATGCACACACCTCAACATTCACATTGAAATGCTTCAGGTTGGCAGGACAATGTGCTACACCAATATCAACCTCTGACTGTGACAACTTAGGACAATGCAATGTACAGGTCCGCATCCAGAGGTACAGTCACAACTGTCAGGTGTTTGAACCATTGATGCCTGTAGAAACATAACATACATTGTGTGTCTCTTCCAAAAACAGGTGATGATGGGGACACAGCAGCAGATGTTGAGGAGTCCCTGTCCCAGGCTCCGGTGGCCCCTGAGCTCTCTGGTGTGGAACAGCCTCTGCCCACCTTGGATGGCGAAGACCTACCTGGCACCTCCGGTGTGAGTCATCATGCAGCACCAGCAGGACCACCATCTGCACCCCCTGCACCCACTCCTCCAACATCTGCCAACACACAGACCACCACCGCCGACACGGACAGACCAACGGCACTGAATGACAACAGCACAGGGACCCCGGCCCACCGTGAAGCAACGGACAACAACCCCAGTACCAACCCCCAAGGGGCCTAGGCTCACCTGTGCGTGCCACTGCAGGTCCCGCACGTGTGGCCAGGGGTGGTGGGAGGGGTGGTAGGCAGAGGTCACTGTTTGCAGAGGGGTCTGGACTGCATGATGACCCACAACTGGTACGCATTGCTGATGCGTACCAGAATACCACCGGAGAGGTCAGCCAGGTAGTGGGGATCCTCAAGGACATTCAACAGCAGCAGGCTGCCCATCATGCCTGCTTGGACTCCCACATGTCCCGTGTGGAGACACACATGTCTCGCATGGAGTCCAAGTGGGACACATTGGAAGAACTGACAGCAGTGCAGAGGGACATATTGACATGCCTCCGCCAGATTCGCACCAACATGGCCACACCTCCCTGTGTGCCCACAACATCTGGTGCCGCAACAACTGCAACTGCCACAGGGAGGGAGGATGACTCTGGTGGAGAGTCCTCTGCACCGCAGCGGCCTGCACGTGAGGGTCCCCCCCGAAAGAAGAGGGGTCGTCCGAGGAAGGAATACTGAGAGGCCGATGGCCATGTACATCCCCCAGGAACCCAACACCTGTTCTGGAAATTCTCCTTTGTGTGCAAACTGTTCACCCTGTCGAATGCAACCCAACTCTCCAACATGACATGGGGAGTTTAAGTTGGACTAATGTATCAGATGACTGTGGACTTTACTCAGGACATTTCTGCTACCAACACTTCCAACTCATCTGGGAACTTTGGATTCCAATCCCAATGTACAACACCCACCATCCTGTGCACTATCCTCACACATGTATGTAAATAAACTCACTAATACACCATACTTGCCTCTGTTGTGATTCCAACGTTGTTTTTGTCATGGAGATGATGATCTGCTAAATGACACTGTGCATGCTAACTGCTACAGCAAGTTCAACACCGTCATGTGAGTCATGGCGACGTGACACATATGAGGGAGACACACCACTAGGGCTACACAACACATACACACCAGGGCCATCTGACTCATTGCCTACACTGATGTTGCCAGGAAATACAGTGGAATGCACAGACACCACACCTATTCAGAGTATGTGTTAACTAGCCCACAGGTGCAGTAAGCAAATGTCAGTCAGATGTGTGACCACAGACAACGCACATCCCAAAGTGAAGCACAGGTTTATTACACATTTGCAACATGTTGTTTCCACTACAGATGCAAGGTAATCCCACGTGGCAGTGGCCACACAGTCACCAAGTGTAGAAGAAATAAAGTCCAGGGGTGTGTGGCACATCACCTGTAGGGAAACGACTGCTTCCACCCTGGAAGTTGAATCATGGTGTCGGGGGATCACAGTTGACCAAACAACTCTGAAAGTACCCTGTGAAGGACAGACATGACACACAGTCAAAAGCACTGAAGAACAGGACAGAACTGCAATACTCATGCCCAATACATGTCACAAGATACCTACACAAAACCAAGTTAGCATGTCAACACTGTTGGGGAGTACAGACTACCTGTAAGGACACATCGCTGCACGCATCCAGTCAAGTAGCACATGGTCACACTCAAACAGCAACAGAGCACCACCAACACATATCATGCAAACTCAAATCATTGACATACCAACTCTGTATACTCACATTCAGCTGAAGAAGTTGGTGATGAGCTGTGTGCGGACATCCCCCTCATCATCATCATCACTGGCATTGTGGCCCAGGCCAGGATCCTCCACAGGTGGCGGATGTTGGTCATCGTCATCCAGGATGAGAGGCAACTCCTTCCGCACTGCCAGGTTGTGTAGCATGCAGCAGACGATGACAATCATGCACACCTTTGCAGGGGCATATGGGAGGGCCCCTCCTGTCTTGTCCAGGCAGCGAAAGCGGCTCTTCAGGAGACCAAATGTCCGCTCGATCACTCTCCTGGTCCGACCATGTGCCTCATTGTAGCTCATCTGGGTTGGTGTCACAGGGTTCCTGAGGGGTGTCAGCAACGACAGCATGTTGGGGTATCCGGAGTCACCTACATACAGACAATTTCACATTAGCTGAGTTGGAAAAGAGGGTGGAATACAACATTGCAGAACACACACAATGGTACAAAGTCAGCACACACCGACAAGCCAGGCACGCTGGTTCTGCATCTGTGACATCATCCTCGGGATGCGACTACTCCTCATTACGTAGGCATTGTGTGCAGAACCGGGGAAAAGTGCACACACATGTGAGATGCTCATATCTGCAAGACATACCACCAGGGCATTGATAGAATGGTAATGTTTCCTGTTCCTGTATGCCTGCTCATGTGCCTGTGGTGGTACCAAAGCCACATGCGTCCCATCAATGGAGCCGATGTCATGTGGCATCCTCCCCAGGGCATAGAAGTCACTCTTGACATCAGTGAGTTGTTGACGTTTAGGGAAATAGATGTACTGGTTCAAGTATCTCAACATCGCCTCCAAAACATCGCGTAGCACACGGCTGAACATGGTCTGTGACATCCCACCAGCAGACGCCACAGTGTGTTGAAAGGTACCGGTGGCAAAGAAGTGTAGGGCTGCCATCACCTTCACCTTGGGGGTCAGCGCTGCAGGGTATGGCCGGCCAGGTTGCAAATGTGGGGCCAACTGCACCGCCAATTCCTCAATAAGCGGCCTGTTGAAGCGGTACCGTCGGATGCAGTCACGTTCAACCATGGTTGCAAGGTCAGGGAATGGTCTATGGACAGCTGGTGCCCTGCAGTGCATAGGTGAACAAAGAAAGATTGTCAGTCACCCCACATATGTGGCATTGACCATACTCAATATCACATGATACATCATTACGAGACACAAGTACTTGATGTTTGTGCCGTTCTGTATGGACATATATGGCACCTACATGGCCAACATCTAACATCTCAGTTCAACATGTGTTGACAACAAGTTCCAGGTTGTGCTATGGGACATCATTAGGCTGTGTCACAGTACCCATGTACTGCTGTCACGTTCCAAACACACACCACAGTGACAAGTGAGGACAGATGTGCCCCAGGCATCACAGCTCTTTGACAGGTAGATTCCCAGGGACCCTGTATTGCAACATGGACACTGGCATGACATGGCGTATCATGTACACGTCAGCAAAACAACCATGACTCCCACAGGTAGTGGCCCCTGTTGCCTCTGCAGGACCGACATGGACGTCTGTGACACACACACGCACAACATCAAAGTCGATGCACAAACAACGTGGATGTGGAGACTGTCTCCCATTGTGCACATGGAATCCGAGACATCAGAAACACAACATGCACACAGACTGTGGAGGGCGATCACAATTTGTGCAATGGGTCACCCTGTGACGTACATACCATTCCACAAGGGACTCAGGGTGTATGTGACATAACATACACATACACAACCTGGAGATGTGACCATGCCACATGCTCTGAACTGAACAGTTGCACATCACAGTGGTCATGTGCACAACACACAAAGGATTCTGTCCCCATGAACACGTGCACAGCCTTGGAGTGGCTGCCCCCAAGTTCCACCCAACAAACCACATGTTGACCCCCATACACACACAGGTAATGCAGCCTTACATGCCTTAGGATGCAGTGTGGACAGGCTGTGGTGGTGTAGGTGTGCCCCTGAGTCCCTGGCAAGTAATTGTGGCTGGCATACGTTCACCAGTGACAACCATGGTGACATATGCGAGTGACTTGTACAGGGACGCGTCGTACAGCAATGGACCGATCCGTGTGCACGCATTGGCCATTGCATATGATGTGGACGGATGCGTGTTGTGCTCCGAAATACGCGTTGTACAGCAATGGACCGATCGGTGCGCACGCATTGGCCATTGCATATGATGTGGACGGATGCATGTTGTGCTCCGAAATACGCATCGTACAGCAATGGACCGATCGGTGCGCACGCATTGGCCATTGCATATGATGTGGACGGATGCGTGTTGTGCTCCGAAATACGCGTTGTACAGCAATGGACCGATCGGTGCGCACGCATTGGCCATTGCATATGATGTGGACGGATGCGTGTTGTGCTCCGAAATACACGTTGTACAGCAATGGACCGATCGGTGCGCACGCATTGGTCATTGCATATGATATGGACGGATGCGTGTTGTGCTCCGAAATACGCGTTGTACAGCAATGGACCGATCGGTGCGCACGCATTGGCCATTGCATTTGATGTGGACGGATGCGTGTTGTGTGACGTAATACGCGTTGTACAGCAATGGTCCGATCGGTGCGCACGCATTGGCTATGGACTGACATGGTAACGGACGCGTTTTCGAAGCTTTTGCGAGTCGGATGCAGTGAATTCAGTTGGCCACCCACAACAATGTTGCAAATTCATGGGTGTCATGAAGTTGAACTTTTGAAGGATGCTGTGGGCGTGTATAAGTGATGCAATTCCATGGATTGGCCAGATTCAGAAGATGCAAACGAGTTGGACCTATCACTTTGGACACATGGGACAGTATCTGCCTCGGCAGCACACATATAATGCTGGCTGTTCCCCTGAGAGCTCACTTGCCTGCACTACATGCTACAGGACGACATCTGCCACCACCACTGCTGCTGTCTCTGCATCCTCTGGCTACTGCAATGGCACGTACTGTGGAGAGAGCCCCAGCCTTCAGCACTGAGGAGAACCAGGCCCTGCTGGACAGCCTCCTTCCACAGTACAGCAAGCTGTATGGGAAACCAGGGGAGCAGGTGAGTGTGCTGTCCACTGCCTTACTAATTGTGCATGTTGTCTGACTAGCAAGACTTACAGTGTGTACACCAGTGGCTAGCATGCTCACTGAGTAGTTGTCACCCCCAAAGTGTGTAGTTACATGCACTGAACAGGTATAGTGCAGTAACAGTGCATTCCAACAAGGTTTTACTTCCCAGGCAATGATACCATTTAGTAACTGCTGGACAACTGTTCATAGCCATAGTTGCACTACCTGTGTACATCATATGCCCCTGTGATTGAGACATGTATATCCAACTGTGTGATGCACGGATATGTTGCATGTGTAGTAATGGCCTTTTCACTTTGTCATCCTCACAGGTTGATGCCCACCAGAAGCAGGAGATCTGGCTGACCATCGTCCGGGCAGTACGATCTGTGGGGGTCTACAGGTGCAGGATCCGCAACTGCCAGAAGAGGTGGCAGGACCTTCGTGGCTGGACCCGGAGGATCGCAAGGGTCCAGCTGAAGCTGTCGCCTCCTCGCAGGAGGGGCGGACACCGGACCCTGACCCCCCACATGCTCCGGATTCTGGCGGTGGTCTTCCCTGACCTGGATGGGCAGCTGAAGGCCAGACAGCAGCAAGAAGGGGTAAGTGCTAGCCTTTTCTGTGTACTATGACTAACATGCTCTATGCACTCCTTTAGCCTGGTTCCACTTCCACAGTACAACTGTCTTGTCGTCCTGGACTCATGTCCCTCACTTGTGTCATGCCCCCTCCTCATCTGATACACAGGTGTGGCCCTTACAGTCTGTGACTTAGGTCACTTGGGTACTGTGTACTTGCAGTTACCTGTGGTTCAAGTTGGGGACAGCATCAGTTATAGGAACTTTGTTGTGGGCTGCATGGGTGGTACAATTGCTCACACAATGCCTGTGATCTGACATGTACTCTGGGTATGCCTTTACAATGTGTTCCAATTGCTGCTCTGACTCACCACATGTCTGGGGTATGTGCCACATACCCATGCTGCAGCAGAGACCAAGGGGGGAGCCTCAGAAGTATGTACATCATGTGTGTGACACATGCATAGCCACCTGCCTAGTGTTCAGGGTAATACCATGTTGCACATGGACCAGGACTGTAATGCCTACTCCGTACATCGAAGGCACTCTGTTCTCCCACTTCCGTGTGTCAGCATACATATTGGGCATTGTCAAGAGTGCACTCAGGTGTCTGCCTCTGTGTTACCATGGTGTGGCCTTGCTTTTTGGACTCCTGGAGTGTTTAACAATTTGGGGTGGCCAGCCATCTGAGTTGTGACTATAGGATCTGCACATTGGTTAATGCATAGGTCTCTGATCCCTTGACTGTGCACAAAGGTGTATGAAACATTGAGGTGCAGGCAGCTTTGGTTCATTCTCATCAGACGGTGAAGTGCCCATGTGTATGGATTTGTGTTTGCAGTCACTCAAATGTCTCATTTGATTGACGTGGGATCATCTTAGTCCTCATGATGTGGGTGGCCAGGGGTGCACATGTGCACCTGTCAGCTGCAGGGCTTGCATTCCCAAAACTTCCATGATTGTGACACAGTGTAGACTGGTGTTGTGTGTATGCACTGCCCCTGTGACAGGAGACAGTTATGACTGACTTGCCAGACAGGCCTGTGCCATGACATTCAACTCGCAAAGGGTGATCCAGCAGTAGTGTGATATGTCCTGCAAGCACACCATTGTCGCATTGTCTATCAGGACATGAGGACATGATGACATCATTGTGTCTGGTGATGGAAGCAAAACCCGCATATCGACAGAGACTCTGCCCGTCACTTTTCCTGACACATGTACTGAGTCAGTGGCAGGAGATGGCATGTGTTTGGAGTGACACATTTCCATATGTTCTCTTGGATGTCCAACAACTGTGTATGTGGTGCATGTGTGCACATATGATTAGTCGCATACAACAGGCACCAGACAGATGGGTGCATGGACAGGTAGGATATGTGTGGCATGAATGACTGTCAGGCAGACAATGGGCTTCTTCAAATCAGTGTCAGCACTTATTGCAATGTCTAGCAAATGATGGCAGGGCTTGCTCTGTGATGTGCTGTACTTACTGTGGTGTGTGTGGTCAGTACAGGTGACTAATGTTGCTCTGTTTATCCTGATTGTTTGCAGATACATCCACGGCCACAGGAGGAGACAGCTCCATGGACCAAGAGGAGCGGCAGAGCCAGACTGGGTCCACTGCAGGGGAGACCGAGGGACCCAGTGGCAGGGAGGGTGAGGGGAGCCACACTGAGGAGACCTCAGCTACGACCACCTCGGCTGAGGACCACAGCACTTCCAGTGAGGACTTCCTTGTGGAGGCGGGTGTCAGCAGACCAGAGACAAAATCAAGCAAGTCTGTCCCCGCCACCACCACCATCTCCACCCTCCCATCTGCTCCCATCCCACATGTCCGTGGAGGCTTCCGTGTAGGGGAGCGTGTCTCCTTCATGCCAGGCACCGCACCCCCTGCCTCTGTCTCCCCTGCTGCCCTGAGTGTGGAGTCTGTGGACTTGCTGAAACAGATCCATGTAGGGCAGACATCAGGGCTGAGTGTCCTCCATGCACACACGGGTCTGTTGACACAACCGGTGTCATTCATGGAGGGCATGTCATCTGGCATGTCTGCCCTACATCGGACCAATCAGTCCATGGCCTCCTCACTGATGGCAGCAGTGTCCCTCCTGCAACAGTCCCTCACCCCATCCACAATCCCCAGCACCCTACCTGTCCCAAGCACACACACACCGGCACAGGCACCCACCAGCACAGACACAAGCAGCACACAGACACACACGCCAAAATCCAGACGCACACGCACGCACAGTCAGGGGACTGATACCTCACTCACAAGGGATGGGACCCAGGCACACACACACGCATCCACGAGCACTGCGCAGTCCTCAGATACCTCTCCCTCCAAAACCCCTTCCCTTGCCTCACCTGCAACCCCCCCTCCCAGAAGCTCTTCCTCTGTGAGCTTGGCCTCTTCCCCACAGATCCATCTGACCCAACGCACAGGCGGAAGAGGCGACCACACACCCTCCCCCAGGCACAGGCAGACTGAGGACCCCATTCGGAAGTCCCCCCGGACCAGGAAGGGCAAGACCCCACCCCCACCACCATGCAGCTCCACCACACAGTCTCTCTCCTCCATCCCCCAGGCCACCACTCCACAGGTTCCCCCGCCATACCCTGCCCCAGTTTCCCCCACACACCCATACCGCATCCCCAAAATGCTTAGGCCCTCCCCCCCTACCATTTGCTCTTCCACCCCCAAGCCAGACGCTCGGCCTGTTTGTGCCACTGGTGTGGAGACCGGGTCCCCCCCCTCTGTCCTGCCCACCTCATCTGCCCCCCTTCCACTCCCTTGGAGTTATGCCCTGCAGTGGAGTCCACAACCACCCCGTCTGACTTGGGCACTGCAGTGGGGACCCAGTCCACTCTATCTGACCGGCCCACTGCAGTGGTGCCAGCACCCACACCATCTGACTTGTGCCCTACAGTGGTGCCGGCCCCCACTGAGTCAGACACCTCCACTGCAGTTGCCGGTGACACTCCTGCACCCACCACCCCTTCACTGCCTCCTTCTGGCATCCCCTGATCCTGTCCCTGCGGTGCCTGGCCTGCCCCTTGTATGCCCCTCCGAGGGGATGTCCCCTGTCCGTACCAGTGCAGGCAAGCAATGGGTGACAAGTTGTCACATATCACCCTGTTCGGACTGTGTATGTGGACTGGCCATTGGCCTTAGTTTCTTTTGGACTTCAAATTTTTCTTTCACATTTGCTGAATAAAGCCTCTTTTTGTTTACTAGTGGTTTTTCTTTTGATGTACATGATGTAGATGAGTATCATCATGCATTTGCTGTTGTAATAGTGTTCAGATCAGGAAAATGAAGTGTTGCTGTGATGGACTCCATGTGGTCCATGGGATATTTGTCCTAATCTAGTCTGGATCCATAGCATCCTTTGCTGCAGTCTGAGGGTGTAATGTTCAGCATTTGACACAGGGATGTACGTTTTGCATTTGTAAATTGACATCTGTGGCTTACACTGATGCACATCTGGTGGGCTTACCACTGTTCAATGTTTCTATTTCCCTGACTGTGTGCCCATCTCCACTGGACATGCAGTTTAGCACATCAATGTTGAAGGACTCATCTGTGTATACAGTGAAACTTGCTTGACACGTGTTTTGGGTATATGCAGATGACTGACGTGACACTCCCGTACAAAAGGCTGATGTGAGCAGAGCCTTCAGTGTGTTGTAATTGTTGACTCACTGACCGAGTGTTTTGCTGACATGTTTGAGTCGTGCACAGACAAGGTTTGGCACAGCGGACCTTCCACAGGAGTGGAGTGCCCTCATGGCAGTAAGTAATCCCGTGACATTGCCTGGGCCCGTGTTGTGTGTTGTGTAAGCATGTCTGTGTGTGTTCCCTTCCCTTTTCCTACACCGGCTGTGTCCCTACGGATTTTCCTGTTTGTGATGCTTGCTGAGTTGTCCTGTGTTCATCCAGCATCTTGTACCTGGTTTCTCCGTGATGTGGGTGCATGGCAAACTAATGTTCATCAGGTTGTCATCCCTAGTTGTCTTTGTTGTCAGGGCTGGGGATGTGGGCAAACGCAGATGAGACACAGTCAGGATTCCCCTTGGCACTTGTTGGTTACACAAGTCATGTAATTTACAGTTTGTGGTAGCTTTCAGTGATTGTGACATGTTGTGTGAGTGACTGCTGCCACTCCTCAGGGTCAGAGCTGCAATGTTGGAAGTTGTCTACGTGTGTTCTTTGTGGGTGACCTTGGCTTCTTCATTGGTGTGTGACTGTGGCCGGGATCCCATTGATTGGGGTGGATTTCACGTCATGCCCATGTACGGCGTACTGTGCAGTGTGTCAGACATTCACGAGTCTTGTTGACTGGCCAGGTGTGATGGGTTTCTGCACCTTAGTTCCCACAACCACCCCTGGGATTGTCATGGGTGCATGTGCAATGTCACCTGTCCATGTGAGCTTCACTGCTGCACATTGGTGGAGATCAAGGTGTGTGGTGTTGAGTGTGTGCAAATGTGAGTTGTTGCACGGCTAAACCCCTACCTCCATATTGGCCTTGGCTGACAGGCCGTGCTGATTGATTTGTGCTTGTGTAGGTGTGATGGTAGTTTGTTGCTCAGGAGACATGGCTGTGGTTCACAGTGTGAACGACATCTACCTTTGTCATCACAGTGGGATTATCATGCAGGCTAGTGTCACCACAATGTGGGGTCCCTGGGGGTAGTGCTGTGGTGGGTCTGTCTCTTTCTGTGTTAGTTGCTGTTCCTACAAGCTTGTGTGACATGTGTAATTTGGGCTCCCTCTCATCTAACAATGCCTGATTGCCCACATAGGGAATCCAATCCATGAGTTACTTTTGTATGGCACTGTATACACATCTGTGTAATTGGAATTCAGGCCTCCTCATGTGTTGTGTGGTTGCCTGGGGACACTGGCACACCCCCATCACCTGTTGTGTTTGATATGCAGTGTGAGGCTGCCTGTTTGTGTTTGTGCATCTGCACCACTGCATTGGCATATCTTTGGTGTGCCATTGCCTGTATGTTGTTTGGAGGATTTCCCATGCTGTCCCTGGGACTCCTAGGTCATCAGTCAGCACAATAATCATGGTTCGTATGTCCCATTGCTGCCATGGTATGGTATTTGTTCACCTCACATCTACAGTCTCCCCAGGATATCTACATTTGTGTATCCATTAGTGCAGATATGTGGGTCTGCATTATGATGGTCACTTCTGGCATTGTGTGATTGATAAATGGAGACGATGTCAGTCCCCATGGGTGATGTTTGTCTGCACATGGCCAAAGGTATGTTTTATTTGCACTGCACTATTTGCCTCACCCAATCTATGTTGCTATGGGACACAACCACTACTTTGCCACTGATGTGTTTGTTGTTCTGTGACCAGGAATCATCCATGCTGTTTGGCAGTTGCAGCTTTTTCCATGACAACACTGACCTTTTGGTCACTGTGATGATGGGGGTTTGGACCCCATTGCCACAATGTTCAAAATGTGCTTCAGCTATGGACCCCACACTTACCTTTTGGTCACTGTGATGATGGGGGTTTAGACCCCATTGCCACAATGTTCAAAATGTGCTTCAGCGATGGACCCCACACTTACCTTTTGGTCACTATGATGATGGGGGTTTAGACCCCATTGCCACAATGTTCACAATGTGCTTCAGCTATGGACCCCACACTTACCTTTTGGTCACTGTGATGATGGGGGTTTAGACCCCATTGCCACAATGTTCAAAATGTGCTTCAGCTATGGACCCCACACTTACCTTTTGGTCACTGTGATGATGGGGGTTTAGACCCCATTCCCACAGTGGTCATGGTCTGCTTGCATTGTGAAGGCCACACACATTTTTGTGTGACACATGTGATAGGGGGTCACATTGTATGTTCAATGTCATGTTCAGTGTTGTAGGCACTTGACACAGACTACACACTCTTGTCATGATGTTGGGGGATGTCTTTTGCTGACATTCCTTATGTTGGAGTATGCTGGTTGTGTCATGCATTACCCGTCCTATGAGTGGGGATGGTAGTAGTGACAGGCATCCAGCCCCCCATGAGTAGGGGTGGTGGTAGTGACAGGCATCCAGCCCCCCCTGAGTAGGGGTGGTGGTAGTGGTAGGCATCCAGGCCCCCATGAGTAGGGGTGGTAGTAGTGGTAGGCATCCAGCCCCACCTGAGTAGGGGTGGTGGTAGTGGTAGGCATCCAGGCCCCCATGAGTAAGGGTGGTGGTAGTGGTAGGCATCAATTCCCCTATGAGTGGGGATGGTAGTAGTGACAGGCATCCAGCCCCCCATGAGTAGGGGTGGTGGTAGTGACAGGCATCCAGCCCTCCTGAGTAGGGGTGGTGGTAGTGGTAGGCATCCAGGCCCCCATGAGTAGGGGTGGTGGTAGTGGTAGGCATCCAGCCCCCCTGAGTAGGGGTGGTGGTAGTGGTAGGCATCCAGGCCCCCATGAGTAGGGGTGGTGGTAGTGGTAGGCATCCAGGCCCCCATGAGTAGGGGTGGTGGTAGTGGTAGGCATCAATTCCCCTATGAGTGGGGATGGTAGTAGTGTCAGGCATCCAGCACCTCATGAGTAGGGGTGGTGGTAGTGGTAGGCATCAAGCCCCCCATGAGTAGGGGTGGTGGTAGTGGTAGGCATCAATTCCCCTATGAGTGGGGATGGTAGTAGTGACAGGCATCCAGCCCCCCATGAGTAGGGGTGGTGGTAGTGGTAGGCATCCAGGCCCCCATGAGTAGGGGTGGTGGTTGTGGTAGGCATCCAGGCCCCCATGAGTAGGGGTGGTGGTAGTGGTAGGCATCCAGCCCCCCATGAGTAGGGGTGGTGGTAGTGGTAGGCATCCAGGCCCCCATGAGTAGGGGTGGTGGTTGTGGTAGGCATCAATTCCCCTATGAGTGGGGATGGTAGTAGTGACAGGCATCCAGCCCCCCATGAGTAGGGGTGGTGGTTGTGGTAGGCATCCAGGCCCCCCTGAGTAGGGGTGGTGGTAGTGGTAGGCATCAATTCCCCTATGAGTTGGGATGGTAGTAGTGACAGGCATCCAGCACCCCATGAGTAGGGGTGGTGGTAGTGGTAGGCATCCAGCCCCCCATGAGTAGGGGTGGTGATAGTGGTAGGCATCCAGGCCCCCATGAGTAGGGGTGGTGGTAGTGTTAGGCATCCAGCCCCCCATGAGTAGGGGTGGTGGTAGTGGTAGGCATCCAGGCCCCGATGAGTAGGGGTGGTGGTTGTGGTAGGCATCAATTCCCCTATGAGTGGGGATGGTAGTAGTGACAGGCATCCAGCCCCCCATGAGTAGCGGTGGTGGTTGTGGTAGGTATCCAGGCCCCCTGAGTAGGGGTGGTGGTAGTGGTAGGCATCCAGCCCCCCATGAGTAGGGGTGGTGGTAGTGGTAGGCTTCCAGGCCCCCATGAGTAGGGGTGGTGGTAGTGGTAGGCATCCAGCCCCCCCTGAGTAGGGGTGGTGGTAGTGGTAGGCATCCAGGCCCCTATGGGTGTGTATGGCATTGGTGATAGCCATCCCGCCCCTATGGTTCGGCTGTTGCTAGTGTACGTCATTTCTGCATCCCTATGTGTGTGTGACATATGTCGGGTACGTGTCGTTTGTTTGTGTAGTGGGTGTTTGACTTACCGTCTGCGCCGTACGTGTCCGTACCGGTTCCGGTAATAGATGTACAGTATTGGTAGGACCTGCGCGATGGGATTCATGGTTGGTTCGTCTTGTTCGGGTTTCTCGTGGCTTCGACTCGTACTCGTAGCTGGCTTGTTCGTCTCGTAGCCGTGAATCGTCTTGTGGCGCGAATCGGAGCTTATGTGCGGCTCTCCCTGATGCTCTGACGTGCCGGACGTAGCGACCAGTTCGGCGCGTACGGAGTGCGCATTGTACTTGTCCGGCCGGAAGGTGCTGTGTATTTACTTCCGTGCGACTCGATTCGGCATTTCCGGATCCAGCTCGGTCGGGGAACTGGAGCGGGAATGGGTACGTACGGCTCGCTCGGAATTTTGGCAGTAATGCGCATCGTACTTGCTCGCTCGGACGACTGTTCGAATCGTTCGGGAAAAACGCGTTTGGCTCGTATTTTTTCCGGACAAATCATATTCGGTGCGCTTCCGGCCGAGATCGGAATCGACCCCAATACTTCTATGCAAGGACTAATCATGGGAGAGGCATTTTTCAGCCAATAGCTATGCAAGAAACCAAATGGAAGCGGACCCATATAATAATTTGTTTTTATCCACCACTAAATACAACATTCATACCGTTTTTAAGCACTGTAAATAACAGATGTTAAAATTGCCGAACTTACAGTACACAATTTAAACATGTAGTAAAGATGGAGGTTCGAATTTTTTGGGGCAGGATTTCAATTCTTGGCCTGAGGAACAACACCTTTATGAGCCCTGACCCATTGTCTCGAGAGACATTGATGCAGAGAAGACAGCACGTTTTGAGAGGGACATGTCTGGCTATTGCAATTAGTACCACCTTTTCCCAACTCAGATGAATTCTATTTATATTTTAATGGCACTTTACTCTACCACTACTCTATACTGGATGAATAAGAACTCTTAATGCCTCTAAAACTGAAGTCATGCTCCTTTGTAAGGATTTCCCATGGCTCATAGATGTTGTACTTCTTGTGTGGGTGCCCCGGTTACACTAGTAGATAAGACAAAGAACTTAGGTTTTTGGTTAGACAGAGAGAATAGGATGACCACATAGATAAATTAAGTAGGGACATCCTGCTACTTCCAAATGAAAGTCTTGAGGAAAACGCTTCCCTCAATTTCATGGGACCTAACAGACTATAAGGTCAATGCTGTCATCATCTCTTGGCTTGACCACACAATTCTGCTACCACCCAAATACTGCTATATGTAAGATCTAAGAGATGTAGAACACGCCTGCTTAGCTAATTTTGAATTTTAAGAGTTTTGATAGCCACTCTAATGCCTTACATGAGCTTCACTGGCTGCTAGTAGCCAAAAGGATTCAGCATAAGACTTTACGTTTGGCTCACAAGGCTTTTTATGTAATCTAACTCAGGTTCCTGCAATCATACACCAACGAGTCCCCTTCGTTACGGCTCTTCTGTTCTCTGGCCAGTTCCTCACTTTAGGAGAGGCACAGAGGACTACCCCTCTCTGTTGTGGCTTCCTCTCAGTGGAACGCCCTTCCTCTCGCTTTGCGTAAAATGAAGGCCCTTAAAACATGTCTGTTTTATTGAAGTGCCTGTTATGTTTGCTATTTGTGTTGAAATGGAATCCAGGGCCATCCATGTATTGTACTATCCACAGGCACACATACACCAAGTGCATGTATACAACCTACATACACTGCACAGCACTGTTTCCTTCGTATACTCTGCCACTCAAAGGCACACGTACATCCAGCACATGCATTTATCATGCACACACCTCACAGTACTACATCCTCCATGTACTATACCACTCCTGGGCACACATACGCCAGTACATGCACTCACCATGCATGCACTACTCAAAACTGCATTATTCCTGTATTGTACAGTTCTCAGGCACAAATACACCAAGTGCAGATACACCTCTCTTGGCCTAAGCATCACTTGACAACAAATCAATGTATGTTGAGGGAGAGTTAAGCACACAGCAGTGGACTTTAAAAATGAGTGAGCCTCTAGGCCTCACTCCAGTGACACAGGTTAAAAAGGGCCTTGTCACTCATACTAATCACTACATGGTATACTTCCACCATGCACCCATGCTGCTTAACTCCTGCTGAAGGCAATAGCCTTCCACCACTATGTGGGTAGCACTTTGGGAGCCCCTCCCGGTCCAACAAGACCGCAATCCGTGAGAGAGACCTATGTCATGGCACACATGCATGTTCCGTGTTTGCCTATAACAACAAAAATCAGCATTTGGGATCTGGACATCAGTACAGTTGGGCACCCTTGGCTGGGGTGCACGCTTGTTACCATGCAGAGGACTTTTTTTCCCAACACTATCCTTGACTCCAAATACAAAAATAACATATTCTGGGTCACATATAAGTCATCAGGAATACTATAATCGAATTTTGACCTCACTATAAATACTACCAAAAAGATTGACTCCTATATAGGGAATGATGGTAGCTTCTAATCTGGTATTTAAAGTATAGTTTAAAATATTTTAATTTATAATTTTACAGAAACAGCCATTGTCCCTTTTAGAACTGAGAGCAAGAAGGTCATCCCTTACTTTTTCCATGAGTTCATTCTTTCTCATAGAAACAACATTGTTTTAATGATGCTTACATTGCACAGTTTCATCTCTAATCTATAGGAGATCTGCTAAGAGTCGTCTAAGATTCTGGTTGACTCGTGAACATAAATTATCAAATCATATGGAATGCCTCCGAGTAGCAGTACGAAGATTAGCCTTCATCATAGTGCTAACAGTTTCACAAATAATATCAAAATAATCAAGAAACAAGATATCAGAGTTATCAGTAGAATCAAAATAATTAAACATATAGCTGAAGTTAATGCATAGAAATTTACTAAAGAGAAAGATGGGTCATCACATTCCCATTTCAACCACATCTACCTTATAATACACCCAGATCACGGTTTGCCTTGTGATGTGACTCAGGTGAAGGCTAAGCTAAAGAAAAGTATAGCAATAAAGGATTATGATCAATATAAACAATAAGACTAAAACAAGATATCAAAATGTTCTTAGCAAGGTCATTAGAAGTGAAAATAAAATCAGCCTCTTCTGAAAAAAGTGGGATTACAATTTACGATACATCCTGGAGCATTGTGATCATCAATCAAGTTCCTCTCTGCTATTAAATTCAAAATCTGAATGCAGCACACGTAGTAAGAGGAAATAACAAGAAGGAATAAACATATTTCTCCTCATAACGCCTCTGTTGGGAAGACATACCATTTTGAGGCATTCCCAGGTGAACTAAACTTAATAAATCTGGGAATGTGCCAAAAACCATAGGTGTATGCATGGGAACACCCATGCCCCACCCATGGATCGCCTTCCCAATGCAGAGTATTGCAAGGCAACAACGTGCGCTGCCTTGCGTTACTCTGGATTTAATAAACCACGCAGAGCCACACAAGATGGCTCTCCGTGGCTTAGTAAATCTGACACAAGGGCAATGCAAGCCATAAGTCTGGGCCTGAGTCCTTAGCAGATCTCAATGTCTCAACTGATTTTTGAATATCCTCCAATACGTTCGAAACATGGTTCAAATGTAGTAATAATATAAGGTAAAAGTTTATAAATCAACGGGCCATAAAAATGTGACATAAAAATATCATGTTTATGCGGTACTGAATTTGAAAGAAAAGAGCTGGCATTTTCTTCACAACACTATGTGTACATAAAATGCTATTGTGATCAAAAGGAATAGGGATAGGAAGTTATGCCTGCTGTTAATCTCACCTTCTACCACAAAAACGGTAATTACCATTAGGAGCAGAAGTGGTTCCTTGCAAGCTTGTACCATTAAATGAGGTCTTAGCAAAAAAAGATTCAGGAATACCAGACGATGAACCGTGTGTTCGACTTAAAATACATTTCTCCATTTCTGCCTTCTTATTATTAATAGCTCCCTCAGTATGCACAAAAAAGGAATCAATTGAGGAAGGGGGCGGAACGCTTCTTACAGCATGAACTATCCACTGGTAGAGAAAGAAAATGTATTTTCCCCATAACAGAAGAAATTTGCCAGATATTGTTAAGAAAAAGAGAATCCAAGGGAGGTGGCCCAGCCCAGCCTCTCCCTAGCTCTGATGGGCGCACATAGACCCTGACTTGGCCAGTGGATCGGGAAACCCAACACGCTATAGTGAGAAACTGGGTTGTTGGTTGAGGGGGTGTAAGCCCTTCTCAAGCAAAAGCCACAATCCTTGTCAGGGTGAACCGCAAGCAGTCACTAAAGCCTGCTTGACTCTCTGGTAGCTTGTCACAAAAGCAGTCAGGCTTAACTTAGAGGCAATGTATAAAGTATTTATGCAGCACCCAAATAGCAATAACGTGAAAATACAACAGAAGAAAAATCCCACACTGATTTTGAGAAATAGGGTAAAATTTGATAAATTGTTATATTCTTATAGCACCTAAGAGCACAAAGCGCCACTCATGGCTATCTAGTCGTGTGAGACCTGGTGAAAGTCACATGATCAGGCCAACTGGAATGGAGCGCGGGCCAGATGCAGGGACCAGGTGAGTCCTGCTGAAAATGTTACCATCTAAATTCCAGCACCAAGAGTTCAGTTCATGATGGAGGAGGCCGCAAGGAGCAGGGAGAGCGTCACAGGTGCTCATCGCTGTTGCATAAAGAGCAGGAAGGACGGTGTGAACGTTCGTCACTGTAGCGAAAGATCCTGTTGAGTGTTGTGGACAGTTGTTTCTGGAGCTTTGCATTGGCGGTCACCACATGCTGTCAATGCTGTAACGCGCAGTGCAGACCTCGCATTGCCGGTCATTGCTGGTGGTTGCTGTAGTGCAAAGAGTCTAGTTTACTTAAAGCTTCTCATTGGTGATCAGAGAGGGTGGCAAGATCTTCACGCATAGAGCCGAAAACTTCAGGATTTCTCCTTTCCTTTTAGGAGGAGCTCAAAGGATGCCACCCCAGGGTCCAGAACCTGGGGGGCACCTCTTATAGATCAGGAGCTCACTCCAGCAGAGGCTAGCAGGGCTCAGGCAGGCCAGGTTCCCGAGGCCAGGCAGGTCCAGTCCTGCAGGTCAGCAGGACAGTTGCAGAGAGGCCTCTGGAGCTTTTTGTGTCCATGTAGTTCAGAACAGGATGTCAGAAAGCTGACCCTTAGAGTCACTACAGCCTGGAATTAAGGTATCAGGTCCAGTCTTCCTTCTCAGACATCAGGGCTGGCCTCAAGCAGCAAGATAGTCCTCTGGCAGCAGGGCAGTCCTTCTTCTAAAGTAGCCATAGATCCAGGAGTTTACTGAAGAGTGGGTCTGAGAGTCCCCTTTTTATACCTGGTGCCCACTTTGAAGTGGAAGAAACTTCTGTAGTTCTCACTTAACAGAGGTGTCCGGAATTTCAGGCCTCCCTGTCCTAGTCCCAGTCTGTCTGCAGGCACAGAATACACAAAGACCAACTGAGAACTACACCTAGAGATGTAACCCAGTAACAGGCTCAAGTCAAGTCATGTTTATTTTGGTTAATTAAAACCATAAATTACACATCACGAATGATTTAAAAGGTTCACCAACAATTAAAACAATACCCTGTTCAGGTAAACAGAATCAGCCCACATTGTCTAGTTGGGGCGGGGTTGTTTGTAAGGGCAGGGTTGTTTGAAAGAGTCCATGAATGTCCACGCATGGCTTCTTTTACTACTAGTAACAGGCTGCAGACACCAAAAGGTTAAGGCAAGAACATGACAACTTTCTAAAAATGGCATTTTCAGAATGCCAAATGCCAACTTTCTAAAAGTGACATTTTCAGAAAAGTGACTTAAAATCTGACTTTACCATTATATCAAAAATGGCATTCCTACCTGCTCCCAACCAACAGTTACCATTTAATAAATGTAATAAGGTAACTCGATGCTATCCTATGGGTTAAGTAGGCCTTGCAGTGCTGAAGATTTAATTTGAGAGTTTTTCACCACCAGAACATGACAAATTTAAAAGTGCATCTCCACCTTTTTAAATACAAAGCACCATGCCATTGGGCTGTTTAGGGCCTACCCCAATGGTGACTTATGAGTATTAAAAAAGAAGGTTTAGGCCTGACAAAAGATTTATTTGGCCAGGTCGAAATGGCAATTTTTAAACTCAACACACAGGCTATAATGGCAGGCCTGAGACAAGTTTAGAAAGGCTACTTAGGTGGGTGGCACAACAAGTGCTGCAGGCCCATTAGTAGTATTTAATTTATGGGCCCTGGGTACATGTAGTACCACTGTACTAGGCACTTACATGTAAACTAAATGTACCAACTGGGTGTTAGCTATTATTACCATGGTTAAAGGAGAGAGCTCAGGCACTTTAACACTGGTTCTGCTGGGTCTGGTGGTTTAGTGGACTGAAGCGTCCACTATTGCGGGGGTGTTCTACCTCACAGTTACAGGTTCGAATCCCAGTGGGTTCACTCAGCTTTTCATCCTTCTGAGGTCAATTAAATGAGTAGCATTGAGTTGAGTAACAATAAACATCTGTTATTTAGCACCAGGATACCCTTGTGTGAATGTGCGCTTTACAAATACACATGTTATGCTATGGCTATGCTATGGTTAGCAGTGGTAACGTGCACAGAGTTCTAAGACCAACATCAATTAATTCAGCAAAACAGGAGAGATGGAGGCAAAAGTATGGTAGTGACCTTACAGAGAGGGTCTAACAGGTATATAGAACCTCCTCCCAAAGCAACCATCAGGAGCAGTGTTTTGTTCAAGCTGTCCTAGTGGTATGTAAGAGAATTTCTTGATGTGAAAATGTAGACGAAAACCTTTACTTTAGGCAACTAATTAAGAGCAAGCGCAAAAAAGCCAACACAAAGAATGTCAAGTGCAAAGTGTAGGTGAATAGACATGCAACAGAAGCATTTGTGAAGGTAGAAGAAAAACATTCATTATTTACACAATGAAAAGCAAACTCAAAATGTTAATTCTAAACTTTTTATGGACAATGGTCAGAACAATGAAGTGAGGGGAGATGCTACTAGGAGTATTTAAACTGCAAAAGTTAAGTGCAGGTGTCAGATGTTTTTGTTTGGAGCTTATTACTGGCTCTGTTAAATGCATGATTGTGAACTACAATGCTTAAATTCCACAGCCAGTGATTAATTTTTAAAAGAATAAGTGTTGAGGGCAATAGTTTGCCCAGAAGCCCGCAGCAGGTGCTATTGAAGATCAAAGTGCTGAATACCAAGACTGCGTAATCTTGATTCCACCTCATGCCTCTTTAATACACCACTGGATACTCACAGCCTCGTTATCTCATCCTTGCTGGGTTTTTTAACCACTGCTTTCTCCCTTTGATACAGTGTTTTCATGTCTTTCTTTCACCTCCATTCACCTTTTTTTGTCTTTCTCTCTCTCTTGCTTTGGATCAAAGTTTGTTGAAGAAAAATAAGTGCTGATCTCCAAAAATGAGTGCCCGTGGGCCCCACCTGCAACCACAGGCTCAAATTACGCACGGTTTCTACCTTATGCCTCTTTCTTCCAACACCCTACACTTCAAATCTCTTTAGCTCATTCGTGCAGGCTCTTTTCCTCCCTGCCAGGGTTGGACTGGCCCATAGGGCAATCAGGCAGGGCCCAATTAGTTGGTCTGGCAGGTCAGTGTGTGCGCCAGGTTCTATAGCTGATTGTGGGCCTGTTTTATGATCTGCTGGGTAGTTTTATTACTGTTGATTTCCCTGGTGTTAAATCAAACATTGCCTGAAGCAAGCTCAAATGCAGTCTTCTATACCTCGTAAAACAGTTGTACAGCGTGTCTTTACAAGTTCAAACCTGCCCACATTTGCAAAGATGAGCCTCTTTTTGAGCTAAATAATTCACTAATGGGGCCTCTTTTATTTTTGGTGCCTATCTACTGTACCAGTCCGTCCCTGCAAGTATGTCCCATCTTCTTTGAGACAACTGTACCAGAACACCCAGGGTCATCTGCAGCATCTCTGAGGTACAGTAGAAGTTTAGTCCCTGCATTCCAGAATTATGCATCCAGGAGGCAGGAGTAAAATGAATCGCACAGCATTATGCTGACAATTAAGTTTTGTGGCCTATGCTGGGGAACTTATTTGCTTTAGAACCGTGCAGAAAGTGCAGTGTCTCAAGGGCCGTGGCAGGCCCGGCACATTTGATGCAATATGTCGCAACATAGCAGCAATGTTCAAAATCAGATTGGAAAACTGAGGCTGACATCACAGACATCTTCGTTCGAAATGAAGTGATCTTATGGCATAGTCCAGCGGCTCTTAACCTGGGACCCGTGCAGTGTCGTCTTAATGCATGGGCATGCTGGGCAGTTGCCTGGGGGCCTCACAAGCATAGGGGTCCCATGCAGACCAGAATTTAACACTCATTTTCCGTTAAACAATTTTATTCCTGTGAGTGGTTGTGTAGGCAGGGCCCAAAGCACTGCTTTGCCAAGGGGCCTATAATGCTGTTAAGACGGCCTTGGATCCGTGGTCCCCGGGGGGCTGTGACGCATACTCAATGGGTCCACGATCGTTTGTAAAATTAAATGATATTAGCAGATTAATAATATACATAGATATAAAAGGAACATTGCAAAATGTAAAACATGATTTAGTATGAAGCCGTTTGAAATAGTAGGCTAAAATCAAGTTGAAATACTTACCTTGATTCGTGGAGCAGTGCAAGTACAGCTAAGGGAACCGAGTATGGGTTGGTGGCCTCAACTGAACCACTAAAAAAGGAGAGACACCGACAAAAGGAGAGCCGGCTTTGGGAAGAAAAAAGACAAAATAATTTTCTAGATTATTGCTTTGTCTTTTAGAAAGAAAACAGTATTTTGAAAAGCTCCACATAAGAATACAATTGGGATTTCGTTTTAGTTTTTTAGTTTTTTGAATTAATTAACATATTTAATCATTTGTGTCTGAAGTGTTCTTGTTCCTGTACGTTTATCCATTGTTTTGAGGCTCAGTGGGTAAAAATTGCTGAGACAGGGGTCTCTGGCTTCCAGTAGGTATACAATGGGGGTTCACAGAAGTCAAAACGGTAAGAATCGCAGGCTTAGTTAATTCAGGGGCTGATTTATACAGGGTCAGACTGGCCTATAGGGCAATAAGGCATTGCCCGAGGGGCTGGCATGTTAGGTCAGTGTGTAGGAGAGCTTTGCTGGAGGTTTGTGGGGCTGTTTTATGGTATGGTGTGCTGGTTTTTATGTTGAAGCCTACCAGACAGCACAGCGGTCCGGTTTGCGAATGACATCTTAGGGACATTTGGAAAGCTTCCCTGTGAATGCATTTCACCCGTTGTTTACCATTGGCTT
Source organism: Calotriton arnoldi (assembly GCA_963921515.1). Taxonomy (NCBI): domain Eukaryota; kingdom Metazoa; phylum Chordata; class Amphibia; order Caudata; family Salamandridae; genus Calotriton; species Calotriton arnoldi. The sequence continues at coordinate 399,372 of CAWUFW010005871.1, forward strand.
TGTTGTTTGTAGCTCACATTTGCTTGCTTTCTATTTTCCGGCTCCATTTGTTTTAGATTGTGGAGTTTGCCTTCCTTGCCAAAACCCTATTTACTGTATTCTTGCACCAGTACTTGATTTCTGCAAACAAGCCTTTACATTTTGTTCTTCTCTTGTCACGTCTTCTCTGCATTCAAAGACACAGGTCAAATGTCAGGCTCTGTCTTTTAGGGAGTTTGGTGTTTACTTTTTTTTCTCTGACTTCAAAGTGAAAGGATTTATGTGTCAATCATGCTGGCTACTGGGGATTACCTTTAGGAAGGCTGTATGATGGTATTTCTTTTTCTAGCACACAACAAAATTTAAATGTCAGTAAATGAACTGTGCAGACATTTCAGAATGTATCTGAATTAGAAAAGCATAAATGAAGCAAATTTTTGGTAATTCTGAAGTGTGGTGGAAACAAATATTTTATTACGATCAAAGCAAATCAATACACTTAGTGATGACATTTCCACACATTATTGTTTGTGCGCTGAATACTTTTATCAGTAAACTGTATGTCTGTGCAAATGTAGTGGCCATCTCAGTTGAAGATGTGTTGTCTGTAATGGCAGCATGCTACCACGTCCTGCATACTTCACTTACCCGCTCCACTCTACATCGCACCACTCCACACCACCCGACTGTTGGACTTGGCCCTTTTTGGCCGGTTCACCCCTAAACTTTTTGCCTTGTCTGGAACCTGGTGTTGGTGATTTTAGGCCTCTGAGCACTTTCGCACTGTGGTCCAGTGGAAAGTGCGTGCGCTCTCTGTTACATTGGTGAGCTTGGCCTGCCCTCCCATAAGAATGCATGGGGTATTCCCTGATCAGTGTGTGTCAGTGGTAATTCCTGTTATGAGAGGAGCAGTATGGTCAAGTCTGGTATGTATGAAATTGTGTGAATAAATGCTGCACAATGGTGTGCGCAGATTTATTGTGGTTATTTTAGAAATGCCACTTTTAGAAGTTGGCATTTCTGTGTGCTATGTGTCTGCCTGCCTGATGTGAATTGCATGTCTGGCTTTGTGAGTGACAGGGGCTGGGAGTTGTGTGTGGCTCCAGGAGGGGAAGGGTGAGTCAGCGCTAGGCTGAATGGGACACCTGGGCTAAGGGTAGTGGGAGGAGTAATCCCCTGACTCTGAATAGGACTGTGCCCAGGCTGTACAATGCTGGCTCCGCCCCCTGTGGTGTGTCTGATCACTGAGCCCCCACCTGACCAAGGGAAGAGGAGCTTGGCAAAACAAAGTGCTCCAAATCCCCCCTAAACCAGTTCTTACTGGCATCCCCAAGCCCTGTGCTGTGACACAAAGGAAAAGGGTGTATAAAAGAAGGGGCTGTGACCCCATGTTTGCTGTTCACTTCTTGTTCCTGTACTCGTGGGGGCTTGCTGCTGCTGGGGCCCAGGAGGAACCACCATGGGGGCTGCCTCCCTGCTGGAGGGCCCTGTGTGCTGGCCTCCCTGGGCCCAGCTATGCCCCTGAAACTCTCATGGACCTTTTTGCTAAGGAGCTGTGGCTCCTAGCCCTCGTGAGCGCTATCTTTTAAAACTTCCCCCAGGAGTGAGGAGCGCTGGGGCTTCGCAGCGCGGCGCTGCAGCCCTCTGAGGGGGAATCCCCAGTGTTGGGATTCCCCTGTGCTCCGTGATCGAGCAGGAGCCCACCCCGCTTATTTTTATATTTGCGGGTGCCCACCCCGCTTATTTTTATATTCGCGGGTGCCCACCCCGCTTTGTTTAATTAATTTAGCGGGAGCCCACCCCGCGTTCTAGATGTGGGAAAATCACTGCCGCGGCCCGATCGTAAAACAGGAAGCCAGGCACGTCTGCCTGACCTGGGGCGGAGCTTCAGCCGCCAGGAAGAGGAGGAATTCGGTGACGCGGGGTTCCTGTGTGCTATGGAGAGCCCTGTGGTGTGGTGATTCTGGCGCCGGGGGCACGAGGCACATTGTCGGTGCCTGCCCCCGCCGCATTGAGGAGAGAGAGCAAGAGAGAGCCCCCGAGGAGTAGGGGCTCTCCTGTGCATGCCGCCCGAGGACCGGAGAAGGATTCAACAGACCTCCGGTGAGTGGGCTGCATGCTGGCACCTTGCAAGTGCCTATTTCCTGAGCGGCCCCCGCCTGATAGGGGGCCGCTCCTACGTTGTTGGCCCTTGTTTTGAAAGGGCCCAGGGGGGCACTTTCGTTTTCCAAGAGTCCTAGAGCTGGGCTCAGACGGCCCAGTTAGTGCCGGTGCCGATCGGCTGAGCGGCCCCGCTTGACAGTGGGCTGCTCCAACGTGGGCTTGATTGCTTTAGAGCCACGTGTCGCTCCAACTTGGGGGCAATGATTTCATAGAATCCCTGATGGGAGGGGGTGTGTGTCGAGGCACGCTATCGGTGCCTGCCCCTTAGTTGCTCCCCCGAGGCACCAAGGTGCCAGAGCCGCTTTGACTATTTCACAGCGGTACCGCCATGGCGGATCGCTGCAACAAGGGAGTAATCCTTTATTTAAAAGAGCCCAGTGGGGCTCACCCTGGCATAGAGCCCAGTGGGGCTCACCCTGGTATTATTGGTGCCATTCGGGGCACATTGTCGGTGCTCGTTTTAGTCACAGCTGCCCCGCCTGACAGAGGGCAGCTGCAACGTTTGGCGCCTTGTTGTGTAGAAAGCCCCAGAGCAGGGCCTCTTTGATTATTTCCCAGTTGCGCCGCCGTGCTGGGGCCTCTTTGATTATTTCCCAGTTGCGCCGCCGTAGCGGGCAATTGCAACGTGTTACACATTGGTCTTACAGAGTCCCCGTGAGGACCCACCCAGAGGGCACAGTGAGTGCCCAGGCCTACGTTCTGCCCCAGTACTTTCACAGCTGCGCAGCACTTCGTGCCAGCTGCAACGTTTAGGTTTGCGCAATTGCGCACCCTTGACTTCTGCTGCTTTGGCAGCGCGCCCTGCCTTTTGACATAGGGCATTTGAGCCCCTTTTGAGATGGCCAGTTGGCCAGGGGGACAGTTAGGTTTATAGGGCGCCAGGCCCTAATGTGATTTATGTGCTGATGTGATTTTGGGTGCTAGGAAATGTAATTCATGTAGTATGATTTACGCACCCTGATTGATGCCTCTACTATGGTTTTTACTGTGAGGTTATGTGCTAATGTGCTATTGTGGTGCTAGGAAATGTGATTCCTATATTGTGATTTACGCACCCTGATTTATGCCTCTAAATGTGGTTTTCTGATTATGAGGTTGTGCCTACTGTGGTTAGGTTTGAGATATTCTCTACTGTGGTTTATGCCCCTAATGTGAGTTAGGCTTAGGAGGTTATTGTCTAATGCGTTTAGACTTATGAGATAATTGCAAAGTGCGTTTATGCTGGTGAGGTTGGCGCAGAATGTAATTTGCGCCTAATGTGATACTGTGCATAATGTGGTTTATGTTACAGGATGATGCTGAGTACAGTGGTTACCAGTGATTACTGGTTGTACGTTTATGATGTGTGCTACATTTATTATAAGTGCTACATTTACTAAGTTCGCTTTGTGCTGGTTCTGACAGTGGTCCAGTTGGCCCTGTCAGGTGTAAATAATCCCTTGTAAATATGACCCCGTGCCAGGTGGCACGATGTATATTATGTGAGTACTATTCTAATGTGTTTTATGATAATACAAAGGCTGTTTTTTTATATAACCTTGTGTGGAGTTCCTTTTTGTAGTGTGCCTGGTATGTTGTTGCTGTGTGCGTGCGCAAACGCTTTACACATTGCCTCCGGGATAAGCCTGACTGCTCGTGCCAAGCTACCAAGGGGGTGAGCAGGGGTTATCTTTGGCGTGTAACTCCCTCGCCCTGACTAGAGTGGTGGTCTCTGCCTGGCTTTGGCGCAAGCCTTAGCCAACCAGAGATCCCATTTCTAACACCGACACTATGCCATTCCACTCCATGTCACTCCACACAGTGGTACTCTACTTTGCACCACTCCTCTTTACACCACTTCACTCTATGCCTCTCTACTCTACACCACTCTACTCTAAGCCAATGCATTCTACCCCACACTACTCTACTATGCACCACTGCACTCCTCACCACTGCACTCTACACCACTCCACTTTGCACCTCTCCACTCTATGCCACTCTATCCTGCAACACTGCGCTCTATGCCACTGCACTCAAAGCCAATGCACTCTACTTTGTACCACTCGATTCTACACCAGTACACTCTATGCCATCCACTCTATGCCACCCTAATCTTCTCTGTATTCTATGCCACTCTTATCTACACCACTCTACTCTACTGTGCACCACTCCACTCTACTCTGAAACAATCTACTCTGCGCAACTGCATTCTGCGCCACTGCACTCTGCTTCACTACTCTCTACTCTCCGCCAGTGATCTACGTCAATGTACTCAACACCACTTTACTCAAATCCAATGCACTTTACATCAATCTACTCTACGCCACTATACTCTACAACACTTTATGCCACTGCACTATAAGCCACTGCACTCCATGCCATTGTACTCATTGTCACTGCGCTCTATGCCACTCTATTCTACTCTGCATCACTGCATTCTATGCCAATGCACTCTACGCCACTCTACTGCACATCACTGCATTCTACGATAGTCTACTCTCTGCCACTGGGCTCTATGCCACTGCACTTTATGCCACTGCATTCTGCACCTCTCTACTCTATACCACTTTGTACCAATGCACTGTATGCCACTACACTCTATGCCACTCCACTCTACCCTGCACCACTCCACTGTACTCTGTACCACTCCATTCTATGCGAGTACACCCTACGGCAATGCACACTACACCACTTTACTCAAGACCAATAAACACTATGCCACTCTTCTCACAAACACTGCACTCTCCACCACTGAACTCTACACCACTCTTCACTGCCCCACTGCACTCTACTCTGCACCACCCTACTCTTTGTCACTCTACTGCACTCTACATCAATGCACTGTATGCCACTACACTCTACGTCACTCTACTCTGCAGTGCTCCACTCTACGCCACTGCACTCTATGCCAGTCCATTCAAAGCCACTCTAATCTACTCTACGACACTTGACTCTATGCCACTGCCCTCTACGCCAATGCCCTCTACGCCACTGCACTCTACTCTGAAACAATCTATTCTGTGCCACTGCACTCAACTCCACACTGTGTCATTCCACTCTATGCCAATATACACCACTTCAATCTACCCTACGCCACTCCACACCACTCTATTCTTTCCACACTGCTGCATTCTACACCACTGCACTCAACACCAATGCACTCTATACCACTTTACTCAAAACAAATACACTCTATGCCACTGCACTCTCCGCCAATCTACTCTTCACCACTGCACTGTGCGCCGCTTTACTCTACTCTGCAACACTCTACGCTATGCCAATGCACTCTATGCCACTCTACTCTAAACATTGCACTCTACTTCACTTTTCTCTGCACCACTCTAAGCCACTGCACTCTACCCCAATGCACTCTACACCACTCTACTCTATACCACTGCACTCTACAACATTGTGCTCTGCAACACTGCACTCTCCGTAACTGAACTCTGCGCCACTCTACTCTGTGCCACTGCACGTGTTGTCACTGCACTGAACTCTGCACCACTCTACTCTATGCACTCTACTACACTCTACGCCAACACATGCTGTACCAACGCACTCTACCCTAATGCACTCTACATTCCTCTATTCTATACCACTGCACTCTACAACACTGTCCTCTGCAAAACTGCTCTTTCAGCCACTGAACTCTACGCCACTCTACTCTGCGCAACTCTACTCTGTGCCACTGCACTCTATGCCACTGCACTCTACTCTGCACCACTCTACTCTATGCCACTCTACTGCACTCTGTGCCGATACATGCTGTGCCAATGCACACCATGCCAAGACACTCTAGGCCACTATACTCTGCACCACTCTAATCTACTGTGCACCACTGCACTCTGACACTGCACTACACACCACTTCACTCTACTGTGTTACACTCTGCTCTATGCCAGTGCACTCTTCCCCACTCTACTATGCACAACTGCACTCTCTGCCACTGCCCTCTACACCACTCCAATCGACGACACTCCACTCTACTCTGCGCCACCCCACTCTGCACCACTCCACTCTATGAAAATCTACTCTGCAACACTGCACTCCATGCCAATGCACTCTACACCACTACTTTATGTCACTGCACTCTACACTGCACCACTCCACTCTACCCTTCACCACTCTACTTCAGTCTCTACTGAAAAATCTACTCTATGCCACTGCACTCTATGCCACTGGGCTCTATGCTACTGCACTTTATGCCACTGCACTCTGCACCTCTCTACTCTATGCCACTTTGTACCAATGCACTCTATGCCACTACACTCTATGCCACTACACTCTACCCTGCACCACTCCACTCTACTCTGTACCACTCCATTCTATGCCAGTACACTCTACGGCAATGCACACTACACCACTTTACTCAAGACCAATAAACTCTATGCCACTCTACTCACAAACACTGCACTCTCCACCACTGAACTCTACACCACTCTTCTCTGCCCCACTGCACTCTACTCTGCACCACCCTACTCTTTGTCACTCTACTGCACTCTACATCAATGCACTGTATGCCACTAAACTCTACGTCACTCTACTCTGCAGTGCTCCACTCTACGCCACTGCACTCTATGCCAGTCCATTCAAAGTCACTCTAATCTACTCTATGACACTTGACTCTATGCCACTGCCCTCTACGCCACTGCACTCTACTCTGAAACAATCTATTCTGTGCCACTGCACTTAACTCCACTCTGTGTCATTCCACTCTATGCCAATATACACCACTTCAATCTACCCTACGCCACTCCACGCCACTCTATTCTTTCCACACTGCTGCATTCTACGCCACTGCACTCAACACCAATGCACTCTATACCACTTTACTCAAAACAAATACACTCTATGCCACTGCACTCTCCGCCAATCTACTCTTCACCACTGCACTGTGCGCCACTTTACTCTACTCTGCAACACTCTACGCTAAGCCAATGCACTCTATGCCACTCTACTCTAAACATGCACTCTACTTCACTTTTCTCTGCACCACTCTAAGCCACTGCACTCTACCCCAATGCACTCTACACCACTCTACTCTATACCACTGCACTCTACAACATTGTGCTCTGCAACACTGCACTCTCCGTAACTGAACTCTACGCCACTCTACTCTGCACCACTCTACTCTGTGCCACTGCTCGCGTTGTCACTGCACTGAACTCTGCACCACTCTACTCTATGCACTCTACTACACTCTACGCCAACACATGCTGTACCAACGCACTCTACCCTAATGCACTCTGCATTCCTCTATTCTATACCACTGCACTCTACAGCACTGTACTCTGCAAAACTGCTCTTTCAGCCACTGAACTCTACGCCACTCTACTCTGCGCCACTGCACTCTATGCCACTGCACTCTACTCTGCACCACTCTACTCTATGCCACTCTACTGCACTCTGTGCCAATACAAGCTGTGCCAATGCACTCCATGCCAAGACACTCTAGGCCACTATACTCTGCACCACTCTAACCCAGCGCTGGGATGCCTTCGGGTAGCTGTTCGCGCTTTACAAATACTGGATTTAAAATAAAAAAATCTGGGGCTCACGGTTCGATCCCCAGCACCGGCGGCAGGTCAGCCCAGCACCATGTGACTCTGGGCAATAGCTTGCTTAATCTTCCCGACGGCCCCCAGCGCCGGGATGCCTTCGGGTAGCTGTTCGCGCTTTACAAATACTGGATTTAATCTACTGTGCACCACTGCACTCTGACACTGCACTACACACCACTTCACTCTAATGTGTTACACTCTGCTCTATGCCAGTGCACTCTTCCCCACTCTACTATGCACAACTGCACTCTCTGCCACTGCCCTCTACACCACTCCAATCGACGACACTCCACTCTACTCTGCACCACTCCACTCTGCACCACTCCACTCTATGAAAATCTACTCTGCAACACTGCACTCCATGCCAATGCACTCTACACCACTACTCTATGCCACTGTACTCTACACTGCACCACTCCACTCTACACTTCACCACTCTACTTCAGTCTCTACTGAAAAATCTACTCTATGCCACTGCACTTTATGCCACTCTACTCCACTCTTCCCCCTCCACTTTATGCCACTGCACTCTACGCTAATTTATTTGAGTCTGCACCACTCTACTCTGTGCCACTGCGCTCTATGCCACTACTCTATGCCTCTGCACTCTACCCTCCACCACTCCACTCTAACCTGCACCACTCCACTCTACGCCACTTCTCTCTACTATTAAATAATCTACTCTATGCGACTGCACTCTTTGCTACTTCACTCTACGTCACTCTGTTCCACTCTGTGCCGCTCCACTCTACGCCACTCTACTCTATGCCACTGCACTCTACGCCACTCTACTCTATGCCACTGCACTCTACTCTGCACCACTCTACTCTATGCCACTCTACTTCAGTCCATGCCAATGCAAGCTATGCCAATGCACTCTACACCAATGAACTCAATGCCACTCTAATCTACTGTGCACCGCTGCACTATGACACTGCACTATACGCCACTTCGCTCTACTCTGCACCACTCTACTCTATGCCAGTGCCCTCTCCTCCACTCTACTACGCACCAATGCACTCTTCGCCACTGCACTCTACATCACTCCACTATATGCCACTCTACTCTGCAACACTGCACTCTAGGCCACTGCACTCTATGCCAGTGCACTCTATGACACTATTCTATGGCATTGCACTCTACCCTGCACCACTCCACTCTACCCTGCATACTCCACTCTACACTACTTCACTCTACTCTGAAACAATCTACTCTACGCCACTGCTTTCTGTGCCACTCTACTCTACTCTGCACCACTCTACTTTATGCCACTGCACTCTACGCCAGTACTCTATGCCAATGCACTCTACCCTGCACAACTCCACTCTACCCAGCACTTCTCCAATCTGCTCTAATACAATCTACTCTATGCGACTGCACTCGTTGCCACTGCACTCTGTGTCGCTCTACTCCACTATTTTCTACTCTGCAACACTCTACGCCACTGCACTCTACGTGAATGCACTCTATGCCACTGTTCTATGTCACTGCACTCTACCCTGCGCCACTCCACTCTAGCCTGCACACTCCACTCTACACCACTTCACTCTGCTATAAAACAATCTACTCTACACGACTGCACTCTTTGCCACTGCACTGTACGTCACTCTACTCCACTCTGCACCACTCCACTCTATGTCACTCCACTCCACGCCATTGCACTCTACGCTGTGCCACACTATGCCACTCTACTCTACTTTTTACCACTCTATGCTATGCAACTGCACTCTACACCATTCTACTCTAAACCACTGCACTCTATGCCAATGCACTCTACCACTTTACTCAAAACCAATGCACTCTACCCCACTGCACTCTACAGCAACTACTCTGCACCATGCGCTCTATGCCACTATATTCCATTCTATTCCACTGTACACCACTACACTCTACACCACTGCACACTACGCTACTGCACGCTATGCCACTCTACATCATTGCTCTCTACATCACTGCACTCTTTGCCACTCTATTCTACTCTGCACCACTTTACTCTAAGGCACTGCTCTCTGCACCACTCTACTCTGCACCACTCTGCTCTGTGCCACTGCACTCTACACCACTACTTTCTACGACACTTTACTCTGCCAGACTGCACTCTCCACCACTTAATTCAATGCCACTCTACTCTGCACCACTGCACTCTACGCACTTCACAGTTTGCCACTCCAAACCATTGCGCTCTGCGTCACTGCACTCTATGCCACTCTATTCTACTCTGCACCACTGTACTTTATGCCACTGCTCTCTGCACCACTCTACTCTGCATCACTCTACTCCGCGCCCCTCTACTCTGCTTTCCTCTAATCTATGCCGCTGCACTCTATGCCACTGCACTCTACGCCACTGCACACTACTCTGGTCCACTCAACTCTACGCCACTCTACTGCACTCCACACCAATGCACTTTATGCCACTACACTCTACTCTACTTTACGCCATTGCGCACTACGCCACTACTCTATACCACTGCACTCTACCCTGCACAACTCCACTCTATGCTGCTACACTCTGCATCACTCCACGCCACTCTAATCTATTCTGCACCACTGCACTCCACACCAGTGCACTCTACACCACTCTACTCTACACCACTTTACTCTATACCTCTGCACTGTACCCTACGCCACTACATTCTATGCCACGGTAATCTACTCTGCACCACTCCATTCTATGCCAATTCACTCTACTCTGAAACGATCTACTCTACGCCACTGCACTCTACGCCACTCTTCTCTACATCAGTGCATTCTACACCAATGCACTCTACACCACTTTATTCAAAACCAATGCACTCTATGCCAATCTACTCTGCACCACTGTACTTTACGCCACTTCACTCTACACTCCACTCTATGACACTCCATTCTACGATTTTCTGTACCAGTCCGACCCTGCTCTGTGCTTTCTCACTTTGTTACTCTTTTCCCCATCCTCCTTTCGCTCTATTCTGCCTTTCTCTCTCTTAAAATAAGCCTCGGTCCCCACAACTGAGCCCACCACCTGCTACCACATACTCAAATTAAGCGCTGCTCAGCTGGACTTTCGCTAATGGTATCGCAGGGAGCACAGATCTCAAAGGGTTAACCTCGTTAGTTCCTCTCCTCCAGAATGGCCAGGATCCATGCACAGCGATTTATAGGCTTTAAATACACGTCACCATGACAACCGGAGCCATTTCTGATATCGGGAGGAGCAGGGAGCAGATCAAAACACTGATCGCACATGCAACCGAGAATTGATTAACATGTAAATAATATAAATCACAGGGAGAATCAAGGGCATAAAACGGAAGGGGATGAAGGGGCGAGCTGGCAATAGGATGATCGAAACAGGAGAGCCGTAAAAAGCAGGAAAGGAGAAACGATTGAAAACCTGCAAATGGAAGGTTGCAGTTGTGAGGAGTGCTGACTGGAAAGCAAAAGAGGAAGAAATGAAAGGATGGGAGAGCTGTGAGACGACAAAAGAGGCACAAGGAACGAGAGAGAGAATGAAACGTACGTGGGTAAATCAGAGGAGGCAGGAGGAGCACAAAAAATACAAGACTAGATCGGGGCATATTAGCAAGACCGGCGATAAAATTATCGCCGTTTTAGCGGCAGGAAACTGCCGCTAAAACGGCGATAATGGGCTTGCTAATATGCGTTATAGAATTCCAATAGAAGCCCAGGTTAGATGTGCAGGACATCTAACCTGGGCTTCTATTGGAATTCCATAACGCATATTAGCAAGCCCATTATCGCCGGTCTTGCTAATATGCCCCCTAGATCCTCATTACGATTGGTCCGATAATTCCCAAAACTGTGCGGTAACTCATAATCAGAGTCTAAGGTAGAAATATTGAAAACAAAGGGGAGCAAAAGGCAGGTGAATAGGAGAAGGGGAAATAAATAAGGAGGGGAAAAAGGAGTAAATGGGACCCGACCGGAGAGAGAAGGACAAAGGAACTCACATAGAGGATTAGGAGAAAAGGGCAGCCGCAAAAGCCGAGAAGTTGAGAAAGAAGAAAGCATGTGAAGCCAGGGTAAGGAAAAAATGAACGGAGGAAAGGAGAGCCGAGAAGAAAATGGAAGGCTAGAAAGAAAAATAAAGGAGAGGGAAGGGCAAATAGGGAAATGGAATGCAGTAAAGATAGCGAAGGAGGGTTTTCAGAGCTATGCTATTCCTTGCTAGAAGAATGCCTTTGGGTTATCGTTGTTGCCCTGGTTTCACAGCCCAGAGCCCGTGTCTCCTTTTTCAGTATCTGCAACTTTGTGTCTGTGACACATTGTCATCGCGTCTTCTCGTGTGCACTTGTGGGCGTCTCTATTTCTCACTGTATGGTTTTCCATGTCCCAGTGACTGTGCCCTGTGCTCTTATGTAGGGTCAATGCTCATGATTGCATCATTTTATGATATATCCCGTAGGGTTCTTGCTCAGGAAAATCATATTCCGAGTTCCCTGGGCTGTGCTCCAGATGACTTTGCTAAGTCAGCTGCTCACCAGCAAATTACTTTAATCTGTTGGAGATTTAGTACATTGTCCATCCAGAGTTGTACCCCTTGTAGCCTGGGTGACTATTATCCTTTTGCCCAGAAGATGACACACATGACTCCATTCCCATTGGCTTTCCCTCTGACCCATCTGCCCCTCACTCCCTCGCTGGAGGAGTGGTCCCAAATCAGCCATTTGTGACCATGGGTGCTTGTTGCAGCCACCTATGCTGTAGGAACCTCTTCCACGGTTTGAGGACTCCAGGGTCCAGGAGACACTGCACATAGAAGCCGGTTCTGGGTTCCTGCCCTTGAACCACCTAGGGGCAGGGCCCTTGACTAAATCCTGTAATAGAGCTAATTTGGCTCGGCTGAGCAAAGTCAAGGCCAGGGCAGGCAGCAGACTGCTTCATTTGTAGAAGAACAAGTGCCGTGGCTTGAAGATTTACTCAGAAGTCCACTGTGTGTGCTGTCAAATGTCGTGGATCCAAATAAGATGGCTGACTATCTTTGATTCCACTACATGTCAATTTCATCCACCATAATACACTCCCTGCCACTTTGTCTCACTCTTGCAGGCTCTTTTTCATTTCCTGCTGTCTCTATTTGTTTCTGTTTTATGTCTGTTTCTTCCCCCTTCTTTCTCCTCTCTCTGCCTTTTCTCTCTCTTGTTCTGGGTCACAGTCTGATGATGATAAATAAGTCCCAGTTCCCAAAAATAAGTGCAGTCGGGTCCCACCTGCAACTGCCAGCCCAAATTAAGAACTAGGCAGGCCTGTCTGCAGCCTGTCAGAAACTTGAAGAAGCTGGGCTGACACTCACCGCAAAACTCCTTTTGGTTTTGGCTCTCAGGATTTGTGGATATTGAATACAAGGACTGAGGTATTGAGGCTAGATTTTGGAATACAAAGTCTGAATCCGGTTTACAAGAATTTGGGGCTCACCAGGGCTAGACATTGTTTCTATGCAAGGAGTCTACATGGAGCCTGATTTAATTTTTATGTTCATTTTGAAGTCGTTCTTAACAAGATCATGGGAAAATTTGGCAAACGAAAGATCCCAACCATCTTTCAACACTTTTTGATGCAGAATGAAAAATAATTTACTACACCTTAGTGACACTCTCCGGAAAACATAATTTCATCAGGTCGGCTGAACCTCTATTTGGGACCAGACGATGCAAATATCCTACTAGTTCTGACCATGCTGCAGTGATTCACAACCAAAAAGGATTACAGGCTCTGCTCATAACTTAAATTCAAGAGAAGAAAACACAACAGATTCAGGATGCTCCCCCACCACACAGCTCCGTCTGTGTGCCCTGCTGCTGCCCCTGATTTTGCTCGTTTTTCCTTTCTGTGCCCCCTTGCTGCCCCTGATCGTGCTCGTTTTTTCCTTTCTGTGCCCCCTTGCTGCCCCTGATTGTGCTCGTTTTTTCCTTTCTGTGCCCCCCTTGCAGCCCCTGATTGTGCTCGTTTTTTCCTTTCTGTGCCCCCCCCTTGCTGCCCCTGATTGTGCTCGTTTTTTTCCTTTCTGTGCCCCCCTTGCTGCCCCTGATTGTGCTCGTTGTTTCCTTTCTGTGCCCCCCTTGCTGCCCCTGATTGTGCTCGTTTTTTTCCTTACGTGTGCCCCCCTTGCTGCCCCTGATTGTGCTCGTTTTTCCTTTCTGTGCCCCCCTTGCTGCCCCTGATTGTGCTCGTTTTTTTCCTTTCTGTGCCCCCCTTGCTGCCCCTGATTGTGCTCGTTTTTCCTTTCTGTGCCCCCTTGCTGCCCCTCATTGTGCTAGTTTTTCCTTTCTGTGCCCCCTTGATGCCCTGATTGTGCTCGTTTTCCCTTCTGTGCCTGTTTCCCGCCGCTGCGCCCCTGCGGCCCCCTCACTGCCCATTCGCTGCCCCATTCCCTGCTCCTCCCTCCCACCTCCCCATTTATGGCGGCCGCTGCGTGGTGAAGAGAGCGACCCCTGACCTTGACTGGTAGGTCGCTCCCCACAACACAGCTCCGTCTGTGTGCCCTGCTGCGGCCCCTGCTTGTGCTCGTTTTTTCCTTTCTGTGCCCCCCTTGCTGCCCCTGATTGTGCTCGTTTTTCCTTTCTGTGCCCCCTTGCTGCCCCTGATTGTGCTCGTTTTCTCCTTTCTGTGCCCCCTTGCTGCCCCTGATTGTGCTCGTTTTCTTTCTGTGCCTGTTTCCCGCCGCTGCGCCCCTGCGGCCCCGCCCCTCACTGCCCATTCGCTGCCCCATTCCCTGCTCCTCCCTCCCACCTCCCCATTTATGGCGGCCGCTGCGCGCGCCGCCGCTGGCGCGCCGAAGGCGCGCCTAAGGCAAGCCCGTCTGCGCCCGTCCGCGCCGTGACCGCGCCCAGCGCCAGACCCCCTGGTCCGGGCATCCCCCGCGCCCGCCACATCAACAGACGCCGATACGACGCCAGCACCCTCCACGCACTCAACCCCGGAAAAGATCCCGCCTGCTACCAGGCCACCCCGCAGCGCACCCAAGGGCCCTTCACCTGCCGGAACTGCAGCTTCGCCAGCACCCGCCCCGCCAAACCACCGCCCAGGAAAGAACCCAACTACCTCAGATGCATCCTCCTCAACACCCGCTCCGCCCGCAAACACGCCATCGAACTCTGGGACCTTCTCGACTCAACCTCCCCAGACGTCGCATTCCTGACGGAGACCTGGCTGAATCCCGCTTCAGCCCTCGACATCGCCATTGCCATCCCGGACGGATACAAGATCACCCGCAGGGACCGCACCAACGGAGTCGGAGGAGGCATCGCCATCGTCCACAGGAACACCCTCAGAGTCTCAACCAACACCGACGACACCCTCAGCACCGCCGAACACATGCACTTCCAGATCCACACCGATCCCAACACCACCCTCAGAGGAACCCTCATCTACAGACCCCCGGACCCCGACCACAGTTCAGCGATTCCATCGCTGACTTCGTCAGCACACACGCCATCGCCTCCACGGACTACATCCTCCTCGAGGACCTGAACTTCCACCTCGAGAACAACAAGGACACCAACTCCACCACCCTGATCGACAACCTCGCCACCCTCGGACTCAGACAGCTCGTGACTACACCCACCCACGCCACTGGCCACACGCTCGACTCCATCTTTTCCGCAAGCCCACACGTCTCCTTCAACCACACCTCCGAACCCCACTGGACTGACCACCACTGCATCCACTTCACCTACCGGAAGCCCACCACGCACCACCGCACCGAACAAATGCCTCGCCGCTGCTGGAGCAGAGTCACGGAAGACCAGCTAACCACAACCCTCGCCCTGAGCCCACCCGCCGAACCCTCCGACCCCGACACCGCCGCCCGCAACCTCAGACAGTGGATCGACGACTGCGCCAACACCCTCGCCCCGCTCAAGAATCCGCCCAACAGCCACACCAGCAAGAAAGCCACCTGGTTCACCGAAGACCTCCAGGCCTCCAAACGAACATGCCGAAAACTGGAGAAGATCTGGCTCCACGAACGGACAGCGGACAGCTACGCCGCCCACAAGAGCGCCACCCGCAGTCACCATCACCTCATCAGATCCGCCAAAAGGGCCTCACTCAAAGACCGCCTAGACAACAACGCACACAACAGCAAAGAGCTCTTCAACATCGTGAAGGAACTCTCCAACCCCAGCTCCAACACCAACGACATCCAGCCGTCGCGAGACCTGTGCGACTCACTGGCCACCTTCTTCCACCGCAAAATCGCCGACATCCACGACAGCTTCAACACCACGACCGCCCCGGCAACCACCGAGACCACTGCCCCCACAACCACCAACCGCCTGCTCTCCTGGACCAACATCAACGACGAGGACACCAGCGAGATCATGAACACCATCCACTCCGGTTCACCGCTAGACCCGTGCCCTCACCACATCTTCAACAAAGCCAGTACAGCCATCGCGCCCCATCTCCGGAAAATAATCAACATCTCCTTCGAGACAGCAACCTTCCCGGAAAGCTGGAAGCACGCCGAGATCACCGCCTTACTCAAGAAACCCAAGGCAGACCCCAAGGACCTCAAGAACTTCCGACCCATCTCTCTGCTCCCGTTCCCCGCGAAGGTCACCGAGAAAATCGTCAACAAACAACTGACCCGCTACCTCGAGGAGAACAACATCCTGGACCCTTCCCAGTCCGGCTTCCGCAGCAACCACAGCACCGAAACCGCCCTCATCGCCGCCACCGATGACATCAGGACCCTGCTAGACAACGTAGAAACAGCAGCCCTCATCCTCCTAGACCTATCAGCCGCCTTCGACACGGTCTGCCACCACACACTATGAACACGCCTTCACGACGCCGGGATCCAAGAGAAGGCCCTGGACTGGACCACATCCTTCCTTTCCGGCAGAACACAAAGCGTCCGCCTCGCCCCTTCCGATCCAAGGCCACCAAGATCATCTGCGGCGTACCCCAAGGCTCCTCCCTCAGCCCAACGCTGTTCAACATCTACATGGCACCCCTCGCCCACGTCGCCCGACAGCACAACATCATCTCCTACGCCGACGACACCCAGCTGATCCTCTCCCTCACCAAAGACCCTCACACCGCCAAAGCCCACCTCCACGAAGGAATGAAGGCCGTCGCCGAATGGATGAGGACCAGCCGCCTGAAGCTGAACTCGGACAAGACGGAGGTCCTCATCCTTGGTTCCAACCCTTCAGCCTGGGACGACTTCTGGTGGCCAACATCACTGGGAACAGCCCCGCCACCCACCGACCACGTACGCAACCTAGGGGTCATCCTCGACCCCACCCTCTCCATGACTAAGCAGGTCAACGCCGTTTCCTCATCCTGCTTCAACATCCTCCGAATGCTCCGCAGGATCTTCAAGTGGATCCCCACCGAAACAAGAAAAACAGTCACCCAGGCCCTCGTCACCAGCAGGCTGGACTACGGAACACGCCCTCTACGCAGGAACGACGGCTAAGCTCCTGAGACGGCTGCAACGCATCCAGAACGCCTCTGCACGTCTTATCCTCGACATCCCCCGACGCAGCCACATCACACCCCACCTGAGAAACCTGCACTGGCTCCCTGTCAACAAGAGGATAACCTTCAAGCTCCTCACCCACACACACAAAGCACTCCACAACTCCGGACCAGCCTACCTCAACAGACGACTCAGCTTCTACACCCCCACCCACCAGCTCCGCTCGACCAGCCTCGCCCTCGCCACAGTCCCCCGCATCCGGAAAACGACCGCCGGCGGCAGATCCTTCTCCCACCTCGCCGCCAAGACCTGGAACACCCTCCCCACCAACCTCCGACAGACCCAAGACCTACTGGCCTTCAGAAGACTCCTCAAGACCTGGCTCTTCGATCAGTAGCAGCACCACCCCCCTCTTCCCCCAGCGCCTTGAGACCCTCGCGGGTATGTAGTGCGCTTTATAAATGACATGATTGATTGATTGATTGATTGATGGCATTACGTATGCAGGTAATAGAATAGAGACTGAGAACGAGTCAGTATCAGCTTCCAAAGAAGACTGAGAGATCGCTGACAGAATATCGGAAACAGAAATATCATGTGGACATAATAATGTATCAAAAATATCAAGGATCAAAATATGTTGAAGGCAGGTGCAAATAGGCAAGTATAGATTTACTATTCTTAACTCCACATTTACGTATCTTGAAGATATATGTATCTTCAAGCAACGTAGACTTGGAGTTATATATAGTAAAACTTCACTTACCTATAGAAACTTACCTTCACAATATTTGTGTCCTCGATCTTCTTGACACATTTTTGTCCACGATATTTCTGTTTCCAATATTCTGTCTAAATACCAAGACCGAGAATTTGCTTCCAATGTGCACTTATTTGATACTGTAACTTAAGACCCGGAAGTAGTTATGCTCCCTCCTACTAACAGGTTCCAAGCCTTGCACCCCAGAGTGGGGTAGACCATGTATTCACTGATGGGTCTGCAAATTCATTGTTGTTAGAGGTACAGTCCACCACCCTGAAGCTTAGTGTCATGATCTAGGGGATATCACCCCCTGCTTGTGGTATTGGGGACTATGGATAAATTAAAAACCTTAATAGTCACCATGAAAGGTTTTCCGAATATTGAATAAAACCTGATACCTTTAGGCAGTATTTCCCCTGAATATCGAAGCTAGATTTTGAAGGTAACAAATATCGCGGACAAAATATCAAATCCAAAGTATAAAAAGGTAAGCAGGTATAGATTTTCTTTAACTAATTCCAGTTAAATGTACCATGGCCATATAAACATCTTCATGGTACGTAGATGCGGAGTTAGGAATAGTTAATACACACTTCCTCTATATGCGGTTAGCTGTCAATATTTTGGTCTTCGAAATTCTGTCCACTTTTCTTGAATCCCGATATTCTTAGCCTTAATATTCAGTAGTACAGTCCTTTACACCAGGCACTAAAAAGGCTATTGGCTGTCTACAAATTTCCACAAACTGCTACAACGACTGGTAGCATAGTCTACAAGCACAATCCTCCAAGGTTAAACTTTGTTTTATTGCAAATAAATCATGGGTACTTCCTCTTTCAACCCCCCCTCCCAAATATTAATAATGAGATAAAATAACAGTTTCAAGGTTCACCGCCCCGATCATATTGAGTAATAAATTATAAATTATCTCACTTCCAACAAAAGAGAGGCATAAGGACCCACTGATATAATAGTAAACGTGGAAGGGTCTGAGGCAGAGGAGACTGGAACACATTTAAATGTGGTAAACCAGCGGTTCCGATTGACTAGAGGCGGTTGTTCCAAAATAAGAAGTAGTGCTTAATGTGAGCCGGAGGTTGCAGGTGAGGCGCATCAGTGCTCATGTTAGGGGATGTTAGAAATGGGATTTTTGGTAGGCTAGGGCGTGGGCCAAAGCCAGGCAAAAACCACCACTCTAGTCGGGATAAGGGAGTTACACTTCTAAAATAACCCCTGCTCACCCCCTTGGTAGCTTGGCACGAGCAGCCAGGCTTATCTTAGAGGCAGTGTGTAAAGCATTTGCACATAACCAACAGTAATACAGTGTACGCACTACAAAAGGACACCACACCAGTTTAGAAAAATATCCAATATTTTTATATAATTAAGACAAGACCAAAAAAACGATAAAAATCCACAATACTATACTTAAAAGTTCACAGTTCCAAAAATACGCTAATTAAAAAGAGTTCCTTGTGTGGATAGCTCCGTCCGGGCTACCACGGCATCGTGAACAACAAATTCAACAGTTCTGGCTGGTCGCGGGGTCGCGGGCCAGCTACGGTGTCGGGAAGACCCACAAAACAGTACCTGTGAGAAATGCAGGGCGTTGAGGCCCTTGAAGTCACTCGCATTGCAGGTCGAGCTCCTCTCTGGTGGAATCAGGAGCGCTGGCACCGGCAGGCGTCAGGTGCTGCGGTGCGAAGTGCAGCGGTGCGGCGTGCGGTGCCCCCAGGTCGCGGTGCGAGCAGCGGCTCGGTGGCGGCGTCAGATGGCGTCGTCGGTGAGACCAGGGTCACGGTGTGAGATGAAGGCGGTGCTCGCCACGTTGCTAGCAGGCCACCGTGCAAGCAGCGGCGTCGTAGTTGCTGAAGCGCTGTTGTCGGCTGACGAACTGGAGTCGATGGCACCGGCGTCAGTATGCCAAGGCTGCAGTGCAGGATGAGGGCGGTGCGTCGTGTGACTTACGAGCAGTGCCCTCGAACCACGGTGCAAGCAGCGGCGTCGATTTCGGCTTGAAGTGGCGGCGTCAGGCACGCCAAGGCGTCCTCGTGAAGCAAGGCGGTGCGGAGTGCGGTGCCCACAGGTCGCGGTGCGAGCTGCGGCTCGGTGGCAGCGTCAACAAGCGTCGTCGGTGAGACCAGGGTCGCGGTGCGGCGGTGCCAAAGCTTCGGCGTGAAGCGAGGCGGTGCGGAGTGCGGTGCCCTCAGGTCGCGATGCAAGCAGCGGCTCGGTGGCGGCATCAATATGCATCGTTGGTGAGACCAGGTTTGCGGTGCGGCATTGCGGCGGTGCCCTCTGCGGGGCCAAAGCTTCGGCGTGAAGCGAGGCGGTGCAGAGTGCGGTGCCCACAGGTCGCGGTGCAAGCAGCGGCTCGGTGGCAGCATCAACAGGCGTCGTCAGTGAGACCAGAGTTGCGGTGCGGCGTTGCGGCGGTGCCCTCTGCGGTGCCAAAGCTTCGGCATGAAGCGAGGCGGTGCGGTGCCCACAGGTTGCGGTGCAAGCAGCGGCTCAGTGGCGGTGTCAACAGGCGGCGGCGGTGAGACCAGGGTTGCGGTGCGGCGGTGCCCTCTGCAGTGCCTTCAGGACACGGAGTCGGTAGTGGCGTCGTAGACGTCGTCGAGTTGGTGTTCTTCGGGTGGCAGCATAAAATACACAGTCCCCAGTGCTGCGGGTCGAAGAACTTGAAGTCTTTGCTGTTCCTGAGACTTCGTGAACAGGGGGAAAGCTCTACCTCAAGCCCTTGGAGAGACTCACAAATTAGGTTGCAGAAAGTCCAGTCCAGGCCTTTTACTGCCCAAGACAGAAGCAGCCACTGCAGGTCAGCCCAGCAAAGCACCCAGCAAAGCAGTCATTCATTTTCGCAGCTTCTCCGGCTCTTCTTCTTGGCAGTCTTCTTGTTCCAGATGAGTTCTGAAGTTCAGGTGTCTGGGACCCAGTATTTGTATCTAAAAATCCTTTGAACTTTAAGGCAGAGGGTGTCTGTGCCCGGCCAGAACCAGTTCTGCCTTCTCTGGTGTGATTTCCTGGCAGGAGGTGGAGACGGCATTGTCAGAGGCAGACCAGGCCCTTTGCGGTGCAAGGAAATCTCCTCCCCCTTCCCCCATCACAGCCCAGGTCTATTCAGCCCTTTCCTGGCCTACCTAGACTATCTGGAGCCCCTCCGGCCCCCCAGCCTTCTGTCATCCAAAACCCAGACAGGCAATCCACATTCCAGCAGAGGCACACGGGATGACTGAGCAAGAAAATACCCACTTTCTAAAAGTGGTATTTTCAAACGCAGAATGTAAAAATCACCTTCACTAAAAGATGCATCTTTAGATTCTGAGTTCAGGCATACTAAATTTTATTTTCTTACCGAATTCCCTGGGCCAGTTGTGTTTATAAGATGTTATAAACAAACCTCCCATTCTGTCCTATGGGGAACTGGTAGCCTTGCAATAGTGAAAAACGAAATTGGCTGTAATTCACTATTAGGACATGCCACACACACCAGGGCATGTCCTACCTTTCACATACATTGCACCCTGCCCACAGGGGTACCTTGGGCCTACCTGAGGGATGTCTGACATGTAAGAAAAGGGAAGGTTAGGGACCGGCCAGTGTGTGCACTGGCCAAGTCGACATGGCAGTTACAAGCTGCGCGCAGACTCTGCAATGGCAGGTCTGTGTTACCGTTTTCAGGGCTACTCACAGGGGTGGCACAACCAGTGCTGCAGGCCCCCGGGTAGCATTTGATTCACCGGCCCTGGCACACGCAGTGCACTTTACTAGGGGCTAACAAGTAAATCAAGCATCCAATTACGGAAACACCAATTCATAACACAATTTACACAGAGAGCATATGCACTTTAGCACTGATTAGCAGTGGTAAAGTGCCCAGAGTCCTAGAACCAACACAAACAGGTCAGGGAAAAATAGGAGGAAAAAGCAAAAAGTTTGGGGATAACCCTGCAAAAAGGGCCATTTCCAACACAACCCCCTTCCAGCCTAAAGCCAGGGGAGACCAATCCATACCTCGATGGACTTCCCTGCTTGGGGTGATAGAACATGGGACCTGGCCCGCAACAGCAGGGTTTTCTTCCCGTTCTACGCCTTCCTGAACCTAGTTGGATCTCTCTATCCATACTCTCAGGGCCCACTAAGCTGACCCATGCGGAACCCTTCTCCTCACCTGTGGACCCCATCTGTGCAGCACCTAAACTTACTTTGCTCACAGATGTGTCCCAACAGGCAGACAGTACCCACATGGCCAACACAATGGTGTGGCCCAGCCCACCCCCGGGGTGTGACTCCTGTCCCCCTTCCAGGGGCAACTCTGTCCACCAGGACAGCCAGCCACAGTGGCCACTGACAAATGTCAGTGATGAGAGGCAGGCCTTATGCCTTTCAGGCCACTCCAACCGCTGTGGCATCAGAGAGTGGGGGGCGGTAGCCCCAGGTGCCTGGCACCCTTTCTCCACTCTCTCCCCCGCCAAGTCAGGTACAGCCTCCTGACACTGGCCCACCAGCCCAGGGTCTGTACCCTGTGGCTGGACAGGAGACTGGGGTGGGCTCTCCCACACCCTCTCCTTCTCCCCGGGGTTCTGTACCCTTCCACCTGGAGCGGTACCACCTTCCAGAATTGTCAGGGCACCTGTGGTAGGTGTCCTGCACAAGGCGCCCACCAGTTCAGGGGTGCTATCCTGCAACTGGTACACCAGCCCAGGGTCTGTACCCTGGGGCTGAACCAGGGACTGGGGTGGGCTCTCCCACACCCGGTCCTCCCCCCTGGGGCTCTGTACCCTCCCACCTGGAGCGGCACCCCCGGAAGACAAACTGGTAGGGGCACGGTTAGCAGTCTCCCCTTCCCCCAGGTCAGGGGGGACACCCTGAACCTGGCCCTCCAACCCAAGGTCTGTACCCTCAGGCTGACCAGAGGTCTCGGCCAAGGCTCTCCTCCCCTCACCTCTACTTCTGGGGTCCTGCATTCTCCTCCCCGGAGAAGCACCCATAGAACCAAAAACTGTCAGGATGCTGAAACCGGACCTTCTACACAACTCTTCCACCAGTTCAGGGTCTTGACCCTGCAACTGATCCACCACCCTCGGATCTAAACCCTCAGGTTGAACCGGGGTCAGAGGCGAGGACTCCCTCCCTCTGCACCCCCTTCCAGAGTTCTGCACCCTCCCATCCGGAGTGGTACCCCTAGAAGATAAACCGGTCAGGACACTGCTTATAGTCGTCCTTCCCTCCAGGTCAGGCAGGACCTGAACCTGGCTTCCCAACCCAGGGACTAACCCCTGTGGCTGAGCACCTGCCCGGCGCACCAGGACTTCCTTGGGAGCATGCATGCCCCCACTGAGGGTAACACATGATTCATGTGTTGTGTGACAGTCTGCCTGGCGCAGATCTCCCGACCCCTGTCCATCTGATAGTGCACGAAGATCCCCCAGGACAGAAGTGGTGTCACCATGGTCACTCCTAGGAGGCTCAGCCCTTCTGGCTGGCCCCTGACCCACTGGTTCTCCCACTGGGGAACGCATCCCCCTCTCACCCCTCAGTCTGGACTTCTGCACCCTCCACTTAGGAGCGGCACTGCCAGACACCTGAACCGCTGGAGCTCTGTTTACACACACTCCACGTTCTCCTGCCACTAAGAGATCCCCCTCGACAGACGGCCTACCAGTTCAGCCTAGGCTCCCCACTGGATGTTCCCTCCTGGAACCACCCAGGCTCTGGGACCGGGTTTCGGGCACCTTGGGCCGCAGCCCATTCCCACTCCTTCTCCGCAGAGACAGGACGTGAGTCCCTACACCCTTCCCACGACACCAGGACCTATCTGGGCTACCACGAACCTTTCCCACCACCCTTGGTTGGGAAATACCTAAGCCACTTCCTTCCAGGTCACCCCCAGATGCTTCACCAGACCCTCTGGAATCCACCAAAAGGTCTGCCTCCAGTGCAAGCTCCCTGGGGTCAGAGAACTCACAATCCACTGGGTGTTGGCATAACTCTGGAAAACAGGGACTTAAAATATGCTCTCCAGCAATTGAATCACACAGCCCCACACAGGTGTTAACCAAACTACCCTTCACCCAACCATCCAGTGCCTCAGAAAAGTACCCCACATCATTCTCAAAAGACTGGCGAGACCGTGTTTGACTGGTGCTGTCTCTTAACCCATACTCTTCTGGCTGGTCTCCATAACCACTTACTGGGGCTTCTATCATGGGGGAACCCCTCTCCCTGCACCTCTCATCTAGAGTCAGTAGAGTGTCCATCCCACTACCAGGAAAAGAATCCCCTGTCACCCGTTCCCCAATCCACCTCAGGGACACTGCGCACCGCTGGAGTAATCTCATAATCCTGAACCCCCGGGTGTATGTCAACCCCCTTCTTGAAGCAGGGCCCCAAATGGGTGTGTGTGTGTACCTCATCCTCAGTACTGGACCTAACACTTTTGCTGCCACCATCTATGCTGGGCCTAGCCATACTGGCTTCCCAGTCCAGCTCTCTCATTTTAAACTCACAGTCTAACATCATCCTTTTCTCCTCCATGGCTAACTTAAGCTTCTCCAGTTCCATAGCAACTCTCCTTGCTTCCCGCCTGTCCTCCAGCTCCTCTGGGGACAAACGGCTGCTGCCTGGTTTAGAGGGCGCCCCCCTTCCCAATAGCACATCCACCCTTGGAATAGGCACCTCTGCCTCCATGCCAAGATCCCCAGACAGCTCACTAGCATGTCTGGCTGCTACCCAGACCCTCAGTGCCTTTTGTAGCACCTCTCTTCTGGTGAGGCCCCTGATTTGGATTTTGAGGTTTTTGCAGATCGCCTTCAATTCCTTCACATTGTAGGTTTCTAACCTCTCCTCCTCAAAGGCCACTTCCAAGGGTGCAACAGATGATGCAATTGATTCAGGCATGTTGCACTGGAAATTTCAAGTTCAAAACCAATGGAAAGGTAAAAATAGACCAAAAAAAACAGTATGTGGTACGTACTGGTCTGCGATATGGTAGTAGTGCCCACCAATCACTGTAAGTCAAGTGCAAACGCAAGTCCTATCCTCACCGCTGACAACCAATGTTAGAAATGGGATTTTTGGTAGGGTAGGGCGTGGGCCAAAGCCAGGCAAAAACCACCACTCTAGTCAGGATAAGGGAGTTACACTTCTAAAATAACCCCTGCTCACCCCCTTGGTAGCTTGGCACGAGCAGCCAGGCTTATCTTAGAGGCAGTGTGTAAAGCATTTGCACATAACCAACAGTAATACAGTGTACGCACTACAAAAGGACACCACACCAGTTTAGAAAAATATCCAATATTTTTATATAATTAAGACAAGACCAAAAAAACCAATAAAAATCCACAATACTATACTTAAAAGTTCACAGTTCCAAAAATACGCTAATTAAAAAGAGTTCCTTGTGTGGATAGCTCCGTCCGGGCTACCACGGCGTCATGAACAACAAATCCAACAGTTCTGGCTGGTCGCGGGGTCGCGGGCCAGCTACGGTGTCGGGAAGACCCGCAAAACTACCTGTGAGAAATGCAGGGCATTGAGGCCCTTGAAGTCACTCACATTGCAGGTCGAGCTCCTCTCTGGTGGAATCAGGAGCGCTGGCGCCGGCAGGCGTCGGGTGCTGCGGTGCGAAGTGCAGCAGTGCGGCGTGCGGTCTCCCCAGGTCGCGGTGCGAGCAGCGGCTCGGTGGCGGCATCAGATGGCGTCGTCGGTGAGACCAGGGTCGCGGTGCGAGATGAAGGCGGTGCTCGCCACGGTGCTAGCAGGCCACAGTGCAAGCAGCGACGTCGTCGTTGCTGAAGCGCTGTCGTCGGCTGACGAACTGGAGTCGATGGCGCCGGCATCGGTAGGCCAAGGCTGCGGTGCAGGATGAGGGTGGTGCGTCGTGTGACTTACGAGCGGTGCCCTCGAACCACGGTGCAAGCAGCGGCGTCGATTTTGGCGGGAAGTGGCGGCATCAAGCAGGCCAAGGCGTCCTCGTGAAGCAAGGCGGTGTGGAGTGCGGTGCCCACAGGTCGCGGTGCGAGCAGCGGCTCGGTGGCGGCGTCAACAGGCGTCGTCGGTGAGACCAGGGTCGCGGTGCGGCGTTGCGGCGGTGCCCTCTGCGGTGCCAAAGCTTTGGCGTGAAGCGAGGCGGTGCGGAGTACGGTGCCCACAGGTCGCGGTGCAAGAAGTGGCTCTGTGGCGGCATCAACAGGTATCGTCGGTGAGACCAGGGTTGCGGTGCGGCATTGCGGCGGTGCCCTCTGCGGTGCCAAAGCTTCGGCGTGAAGCGAGGTGGTGCGGAGTGAGGTGCCCACAGGACGCGGTGCAAGCAGCGGCTCGGTGGCGGCGTCAACAGGCGTCGTCAGTGAGACCAGGGTTGCGGTGCGGCATTGCGGCTGTGCCCTCTGCGGTGCCAAAGCTTCGGCGTGAAGCGAGGCGGTGCAGAGTGCGTTGCCCACAGGTCACGGTGCAAGCAGCGGCTCGGTGGCAGCGTCAACAGGTGTCGTCAGTGAGACCAGGGTTGCGTTGCGGCATTGCGGCGGTGCCCTCTGCTGTGCCAAAGCTCCGGCATGAAGCAAGGCGGTGCGGAGTGCGGTGCCCACAGGTCACGGTGCAAGCAGCGGCTCGGTGGCGACATCAACAGGCGTCGTCGGTGAGACGAGGGGTGCGGTGCGGCATTGCGGCGGTGCCCTCTGCAGTGCCTTCAGGACACGGAGTCGGCAGTGGCGTCGTAGACATCGTCGAGTTGGTGTTCTTCGGGTGGCAGCACAAAACACACAGTCCCCAGTGCTGCGGGTTGAAGAACTTGAAGTCTTTGCTGTTCCTGAGACTTCGTGAACAGGGGGCAAGCTCTACCTCAAGCCCTTGGAGAGACTCACAAATTAGGTTGCAGAAAGCCCAGTCCAGGCCTTTCACTGCCCAAGACAGAAGCAGCCACTGCAGGTCAGCCCAGCAAAGCACCCAGCAAAGCAGTCGTTCCTTTTCGCAGCTTCTCCGGCTCTTCTTCTAGGCAGTCTTCTTGTTCCAGATGAGTTCTGAAGTTCAGGGGTCTGGGACCCAGTATTTGTATCTAAAAATCCTTTGATCTTTCAGGCAGAGGATGTCTGTGCCCGGCCAGAACCAGTTCTGCCTTCTCTGGTGTGATTTCCTGGCAGGAGGTGGAGACTACATTGTCAGAGGCAGACCAGGCCCTTTGAGGTGCAAGGAAATCTCCTCCCCCTTCCCCCATCGCACCCCAGGTCTATTCAGCCCTTTCCTGACCTACCTAGACTATCTGGAGCCCCTCCGGCCCCCAGCCTTCTGTCATCCAAAACCCAGACAGGCAATCCACATTCCAGCAGAGGCACACGGGATGACTGAGCAAGAAAATACCCACTTTCTAAAAGTGGTATTTTCAAACGCAGAATGTAAAAATCACCTTCACTAAAAGATGCATCTTTAGATTCTGAGTTCAGGCATACTAAATTTTATTTTCTTACCGAATTCCCTGGGCCAGTTGTGTTTATAAGATGTTATAAACAAACCTCCCATTCTGTCCTATGGGGAACTGGTAGCCTTGCAATAGTGAAAAACGAAATTGGCTGTAATTCACTATTAGGACATGCCACACACACCTTTCACATACATTGCACATACATTGCACCCTGCCCACAGGGGTACCTTGGGCCTACCTGAGGGATGTCTGACATGTAAGAAAAGGGAAGGTTAGGGACCGGCCAGTGTGTGCACTGGCCAAGTCGACATGGCAGTTACAAGCTGCGCGCAGACTCTGCAATGGCAGGTCTGAGTTACCGTTTTCAGGGCTACTCACGGGGTGGCACAACCAGTGCTGCAGGCCCCGGGTAGCATTTGATTCACCGGCCCTGGCACACGCAGTGCACTTTACTAGGGGCTAACAAGTAAATCAAGCATCCAATTACGGAAACACCAATTCATAACACAATTTACACAGAGAACATATGCACTTTAGCACTGATTAGCAGTGGTAAAGTGCCCAGAGTCCTAGAACCAACACAAACAGGTCAGGGAAAAATAGGAGGAAAAAGCAAAAAGTTTGGGGATAACCCTGCAAAAAGGGCCATTTCCAACAGGGGACCAGCACTTTTTTTTCCTCTTCAGACTTTGACCCAGAACAAGAGAGAGAAAACAACAAAATGGGGAAAGTTGTAGGAAGGGAAAGAGAAAAAAAACAGTGACAAAGAAAGGAAGTATGGTTGAAAAAAAACCTGAAACAGTAGGATAACGTGGCAAGGAGCGTCTGGTGGTGGATGAAATAGGCATGAGGTGGAATCAAGACGAGGCAGACTTTTACACTCCTGACATTTGATAGCACCGGCCTGTGGGCTTCTGAGAAAAACGTTGGATCTCAGCACTTATCTTTAACAAATTAACCATTGATAAGAGAGGACATCATGACAATGAAGAGAATCATCTGTCTATGGGTTTAAGTGACTTAATAAAGACAGAGCTGAAAGATCCCAAACTCATTTTAGGCATTCAAAAAATGGAAACTACTCCGATATTCCAAACGCCAACTTCTATCTAAATCAGGGGGCTTCCAGTGACCAATTAAAATCTTTCCGGGCTCCCTCCACATCAACGTATAAGCCCAAATTGTTTTCCCTGTGGTTAAATTCATAGAACAGTTACCCCTTTAGTTAGAATTCTGAATTCTCCATCTTTGTCCCATACCTCTGGTTCTGCTCTTCTCCCACCTTACTTTTTCTTTCTTCACTTTCTCACTCTTTTTATTTGCCTGTCTTTGGTTTTCGCCATTTCCCCACTTTCTCTCTTTCCTTTATTGTATTTTTCAGCTCAATGTCCACAACCCTCTATCATGGTTTTCACTGACAGTGAGTGTTATTTATGAACATTTGGCTGCAGACCTGCAAGACAGAGGAGGTCCATAAACTACTAATTAATGTTTTAGTGGGACCCAGTTCAATCAGCCCAGTGGGAGCCACCCACTTAAGTTTCTAGAGTGACACCTTTATACAACAAGCATTGGCATAGCCAATAGGTCTCGCCTTTGGGACCTTATAAGTATTTAGTTATGCAGCACAATATCCTTGGTGCCACAACATCAAGTGTTGCATGGCTAAACACTTATAAGGTCCCAAAGGCGAGACCTATTGGCTATGCCAATGCTTGTTTAGGACTTGTGCCCTGGTGTGCCCACCCCGTCTCTCTTTCACAGGTTCTGCACATTCCCCCATCGCCACCCCCTTCGCTCCCAGAACCCCTCGCTCCCTGCGCCTGCCCTCATGCTGCATGGCCCCTGCTTGTTGTTCTAACCTCTTTGTACAGGACCCATCCTGTGTCAGGAAGCCGGGAGGAAGGCTCTGTGGCAAGAGTCTTCCTCACAGCTGAAGCGCCAAGGTGGGCAGAGCGCTGAGAGTGCATTTAAGTTCATAGAGCGGCGCAGGGCACGCTGGGTAATATATACCAAGGGGCTCCCATCTCCCTATTCGGAGGGTGTGGGGGTAGTTAGTAAAACAAATGGTGTAAAATGACCCGCACGAGATTGTTTCTTGTGAAGGTGACAGTGGTGATTAATCTGTAGTGAATTGTGACAGCACCGAGTGTGATGAATTCTGTAGCGAATGGCGGGGTACCGCGGAATGTGAATGAGTCTATATAAAGGCTGATTGCTACGCATGAGGAATTCTAAAGTGAATAGTCACTTTGACAATGGAAAGGAACGTGATAATAAAAGTAAAGAGTGTGACGACGTTCAGAATGAATGGAGACAGTGGTGAGCTTGAAGATGTGCAAAGTGAATGGTGAATGCGTGCTCGGTGTGAGGAGGAACTTTATAGTGGATATATACACCTAATATTGTAAGCGTGCAGGAAAAAAAATCCTGTATGTGACGTGCTTCGTGGAAACGATCAATGCTGTGTATTAGAGGGAGTATCACAAGTCAGTTTAAGACCCCGCCCCCTCCCCTCCTCCGCACTTTGCTAACCTAAAGGTGACTGTTAACTTTGGCTAAGGGGTTTTTATGAGAAGTGGTTTTTAGACTGCTCTGAAGACTGATGGTCTAGAACAAAATAATCATCCTTTTATTCTTATTCACATTATTATTATTGTTGTAGTTGTCGTTGTTATTATTATCAATACTAGTAGTAATAAACACATTTCACGGGTGGGGTTAACCCATCTCTTTCTTCACGCTGCTCTCCCAAAGAAAAGCCTCTTCCAAAGCACAGAGGAAGCCTTAACAATTAGAATGGCCCACTGGAAAAACAGGATGTGTACATTTCTTAGACAACATCATCAAAAGTAAAGGAAAGACTCGGGGTATTGTGTTGACAGGGCTACTTTTCGATTGTCTTGATACTTAAGGCTTTATAACAGAGCAGAACGCATTTCCTTCTCTTGCCACAAAGCTGAAAAATATATGACCCACTTCCTTGTTTTCCAAAAGACAGACCTATAGCGAAAACTTGGAGATTTTGTGACATGCTTTGTGTAATCTGAGGCCAAAATGTTGAGTGCATATCATGAATGTGAGCGATTGGGCAGAGCGCAGTTCTGAGTCTGTTTTAAGGCATTGCACTTTCTAAAGCTCATGCACTTAACTCAGAAATTCACCGTGTTACTGCAGGACCTACAGACAACACTGCCCAACAAGCCAGCGAAGGTCCGGTGTAAAAAAGCATTGGCCGCGCGGCCGTGAAAGAGACGCGGCTGCGCGGCCGCGAAAGTGAAAGTGATTGCGATGCACTTAATGACCCGTGACGGAGGAAAGACAGATGGCGGCTGCGCGCGTGCACGCTCGCGTGAACGCAAGCTGGTAGCCAGCAAAAGCCTCTGGCAGCACTTTGAAAAGCACACTTACTAAATGTCTCGCAGACAGCGCATGCGCTGGCTCAGGCGAGACCTAAAAAGGGCATTAA
The DNA here is from genome assembly GCA_963921515.1 of Calotriton arnoldi. Classification (NCBI taxonomy): domain Eukaryota; kingdom Metazoa; phylum Chordata; class Amphibia; order Caudata; family Salamandridae; genus Calotriton; species Calotriton arnoldi. Next base: position 430,136 of record CAWUFW010005871.1, read on the forward strand.
AAGGCTTCCTAAGAAATACAGTTTGATATCTATTCAATGGCATTGGGAAGTTATTTGAAAAAGTAGTATTTGAAAGATTTTATCAGTCGTTTTGGAGACTTCTAATGTCCTTGCAAATACCTAAACCCAGTTTAAAAAGTGAGATTGGCACCATAGACCGATATATTAGGCAGAATCTCCTAATTATGTAATACGTTTTGTTAAAAAAGAGTAGTCTATTTTTTTGGGGAGGGGAGGGAGTGGGGGTGGGAGGGAGTCGAAGTACCTTCAAAAATGTCAGTAGGTTTAATTTAAAATTAGCCATGGACAATCTGTTGATGCCAGCGCTTCTAAATAAAGTACTCTTTTTATTGCATGGTAACAATTCAGAAAAATTTAGATATCTTCAATTTGGTGAGAGTACTAAGGACATATGAATTCACAAGGGGAGTATGCAGGGATCTCTGCTTGGCCCAATATCATTCAATATTATAACAGTGATTTTTTTTCTGCCTATTTGTCAAGATTAATGCTGGACGTTCCTAAATTAAATGGGTCAATCAAAACAAATTTGTTAACTTCTGATGATTCAGTGCTTAACACCAAAACTGGGAAATCCTGTCATGAATTCCTCAAAACATTCAGGCTTTCTTACAGTTAGAGACACATCACACCCAACTTTTCTATGTGAAAAACCCAGCTGCTCTGCTGGACTTCCATTGCTAAACAAGCATTGGCAAAGCCAATAAGTCTCACCTATACAGGAGCTATTGGCTTTGACAATTTGGTTTTGCCATTTTGTACACCAGTGTGGCTGTTGCTCACCATGCCTAAAAGTTAGTGGTGTGGAGTATCCTAGAGTGCAGTGGGGGGAGTAGAGTGTCGTAGACTGGATTTGTTGGAGTAGAGTGTCGTGGAGTAGAGTAGAGTAGGGGGAGTAGAGTGTCATAGAGTTGAGTAGAGTTCAGTGGTTTAGTGGCAGAGAGTGTGATAGAGTGCAGTTTCATAGAGTGGGGTGGCGTACAGTGGAGTGGAGTGAGGTGAGGTGGAATAGGATGGAGTGGGTTAGAGTCGACTGAGGTAGTGGGATGGATTTGACTGGAGTAGATTGGGGTGGATTGTACTGCGGTAGCGTGGGCTGGATTGAGTGGAGTGGGGTGGATTGGAGTGGGTGGATTGGATGGGGTCGATTGGATTGGAGAGGGGTGGATTGAAATGGGGTGAGGTGGATTGGATTAGGGTGAATTGGAGTGGGTGGGTTAGATTGGTTTGGGGTGGGGTGGATTGGATTGAGGTGGGGTGGATTGGATTAGAGTAGGGTGGTTTGGAGTGCGGTAAATTAGAGTGGAGTGGAAGGGTTGATTGAATTGGACTGGAGGGGTTGGACTGAATTGGAGTCAGATGGATTGGAGTGGGGTGGATTGGATTGGAACGGAGTGGGTTGGATTGGAGTGTGGTGGGCTGGATGGATTGACTTGAGTGTGGTGGACTGAACTGGCCTGGGGAGGACTGGATTGGGGTAGAGCGGGGTGGATTAGAGTAGGGTGGGGTGGATTGGACTGCAGTGGAGTGGGGTAGACTGAATGGGGTGGACTAGATTGGAGTGGGGTGGATTGGAATGGGGAGGGGTGGGTTGGATTGGGGTGGGGTGGATTAGACTGGAGTGGGATGGATTGAACTGGAGTGGGGTGGGGTGGATTGGCGTGTGCTGGGATGGATGGATTGGAATGAGTGGGGTGGGCAGAGCTGAGGTGGGGTGAGATGGATTGGATTGGGGTAGAGTGGGGTGGATAGGAGTAGAGTGGGGTAGATTGGACTGCAGTGGAATGGGGTGGATTGGAGTGGGTGGATTAGATTGGAGTGGGGTGTATTGCAATGGGGTGAATGGGGTGGATTGTAGTGGGGTGGAGTGAAGTGGGGTGGATTGAATTGGAGTGGGGTGGATTGGAGTGGGGTGATGTGGAGTCGGGTGGTGTGGACTGGAGTGGGGTGGACTGGAGTGGTGTGGACTTGAGTGGGGTGGACTGTAGTGGGGCAGAATGAAGTGGGGTGAAATGGAGTGGTGTAAATTGGAGTGGGGTGTTTATTGGATTGGCGTAGGGTGGGGTGGTGTGGATTGGAGTGGAGTAGATTGGATTGCAGTGGGGTGGATTGGGATGGGGTGCACTGGATTGGGGTGGAGTGGATTAGATTGAGGTGGATTGGATTGGGTCGGGTGGATTGGATTTGGGTAGATTGGATTTGGCTGGATTGGGGTGGATTGGATTGGAGTGGGGTGAGGTGGATTGGGGTGGGACCCCATCCCCCGGGCAAAATTAAAACAAAAGCGGATTGGATCCTCCCCGAATTTGCAGTCAAAATGTAAAAAAAATGTTTTGGGGACGACACAGGCAGGCCTAGGAGCTGAGGGCATACCTACCATGCCCCATGGTGTCTTTTTTCCCCATTTTCTAGGACGTGGGACTGAATCCTGAGTCCTAAGATGGCTGCCACCATTTCCCGATTGATGTGGTGGCAGTCAATCAGATCTCAGCAGGAGATTGGTCGGATCCGCCAAGGCTCCGCACCCTTAGATATATAAATGTGTTGAGCATTAATTGCTCAAAAACTACTGAATGAATTGATATCAAATCAGAAAAAGCACTCTTTTTGGACCAAGACCTAGCTTTCTGCCAAATTTGGTGCAAATCCATTCAGCGGTTTGGGCTGTAGCTGTGTCTAAAGTTCCTATGGAAAAATGAATGGGGAAAATGTGTTTGGGGACCCCCTCTTTCGCTCAGCCCTCATTTGACGGATCTCCCCGTAACTTTCTATGCGCAAACTACTTAAAAAGTAGCACTTTTCTGAGAAGGTTCATGGAGATTCATCAAAGGCGCCAAAGTTTTTAGCAATACAAAAAAGTCATTTCCTATGGAAACAGGATACTAACTATAACTGCTGAGTCTACTCAGTGGCAACCTCCACTGGGTAATAGATAGACACACAAAGTAATTTAACGTTATAAGCAGACTGTGAATTAAACATTACTATGGTCTGTGGAAGTGGGGTCTTCAGAGTGTGCCAATCACTCCTATTCTCTTTTTCACAACACTCTCTTCTGCAGTCTCTTTGTTAGCCATGTACACTCTTTTTCGCCTTCCTTGCTCCTCCTTCACTTCATCAATCAACCCCAAACACACAATGCACCCACTCATCTGTAAGCCCTACATTTCTTTAACTTTCACCTTGTTAATATTTTCACACTGTGCACTCCTTCAGACATTTTCATATATAACTACAATTACAATTGGCATACCCGACCATCGCTCTCTGTGCTCTGCAGAGAGGGCACAGATTGGATGAGAATATATTCTGAACCCCTGTAAAGCCCACTGATAGGCATGGTGAGAAATTTGCAATGCATTCAGCCTTAACATCTTAGTTCTCAATCATGGCCTACTGAAAATATGAACTGACACAGCTATATAGGAGCAACTTTTTTCACACCAAGCACTATAAATGGGTATGGTGTTGCATGAAATAGTTACAGAAACACACCATCCTGGGAATAGCAAATACTCTTAGGGAATGCAAGAGTAAGTAAAACATGAAATGTAAACATGAACAACACCTCTGTTCCCTGGCTGAGACAGCAGTGTCTGCTTTTGGTAGCTGCAGCTGTTGCAAGTGATGGGGCACAAAGGGGGGGGGTGGCAGCACATTTACAGGCGGGCACCTACGCCACCAAGCCCGCCACAAGAATGCCACTATTTCAGTGGCCAAGCTTCCTTGGTTTGGCACCAGATGCAAAGCAGCCTGGGGAGACGGTGCCCGAGAAACTTTGGATGCTAGGCCGATAACAGTGCAGTGCTTGGCCAAAGGTTCATTGATGGCATTGATGAGGATGTCATGTTAACAGTCCTGGAGAGAATTGTAAAGAGCAAGGTGGAGGAAAGGTGACAAGCAAGGGATGAAAAAGAGGAAGGAGGACATGTTGCAATTTGTGATGATGTTGGGAGCTAAGGGGATATTCTCTGTGTCCATTGCCAGAAAGCTAGCTGGGAAGGCCTTTTAAAGCAAATGTTTTTAGGTTTACAAAATTAATTGGGTGAATTTGTCATATTGCAGGGCTGGACAGGGGAAAGGGGATCAGCGAAGGATTGATAGAAAGCAATTGGGCAGAAAACAATTACAGTAGGATTTTGGGAGGATATAATGACTCAGCCAAAATCTGGTGGTGTGTCCGCCTGGTAAGTTGGGCCCTTCAGGGATATATTTTTGAGGATGTGTTTCTGGGCATTTAAAGGGCCTTAGGCAGGGGAAACAAAGCAGTATGATGGCCTGGATGAGGATGACGTGCAGATGGAGGAAAACTGGATGCACATTACGGTGGCAAGGAAGAGATGGCAGGTTTAAGAGAAAAGGGACAGAACGATATTATTGGAGTCAAAGGTCTCACTGTGTGAGCCTAGTGCAGGCAGGTGGTAGAAGAAGAGATGTAAGGAAGAAGACTGGAACAAGTTTGCTTCATTAAATGTTTGTGCTAGGTTGTGAAGGTGAGACGCACGTCGAATAAGTTGTGAGCATGCCGTGAGGAGCGACTAGGACGCGGGGAGGATGTGGCTGTGCCGCCGTCTGCTATGGCTATTGCTGCAGCTCACACTGCCGTTGTGCTTTTGCTGCCGGGGGTGGGGGGAGTCTCTACTTCGGAGGTACCAGAGGCTGTGGCCGTGGCTCCCCCGGCTACTAAACGTTGGCTGGTGCACTGGCTGGTGTGCTGGCTGGTGCTGATGTGCAGCCCGGTTTGCATGGCCCTGAGGTTGTGAGGCAGCTGCAGCCGCGCTGTTCGGTGTCGTGCTGCCACAGAGGTTGGCCCCTCCTGCTATTGTTGTTTTTTGGCCCCCGCATGGAGTTTTGGAGAAGCCCTCCCCCCGGACACCCTTGAACACCCGAGATACCTGGTAGCGGACCCTGCTGTGGATCTAGCAGCTGGTAGCTGGCAGTTAGCTAGCATTCTCCACTTGCAGCAGGAGGAGTAGAAGCGTACCAGCGAGAGGCAAATGGCGTCGGCGGTGGGGAGGCGAAGCAGGCCTTGAGTAATTGGCATGCTTCGGGGTCTGCAAAGGACTAGGGCCAGTAGTAGGGCTACGCGAGTGCCCGGTAATAAATGCCGTTGCATAGAGGGAGAGGCCTGTCCACATGGAGGCGGCCTGGCTAGGTCCAGGTGCGGCTTGTGGGGGAGTTTGCCCACCCAGCTCGCTATTACACGAGTACAGCCCAGTATAGCCCTCCTGAAAATTTAAAACTTGAATCCTGAATTTTGATTCTGAGAAAAAAAGAGCTCTCAGGAAATGGAGGCAAGAAAGTAGCCCCAGTTATTTCGTTCCAGCCACCTATTGCATCGATTGGTCAGTTGTCCTGAGTCGTCTCGGGGATTCCCGTGCCTAACGTTTTGGAAGACACTAATAAGAAAGAGGCAGAGTCCTCAGAGTGTGAAGCCTTGAAAGATACCAAAGTTAATAATGACTGCAAGAAAGCTGAGATCGGGTCACCTGCTTCAGGGCAGGGCCAGTGCAAAGAGTAAATCAAATACTCTCCGAAACAAAGCTGCCTCTGTTACGATGGTGAAAGGGAAAAACCAGATAGTCAACTTGTGGGAAAAGGAAAAACCACTGAAAGAGGAGCTGAATTCGATTGTGGAATTGAAGGTGGGGTCTAATGCTAATGCTAATTTGCATCCTATTGGCTCTGTGGAGTCTGGTTCCATGGGGGAAAAGTTAACTTCATTGCAGAAGGTTACAATACAGTGTTCTGGGGGAAATTTTCAGTCTATCCCCCATTGGTCTATCTCCCCACTTGATGTCCTTAGGACCCACCTGAATCAGTTTCTGTGATGGTAATGGATAACCTCCCACATAATGCCTCAAGAAGTTCCTTGTCTTCTAACAGTGACAAATGTCCGGGATGAGGATTTTACCTTACCAGATTTGGACATAGATTTATGTAGGAGATACGGTTTACAAGATAATAGTAAGACTGTGGAGACCGCAGGTACACCTTCTGCGATGGTTCCCTTGGGATTGCAACTTTTTTGTAGTACTCCTTCAAATAATTCTTCTTTGATATCTCATCTCTCTGTAACCCTTGACCTCGATGTAAGTTGTATACAATCTTGTCATCCTCCTGATCCAGAGGTAAAAGTATCAGCTTCCTTATTGTGTATTGAAAGGCTTTTATCTTCAATTTAATTTTTAAAGCTGTTAAGGCCCCTGAGAACCAGTAAAAATAGAAGAGAAGGGGCCTCGATGCCTGGTATAGAATGATCAGAAAGATGTTGGTTGTCACATAGATTTTTGCTCCCAGGCTGGTAAACCAAAATTTAAGAAGCTTACCAAAAAAGTTTCACACGCTGAGAGTCCAGTTGAATCTACAAAATGTATCTTCAATACTATTTCTAATATGAGGATTCTGGATGGAAACTCTCAGGGGGATATTCACAAGGACTTATCTCCGAGTTATCGCCACCTTAACGCAACAAAAGTGGAGATAGATTTAACGCCCCATTCACAAGCGGGTGCAAACTGCAGACAACGCAAGTATTCCCGCGATAACTGCTGCAAAATTTACCTCCACGGGTGACACCACCAACTAACCCTAATGAGATGCAGAGTAGGCGTTCCCGTGCAAAAACACACGAAAACACCACTACACCACATTCACAACGAACTGCCAGATCTGCGATGCGAACCAAAACCACGCGATAAGCGGCGGTAGCAGCAGCTATTTAACACCTGCCTCTTGCTGGTGATAAGCAGGACGACTACCTGCAGTAGGCAACGGAGCCCCGCACACAGCCACACCCGAAGAACAACCGACGCCATGGAGCTACTCATCATGCAGCTTGGGGCCCCAACAGGGCCACAACACCCACCGCCACCACCCCCAGGACCGCCACCACCCCCAGGACCAGGACCGGCATCCCCCCCCCGGACCACCACAGAGGCAGCGCAGAGTAAGACAGCGGACCTACCGAAAACGCACTAGTCTCACAGACCTAACGCCCGAGGAAGTCATTGCCCACTACAGGCTCAAAAGGACAAGCATCCTCCACATCATGACCCACATTGGCCCCAGGCTGACGGTCCCAACACAGCGGACAACCAACATCCCTCCGCAGACAAAGCTGCTGGCTGTGCTGCACACGTTGGCCTCTGGTACCTTCCAACAAACAACGGCCAGAGTCGGAGGAGTCTCACAGCCATCCCTATCAAAGTTCCTCACACCTGTCCTGGATGCCATCATCAGCTTCATACCCCAGTACCTTCACTTCCCCAACACTGCGCAGGAACAGTTGGAGACCAAGCAAGGCTTCTACGCCATTGCTAGCTTCCTACACGTGCTGGGGGCCATTGACTGCACACATGTCCCACTTGTGCCCCCTGCGGACACTGCACACATCTACCGCAACAGAAAGCACATGCATTCCATCAATGTGCAGGCAATAGTGGACCACCGGGGAATGTTCACCAATGTCGTCGCAAACTACCCAGGCAGTGTGCACGATTCCTACATCTTCCGACAGTCCATCATCAACCAGCGCTTCCAGGATGGCATCTATGGAACTGGACTGCTCGTTGGTAAGTACCAAATCAACACACCACACACCTCAAACCCACCATCACACAACGCACAACTGTGGGAATGCACACGTGACCAAACCACATACAACAGGTCAGTCAACATGCCCACCTACCAGACGCGACAACACAACTCCATTGGGATACTGGGCTTCCCATGTACACAAGCCAGCAATACTATGGCACCACAGCCACACAACAGCTGAACGTGTGGAGAGGCGGAAAGCAGGCATGTGCGAAGGACGCAAGTGACCCATGAATGGGAATGTACACAACGACAAGTGTGGCGTGAATGTGCTGGACAGACCTGGGTATGCAAACCACAGATATGTCCATGCAGACATTAACTGCTGGTGTCTGGGGAGTAGTAAACAGTGGACGCAACCATGTCACCTCAGGCTGTGGGGTAGATCGCGGAAATGTCGCTCGCTCCGTCCACCCCTGTGTGCGTGAGCGTAGTGGGTTGGCCCGGCTTACGCCAAGCCTGCACAGGGGTGTGGATGAAAACACCGTTGTGCTGAGCGTGGTGCACTCCCGGAATGGCCAACGTCACTGCCAGGGCGGCGCCTCTCAGCCCACCACAGGCCGCTGATACCCAGACCCGGCTTGCCTGCTCCAGCGCTCCAAGGCCGCACTGCTCACCTGACGACACCGTCGTGTGTCAAAGAGGGCCCACCACGTGCCGGTGCTAGCTCCAAGACCCATGCCCGCAAGCTTGGCAGCCTCCTCAGACCATCGCTGTCCTCCGTGACACAGGCTCCCAGGAGTCCACATTCGTTGACATACCCCACCGCTGCAGCCGGCCTACACTGCAGTCCAGTAAGTCCCACATCTAGTACTGAGTCCTCATTCATCAATGGCAGAGTTCATGCCAGTGGACGCAGGGAGAGGAGTGAGAGACAGATGCGTTTCAGTCTGGTGGGAACACGGATCACCGTTACGGAGGAGGTCAACCACTCGCAAGGACTGACCTGGTGCCACTTACCCTGTGCGCCATGAGACACCGTCAGCCTCCGGCCGAACCTGTGTCCTGGGGGTTGTCATCAGCAACTGGCAGGTACTGACTTGGTGTTTGGCATGAGTCTGTGACATTCATATCCGCCATGTTGCTGGACACAGCTGGTATGTGCCCTCTGCACCATGCCCTGGGGGTACACCTCCCACTCTCCCCCAGGACACTCTGCGAAAACCACCCTTGATACATACGAGACCCTGCTCTGCCCTCATGACCCTACCACAGTGTCCCGCAAGTCAGCGTCCCGTGGCGGTAGGCCCGTGTCAGCCGCTGTGCATCTGGGGCCACTAACTAGGAGTGCAACTCAAGTCATGCTCCCTTGCTGTTGGTACATTGCATTCTTGAGTGCCTGATGACTGTTGAAGTTGTTGCCAGCACCAGCTACTCCCTGAGGGCTGGCCTACACACACCCCACACACAGCCAGCACAGGTGTCACTGGACTAGTGGGCCTGCCAACACATCATGCCGAACCAAGTATTGACTCTTATCTCTCTGCACTGTCACAGGTGATCAAGGATATGCACTCTGCCCTTGGATGATGACACCCCTCCGAGACCCGAACACACCCGCCCAGAGGCAGTACAATGCGGCCCACATATGCACCAGGGGCATCGTGGAACGCACATTTGGCATGTTGAAGTCACGTTTCCGGTGCCTGGACGTCACAGGTGGAAGGCTCCTGTACAGCCCAGACATCGTGTGCAAGATGATCGTTGCATGTTGTGTGTTGCACAACATCTGTGTACGCACCAATGCACCATGGATCCCGGTTCCAGAGGTACCTGGCGATGATGAGGATGATGGGGCAGGTGGCCCACATGCCACTGCAGCTGCGGCAGGACTAGCCCGTAGGAACACCCTCATTGCCAATTTCTTCTTATGAGCACGTCACATTGTGGCCGTCCTTGGCAATCATGGGACAGTACTAAATGTCCACAAGCACGGCATGTGTGAATAATAAATATTTGCAGGTTACAGGTTGTACTTGTACATTGTCATGTCACAGTTTCCTGCTGTGCCAGATGTGATTGGCCATGTTGTGCACATATGCGGCACCAGTTGTGTCCTGTGTTCTGTTGTGGTGGTGTTGCTGTTTGTACCAGGATGTTGTCAATGTCGAGGTGCACTTATTCTTCTGTGCGTATGCTGCACGGTGGGTGAGGCGCTCCGGCGGCTCTGATATGGCTGCCACTTCTCCCTTTCATGCGGTGTGCCTTTCAGTTCTGTGCTTCCACAGTACTGAGATGTTGCAGACTTGGGTAACTTGTGGTCTTTGTCGAGTTGTGACTCTTGGGCATGGGTTGTCCGCAGATGTGTCGTAGACGTCAGGGGTTGTTTGTGCAGGTGGTTGTGTCAGAGTGTGACCTGCTCCTTTCCGGTTGTGGTCCGCACTCAGCCACCTCAGTGTTGTGCCGTGTACATTGTCATGATGATTGGACTGCAGCCATGCTACTCGTCATGTGGTGTCTCTTGCATTGTCAGTGTGGCTGACGTATATGCATGTTTGCTGTGTTGGTTGTGTGATTGTTGATGTGTTGGGTGGATGCCCCTTTGGGCACATGGTGTACGTGGGACTACTTGGTGTTTGTGTGTGTGCTGAAGTGTTCCCGTGGGATCAGGGACATGATCCTGAGTCATTGTGGGTGTGCAGTGTGCTCTGCTTAATTGTGCATGTGTGCCTTTGTGCCCAGTTCCCCTCTTCCCCCCACTCCCTGGTCGGTACGCGCCCTGTTGATGTGGTGTCGGGTCATGTTGGGCAGTGTCCGGATCCCCAACTCCTGTCACCGTCTCCAGACTGATGGCTGTGGCCACCATCTTCCCCATGTCATTCACCTCCTGGTATCCTGCTGGCCCCCCTCCTCCGAAGTGCGTTGCTGCTTTCGTGTGGCAGCGTGTTTCCGCTTGGTTTTGCCATTCAAATCAATCCAGCGCCTCTTGTCCTCTTCCATTGTCCTCCTCGGCGCTGCGACGGCATTCACATGGTCCGAGGCGGTGTGCCATCTTTGCCTCTTTGTTTCCAATGACACGTTGGAGGTGACGTGCAGTTGGTGGTGGTGTTCTATCTCATCCGTGCCGATGATCGTGTTTTCCTGCAGACTGTAGCCCGTCTTCCTCTTCCTCTTCTCATTGCCCTTCCACGTGCCCTTGATTCCTGGGTGTTCCTCTGTGGGGATTGTGGGGTTCATGTTGTCCTCTGCAGTCGGTCAGGGTGCATCCGTGGAACTCCGCAGTTCATTTCATTTTTGGTGGCATTTTCCGTGGGCTGTTCTTGTGCTTTTTCCCGCATTATGCATGGGTATTGCTGGCCTCTTGCCGGTTATCACTGTTTTCTTGTCGCGTTTGGGCCCATCACGTCTTTTTACGCATTGGGGTTTGTGTTTTTATCGCCGTCGCGGTGGTTGTATCGCGGACATTGGCTGCGTTTTCGGAAGACTATCGCATGGTACTGCCGTGTTGTGAATTCCAGGTTAACACTGGGTTATTTTCCCGCGATAGACTGCGATGTGTAAAGTTGCGTTAACATTTTTTGGAGATATTTAGCGCACGTTCTTGTGAATATCCCCCTCAGAGTGTTGAACAGGATGTGATCCCAATTTTTTAATCTTGGCCTAGACAGGAATTAAATGATGGTGGTGAATCAAGTACTCCAGTGGTAAAGGTGGTGGAGAGTAAGAAAAATCGAAGCGAGAAGAAGAAAAAACCTGTCCATAGATTTGCTAAAAAAAGCCGAAGGAGATTACGTTTTAGAGAGGATACGGATGTCATACAAAGTGCAGAGGGTACCACTCGATACCCGCAACCAATTCATCAAGCCATGGACCCTGATTGTGGTCCAGTTAATGCTTGGCCGAGTGGTCTGCAGCAGTGTTAGTAGTAGATCATGGGGCGCCTCCCTCTTATATACCATCTTCGTTGAATCCAATGTCTGCTCCTTTCTTGGATACTGGTATAGTGAGGAGCCCTCTATTGCTAGAAGGGTTAGACCCTTTATGGTGTAATGTGGAGACTTATACGTTGGATTTCATTCCCCTGTTTGATGCAGATTTAATTCTAAATAGGTCCTTGTTGCATAAATGTTTTTCAGAGATTGAGAATCTGAAGCTTATCCTATGTAGAAATATTAATCTGGTTTCCCTTTTACCTTTTGAAGCTGGTATTATATCAAGGGCAACTTTTTATTCTAAACTTACAGCAAATTTTATTTTAAGATTTTCTGAATGCTTGCAATGTAGGGGGATTGATGTTATTTCAATATTCAATTTTAGAAGAGGATGGGTTGTGTGTTGAGGATAAAAGGCCTCTGCCTCCCCCCATCCTCTTCTCCTAGTGGGGGTCTGTGACTGATTTAAGGTGAAACATGGCAGACAAGTGTCTATTAGAGACTCTTCTTCACTCCCCGCCCAAGGAATTTTCGAAGATGATTCCCTCAAATGGAATTGGTTACCTGGTGCATTATCCAGTGTCTCCCAGAGTAGTTACCTACAACATCCTTCTAATTAGTAATGAGTTCAAAATTCTATCCTGGAATGCTGCAAGAATAAAGTATAGTAGGGAGAAGTTGTATTATTTAAGTTCGTTAAAGGCAGATGTGGTTTGTCTCCAGGAGACTTGGTGTGTGGGGTAACTGGTTTGCGATGATTATATTATTTTAGATTGTAAAGCAGCACCATCAAAGAGGGGACATGCGAAGGGAGAAATAGAAAGTTTTAATACTTCTACGCAGCAGCTAGGCAAAGCTAGTGAGTCCAGTGGGGAGATTGGAGAGGATTCCCCATCCCCTCCTCTCGTTAAATCGAGAAATAAATGCTCTAGTAGGGGAGCAATATCTGGACTATGTCCCTGAAAGATTTACTAGGGTGCTGTTATTAAAAAGGAGGAGGAGTAGTAGTTTGAAGGCTCACCTAAAAAAAAGAGGAGGAGGATAGGTTCATGATGCAATGTGGGGCTAATTAAACAATTTCACTAACGCTGGTATTGGTTCCCAGTTTAGGTCTGATCAGCAGACCTGTCATACATAGGGTGTCGCACAAAAAAGTGATACTTAGAATGCTTGAATTAATCTCAGCTCTGATAATTACTTGGATCTGCATCCCCGTTCATCGTTTTTTTTTATCACCATCCCACCTCAGATTAGACCCAGACATATGCAAATCAGGCTTGGTCCTGCTGCAGCATAGACCGTCTAGCCCGCACTGCCAAGCCACATCCTCTCCAAACCAGAACACAAGCAACCCAAGAATAGTTTCACCCTAGTTGGGGACTCTTCAGTCAGGTGCAGCTTGGTTCCATTGGCACAGTTAGCAAGGGATCCACGTCTGGGCATACCCATGGCACATAGGGCGTCGCACTGAAGTAAACAAAAAAAATGGTTGACAGAATGCTTGAATTAAACAGCCACTAGAAATTAGTCAGGGCCGCATTTCAGTCCATCTATTTCTGTCTTCACTGCAAAATGTAAACAGCTGCAAAATGCTGTTTGCTGATTAGAGCCAAACTGGGAACCAATACCAGCTCTGGCGAAAATGTTTAATAAGCCCCACATTGCATCATGTTTAAATATACCAGCTGTGTCAATTGAGGGTTGGATTATTGCAACCTATCCAGTCTTAAATGTTGTATGGGTGTCTCTTTATTGCAACCAGATCGAAAACCAGTCTGTGTCTAGTACAGTAAATTTTTGGAATCCAGAAAGTCGGAGAGAACGCCATTTATCAATTTTTCCAAGATGTTACTGACCTCAGGAAGTAGCGAGATGGGTCTATAATGTTGACTCTGTTGACTTTGTACTAGCAAAAGTGTTATCAAGGGGTAAAATATTACACCAGCAGGCCTAGAATTGTTTTAGTGAACACATGCTTGCTTGTAGCAAGCGGTTTTTCTAAGACTGGCTTGACAGCACAGATATATGCATAGAGTAGGATGTTTGTCTTCCCTCTTCAGTCATTGGTTTGTTTGGGTCAGCCCACTTCATCCATGGGATGTTTTTTAATTCTTGACACCTGTGTCTCCCCTTCTTGATATTTGGCAATAAGTCAACAGGGGACATTTGTCTTCTGTTGTCTTCTTTTCCAGTCCTAACCCTGAACACGAAAACATATCCAGCTTAGGGCAAATGCAATATTGAAAAGCAACTTCCCATAATGGAATGTCAGCCTCAAGGTTTATGGGGGGGTTTATGCCGTTATCCGACTTCATCTAAGATGAATTGCCACGTTGTTTCTCTCTTCCCCTTTTTTATTGTACCACTTGTATGTTTTTATTGATATGATTTGTATTAACTTTTCAAAAGGTGGAACCAGGTAACTGTAGTTTATATTGAGGGCGCAGCAGAGTATCTGGACGGACTACATACCATATCACTTTTTAGCGTATTGCCGTTTGATAAGATGACTCTGTATTTGTTTTATAAAATGTTTTTTTTTTATTGCTTTTATGACACTAGATGTCGAAATAAAGCTTTATGATGATGATCAATATTGAAAAGCAACTTCCCATAATGGAATGTCAGCCTCCTGGTGTCAAGGAGCCTTCAGGGCTTGATGTCAATGCGGGCACAGAGCCAGCGTGCATTCTGATGTGCAGCCGAAGATTAAGTGGCACTAGAAATTGAAACCTCCTGTCTCGCTCACGTCACCTGACCCTAGATGGTGCAGCGGCCAGAGCTGCCGACTCAGGAGCTGGGGATCTGGGTTTGAGTCTCGGAGTTGGCGCAACATCCTGTGATTCTGGGCAAATCACTTAGGGGCTTATTCCGAGTCTGGTGGACCACGGACTGCCAGACTCGCTGGGGCACGGCAGTGGTGGTCTTCTGACCGCCCTATTATGGCCAGGGTGGTCGGGCCACCCTCGGACCACCGCAACCGCCAGGGATCAGAGATCCCTGGCAGTGTTACGGTGGTCTTGAGGCCGCAATATGCTTGGCGGGGCTGCTGCGGCCCCACCAAGCATATTATGAGTTTCCTCACCGCCACACTTTTCATGGTGGTGCGACCGCTATGAAAAGTGTGGCATGAGGAAACAACTTGCGCCTATGTGCCATGTGGATGCACACAGGGGGGCACAACATGTGCCTCCCTGTGTGCATGCACCCCAGTACGTGCACGGTATGGACTGCAGCAGTCCATGCCATGCAGGTACTGATTTTGACGTTCCCATTGCAATGCCTATTTCATAGACAGGGAACCCCAAAGAACCGCCCAGCAGACAGGAGAAAAATCCTGATCTGGCGGGTGGTTCAAACATGGATTTGGCGGTGCGGGATTGGGGCGGTCCCGCCCCTGCACCGCCAAACTCATAATAAGGCCTTTAATCTCTCCGTGCCCATGGACAGCGCCTGGATACCCTTAAGGGTGATAAGCAGCGCTATATAAATCTACAAACTTTATCTTTAACTAGGAATAGTATTAACTGCGTGATGAGACTGGTACCTTTGGCAAGGAATGCTGGGTAATGAAACCCTACTCCTAAGCGTTTGTATTTATGCAAGGAATGGGCCTGGCCTCGCTCCCAAAAATGTTAAATGCATGCTCAGTAGCTAATTATTCACAACAAGATGTGCATCACTTTGAATGCTGGAACAGCTTGGGCACACAAAATTGGACACCTTTATGACATAAACACTCAAATCTCAAAGCCTACACCACTACATACGAAGCTTTTTATGTGCAGTTGACCGCCTTACCTACTTGTCCAAACTGTGTGATACTAGACCTAGGCAGATATTTAATTTCACAGAGCCTCCTTTTTCTTTATTACCACATATGAGAGCATTTTTAAATACCTGAGTTCAGGATGTGCACTGTACAAGCACCTATAATGTTCGATTTAATAGACTATTATGTTGTTCCATCTATAATAAGAATTCCAGGCCACATTCAGAGTTTACATGAACACTGACTTGCCTCTTAGTTCACTAATGACATTGCCATGGTGTGGGGGGGGGGGGTGGAGGGAGTCAGTCAGTCAGTCACAAATCTTTATTCAGCTGTATCCTAGCCATAAAAGAGAACATCATAAAAGTATATTTCATGAGATACATTTCATAAAATAGCAAGCCACTAATTCCTAATATAAGTAAAATTAAACAATTATTAAAAGTCCATGACAATCAATATTACAAACAAACAAATACCGGTTTTGCGCAAGAGTTCATTTACCAGATCATGATCATAATGTAGTAATCTATATGCGCAATTATCATTTTCCCACAATGTTCCGTAACCGTATAGCCGTGGAGATGTACTTATACACCATTAGACAGGTGAATTCATCATTTAACGATTGAAGATGGTGTAACGCGGCCTGACACATTCGAATGTTTAAAAATTGTAAAAGCGGTTTCAAAAAGGCACGTCTCACACCGATATACAATTTACAAAAAAACATAAAATGCAATGTGCATTGTGCTGAATTTGAGTCACAAGGACACAATTCCAAATTGGCATCACAGTTTGCGTCTCGTGGGTATGAAACCAGTAAGTGCGAGATGCCCATCCTAAATCTTATCAGGTAAAACATTTTAGTATGATTAGAATGAAAGGAGAGGTACGATGCAATGCCAGATGAGTATATTAATAGTGAGTGATCAACCAACCTTTTTTTCCCCCTCTCCAAATTGTCTCTAGACATGTACAAATAATCCCAAAATTCTTTTTTCACCCTCGCTTTTGGTATTTTGACTATGTTGCCAGGATTGTCAAGACAATCTGGCATTCCCAAGTTCTTTAAATGGTCAATAATATAAGAAATCCAAGGGATTTTTCTAAAATTGTCCAATTTTAAACAATCTAAAACAAGGACACGATTCAGGGATGCTTCTTCCTTCGCCCAGATATTGTACCATAATAATAGAGGGACTAATTTTATGCGAAATGACAGTGGGATCACGCCCAATTCATTGTGACAAATGGTGGTGGCGGTACTTTTCGGTACTGTCAGGAGTCGTTTCATAAACGTGTTTTCTACTATCTGCAGGCCCTTGATATTACTAAAGCCCCATACACCAGCACCATACAAAGAGACAGCACATGTGCGGGCTTTGTAGATATCAATGATCGCTTTGATGGGCCTTGAGCCTAATTTATTCATAAATCTAAAAATGGCCTCCACGTTTTTATTAAAGCCCCTGATCCTGGCCTCAACTAAATTCCGCCAGGAACCTTTTTGGTCAAACAAGATCCCTAAGTGAGAAAAGGTTGACACATAGGACAAATCTTCATTCGTTATATGACAGGTCTTTGGGACCATGGGCAGTTTACCCACCACCATGGTGTGTGACTTTGCTACATTTGTTTTTAGGCCTAAATCATTCATGAATTTATTAAAACTATTTAAAAGCCTCTGCAGTCCCAGGGGAGTGAGTCATTAATGTTTCTAAGCTTATGTTTAAAAACTATGGGGCATATTCTCAAGGACTCATCGCCGTTTTATCGGCACTTTAGCGCCGGAAAAGTGGCGATAGATTTATCGCCCTATTCCCAAGCTGGTGCAAACTGCCGATATCGCCAGTTTTCCAGCGATAGCTGCCGCAAAAAACATTGCCACCGATGAGAGCGACAACTAACGCTAATGATATGCAGAGTAGGCGTTCCTGTGCAAAAACACACGAAAACACCATTTCGCGAGATTCTCAACGACCAGCCAGATCTGTGATGCGAACCAAGAACAGGCGATAAGGCGCGTTAGCAGCAGGGGTTTAACACCTGCCTTTTACTGGTGTTAAGCAGGACGACAACCTGCAGCATGAAAGGGAGCCCAGCCCAGAGCCACATCTGAAGACCCACAGATGCCATGGAGACAATGAACATGCAGCTCGGAGACCCAAGAGGGCCACAACACCCACCGCCACCACCCCCAGGACCCCCCTCCAGACCCCCCTGGACTACCACCGAGGCAGCGTAGGACAAGACAGCGGACCTTCCGAAAATGGCATGGCCCCTCAGCCACACAAGTGCAGAATGTGGAGAGAGGTAGGAACCAAGTATGTGTGAAGGAGGCAACTCACCCATGAAGAAGAATGTACACAATGCCAAGTGTGGCGGTGATGTGCTGGACAGACCACAGAATGCAGAGCACAGACATGTCCATGTGGACATATACTGCTGGGGTATGTAGTGTTGTGGACAGTGGATGCAAACATGTTACCTCAGGCAGTGGGGAAGACCTTGGACATGTAGCTGTGCCGTCCCCCCCTGTAAGCGTAAGCGCAGTGGGCTGGGCCGGCGTACGCCACTCCAGCGTAGGAGTGCGGATAAAAAGGCCGGGGCTCTGGGCGTGGTTCTCTTCCATGATGGGCAACGCGTCTGCCAGGGCGGCGCACCTCACCCTGCCACGAGTCCGCCGCCATGACCTCCAGACTCCGTGACACAGGCCCCCAGCGCATCCAGCGGCACAGCAACACGGAGTCATGTGTGTGCCGGATACTGCCTTAGTCCTACACTGCGTCAGCAGGTCCCACAATTCAAACCGTGCCACATTTCTGTTAATGGAGGAAACCACTAGTCAACAGATATTGCCCCCAGTGCGGCCCGCCCGGACGACGCATCGTCGTTGGCTGTGCACCTGCTGAGCGCTCCAGGTGCCACTGACCCTGTGCAACACAAGTTGACGCCACATGGCAATATTGAGGCAGAATTCAGTAGGCGAAAAACATTGCTCCCAGTGCGGCCCACCCGGACGACGCATCGTCGTTGGCTGTGCACCTGCTGAGCGCTCCAGGTGCCACTGACCCTGTGCAACACAAGTCATCATCACATGGCTGTGTGCCCTTTCTGACTGCTGCCTCCGGCCTACACTGCGGTCAGCAGGTCCCCCAAGTCAAACGACGCATCATCGCAGGCTGCGCACCCGCTGAGCGTCTCAGGTGCCACAAACTCTGTGCAGCTCAAGTCAATGCCACGTGGCTGTGGGCCCTTGCTGACCGCTGCCTCCGGCCTACAGCAAGGGTCAGCAGGGCTCGCAAATCAAATCCAATCCTGACCTGCAAGGACACGCCATCATCGCTGGCTGCACACCCGCCACCACCGCCAGGACCACCTCCAACCAACAACTGCCAGAGTCGGAGGAGTCTCACAGCCAGCCTATCTAAGTTGCTCACCCCTGTCTTGGATGCCATCATCAGCTTGATACCCTGCTCAGCTCTTCGGGTGCCACTAACTCAGTGCACCACAACTCATGGACCCTTCATGATTGAGTTTAGTGCTGTGGACAGCGGACACAACAATGTCACCTCAGGCAGTGTGGAAGACCTGGGACGATGATGATGAAGATGAGGCAGGTGTACCACACCCCACTGCAGCTGCAGCAGGAATATCCCGAAGGGACCAACTCATTAACAATTTCTTCACATGAGCACGCTCAGCTCTGGTGGCCCTACCTCAGTGCAGCTCAAGTCATCGCCGCGTGGCGGTAGGCCCGTGCCGGACGCCGTGCATCCGGTGCCACAAACTCAGTGCACCACAAGTCATGGACCCTTTATGATTGAATCTGTGTGTGTGATCCGATGATCACTGTTCTAGTTGTTGCCAGCACCAACCACTCCCTGAGGGCTGGTTTAGACTCACCCCACACCCATCCAGCACAGGCGTCACTGGACATGTGACCCTGGTAATAAAAAGGGGCTGGGCGCACGTGCCCGTAGCCAGTTCCACTATCCATCTAAGTGTGTCCGTGTGGTCATTAAGTATGCATGATGGGCCAGGGCCCTACCACATTACATTGTGCTGTGGACAGCGGACGCAACCATGTCACCTCAGGCAGTGGGTAAGACCTTGGACACGTGGCTTTGTCGTTCCCCCCTGTAAGTGTAAGCGGAGTGGGCTGGGCCGGCGTACGCCAAGCCAGCGTATGGGTGTGAAGGATTTGCCCGGGGCTCTGGGCGTGGTTCAGTTCTGGCCTGGACAAGGAAGTAACTAATGAGTGTGTAACTGTTGTAGTGTCGGCGCCACCCAGTCTGCAATCGTTAATGTTGCAATGTAGCATGCACCCGGAGGGCGGGCTTGCACGAACGGGGAAATGAAGGAGCACAAGACCGCTCGGGGTCTTTGCTCATACATGCCAAGTGTTGTGTGTATCTGTATTGCCGCAGCATGAGCCAAATGCCAAGCCTTAATCGCAGCGCGAGTTCAGCCAGGCATGAACTCTACATCTGTGTCCGCCCTATCCTTACCATAGGCCTACACTCATGTGGCCGCCCACCTTCAACGGCCAACATCACAGTGCCGTTGTGAGGCTTGTGGACATGCGCAGACAGGCATGACAATGGTGTGCCGTAGGAGTGCAAGTGATGCAACCGCGCAGCGCACACAAGTAAATAGGCTCGGGGGAGGGAGGAGCAGCTGTGAGGCAACGTAACACACAGTGATGCCGCTCATTTGCCACATGCAAGACATGTCAAACATGAATCACAAAGTCGCACAGATCCCACCCCACCCCCAACAAGCCACATCACATTTCCTGAATGCAAGCAGATGAGAAACTAACATTAGGGATGAAAGCTCCTTTGTCTGAACTATCAGGCGGAAGCATATCTGCACCTCCGACCTCGGAATTGCATGTGCCCAGCACCCCCTGACAGATACTATAGCAGCTGATGACAACTCCCACACTACGCACAGCCCGACAAAAGACCAACGTATACACACCCCACACACAGAAGTCCTTGCTCGAAGTTATCTTGCATGGAATGGCCTTCACACTTACTCCCACACCATCCCAGGCATACAACCATTGCACACTTCAACAACTCATTGATCCGAGCTGTGGCATTTCATCCACAGAACTGGCGCAGGTCAGGACAGTGCCGCTTCAACCAGGGCCACTAACGCAATGACAGAACATCCCGGACACATGCACAACCCCTGTCAGGTGGAACTGTACTGTGCACGTATGCTGCATTTACTGGGGGCACTGCCATTGGTAGTGCTGCGGATCAGTTACCGGCTAAGTTTCCGCCTTGCCAACGTCACCTGCGTTCAGCCTGTGTTGCATTGTCGCTCGTGCATATTCGAGTGGTCCATGGATGTCTGCCTATCCAACAGGACGGTAGCCGAACTGGATTTCGACATGTGTGTGCGCCCCCTGTTGGCCCACGACCATGAGTGTCACTGTGACACCCGTCTATGGGATGCCTGGATACTTGGCATACATGCTGGCAGCTGGACCTGGGAGATTGCAGAACTCCTCGTGTGCAGTGACCAAATTGAGCCGCTCCACGATTGGGCTGTAGTGCTAATTGGTGAAAGGGGGTGGACGCAGCACATCTGTCCGGACCTGCTAATGGTTAGCTTCGCCGTCCTGTTCGATGAAGTCGACAACGACCTCATGTTGGAAATGATTGCCTACGAAGCTGCACTAGCTTTCATGGACGTGTAACTACGTACCTGCAGACACAACAGTTTGGAACACATTGCACATGTCCCAACACCTTGTTGGAACTTGGGGTTCTGGTCACATCTCCCACGACGACAGTGGACATGGCTGCATTCGCCTGGACTCCGAATACATGAGCGGACAACAACGCGGGTAAACACACACCTGTGAATGGTGCGGCACACCCCCGGAGTGGACAGCGGCGCTTGGCAACGTTCTACGTTCTGACATACTGCTGCATTGGTCTGCATGATGTGGCACTTTTCTTGGCCGTACTGACACGCATATGCTAATAAAGTCTACGCACCTTCACTTGTATTCAACTGTGATGAGTGTTGATTTGTATGACAATGTGTGTCTCACTGCCTATCTGGGTCATGGCCATACATGCATTACTGCACCATCAGGGATGTGGGGTTGTACTAGTACATTATCATCTCACAGTTTCCTGCTATGCCACATGCGAATGACCATTTTCCACACACAAGCGGCAGCAGTTGTGTCCTCTGTTCTGTTGTGGTGGTGTTGCTGTTTGTTCAACATTGTTGTAAATGTTGCATTGCTCTGGATCTTGTGTGTGTGTGCTGCATTGTAGGTGAGTTGCCCCTTCAGCTCTGATTTGGCTGGCCCTTATCCCTTTCAGGCGGTGTGGCTTTCACTTCTGTGCTTATGCAGTGCTGTGATGTTGCAGACTTGGGTAAATTGGGCTCTTGGTTGGTGTTGTGACTCTTGGGCATGGTTTGTCCGCAGATGTGCTCTACTTAATTGTGCATGTGTGCCATTGTGCCCATCTCCCCCCGTCGCCCCAGTCCCTGGTGGTTACTCACCCTGTTGCTGTTGTGTCGGGTCATGTTGAGCAGTGTCCGGTCCCCCAACTCCTGCCACCGTCTCCACACTGATGAATGTGGTCACCATTTCCTCCATCTCATCCAGCTCCTCCTGTGGCGCTGGTCTCTCACCTCCAGTCTGCATTGCTGCCTTCTGATTGTCTGCGAGTTTCTGCTTGGTCTTGCGCTTCACATCATTCCAGCGCCTCTTGACCTCGTCCATTGTCCTCCTCAGCACTCCGACTGCATTTGCCTTGTCCAGGATGGACTGCCATATTGTATTTTTTGTTGCCAATGACACAGTGGAGGTGACGTACAGTTGTTGATGGTGTTCTATCACCTCCGTGATCAGGATCCTGTTTTCCTGCGGACTGAAGCGCGTCTTCCTCTTCTTCTTCTCCTTGCCCTTCCCTGACCCCAAGGTCCCAGGCTGGTCCTCTGTGGGGCTTGCGGGGTTCTGGTTGTCCTCTGTGCTTGCTCCGGCTACCTCCATGGTGCTTCGCAGTTGTTTGTGTTTTGTTTGTGTTTTGTGTTGCCGCTTTTATTGTGCTTTTTGCAGCCTGACTTGTGGGACTTGCAGGCCTGGCGCTGCTTATCGCTGGATTTTTTATCGCGGTTGGGCACATCGCAACTTTTTTCACGTTCGGTTTGAGATTTTTATCGCCGTCCCGGTAGTGTTCTCGCGGACATTTGCCGCGTTATCGGGGTACTAACGCATGTTACCGCCGTGTTGAGAATACGACGTTAACACAGAGTTATTTTCCCGCGATAGACGGCGATATGAAAACTTGCGTTAACCTATTTTGGCGATGTTTATCGCACGTTCTTGAGAATATCCCCCTATCACTTTTAATAAATCTCTGCCCATTCAGTGACACAGTCTGATGTACTAGAATGAAACGCTTCGTTAAAGAAATGCACTTTTTTGAGCTGTAAAGAGATGTTATCATATTTTTACATTATAATTGTTGCACGATATATATGCCAAACACTTTCATGGCATGATTTGCGCATGGACTCTTAGGTCAAGGTTTACAAACATTTAGCATTGGGTTTTCATCAACAAAGTGATGCAAACCTGCGCAAAATGTTTTACTTTCCAGCACAAAACATGTTTTGCGCAGGAAAGTTGCCTTAATGTAACCCAAAGCACTGCTTTGCTTTACTCTGTTTAAAGGGGCATTCCATGGGGGGTACATGGGCATTCCCATGGTTTTTAATGCAAAGCCACATCTGCTAACAATAGTAGAAGTAAGGGTTTGCACCAAAAAATAACAGCACTTTGGAACAGGTATTAAAAAGGTGGAAGGCTTTAATTTCTCCCAAGTTTCCCCACTTTGCTGTACAGCACACTTCTGAAGTGGGGAAAGTTTTAAAGTTTGTCTAGGCGCAGTATTTTGTACTGGAAGGTTACCCTTCCAGTGCAAAACCTATACTATACTCATGCGGACACCTTTGCACTAAGGTTCAAAGGTTTGTGTGTGACACCTGACAGCCTAATAATGCAGCAGCACTAGGGAGGGAGCAGGATAGTGTAATATTTTAGTACCTCTGGAGCTTTTCTGCTCTCTCTTCCTCTCACCAGCGGCGGCCCCTCCATTTTGGGCGGAGGAGCGATAATAAAAACAATAATAAAACGGGTTTCTAACCCCTTTTATTATCGTTTTTTTTAATCCCCCTGGACCCGCCCCCTGGACTCTGACGAGTCTTGGGGGCGGGTCCAGGGGATAACACTGTGGTGGGGGAGTGCACTGCACATGAGGTGTTTGGCCGCCTTTTCAGGCTGGCCAAACACCTCATGTGCAGTGAAGCTTTTACCAGCACCAGCTGCATTGCTGGGGCTGGGGGAAGCAGGCACAGGCTCCCAGCCTGCCTGGGAGCTCAAAGTTGAAGCGCTCAGACCAATCATGAAGCTGCTTTCCTGCAGCGTCATGTTTGGCCCATTGCAGTCTGGGAGCATGTCCCAGAATCAGAAAGAGCGGGACGGAGCGGACTGCGGAGGCGGCAGCAATCAGGTAACTTTCTTTTAAACCCCCCACCACTCCCCCCGCCCCCTTAATCCCTCCCTGCCCGGCCTGCCTCTTTGGCAGGGGATAGGCTGTGACTGCCTCTCACAAAACACAGCACAGAGACTTTGGGTGTTGTGTGACACTTTTGTAAACCAGGCCCTTAGAGACAAGCCAGAGCTTTGGCTCAGCTCTGGCTTTGCTAGCCTTATTAATTTGCTGGCACGCCTGCCTCTATTTGCAACTTGGGCTTAGTACATGGGGCCATCAGTCGCTTGCTAAAGCGATTTGTAAAAGGCGATGACATGAAACATGGAAACCCTTTCTACACAAACGGATTTGACAACTCTACCATCAAGGCTTCTCATAGCAGAGACAAAGGGGGTCATTATGATGGTGGGCGGATCGCCACCGCCCGGCTGGCGGTGGCGATCCGCCCGCCATCACAACATAATTTTCCCCCGCTATATTACTATGGCGGGGGGTACCGCGGCGGACGGAAAGTCCGTCTGCCGCTTTTCCGCCGGCCGGCAATCGTCACCGATTATTATGATGCCTGGCGGTTCCGGCCTTTTCATGGCGGCGATGCCGCCATGAAAGGGCTGGCGGGAATTGCTGTGAGGGCCCGTTGCGGGCCCCCGGGGGGTGGGGGGCTGCACTTGGGGGGTACGGTACCCCTCTACATTGCCATGCTTAAGGTGGCAGGCACCGTGCGGTGCCTGTCACGTTGTGCATGGCAATGCACAACATGCCTCTCTGGCATTGCGGCGGGTGCTGCTTACAGCAGCACCCGACGCAATGTTAGAGATGCGGGATGCGACCGCCAGGGTGGCGGTCGCATCCTAATTGGTGGTGCGGGACCGCCGCACCGCTGGCGGCCGGTCCCAGCACCGCTAGGGTGGCGGGCGGACTGATGTCCGCCCGCCATCCTAAAAGGCCCCAAAGTGTTCATGCAGTGAAAATACATTCAAAATGAGTGATCCCAGGGCGGGGCCTCCAGACCCTAGTCTTGTACGACACCTTAGTAATGAGTTCCAAGGGAGAACTACCAGGCCCAGGTGGGATGGGAGCAGTGCTGTGGCTTCACAAGGGGTGTTTTGACTGTGACAACACCCAAATGCATTTTTGGCTTTGTAGTTGTGTGGAAATCGGTGTTACCACACAGATTTCTGCACGTGATTTCATAATTCTGAGTGGTTTTTTTAAAGCACATTTCTTCATTTTTGACGTGGGGGATTTGTCCCGTATACAGATGCGGTTATACCGAGTTGGGTGGTAATTGGTATTAAAAGCCCACTTACAATGTGAACCTAAATGCCCATGACCACTCCCCGGCCTGCACTTTCCGTACTTCATTCACCACCGCATTCACCACCCCAGGCTTTATCCGTCCGTTGCCAGTTATCCCAGTGGCATGTCACATAATAAAATATTAATGACGTTTACATCTCCGTTTCTCCGCGTTTCCCATTTAAACACTTTCCTCCTATTATAGGGACCCCCAGGCACAGGAGGAGGGCGCTGCCTGGGTAATGAAATGGCAATGATATATGCATAATGCACTCAATTGCTTACGCATTTGTTCTGCAATCTCATCTACTCCCCAGTGAGAAGGGGGGGGGAGACACAGGAGATGGGGGCTGGAGGTGAAATGGAGCTCTTGAAGCGTCTAAATATACAAACACATTTAGGAAAAATGCAGACGAGTCCACTGCTAGGAATTGGGTATAAATGGCGGGCCCTCCTGGTGGTAACAAAGCTCGCCCAGCTATGCCCTACTGCGCTATTGGCAAAGGGGCCTTGCTACTGGGAAGCTCGCGCCTCTGAATTGCCGTAGCGTTGATGATGACAGGGCGCTGTTGTAGGACGCCTACACAGTTTGAAACTCACTTAGCAATGTCAGTGTGGTGCTGTAAAAACCTCGTGCTGTTCAATTGGATAAAGAAGTATTGAGAGCGCTGCCGGAAGCTGTCGCTGGCGGGGTGCTGCGGCGCGCGCACATCCGAAGTCTTGGCACTATCTGGCCGCTGCTGCAGGAGACGCGTACTTCTTCGGGGCTTACACAGCTCTGACAAGGTACTGCTGAAAAGAATCCCGGAGAGAGTGGAAGAGCGTGATGCAGCTACCATGGTTGTAGCTCTCAATTGTGCAGCATGTGCAATAACACCGGGGCAGAGGAGTTTAAGGGGTACACTGCGCCCCCGTTTTGACTTTGTTTTTTTGCTAACCAACCTAGCCCATTTTATTTCCCTGCTCTTGCCTATATCTCCATGACGTAGCTGTTTAATCAAGGAAAACAACATTAGCGAATGAAGTGGCAGTCATGAAATGCGGGATATAAACACAAGGAAAACAAGACCACAATACACTTGAGATAAATAAACCACAATACATTTGACATTATTCCAGATTCCTCAGTCCAGTGATAAACTGTTCACACATTTATTGTAGACAGCAGCTTCTTTCCATCTGCCTCCCCTGCAGGGGCAGGCACCCACAATTCTCATTCCCCACCAGAGGTTCTTGGGGCAATCAATACATACAACTTCAGGGAACTGCATAACGGACCGTCCCTGCTGGGGTACCTACGGCCTGACAGGCCTCCAAGCGAAACCCCCACTCATAACCCACTCCAGGCAACCCAGGGTGGGGCTGCAAGTTCCAGGACCACCAGTGTGTCAGTCCCCCCTCCTGGCAGCCCTGTGCCCAACAAGATCACTACCCATCAAGGGGTCAGTGTCAGCCAATCAGTCCAATTTCTAGGGTAGAATTTTTCTCTTCTGCTCAAATTTCCGCCACAGGGCTATCTATGATGAGGTAACTGGCGAACTCGCCGTCCACCCGTACACACCTGAATTCCTTGGATATCCACCCCCCTAAGATTGCCAGTCTGCAGACTTACTGGCCCCCGTAAAATATAGGTGCAACCCGTCGCTATGTAACAGCTCCCCCTCTCCTAAATTGGAGCAAGACATGCCTGATAGTACCTACAGAGAACCCTGGCAGTATCTATAGAATAGAGTGATTGACCTCTATTTTATTAACTAGTATCCCTGCGGGGTGAGCTGTTTGGCCCACCGCCACGGCATGATGTCTTACCAAAATATTGACATTCCAGGGGGGGGGCCTTTTTGACTGTTGAGGGTGATGTGAAACATAAGCCCAAAAGTGCATGACTCCTACAGAGGACTTGGCGGCAACCCCTGCATGCATTACCGGGACATCCAGAGAATTGATAATCAAGATGGCCATAGCAGTGCACCATCCGCAGGCCCCCCCAATGCCCAACCATTGATGTTTAACTCCCTGAGCATCATGGATCCGTGTAACCGCTTACCTGTACTACAAGTAAATGAATGGCTTCATGCCACTCCCTTGCTTCACATGTATGTTTTTGGACCTCCACAGCAGTGGAGTCGTGTTTGCTTATGATGCGGCTCCTGCTGCAGGTCCAGAGCTTCCAGAGATATTGATCGCAGTGTGGCCGTGGGACAAAGAGGGAGCACTCTAGGACATCACAACTGTCGCAAGATGAGAAGCCACCACAGGCTCCTACCCATGGTGCCACTAACGGCGTCCCTCTTCTATGGGCAGGGTATGCCTGCTCATTTCCTTGCTCTTGCTAGGCCCAAGCTGAGGGGTTAACACTGGCTCATTCGTATAAGGTGGTGCAAGGGGACACGTCAGATCTAAGGAGGAGCCTGTCTCCCTTACAAGACACTGGGGACATCTTGTGTCTGACACCCGCCAGAGGAGAGAAACGGGATGGAGATTGAGATTGGGTCTGAGCCGTTGGCATCAAATCAAGGCAAGAGAGCAATCGAGGCCTAATTTCAAGTCCGATCCTGTCAGGACCGGTTCCCAGGGTTTTGTGGAGGCCTGTGAACCTGTGGGGGAAGAGATGAGAGATGGACGGCCAGAAGGAGCAAGGAGAAACAAAGGGTAGGCCGGATACAGGCCAGGACAGGAAGAAAAGTTGGAAGGGAGCAGCAGAGGGCTAGGAAGTCAGGGAGGCTTTGGGGTAGTGGAAGGCATGATATAATGTGAGGAGCGGGTTGGGAGGAAACTGGAAGTAAGCGGCTGTTTGTGAAAAGTGGTTAAAGGGAGGGAGGATTATGGTTGTATTCCTGCTGTTTGTTAGGATTCTCCTGCACAGCGTTTGTGCTGTGTTTGCGAAATCTGTTGTAAAGAAAAAGAAATCTTTAAAGGTGCCTGCCCATTACTTACCTTTACTTATTATTTGTCGGCTCCCATACACTCTCTTTTTAGGTCGAGCCTCGAGTAGCACGCAAGCGGTGCTAGGCGAAGACTTTATGTAAGGGGGTTTCAGAAGCTGACCACACGCTCGTGCGTCGTGGCCTTTTTCGGGCGGTTACGCGCGCAGGGCCGACATCTGTTTCCCATTATCGTGCCCAGACGCGTGCGCGATAATTGGAAACATATGCCGCCCGTGCGGGGAAAAGGCCATGACGCACGAGCGTCTGGTCAGCTGAGCAGGCTGCCGCGCTCGCTCGCCCCCGCTCCTCTGTTTCGATTCCGTGCTTGTTTTTCTTCTGCTTGCGGGTGGCGGCATTGTACCGGGGGATGATCTATAAATGTGCTTCCAGTATTGTCCGTCGCACTGACCTTTGAGAAAGGATGGCAGCTTAGTTTACCCTCTAGAAGACTGCCGCGTTAGATGCTCGAACAACTCACTCTACTGAATAACATGGAGGGGCAGCCGTCTTGAATTTAGCAAAATATTTAAGCAAAACGGTGAGCAATGTTTTCTGTCGTCGCAATAGAGGTACTTTTAGAGTACTTGGATTGATTGTTTGTTTAATCCCAAAAGGCTGTTCGTGGGGTTTGTGGAGAGACAGCTGACTTACCATAGATGCTACTAATATAATTGCCTGGAAGATGGCATTGGCAGTCTCAGTGTGGAGGACTAGAAAAGACAATACCGAAATGAACCAATCCGTAAATCGTTACCCCGTGTTGTGCGATAATGCCTCTTGTTTTTCTTCAAAGGCATAACAATCGAGTGCATCACTCTTGAATTTTGATAGGTTGTATTTATTTTGTTCAACTGCCGAACGTGTTTTTTTGGGGGAGGGAGGGGGGGCACGCGGCGTACTGTGAATAATATTTAATTACGAGGTAATCACACATGAAAGTGATAGGTAAAAGTCTAATGTGTTTTGAAAACGTCATGGGAACATGTTATTTCTTTTCTCTTTAGTCGCTGCAGCGCGGTGCTAGCAGGGAGCCCGCTTTTACCTGTGCGGGTTGCGCAACTCTCGCTTTCTCTGGTACACACTGCCTGTAATGAGCACACATTCACCAGTGCACGCTGCCTGTAGTGAACCCGTATTCACCTGTGCAAGCTGCCTGTAGTGACCCGCTTTTTCAGCAGTGCCGGCTTTCCTACTCTCAGTTTCACCGGTACACATCTATGCAGTTTGCCTGTGTGCACTAGTACTTGCTGCAGGCAGATAGCATAATTTGAAGCAGATCACCCCCTTTCACTGGTGCACCTCTCTGTTCCTGCAAATGCTGCACTCACCGGCTGAGGCTCCGGGCAGCGAGCTAGGCTACTTTCCTCTTCGCCGACTTCACATTTAGGTATCCGGTGCAAGGGTGTGACGCGTACACAGCATGCTTTCTCTCCAGCAGTAAATCTCGCTCAGACAGGTTCTTCTGAAGCCCAGCATCAGAGCAGGGCTTTCAGGTGAGGCGCTGCCTTATCAGCAAGTACTGTCAACGCTCTTCGACCGTTTAAGTGCAAAAAGATAATTTTATTTTTGTGCCACACAGATTCCAACATTCGAGACGTGCACTCGATGGCGCCAAAAGGACATGGCAATAAGGAGTGCTGTAAAATCATTTGCATCATTAAAGCAGACCGTGACTCTTTCGCTCACTTCTAGGCACTGATAATGCGCATGTATGCAGCGGGATTACAAATGGCCACGAAAGAGGTAAAATGCACTAACCAAGCGCTTTACCAGTTTGCCAATTCCCATCTCCCGGCTTGAGATTAGTGTGTAGGGTAGTTTAATTCGAGCCGGGCTTTAACAATTTATGTTTTACTAGATATTGTCCAGGGCGATAGTTTGTAATGAAAATAGTCGTTCCTCGGCTGGTTTGCTGTTGTCTTTTTTTTGTATTCCTCTGTGTCGGCTTAACATTCTGTGATTCTGGGCAAAGGAAGAGTGCTGCTTTTTCCCGTCTCCCACCCTCTTCCCGTGGATGCCCTCTCAGCCTCCTGCTGCTGATCACTTCTCACTCCAGTTGCTGCCCCCTAGTCCCACCCACGCTCTTATTTTAAAATTATTATTTTTGGGATATGTGCTGCATAACTAAACTCTTACAAGGGCCCAAAGGCGAGACCTATTGGCTATGCCAATGCTTGTTCTTCCTTCCTATTGATCAGCACATCCTCCGTGCCTCCAGCTTCCTATTTGGCTTTCAGTCTTTGTTCCTGATGTGGAGCATGGACCAAGTACAGCTTTCTGTGGCCAGTGCCCTTCCACTGGCCATGTGCTCTGGCAGGTACTCCTTTTTTGGTCTCGCCTACGCAGCGCTTGTGGCGGCATCCACCTTGCGGGAGCGAGCAGGGGCGCGCCACAAGCACGAGTGCAGTGCTTGAAAATGAGCAGACTGCGCGCGCACGCACGCACCACTCCCGGGCTCACC
Source organism: Calotriton arnoldi (assembly GCA_963921515.1). Lineage (NCBI taxonomy): Eukaryota > Metazoa > Chordata > Amphibia > Caudata > Salamandridae > Calotriton > Calotriton arnoldi. Next base: position 460,627 of record CAWUFW010005871.1, read on the forward strand.
TCCTGCTCCCCCTCTCTCTCGCGCGCGCACCACTTCCGGGCTTGTTTTTCTCTTTTCCTCCCTGAACACTCGGAGATTTCAGTGGTAATTTGAACTTCTAAAATAGAACAAACAGTTATCGGGAGCGGCTTGCATGTTTCAATGCATATATGTTTCCTCCAAGTACAAGGAATGGAGGCAGAAAATGTTCTCAGCTGCCGGGATTTGGGTTCAGAGCTTCTACGCGTTTGCTCCAGCAGGTTTGCTGCCGTGAGTTATGACAGGCCGCCCACAGAATTGGTGTATCCTGGGACGTTGAGCCTGTCTGCCTGTACATTGTCTTTGACAACATAAGCTTTGTAGCATTTCAGGCACTTGGAGTTCTGTTTCTGAGTGATGGTTCGGGGCCTCTTCTTGGCGCTTTTTGCAACAAAAGCAGGCCCTCCAGAACTAGGTAAAACAAAAGCGCCTTCAGAAACCAGCGCGCGCACCCTGTGACGTCGGTCCGATATGTCCAAGTTGGGATACTAGCCGAAAGGTATGGCAAGACTTTACATTAATTAACAAATACACATCTTTTTCTGTGTTTCTTTATGTAGCAATTGCACAGAAGACTGTCACCGCTTTGTAAAGCCTTAAATTTTACAATTTGAGCAAATATTTAATTTCCTTTGTTTAAACATGTTAGCAGTAAACCGTTGCTGATAATCCATACAAAGGGGTTCGCTTAAATGGCGTTTGGCGTCATTACACTCCCATTGTCGTGACCACAAGTACTCCTCGGGATCTGGGCGATGCTCAAAGGGGTCCACCTCTTGACATCCCCAACTCTGACAGTATAGACACAGAGTATTGAGGCGATCAAGCGAGGGATAGGAATTAGGGTAGGAGCAGCAGGGAATGGGAGACCTGTAACAAATAAACACAAGATTAATATTACTCTTATTACACCACTGTCTACTCTCATAGAGTCTCACTAGTGGAAACCAATACCTGTCCAAGACTCCCACAGCTGTGATGAACGTCCTCTACTCTCATTGAGATACCTTCTCTCAAAAGGAGGACATGCTACCTACAAATGAAACAAAATGATCAATACTCCGCTCACCACCTCCAATCCGTCGAATATACTGACACATAAACCTCATACATACCCTTTCTTTCATTCCCATGAAATCATACTACAAAACCATAAAGTAGCGGACAGGAAAGAGTAAAAGATAATGGTCTCGGAGGGTACCGCAGAGACTGGGATTTAAAGGCTTGTACAAAAAGATGCTTCTACTTCCATATCCCAAGAGTAATCCTGAATGCGGAAAGCTTACTCAAAAGTCTCGTAACAGTACATGATCCCTAAAATGCCTCAATAGTTAAGAAACAAAAACAAGAATACGAACACGGCCGTGACACGGATTCCCTCTGAAATAGCAGCTTTCAGGGAAAGGCCACAGACTCACTTAACCGCTTTCCCTAGTGAAACCGGCTCCTCCGGAAGCCGATAGGAATCACCAGATCATAACTCCCCTCTGCGGCCGCAGAGAGGAATGGAACCCAGAACACTCCCACTCCTCCGGGCGATCCGTGAACAGCGAGATAGAGCCCTGAGCGGACCCAGCTCAAGGACTCTAGGAAGAAGCAGCTCCGGGCACGGACTGCACCAAAACCAGCGTGCGCGTTCCCAAGACACGCAAATACTGTTCCTCTCACAGGGCAGCCGCCCTGCAACGAATCTACAGTAGTTTCACTAGAATTACGTACAACGCTCTGCGCGCTGGCCGTAATTTAACGAGGCGTAGTCCCTCCCAGAAGGACGGCCTTCTGGGAGATGTAGTCCAGCTATCCTTTTGCCAACTCCACACGTAAGGCAGGCGCTACCTGTCACGGCCTGACAGTACGCCCACCTCCCAAGCGCCTCCTAGATCCAGGCTTGCCGGGATTGCGAACATGGAAGAGCCGATTCGCCCGAGGGGCGTGCACGTTGACGCATGGTTCCCAGGAATCATCTTCTGACGGATACCCCTTCCAGGCAATCAGATACCACAGCTGTCCCCTCCGATACCTGGAGTCTAGGAGGCGCTGTACCTCATATTCAATTTGTCCATCCGCTACCACCGGAGGCACCGCCCTGCGTCTGGCGCACTTAGCTGGCTTCAATAGACTACAGTGAAACACCGGGTGGATCCTCAGAGAAGCCGGCAGCTTCAACCTGTACGCCACTGGGCTGATTCTGCGGAGAATGGTACACGGGCCGATGAACCGGGGATGGAAGATGCTGCGCATCCGAAAACGGATGTTCCTGGTAGAGAGCCATACCCGATCTCCTGGCTGATACGTAGGCCCCTCTTGTCTATGCCGATCTTCCCACTTCTTGTAGGACTGTTTGGCCCGGTCCAAGTTGGTTTGGATCTTGCTGTGTATTTTTCAGAGAGCCGTCATTTGAGCCAGAACTGTAGGGTGATTCATAACCTCGCAGGGTATAGCCAGAGGCAGGGTGTTAGCATGGAACCCGGTGTTGGCCCTGAACGGGGTTTCCTTAATGGAGCTGTGCCATGCATTGTTATACGACAGTTCGGCCAACCATAGTAAGGACACCCAGGATTCGGTTGCCTCTTTGGAATAGCATCGCAAGTACTTCTTTAGAGTCTGATTCAGGCGCTCTGTTTGTCCATCGGTTTGAGGATGGAAGCTAGTTGACAGCGCCGCCTCCACGTGAAGTGCTTTGCACCACATGCTCCAGAACCTAGCAATGAACTGAGGTCCTCTGTCTGACACGATAACTTTTGGGAGCCCATGCAAGCGAACCACGTGAGATAGTAGCAATTGAGCTGTTTGACCTGCAGTGGGAAGGTTCTTGCAAGGGATAAAATTACCCATCTTAGTGAGACTGTCTATGACGACGAGGATTGCATCATATCCCTGATCCAATGGTAATCCTAGGACAAAGTCTATACTGATCGTTTGCCATGGCTGCGATGGTGTGGGCAAAGGCATCAGTTTCCCCTTGATCTTGGCTTGTTCCCCTTTTGCACGAGCACATGTCTCGCATTGTTATACCCATTGCACGACATCCTTCGCCATACCTTCCCATGAAAAATGTCATTGGATTAGGTGTAAGGTCTTCTTATGACCTGGATGACCGGCCAGCACCGCGTCATGACACCAGTTGAAGGCCTGCAATCGGAGTGCGTGAGTAGGTAAGTACAACTTGTTGTTGTACAATGGCACTCCGTGTTTGAGGGTTCGAAGATTGCTTTTTTCTGCCCATCGTTGCCACCGATCCAGGGATTGATGTTTGGTGACATGGTCAAGGAATTGATCCACAGTTACAACACATAGTATTCTGTCGGGACTAACAATCGCCTCAGTGTTTTCTTGCCGTGGCTTAGCACTCTCTCCTTGTCTGGACAACGAGTCCGCCTTCTTGTTCTCTGACCCCGGCCGGTATGTGATTATGAAGTCGTATTCTGCGAAGAACAACATCCACCGCATTTGTCTTTGTGAGAGGTGTCGGGCGGTTTTCATAAACTCGAGGTTTCTGTGGTCAGTGTACACTGTAATCGGATGTTGCGCTCCCCACAAGTATTGTCTCCATTCCTGGAAGGCCTTCTTGATGGCAAAAAGCTCTTTTTCTGCCACTGTATAGTTGGTTTCTGCGGCGTTCAGTTTTCGAGACAAAAAGGCCACCGGATGCAGTTGTCCTGTATGTTTGTCCCGTTGGGACAACACCGCTCCTATCGCTATGTCCGACGCATCGGCTTCAACTACGAAAGGTATGTCGGTGTGCGGATGTCGCAGGATTGGTGCAGTACAAAAGGCAGTTTTCAACTGGGTAAAAGCCTCCATGGCTTCCGCATTCCAAAGAAAAGGTGTTCCTTTTCTTAACAAACGGGTGACAGGGGAGACCAACTGAGAAAAGTGAGAGATGAATCTCCGATAGTAATTGGAGAAGCCCAGGAAACACTGTACATCTCTCACACTCTTGGGAACAGGCCACTCCTGAACCGCCTTTACTTTCCTCTCCGCCATACAGAAACCCTGGGGATTCAAAACGACTCCCAAAAACTCAACTTCTGTCACGCTAAACTCACACTTACTGAGCTTACAAAACAGGCTATGTTCTTGCAACCTTTTGAGTATCAGTGTCACATGAGTCATATGTTGTTTCTGGGAAGACGAATAGATCAGTATGTCATCTATGTATACTATGACAAACCGATCTATGTATTCTTTGAGCACGTCGTTGAGGAAATACTGGAATGCCGCCGGGGCATTGCATAACCCGAACGGCATAACCAAGTATTCATACAACCCGTAACGCGTTTTGAACGCCGTTTTCCACTCATCCCCTTCGCGTATCCGAACCAAGTGGTAGGCCCCTCTGAGATCAAGCCTGGTGTAGACGCAGGCCTCCCTCACCTGATCCAGCAACACGGGGATGAGTGGAAGCGGGTACCGATTCCTCACTGTGTTTTTGTTCAAGAGGCGGTAATCGATACACGTCCTCAGCTCACCGTTCGCCTTCGCCGTAAAGAAAAGAGGAGAGGCTGCTGGCGAACGAGAGGGTCTGATGAAGCCAATGTCTACGAAATGATCCAAGTACTCAAGCAGATACTTGGTCTCGGGATCGGACAAAGCATAGACTCTGCAGGACGGAATGGTGGCTCCTGCAACCAAGTTGATGCAACAGTCGTAGTCGCGGTGCGGGGGTAACACCTCCGCCTTGGCTTCACAGAACACCTCACTATATAATGCATACTCTAGGGGTAGTTCAGTCTCTTTCTCGGCTGCAGTGGCGACATAGTATGTCTGTGCCAGAGCCAAGGTTTGAGACCAGGTGTTTTTCATGCATTGTTTTCTACACTCCTCTGACTGAAAACATATGGTCTTCAACCTCCAATCAATGGTAGGGTTGTGTTGCCACAACCATGGCATGCCCAGTATGACCTCATATTGTGGTGCCTCAATGATATTCAGTGTTAGGTCCTCTACATGATCTAGAGCAGGGGTCTCCAACCTTTTCTATAGCGAGAGCTACTTCTGATCCGTGAAAATCATCGTGAGCTACTAAAGGCCGAGTAATGTGCACATTATTTCCAAAGTCCCCCCCACACACCCAACTTCACTAACTAGGGATAAAGAGATACTCATTTAGTGCCTGCAATGCACAATATGAAACCAGAGAGCCTAATATTAGTCCCGGCTTTCCTCTTCAACACATTGTGTGCGCCTGACCTCTGCAGTAACAAGCGAAGAAGACTACAATCATAAGAAACCATACCGACCTGCAGTGCTGTTCACAGCTGCCAGTGTACTAAAAACCATAAACTTCACATCTGCCTCTCACACCTCCTCATCCACCAAACTACTATGTTCCATAACTCTGTAACTGCATCTCGGTGGTCATCAAGCACAACATGGAAACACTTACCACATAGGATCACAAAATGAAAATAACACCTTTCTAACCACACAGCCTACCTACATGGATTATGTAGGTAAGTGGTTCAGTGCCCTACATAAGGGTAGTAAGCACATGACTATATAAATGCTGCAATACAATTATTTTATTACATAATGCCTCCATTTTCTAAATTATCACATGCCGGGACCTTGAAATGCCTGATTTCAGGGTGTGCGCTGTACAAAAATGCCCCCCTGCCAGACTATGCATTTGCTCCATGTAATAATAACTTATGCCACATGTATGGTGCACATGACTTGCCACTTAGTTATTATTATTAATATAGCATTGTCATCTTGGACGGTGGGAGTCCATCATTTCATGTTCAAAAGCTATTACTTCTAATAATGCCTCTCAATGTAGTGATATGATCTGCTGTTCACATGAAATGCTCCTGCATGTAGGAGAAATAAACGCAGTGATTTTTAAAAAGACTCCATCATATTTTTGTATGACTTTTGTGTCACTATTTGCAAGTCTTTGCTCATGGAAGGAATGGGCCACAGATCCTTCACTTGGCCCATGCTCAGCTCTCCATGTTATTTATTGGCCCCATTTACAACAGAAAAATATGGCCTCTGCAGGGGTGAGGTACTTTTTTAAATGAGATAAATTTAAAGTGATGTGTCAAGCCTTTTATATTCACTGTGTCATAAAATTAACACTTCATTTAAATTTTTTCCCTTTATGTCATTAACTTAAGGCCTCATTTTACATGGATTTTTGTTTTAAATAAAGTACCTCTTGGAAGTTCTTCATGAGCACAAACTGGAGTCAGGAACCTAATTTTACATTTCTTCCATCATTTCATTAAAATTTAGTGAATAGACACGTAAAATTATGTTCCTGGTTCCGGTTTGTGGCCAGTAATAATGTGCAAGGTACATTATGTCTTTAAAAATAAAAGATACCTGTGAAATGGTGCTTTAATGTAATGATGAAATTAAAACAGTGTTTCAAATGTATTTAAAAAAATAATACTATATCAATGTAAGCGTTCCATTGCATTATACACCCACAACTGCATTACAATAAAAATCGCATTTTAAACCAGACAAAGCATAGCCATTATCCAAGGTCTACTCCACACGAGCAGTCATGGCTATCAAAAGAGAAACTTCCCAATTACTCGACATTATGATGTAATCTTCGTCATCGCCACGTTTGGAAGGATGTCGAGCACAGACTGCTCCATCTATGACAGATTGTACTAGCAGATGCAATTGCAGATATTGAAAGGTTTGTCTCCAAACACATTTAGAAGTTGACAAAGGATATTTAGTGATTTGAAACTAAAGTTATTGATTAAATTCAATGCGCATCTATTCTACCCAGAAGAATTGGATCATATAATCCCACCTCAAGTGTTTTTTTAGGCATAGAAGATTCCTGAGCATTGGAAACTGCTCGTGTTTCAGATGCCAGGAAAAAATTAATGCACACACGCATTTGGAAAAAAAGTTTCTCTTGTCCACAAACCTGATGCAGGTCCGGTTGTTCCTAATGTGGGAAGTGCTGCAGCTCCTGCGCTGCTGTATGCAGAGACAATTGTGCCTGCAAGGCTGCTGCTCCGGCCTCCAAGTCAGGCAGGGGCAAAGCACGATGCAGGCAGCATAAGGCAGGCCTCGTGGTTCTCGTAGGCAGGCTGACACTGCTCATGCTGGGCTTGCGTCAGCCACTTCACCCCGCCCCAGATAGACTCCATTAGCCAGCAGGAGCAGCAGGTTTCTATGACGGCGGACACAATTAAGAGGGCAGAAAAAGCCCAAACTACAAAAAAGCATTGCACACACGCATTTGAATAAAAAAAGGTTCTCTTGTCCACAAACCTGATGCAGGTCCGGATGTTCCTAATGTGGGAAGTGCTGCAGCTCCTGCGCTGCTGTATGCAGAGACATTTGTGCCTGCAAGGCTGCCGCTCCGGCCTCCAAGTCAGGCAGGGTCAAAGCACGATGCAGGCAGCATACGGCAGGCCTCGTGGTTCTCGTAGGCAGGCTGACACTGCTCATGCTGGGCCTACGTCAGCCACTTCACCACGCCCCAGATAGGCTCCATTAGCCAGCAGGAGCAGCAGTTTCCTATGACGGCGGACACAATTAAGAGGGCTGAAAAAGCCTAAAATATAAACAAAACAACGACGATAGGATACTAAATTGAAAGTCAGGTCGCGAGCTACTGACAGGGTGTCAGCGAGCTACCAGTAGCTCGCGATCGACTGGTTGGAGACCCCTGATCTAGAGGGTCCCCCTTCAACGCTAGTTCCACCACTTCGGTGTGTTCTGTGATGGGTCCTGACTTCAATGGAGTACCGTCCACTGCCAACACCTTTTCTGGCTTTTCACTAGGTACTCTTTGCAATCCCAGTCTCTGAACCAACCCACAATCGATAAAGTTCCCTGTGGCCCCGGAATCGATCATAGTCCATACCTGGTGTCGTTGTTGGCCTGTCATAAGGATCATGGGCAACACTATGTGTGCTTCTGTGCGTTACACTACCAAAGGTGGCCGGGCATTTTCTTGCCTATTACCACCACTCTGGAACAGGTTGCCGGTCCAGCTTCGGGCAGAAAGATGTCTCCTTCCATTCAGAAAAGAACTCAAAACCCTTTTATTTACGGAAGCATGGGCTTGACACTTCTGGATCTGACAGTATTCTCCTTGGAACTGACGTTGTTCTTCTTGAAGCGCTTAGAGACCTGCTGGTAATAAGCGCTCTACAAGTCCAATTTAACATTAACATTAACATTTCACCTCTGCAATAGCTAGTGAAGGTATTTTTAATTCCCTCTCTTGCCTTTCTTCTATGGGCGTAAGTATCTCAGTAGCGTCTCCGTTTCCTGAGGACCGCACCTCCACCACTGCTACCTTTTTCCCCGAATAGTAGACATTCTTTTTCTTAGGCTTAAGGGTGCAGTCCCTCACGTAGTGGCCTTTCTTTCCACAGTACATGCAGAGACCCTGAGCTCTGCGGTTCTCTCTCTCAGTTTTAGATAAAGGAGGCCTGATAGCTCCCACATCCATGGGTTCGGATCCTACTTCTTGTAGGGTATGTGATGCCCGGCTGTCATGCTCCCACCCGCCTAACGACCTCTCTCCTCTTTTCCGCTCCCCACCCCTTTCAGCTATCCTATGGACTAACCTCAAGGTGAGGTTGATTAAATCAGTGCATGTGGTGGGTTGTGGATCTATTTGCGCTAGCACATCCTTCATATCATCCCTTAGTCCCTGGTAATACAGTGACATCCTTTTCTCCTCTGGCCAGGCGGTTTCGGCCACCAGTCGGTTAAAAGCGGTCATGTAGGTTATCAGGTCTCTCTTCCCGTCTAAGCTCTAATAGCTCTCTGTCCGCGCTAATCGTGGTAGCCCTGCGATCAAACACCCTCTTGAATTCCCTACGAAAGGCCGTCCAATCATTCAGCAATGGATCGTCATTCCTAACCAAATGCACCGCCCAGTTGGCAGCATCTCCAGTCAGATACGAGATGGCAAAAGCCACCCTTGACAAGTTATAAGGAAAGGAAGCCGGCTTACAGGAGAAGTGTAATGCTATCTGGGTCAGGAAAGTTTGTATCTTCAACGGATCGCCGGAATACCTCTCCGGGCTAGCCAAGGGAATGGGAGGAGGTACAGTCACCTGAATCTGGGGGTTAGTGGTTGAGACATCAAAGGGGTTCCTAGACTGTCTGTCCACTCTCTCTCTAAGTGCCGCTGTTTCGGCTCTAGAAGCAACCAGCTCTTGTTGTACTGCTACCAGCGCCTGTAGCACATCGTCCAAGGACGCCATCTTTGTGAATGGCCCAGACCGGGAGGAGAGTAATTCGTGGGTGCGTAATTCTGTCGTGACCACAAGTACTCCTCGGGATCTGGGCGATGCTCAAAGGGGTCCACTTCTTGACATCCCCAACTCTAACAGTATAGACACAGAGTATTGAGGCGATCAAGCGAGGGATAGGAATTAGGGTAGGAGCAGCGGGGAATGGGAGACCTGTAACAAATAAACACAAGATTAATATTACTCTTATTACACCACTGTCTACTCTCATAGAGTCTCACTAGTGGAAACCAATACCTGTCCAAGACTCCCACAGCTGCGATGAACGTCCTCTACTCTCATTGAGATACCTTCTCTCAAAAGGAGGACATGCTACCTACAAATGAAACAAAATGATCAATACTCCGCTCACCACCTCCAATCCGTCGAATATACTGAAACATAAACCTCATACATACCCTTTCTTTCATTCCCATGAAACCATACTACAAAACCATAAAGTAGCGGACAGGAAAGAGTAAAAGATAATGGTCTCGGAGGGTACTGCAGAGACTGGGATTTAAAGGCTTGTACAAAAAGATGCTTCTACTTCCATATCCCAAGAGTAATCCTGAATGCGGAAAGCTTACTCAAAAGTCTCGTAACAGTACATGATCCCCAAAATGCCTCAATAGTTAAGAAACAAAAACAAGAATACGAACACGGCCGTGACACGGATTCCCTCTGAAATAGCAGCTTTCAGGGAAAGGCCACAGACTCACTTAACCGCTTTCCCTGGTGAAACCGGCTCCTCCGGAAGCCGATAGGAATCACCAGATCATAACTCCCCTCTGCGGCCGCAGAGAGGAATGGAACCCGGAACACTCCTACTCCTCCGGGCGATCCGTGAACAGCAAGATAGAGCCCTGAGCGGACCCAGCTCAAGGACTCTAGGAAGAAGCAGCTCCGGGCACGGACTGCACCAAAACCAGCGTGCGCGTTCCTGTTGGAAACGGGGTTACCGAGTCCGTTACGGTAGCATGGCGCAAAGCGGGGAAGGCACACGAAGGCAATGTGTAAGGCAGTTGTGCAGCACACTCTTACTTTGACTCAGAAATGCGAAGCAATAACCGGACACCACACCAGGCTTGTGTAATTAAAAATCAAGTTCTTTTATGTCAATCAAGGTTGTATTAAATTAGGCAGATTATACATTACATTTCTTTAACTGGTGCACATTCTTCTAAAAGACCCTCAACAGTTCTGGCCACTAAAAGGCCGCAGGAATCAGCTCCTAAAAACACAGCACCAATAACGATTACCGGGTGCACTAATAACACAGGGCCTAGAACATGCACAACACTTCCGGCATATTAAAATCCCTTGCAAAGGCACATACTTCAGGCCTAGATAATTATTGCAGCATGCGGGACACTATGCGGGATGAAATCCTAGAGGGAACCCCTCAACATGTCCAGCATACTGGGGCTTCCCGATGATGGGGGATTCCTATTTCTCTCAGGGGAGGTGAGGGTTAAATTAGGCTTGGCCCCCCTTCTCAACAGGTGCCTTGCCTGGTACAAAATGTCAGTGAGGGCTCTTCCCTCATTAATCCCCTGTAAATTGTGACCCCCGGCCCCCAGGGGCTTGATCTAGAGCCCTAGGGGCCTCCCGGGCTCACCTGTGGTGATGTGGCTGGTCGTTGTGCTGCTCGACGGACTCCCTCCCGGGCCAGCCCTCTGTTGGTCGGGGCGGGGCCCAGAGCGAGTCCCACGGCCCTCCGGCCGGCGTTGCAGAGCTTCGTCGAGGCTATGGAGCCTCTCGCTGCCTTATCGGGTCGTTGGGGGGCCGGTATGGCACTCCTCCGGCCCCCGTGGAGTCAGCGGTGAGTGAGGGTAAAGGGAGCGGGAGCCGGCAGTCCTTCCAGACGGCTCCCCGCTTCCCGATTGTGCACACGGAGTTCTCCCTCCCTCCGTACATGCTGGGGGGGGGGCGGGCTCTCGACGCCACCCAATCCCAGCGCGGCCTTGAGTTCTTCTGGGGGCTCCCGTTGGCAGTGGAGCCCCTCCGACGTCTTCCTGCTTGGCTCCGGCGGGGCCAATCACGTCGCGGCCTTCTTCGGTTGCCGGGCAACGCCTCCCGCCTCCTTCTCCTCGGCTGCTGGCTCCGGCGGGGCCAATCACGTCGCGGCCTTTTTCGGTTGCCGGGCAACGCCTCCCGCCTCCTTCTCCTCGGCTGCTGGCTCCGGCGGGGCCAATCACGTTGCGGCCTTTTCGGGGCGCGACCTGTGACGCGGTCGGCGTCCCCGGCCCCACGGCAACGGCGTCCGCGGGCCTGGAGGCCGCGGTGGGCCTCAGCTCTCTTCACGCGGCCCTCCTGGGCTGCGGCGGTGTTTTTCTTGGCTGCGATTGCAGCGGTAGGGGTCTCGGGCCCGGCGGTGATTTCTGGGGACTTCGGTGAGGACGCGGACGGCGCACCTCACCACACTCATGAAAGGGGGAGAGGTCTCCCTCACCTCAGCACCTCTCTTCACGCGGCGGCGGCCGCGGCGGCGATCCAGTCACCAGGTCAGTGACTGGAGGTCAAGTTCTCCCACGTGGAGTTGCAGCGCGGGGCGCGCTGACAGCCTGATTCACAGGGCTGTGTGGGAAGGGTTCTTGGGGGACAGTCCAGCTGTCGGTCTAGGTAGAGAGGGGGGTGAAGGTCTAGCGCAGGGGTCTCCAACCTTTTCTATAGCGAGAGCTACTTCTGATCCGTGAAAATCATCGTGAGCTACTAAAGGCCGAGTAATGTGCACATTATTTCCAAAGTCCCCCCCACACACCCAACTTCACTAACTAGGGATAAAGAGATACTCATTTAGTGCCTGCAATGCACAATATGAAACCAGAGAGCCTAATATTAGTCCCGGCTTTCCTCTTCAACACATTGTGTGCGCCTGACCTCTGCAGTAACAAGCGAAGAAGACTACAATCATAAGAAACCATACAGACCTGCAGTGCTGTTCACAGCTGCCAGTGTACTAAAAACCATAAACTTCACATCTGCCTCTCACACCTCCTCATCCACCAAACTACTATGTTCCATAACTCTGTAACTGCATCTCGGTGGTCATCAAGCACAACATGGAAACACTTACCACATAGGATCACAAAATGAAAATAACACCTTTCTAACCACACAGCCTACCTACATGGATTATGTAGGTAAGTGGTTCAGTGCCCTACATAAGGGTAGTAAGCACATGACTATATAAATGCTGCAATACAATTATTTTATTACATAATGCCTCCATTTTCTAAATTATCACATGCCGGGACCTTGAAATGCCTGATTTCAGGGTGTGCGCTGTACAAAAATGCCCCCCTGCCAGACTATGCATTTGCTCCATGTAATAATAACTTATGCCACATGTATGGTGCACATGACTTGCCACTTAGTTATTATTATTAATATAGCATTGTCATCTTGGACGGTGGGAGTCCATCATTTCATGTTCAAAAGCTATTACTTCTAATAATGCCTCTCAATGTAGTGATATGATCTGCTGTTCACATGAAATGCTCCTGCATGTAGGAGAAATAAACGCAGTGATTTTTAAAAAGACTCCATCATATTTTTGTATGACTTTTGTGTCACTATTTGCAAGTCTTTGCTCATGGAAGGAATGGGCCACAGATCCTTCACTTGGCCCATGCTCAGCTCTCCATGTTATTTATTGGCCCCATTTACAACAGAAAAATATGGCCTCTGCAGGGGTGAGGTACTTTTTTAAATGAGATAAATTTAAAGTGATGTGTCAAGCCTTTTATATTCACTGTGTCATAAAATTAACACTTCATTTAAAATTTTTCCCTTTATGTCATTAACTTAAGGCCTCATTTTACATGGATTTTTGTTTTAAATAAAGTACCTCTTGGAAGTTCTTCATGAGCACAAACTGGAGTCAGGAACCTAATTTTACATTTCTTCCATCATTTCATTAAAATTTAGCGAATAGACACGTAAAATTATGTTCCTGGTTCCGGTTTGTGGCCAGTAATAATGTGCAAGGTACATTATGTCTTTAAAAATAAAAGATACCTGTGAAATGGTGCTTTAATGTAATGATGAAATTAAAACAGTGTTTCAAATGTATTTAAAAAAAATAATACTATATCAATGTAAGCGTTCCATTGCATTATACACCCACAACTGCATTACAATAAAAATCGCATTTTAAACCAGACAAAGCATAGCCATTATCCAAGGTCTACTCCACACGAGCACTCATGGCTATCAAAAGAGAAACTTCCCAATTACTCGACATTATGATGTAATCTTCGTCATCGCCACGTTTGGAAGGATGTCGAGCACAGACTGCTCCATCTATGACAGATTGTACTAGCAGATGCAATTGCAGATATTGAAAGGTTTGTCTCCAAACACATTTAGAAGTTGACAAAGGATATTTAGAAATTTGAAACTAAAGTTATTGATTAAATTCAATGCGCATCTATTCTACCCAGAAGAATTGGATCATATAATCCCACCTCAAGTGTTTTTTTAGGCATAGAAGATTCCTGAGCATTGGAAACTGCTCGTGTTTCAGATGCCAGGAAAAAATTAATGCACACACGCATTTGGAAAAAAAAGTTTCTCTTGTCCACAAACCTGATGCAGGTCCGGTTGTTCCTAATGTGGGAAGTGCTGCAGCTCCTGCGCTGCTGTATGCAGAGACAATTGTGCCTGCAAGGCTGCTGCTCCGGCCTCCAAGTCAGGCAGGGGCAAAGCACGATGCAGGCAGCATAAGGCAGGCCTCGTGGTTCTCGTAGGCAGGCTGACACTGCTCATGCTGGGCTTGCGTCAGCCACTTCACCCCGCCCCAGATAGACTCCATTAGCCAGCAGGAGCAGCAGGTTTCTATGACAGCGGACACAATTAAGAGGGCAGAAAAAGCCCAAACTACAAACAAAGCATTGCACACACGCATTTGAATAAAAAAAGGTTCTCTTGTCCACAAACCTGATGCAGGTCCGGATGTTCCTAATGTGGGAAGTGCTGCAGCTCCTGCGCTGCTGTATGCAGAGACATTTGTGCCTGCAAGGCTGCCGCTCCGGCCTCCAAGTCAGGCAGGGTCAAAGCACGATGCAGGCAGCATACGGCAGGCCTCGTGGTTCTCGTAGGCAGGCTGACACTGCTCATGCTGGGCCTACGTCAGCCACTTCACCACGCCCCAGATAGGCTCCATTAGCCAGCAGGAGCAGCAGTTTCCTATGACGGCGGACACAATTAAGAGGGCTGAAAAAGCCTAAAATATAAACAAAACAACGACGATAGGATACTAAATTGAAAGTCAGGTCGCGAGCTACTGACAGGGTGTCAGCGAGCTACCAGTAGCTCGCGATCGACTGGTTGGAGACCCCTGGTCTAGCGCTTAGGACACAGCGCGTCGCCTCGGGATCCCCATTCGACGACTCAGCTTGGGTTCCGGTTACTCTTTGGTTTCAGGCTCCTGCGAGGAGCTTCTTGTCAGAAAAGTTCTTCTTCTTATGAAGGGGGGGGGGTTGTGAGTTGGTGGTTCTGGGAGTGCTTGATGTTCCTCCCAGCACGCTGAAGGTGGTTCCCTGGGTCCCCTCACACTGGGCAAGGTCAGTGGGTGGTGGGCGTTCCTCAGCTATCTTACTTCAGCAGGGCCTTAGCCCTGTCAGCAGCAGTAGTGTAGGTCTCCCCCTAGGCCCTAAAGCCTATACTCCGGCGCAGGTTCTCCCAGGTTCAGCGGTGCCTCAACCTAACTGACTAAAAGGTTTTCCCTCCAAGCCTCTTATACCCCTAGGTCAGGTGACCCTCATAAAGGCGGCAAAACTTAACTCCTCCCACAGCCCGGAAGGTTCTGGAACCTTCCACCTATCTAGCTATGTGGCCCAGAGGCGGGGACGGGATGGATACTGTATCCCTATGTCCCAGCCTGACCCTGGCTACTAGCGTGTATGTGTGGAAGGCCCTTCTGCAGTAGCAGGGGCCTGTGGCAGCCATCTTTAGTGAGAGAGCACCTGCACCTCAGCACTGACCAGCAGTGGCAAGGCGCCCGGAGACCTAGGTCCAGTAAAAATATGGTGGCAAAAATGAGGCGCAAAAAGGGGAAAAAACAGGGCAAGACCACCCTAGGGCTGACAGGTCTAACACGCGTCCCCCCAGCCGAAAGAGGGGAGAGCTTCCCAACCTCTAGGGAGTTCTCTTCGCTAAGGCGGAAAAACCGGGAGAGACCGTCAGCGTTGGCGTGGTCTACACCGGGTCGATGTTCCACCCGAAAGTCCATCCCCTGGAGGGAAATGGACCACCTCAACAATTTGGGGTTTTCGCCTCTCATCTGCATGAGCCAGCGAAGGGGTCTGTGGTCGGTCTGGATCAAGAAGTGACAACCAAAAAGGTATGGCCTCAACTTCTTCACAGCCCAAACCACAGCAAAGGCTTCCCGCTCGATGGTACTCCACCGCTGTTCCCGGGGAAGTAGTCTTCGGGAGATGAAGGCCACTGGCTGGTCTTGGCCATCGTCATTCAGCTGCGAGAGCACAGCTCCTATGCCATGCTCAGAAGCGTCTGTCTGTACAATAAATTCCCGTCCAAAGTCTGGAGTCCTGAGCACCGGCGCGGTGCACATGGCACGTTTAAGGGTCTCAAAGGCTTCCTGGCAGGCAGCCGTCCAGATGACTCTGCGTGGCTGCTTCTTCGAAGTCAATTCCGTCAATGGGCCCACGATGGTTCCATATCCCTTGACGAACCGGCGGTAGTATCCCGTGAGGCCGAGAAAAGCTCGGACCTCTGTTTGGGTCTTGGGGGCTCCCAGGCCATGATGGTCTCAATCTTGGCTTGGAGGGGTTGCACCTTACCTCCGCCCACCAGATGTCCCAGGTACACGACAGATCCCTGTCCAATCTGGCACTTGCTGGCCTTGATGGTTAGACCAGCCCGTTGCAAAGCCTGTAGCACCTCCTGGAGATGCTGCAGATGGTCCTCCCAGCTGCTACTGAAGACAGCTATGTCATCCAGGTAGGCAGCAGAGAAGGCCTCTAGGCCAGACAGCACCTGGTTCACCAACCGCTGGAAAGTGGCTGGAGCATTTTTCAACCCGAAGGGCATCACCTGGAATTGAAAGTGGCCCTCGGGGGTGGAGAACGCAGTCTTCTCCTTTGCTCCTTCCGCCATGGCAATCTGCCAATAGCCTGATGTTAAATCAATGGTACTCAGATACCGGGCTGCTCCCAGCCGGTCAATGAGCTCATCCGCCCGAGGGATCGGGTGAGCGTCGGTCTTGGTGACTGAGTTGAGTTCACGATAATCCACACAGAACCGAAGTTCTGGTGTGGTGCCCGGGGGGGCCGCTTTCGGCACCAACACTACCGGACTAGCCCAAGGGCTACTGGAAGGCTCAATCACCCCCAGTTCTAGCATCTTGACAACCTCACCCTGGATACTAGCCTTGACCTTATCGGACAGCCGGTAAGACTTGTTCTTCACTGGCGGACTGTCCCCTGTGTCCACATCATGGGTACACAGGTGCGTGATTCCAGGCGTGAGGGAAAACAACGAGGCGTACTGCCCCAAGACCTGGCGGCAGTCCCTCTGTTGCTCTGGGGTCAAGGATGGGGCGAGGACTACTCCTCTACCGAACCATCCTTCTCATGGGCCGCCAGAAGGTCTGGCAGAGGCTCACTCTCCTCCTCCTCACTTCCATCCGTTATCATCAAGAGAGTGAGCTCGGAACGCTCCTGGTGTGGCTTCAGGCGGTTGACGTGGAGCACCCTGTGGGGTTGACGGGGGGTCTTCATGTCAACGACATACGTGGTCTGGCCTTTCCTTTCCAAGATCTCAAACGGCCCAGTCCACCGGTCCTGGAGGGCGCCAAGCTCTCCTGGCTCCATGACCCACACCTTCTGTCCAGCGTCTAACTCTACCGTCCGCGCGTTCCGGTCATACCATTGCTTCATGACGGCCTGACTTGCCTCTAAGTTGTCCGAGGCCTCCTTCCACAGCTTGGCCACTTGGCTGCGGAACGCCAGCATATAGCTGACCACATCACGGGGAAGCTTCGAGGAAGACTTCTCCCACCCCTCTTTGACAAGACTGAGGGGCCCCCGAACGGGGTGGCCATAGAGCAGCTCAAAGGGGCTGAAACCGACCCCCTTCTGCGGCACCTCTCGGTAGGAGAAGAGCAGACAGGGTAAGAGGACGTCCCACTTTCTTCTCAAGTCCTCGGGTAGGCTCCTGATCATCCCCTTCAAGGTTTTGTTGAAACGCTCCACGAGCCCGTTCGTCTGGGGGTGGTAAGGAGTGGAGAACCGGTAGGTCACTCCACACTCCTTCCACATGGCCTGCATGTAGGCCGACATGAAATTCGTGCCCCTATCTGACACCACGACCTTGGGGAATCCCACACGGGTAAAAATCCCCATGAGGGCCCGCGCCACCACCGGTGCTGTGATGGTCCTCAGAGGGATTGCCTCTGGGTACCGGGTGGCGTGGTCTACTAGCACCAAAATGAACCTATGCCCAGCAGAAGTCGGCGGATCCAACGGCCCGACAATGTCAATCCCTACTTGCTCAAAAGGGGTATTGACCACTGGGAGAGGTTCTAGAGGGACCTTCACCTTAGTCCCTGTCTTGCCGCTCGCTTGGCAAGTGGTGCAGGTCTTGCAAAACGTGTCAGAAGTGACGCGCATCCTGGGCCAGTAAAAATGTGGGACCAAGCGTGCAAACGTCTTGTCCTGGCCCAGGTGTCCTGCTAGTGGTATCTCATGTGCCAACTCTAGCAGAAAGGCTCGGTAGCATTGGGGGACCACCACGGCCCTTGAGGACCCATGCACCGGAGCCTTAGGCTCACTGTAGAGGAGACCATCCTCCCAGTAGACATGGTAATTACCAGTCTCTGTTCCAGCTGCTTGGGCTTCGGCCTGTTGCCGTATGCCTTCAAGCGTAGGGCACTCCCTCTGTGCCCGGCAAAATTCTTCCCGGGTAGGCCCTCCTTCCACCTGCCACTCTGCAGGGGTCGGCAGGTCCCCACGGGAAAACCAACCACCTCAGCGGACTCCGGGGTCACCTCCGCGGGCTCCCCATCCATCTCACCGGGTGTCTCCTCCCGGACATCTCCACGTCCAGCAGTGGGCTGGGCCCTTATTTCAGGCTCCAACCCGGGCTGAGTTCCTTGTCGGGCAGCCATGGACCGCGTGATAACGCAAGTCCATCCTGGTAACCCCAACATCTCAGCATGGGCATTGAACTCTACCTCTCTCCAGGCAGTATGTTCCAAGTCGTTGCCCAGCAGACAGTCAACTGGCATGGCAGGGCTCACCGCAACCTTCATCAGACCTGACACTCCTCCCCACTCAAAGGGAACTTGGGCCACGGGGTAATGACCCAGGCTATTATCAGCCATCACAACCGGGTGGAACTCCTCAGGAATCACCTGCTCTGGGGACACCAGCTGACGTCTCACCATCGTCATGCTGGCACCTGTGTCACTCAGAGCCTCCACCTCCTCCCCGTTCACCAGGACCCTCTGCCGATACTTGGCAGTGTTCTCGGGTACCTGAACCCTTGGGATGATCTCTCTATCCCCCAGGGAAACTAAGGTCAAGCCTGTCCACTCACCTCCCCTACCTAGGGACAACTCCTCCCCAAGCGCTACACTGGCCACCCCGGGGCTCTTACCTCCTGTGGGGGCTGGGGTTCTCTTGCGACACTGGGGATCCCCCTTGTAGTGTCCAACCTCCCCGCACTCGTAGCACCGGACAGTTCTGGGCTGCTGACTCCTGTCAGGGTAAGTGGGTCTCTGGTATCCAGATTGGGATGGGGAACCTACCCCTCTCCCAGGCGGTCTATTTTGGGGACCTTTAAAGAACTCCCTCTTTTTATCTCCCCCTCTTTCTTCTGGGGGAACGCCTGTCCACCTTTCGGGGGATCCGCCCGGCTCCCTTGTGGGACACCCGAGTGCTGACCCACGTGTTTGCCTCCTCTGCAAGCTCCCTTGGGTTGGTCAGCTTGCGGTCCACCAAGTACTGGCGCAGCTCCGGAAAACATTTCTCGAGGAGGTGCTCTCTCAAAAACAGGTCGTACAGCCCAGTGTAATTGTCAATGTTGCTGCCACGTACCCACCCCTCCAATGCCTTCTGGGCATAATCATAAAAATCCACCCAGTTTTGTGTGGTGAGCTTGTGGCTGTTGCGGAACTTTTGGCGGTACTTCTCTGGGGTGAGGCCAAACTTCCTGAGCAGGGCCTCCTTCATGATAGGGTAGTTGGTCTGCTCCCCCTTATCTAAAGTTAAAAGTGTGTCCCTTACTGGTGGAGGTATGTACCTGTAGAGACCTCCTCCCCAGTAGCTCTCAGGAACTCTATGGGCCACCAAAATTTGGGCTCCTGTGGAACCCCAGCAGGTACGCTGCCACCATTCCTTTGCCTTCTATCTCCATCTGCAAGGTTCGGAGCTCTAGTTCTTTCAGGCTAAGCTCATGTGCAAGCCTCCTTTCCTCCATGGCTAGCCTTGCCTGCTCTCCTTCCCTTTCCATCCTAGCCAACTCTAATGTCAATTGCCTCTGCTCCCTCCTGTCCTTGAATTCCTCTGCTGACAAACTCCCCCCTGACGCACTACTGCCTGCCCTGGAACGTCTTCCTGGCAACACATTCTCGCTGACGTCAATGTTCAGTAGGCTCAGTTCTCCTGGGTCGTCTGCCTCCCTCTGCTCCTCATCCCCTCTTCCCTCCGGGTGGGCCATTACCCATGCCCTCAAAGCTTTCTGAAGCACCTCCTTCTTGGCACCTCGCTTGACGGCCACCCCCCTCTCTAGGCAGAACTCCTTGAGCTGTGTCACCGTGTACCTCTCTAGGTCGGCTAACTCAAACTCCATCCTCCTAGGTGGGGTCCCAGACAATTTAAGGAAGGGGTTCTAAATGGTAGGTAGCAGGTCTTACGCAGGACTAACACAATCGGCAATCACAAAAGAGTTCCTAGTACTTGCATTTCACTAGGTGTCTAATTGCGGCGCACACTGAGTCACTGTAGGGTGCTGCACAAACACCAGTCCTTATCCCACCGCTGAACACCAATGTTGGAAACGGGGTTACCGAGTCCGTTACGGTAGCATGGCGCAAAGCGGGGAAGGCACGCAAAGGCAATGTGTAAGGCAGTTGTGCAGCACACTCTTACTTTGACTCAGAAATGCGAAGCAATAACCGGACACCACACCAGGCTTGTGTAATTAAAAATCAAGTTCTTTTATGTCAATCAAGGTTGTATTAAATTAGGCAGATTATACATTACATTTCTTTAACTGGTGCACATTCTTCTAAAAGACCCTCAACAGTTCTGGCCACTAAAAGGCCGCAGGAATCAGCTCCTAAAAACACAGCACCAATAACGATTACCGGGTGCACTAATAACACAGGGCCTAGAACATGCACAACACTTCCGGCATATTAAAATCCCTTGCAAAGGCACATACTTCAGGCCTAGATAATTATTGCAGCATGCGGGACACTATGCGGGATGAAATCCTAGAGGGAACCCCTCAACATGTCCAGCATACTGGGGCTTCCCGATGATGGGGGATTCCTATTTCTCTCAGGGGAGGTGAGGGTTAAATTAGGCTTGGCCCCCTTCTCAACAGGTGCCTTGCCTGGTACAAAATGTCAGTGAGGGCTCTTCCCTCGTTAATCCCCTGTAAATTGTGGCCCCCGGCCCCCAGGGGCTTGATCTAGAGCCCTAGGGGCCTCCCGGGCTCACCTGTGGTGATGTGGCTGGTCGTTGTGCTGCTCGACGGACTCCCTCCCGGGCCAGCCCTCTGTTGGTCGGGGCGGGGCCCAGAGCGAGTCCCACGGCCCTCCGGCCGGCGTTGCAGAGCTTCGTCGAGGCTATGGAGCCTCTCGCTGCCTTATCGGGTCGTTGGGGGCCGGTATGGCACTCCTCCGGCCCCCGTGGAGTCAGCGGTGAGTGAGGGTAAAGGGAGCGGGAGCCGGCAGTCCTTCCAGACGGCTCCCCGCTTCCCGATTGTGCACACGGAGTTCTCCCTCCTCCGTACGTGCTGGGGGGGGGCGGGCTCTCGATGCCGCCCAATCCCAGCGCGGCCTTGAGTTCTTCTGGGGGCTCCCGTTGGCAGTGGAGCCCCTCCGACGTCTTCCTGCTTGGCTCCGGCGGGGCCAATCACGTCGTGGCCTTCTTCGGTTGCCGGGCAACGCCTCCCGCCTCCTTCTCCTCGGCTGCTGGCTCCGGCGGGGCCAATCACGTCGAGGCCTTTTTCGGTTGCCGGGCAACGCCTCCCGCCTCCTTCTCCTCGGCTGCTGGCTCCGGCGGGGCCAATCACGTCGCGGCCTTTTCGGGGGCGCGACCTGTGACGCGGTCGGCGTCCCCGGCCCCACGGCAACGGCGTCCGCGGGCCTGGAGGCCGCGGTGGGCCTCAGCTCTCTTCACGCGGCCCTCCTGGGCTGCGGCGGTGTTTTTCTTGGCTGCGATTGCAGCGGTAGGGGTCTCGGGCCCGGCGGTGATTTCTGGGGACTTCGGTGAGGGCGCGGACGGCGCACCTCACCACACTCATGAAAGGGGGAGAGGTCTCCCTCACCTCAGCACCTCTCTTCACGCGGCGGCGGCCGCGGCGGCGATCCAGTCACCAGGTCAGTGACTGGAGGTCAAGTTCTCCCACGTGGAGTTGCAGCGCGGGCGCGCTGACAGCCTGATTCACAGGGCTGTGTGGGAAGGGTTCTTGGGGGACAGTCCAGCTGTCGGTCTAGGTAGAGAGGGGGTGAAGGTCTAGCGCTTAGGACACAGCGCGTCGCCTCGGGATCCCCATTCGACGACTCAGCTTGGGTTCCGGTTACTCTTTGGTTTCAGGCTCCTGCGAGGAGCTTCTTGTCAGAAAAGTTCTTCTTCTTATGAAAGGGGGGGGGGGGTTGTGAGTTGGTGGTTCTGGGAGTGCTTGATGTTCCTCCCAGCACGCTGAAGGTGGTTCCCTGGGTCCCCTCACACTGGGCAAGGTCAGTGGGTGGTGGGCGTTCCTCAGCTATCTTACTTCAGCAGGGCCTTAGCCCTGTCAGCAGCAGTAGTGTAGGTCTCCCCCCTAGGCCCTAAAGCCTATACTCCGGCGCAGGTTCTCCCAGGTTCAGCGGTGCCTCAACCTAACTGACTAAAAGGTTTTCCCTCCAAGCCTCTTATACCCCTAGGTCAGGTGACCATCATAAAGGCGGCAAAACTTAACTCCTCCCACAGCCCGGAAGGTTCTGTAACCTTCCACCTATCTAGCTATGTGGCCCAGAGGCGGGGACGGGATGGATACTGTATCCCTATGTCCCAGCCTGACCCTGGCTACTAGCGTGTATGTGTGGAAGGCCCTTCTGCAGTAGCAGGGGCCTGTGGCAGCCATCTTTAGTGAGAGAGCACCTGCACCTCAGCACTGACCAGCAGTGGCAAGGCGCCCGGAGACCTAGGTCCAGTAAAAATATGGTGGCAAAAATGAGGCGCAAAAAGGGAAAAAAAACAGGGCAAGACCACCCTAGGGCTGACAGGTCTAACAGTTCCCAAGACACGCAAATACTGTTCCTCTCACAGGGCGGCCGCCCTGCAACGAATCTACAGCAGTTTCACTAGAATTACTCACAACGCTCCGCGCGCTGGCCGTAATTTAACGAGGCGTAGTCCCTCCCAGAAGGACGGCCTTCTGGGAGATGTAGTCCAGCTATCCTTTCGCCAACTCCACACGTAAGGCAGGCGCTACCTGTCACGGCCTGACACCCATATGTTGCCACTATGAAGATCCAAAACAAGATATTGAATCTCTCAGTGTTATATTTTCTTAATATTTGTTCCAAAATTCTTTGAATGTTTTAATATTGCTTATTTGGTAGCACAAGTTTTGCAGCTTCTCTGTTGCTTCTTCAGGGCACGTATACAACAAATAGACTCATTACAAGGTATAAATCTTCTTATTCGATAATCTGTCAGTCTAAACTGCATCAGGAGCTGTGAATAGTGCACAGAAGCTTTCACATGTTTGACTCCACATCTCTGCAGTAATCTTCAAAGGGTTTGATTGTCTTAACTCTCATTATGAAGCATTTCCCATGGATGATGTTGTTCCTCTTCTTTGCGCTCCAGTACAGTGGAGGTATTTGCTATTGTTTGGCATTTGATGTTTTGTGTCCACCTAGGTAAGTTTTTTATGATGTGGCTGTCGGCATCACCTTACACCAGATCCAGAAGACACATGCAATATATTGTGCGTTAGCTTTACCTAGTGGGCACTCACATCTACATATTGTCTGAATACTTTGTTCAAACCCTCTGTTATGGGCAATCACTACGGACATTTGTACTCTAACTTGCACATGCCAGTTCCTAGCATAAATCCTACAAGATGGGAATTGAATTCTGGCATTATCCATTGATGTGCTTTAGAGCATGTACTCAAGTTCTTGGTTTATTTAACTTTATTTGCGTTCTCATATGTCTTACTTATTATATCCTTTATACCTTTTTTCCCTTTTTCTAATAGATTTTATTATAATAGTTACATAAATACTTATTTGTACAGGAATGCTTCCTTATATTTTGGTAGGTGTTTATAGCACTGCAGCTTCTTTTTAAATTGCGTTTCCAATGCTGTGCTGCGCCCAATACATGTAAATAAGGTGTTTTTACAGAAATTATTCTGTAAAGTGCATGTACTGGAACATTAGCTTCCTCAAGCAACATATAATTTATGGGTAGATGTTCCCCGCCCTGTGAAGGGATTCACAGTACTGCTGAGGTAGTAACTGACCATAGGATACATGGGGCTGGCATGTCTGGACACTTGCGTTTTGGAATCATGCGACAATCGGGATACAAATTATGCAGCAGAGTTGATTAAATTATGCAGCAAGAATAGACAAATGATGTGGCACATTTCGTGGCAGTATTACTTCGCTCTATTGTCATTTAAACACACATTAATGCTGTCTGGGAATAAGCTTCACCTCCTTAGTAACAGTTTCAACCTTGTATGCAGCAGTCAGCAACATTAGGTGACCAATTAACCTTGTATGAGTCTCAGCTGGCCCCACTTGTAGCACTCTTCTGTGTGGTGTTTTAACTATTGGCGACCGCTGCTCAGGAGTGTGAAGTTCAGACCGCTGCTATCCAGGTATTTGAAGCTCTGTCATTCTAGGACTTCCAGATTTGATTGTGTTTGCACCGTACAGAACGTGATAGGTTGTACCCCTGCCCCCACCGCGGGAGAGCAGTCCGGCCTGCATCGGGCCATGTGGTGGCTCAGTTGGCAGTGCGCGCGGCAGGATCTCGGAGACTAACGCGGGCTTCCCAGAGAGCGTGCGCCTCCTGTCTCAGAGCAGAGTATCGGTGCCCTCGGGCACAGGCCTCTCGCGCGGCTCCTCACCAGAGGCCTACCTGATGGCAGCTCACCACGCTGCGTTTGCCTCATACTGGCTCCATGAAGCTCACCCAAAGCCGCCTTTCTTGTTTACAAATTCAGTTTTTAAAGACCTTAAACGCAATCTTACAGTGAAATAAGGATCAGATACATATGGCTTGGATCCGGTAAGAATTTTGTTTACTCCCATTTCTGTTTATCTCCGTTTGAAAGCTTTCCCTTTTTTATTTTTTTCAAAAAAAGTTGTTTTGAAATGGCAAGCCGCCGGTATGATATTGCTTTGAAGCGCATTTTGTACTGATTAGTACCTTTATAAAAAAAAAGGGGGATGCACTTAGGTGAAAATAGAGAGTTTTTCTTGTGAATAAAAATAGTATATTGAACATCATATTTCGAAAGCGGTTTTGTAATGCACACTAAATTGGTTAAGGAGCTGCGGCCACTGGAGCGCGCATCCTGGGCTAAAATACGGGAGCATTTCACTAGCCCAATCACATCGCATTACATTCAGTTTTAAAGTTTCCATTTTGTCTGTTTGGTTATCAAACCTGGAACGAAAAAGCACGCCAGATACCACTCCGCGAGAACTACGAAGAAAGGCGCAGCGTTATTAAAGGAATGCAAATGTATTCTGCTAGGCATTGATTTTATGTGGCTAGCCTAAGGCATTGCGCATTACTGTGTAACATCCAGATCAAATGTGCACAGGTGTCACGTGACACATTCAGCCGGCCATGGCCTTTTAGTTCCTAGACAATAGATAGTACTTTTTATTCTGCTATTGCACAAGATGCCAAAGTGGTGCAGATAAGCCTGACAATGCTTTAATCCATGCCGGCACAGCACCCAGGATAATGTGCTGCGTGACTAACCACTTATAAGGTCCCAAAGGCGAGACCTATTGGCTATGCCAATGCTTGTTTACTTTTTGGCATGCACTCTTAGAGAATGCATGCGTCTGCAGTCCCTTTCCTTCACCCCCGCCCTCCTTCCGCTCCCTGTAGTGTCAATAAATGCCCGCCCTCCTCCCACTCCTTGTAGTGGCACACCCTACCCTCTTTCTGCTCCCTGTGGTTTCACCCAAACCTCGCAACCGCCCTACTCCCGCACTTCGATGTCTTTCCCACCCTTCCTCTCTCGTGTTGCATGAACACCCCTGTGCTGTTTTTTTTTACATTTGTCACTCTCCTCTACCCTCCTCCTGCTCTCCGTAGTTTCACCCAAACCACCCTGTAGCCTTCCTCCTGCTCTCTGTTGTCTTTCCTATCCTTCTCCATTGTGTTGCCTGACCCCCAACCACCTGTGCTGTATTTTATACGTATTGCACAGCAGCACAGGGTGCTGTGCAATATGGCTTAAAGTTAAAAAAAAAAGAGATTGGACACAGTCAATGCTGGCCGCATCATAGTGTTTTCTTACTTTAAGCCATATTGCACAGCAGCTCGATGTGCTGTGCAACATGTGAAAAAACATTGACAAAGCCAATAGATTTCGCATAGGGAAACCTACTGACTTTGCCAAAGCCTGTTTCTTTTTCGTGTAACATCTCATTATTTCAGGTTGGCTGTACCACGAGGCAGCCAATCATGGTCCATGAATTATTTATTTATTGTGGAGGGGGTTTTAGAGTGCTTCATGCCACCTTCCGCTTATTACGGAGTGATACTAGTGTAACGGAGTCTGAGTGATACTAGTATAACAGCGGCTGGCCACGTTGCCCGCAGGGTGAGTATAGAGAGGACATGCTCTTAGACTTTCCTTTCAGCTGGTGAAAGTAAGTATTTGTTCTGCAGCTATGACAGGGAAATCCCGTCTAGCATGGGATCTGCTGGCCCTACAAACAGCTGCAAGTCACACCCGGGGGGGGGGGGGGGTCACTGACTGAATATTGAGGTAAACAATATCTAATGAAACAAATATTATGTCAAAAATATCTTTTACCAAAATATCATGCCCCTATACATATAATGGCAACTACAAAACTATTTTAAAAAAATCGCTGACACTAATATCATCCAAAAATACACAAAAATATCAAATTTTTGATATAAATTGAGTTTAAAGTAGTACGTGATAAATATTTCAATATGTAATGTTAATATAATGTATATTAAATTAATTCCACTAATATTTAATATTATATTTAAATATGTTAATATACCAACACACATATACACATATATATATGTGTTTGTGCTTATATAATATATATAGATAGAGTAGCATAATTAATAAAATTATTAATTATATATATATATATATATATATATATATATATATATATATATATATATATATACCTACTGGCGGTTGCCAGTAGGTAGTTATAGTTAGGACCTTGTTTCCATAGGAAAAGCGTTTTTTCTTTTCCCAATAACTTTGGCGCCGTTTGACGAACCTTCGCGAAATTTTCAAAACTAGTGGGGCGCTCCGGTCAGCTCCTGTCTTGAAAGTTTCGGGGTGATTCATCAAGCGGGGACCGAGAAAAAAGGGGGTCCCAAAACACGTTTTCCCCATGTTATTTTCCTTAGGAAACTTTAGACAGAGCTACAGCCCGAACTGCTTAATGGAATTACACCAAATTTGGCAAAAAGGTAGCCCTTGGTTCAGAAGGAGTCCTTTTTGTTAAATGGTGTAAATCCGTTCAGTAGTTCCTGAGAAATTCAAAAAATAAAAAGTTTCGATATCTGGGTGGAGCCTAACCCCTGAGCACGAGCTTGGCTCTAATTGGCTGCCAACACTTCAAACCAGGAAGTGTTTGCAGCCATCTTGTGCTCGGACCGAGGGAGAAAGAAAAAGGTAAAATAAAGATTAAAAAAACAAGAAAAGGGGGCAGGGTAAAAACACCCTGACCCCCCAGGCCTGCTCAGGGGGTCCCACAGGGACCCCCAGGCCCAAAAAAAGCATTTTTTTAAAAAACAAATTCGGGCGGAGTTATGCCGGTGCGTGAATCAGTCCGAAAATTTTAAAAAACGAAGTGCGGTCTCCCGCGCTTCGTTTTCAATGCCCCCGGGTGGGCCAAGTCCCGGGGGCAATTTATTAATGTAGCGGGGGCCCGCGGGGGCCCCGCAGCCCCGGGGACTGCCACCTCCCCGGGGCTATGTTAATTATATGCGGGAGGGCACGCGGCCCTCCCGTAGCCCCGGGGATCGCCACCCCCCGGGGCTTGTTTTTTAATTTTTGGGGGGCCTCCAAGGCCCCCCAAGCCCCAGGGACCGTCACCCCCGGGGCTTTTCTAAAATATTCACGGGGGCACACGGCCCCTCCGCAGCCCCGGGGACCGCCACCCCCCGGGGCTTGCTTTAAATACTATGCGGGAGGGCACGCTGCCCTCCCGCAGCCCTGGGGACCGCCACCCCTCGGTGTTTCCTTTTTGTTAATGTGTGGAGGGGCCTCCAAGGCCCCCCAAGCCCCGGGGACCGCCACCCCCGGGGCTTTTCTAAAATATTTGCGGGGGCCCACAGCCCTCCCGTAGCCCCGGGGATCGCCACCCCCCCGGGGCTTGTTTTTTCATTTTTGGGGGGGCCTCCAAGGCCCCCCAAGCCCCGGGGACCGCCACCCCCGGGGCTTTTCTAAAATATTCACGGGGGCACACGGCCCGACCGCCACCCCCCGGGGCTTGCTTTAAATACTATGCGGGAGGGCACGCGGCCCTCCCACAGCCCTGGGGACCGCCACCCCTCGGTGTTTCCTTTTTGTTAATGTGTGGAGGGGCCTCCAAGGCCCCCCAAGCGCCGGGGACCGCCACCCCCGGGGCTTTTCTAAAATATTTGTGGGGGCACACGGCCCCCCCGCAGCCCCGGGGACCGCCACCTCCCTGGGGCTTTCTAATTGAAGGGAGGGGGGCCGCGCGGCCCCCCTCCTGGAGCCCTTGATGGCCCTGGGGACCGCCACCGCCCAGGGCCGGCTCCTGCAGTGTCCCGGGGTGCCCACCCCCGGGACACTGCTGTTTGTAATGACAGGGCGGGAGCCGCGCGGCTCCCGCCCTGTCATTGCAAACTGCTTTGCTTCATTGAAGCGAGAGCAGGGAAACCTGCTCTCGCTTCAATGAAGCAAAGCAGATTGCTTTTCCACAACGGGAGCTGCATGTTAGCAGCTCCCCATGTGGAAAAGCAATGCTGGCTCCCGCAGGACGCGGGGCGCCGGCGGGACCGTGGGGGCATTGGGGCTCCCCCCACGGTCCCCAACGGATAGGGCCTGCCCCGGGAGATGGGGTCCCTGGGGCTAGAAGTGCCCGGGAGGGGGGCCACGTGGCCCCCCTCCCCAAAAATTTAAAAAAAAAAATAAAGGCCGGCCCTGGGGGATGGGGTCCCCGGGGCCAATAGAGGACTCAGGAGAGGGGCCACGCAGCCCCCCTCCATAAAAAAAATATATATTTGGCCATGCCCTGGGGGATGGGGTCCCCGGGGCCGGAACTGTCCACGGGAGGGGGGCCCACGCGGCCCCCTTCCCGTTAATATATTTATTTATTTTTTAAATGGGGGTCAGGCCCTGGGGGATGGGGTGCCCAGGGCCCCAAAAAAGTAAAAAGAAGGGGGGCCACACAGCCACCCTTCCAATTTTTTTAAATTTTTTTTAAAACGCGATCGTGCCGGAGGCCCCGCCCCTTCCCAGCAACACTCTGCAAACGCGCTCTGTGGCGCGTTTTAAGTTGGGGAATTAATTCCCCTTCAATACTGGGGGTCCCTGGGGGCCAACTAGCCCACCAGGTACCTCCAGTAAGCGCCACAGGGCTGCGTTGCAGAGAGGTGGTCCAGGCCATGCCCCTTTTTACACCTCTCTGCAACGCAGCTCTGTGGCGCTTACTGGAGGTACCTGGTGGGCTAGTTGGACCCCAGCGACCCTCAGGATTCAAGGGGACTTTATCCCCCAACTTAAAACGCACCACGGGGCGCGTTTGCACAGTGGTGAAGGGAGGGGGCGGGGCCTGAGGTGATATGTATGCAAACAAGCCCTGTGGTGCATTTTAAGTTGGGGAATTAATTCCCCTTCAATCCTGAGGGCCCCTGGGGGCCAACTAGCCTACCAGGTGCTTCCAGTAAGCGCCACTGCGCTGCGTTGCAGAGAGGTGGTCCAGGTCACGCCCCTTTTTACACCTCTCTGCAATGCAGCTCTGTGGCGCTTACTGGAGGTACCGGGTGGGCTAGTTGGACCCCAGGGACCCTTAGGATTCAAGGGGACTTAATCCCCCAACTTAGAACATTTGCAGAGTGGTGGAGAAAGGGGGCATGGCCTTTGTCTACCTCTCACCAATCCCACTGCGTGGGGCTTACTGGAGGTAAAAGGTAGGCTAGTTGGCCCCTAAAGGACCCCCAGCAGTGAAGGGGACTTCACTCCCCATCCAAGAGCGCGCCAGGGAGCGCGTTTGTAGAGTGGTGGGCAAAGTGGGCGTGGCCTGGTACGAGTACTTACCAGTGCTGCTGTGTGGGACTGACTGGAGGTAATAGTTTGGGAAGTTGGCCCCCAAGGATGTCCTTGGGGGCCAACTACCCCTCTTGTTACCTCCAGTAAGTCCCACACAGTGGGATTGCTAAGACGTCTTCGGAGGCAATGGCCCCCTTTCTCTACCACTCTGCAAATGTGCCTCGTGGCAGACTACGGGATGGGGGATGAAGTCCAATTTTGTCCTGAGGGAGTTTGGGTGCCAAGAATCCCTCCTGGTACCTCCTGTAAGTCCTACGCAGCGGAATTCCTGAGCTTTGGTTGGACGCCCAGCACCCTTTCTCCACCACTCTGCAAACGCGACTACTAGTTAAAGTAGCATATTTCTGCACCTCTGACTTAGAGGTAGTTTTAATCCCCCTGCCCTATTATGTACTAGGGCCTTACAGAGGAGGTCATGCTAATCACAGGGGTACCCCAACGCATAGTGTTCCCTAGTGTATGTAGGTGTTTTCACTGTATTCTAAGTGTCTTTTAGCATAGCACTGGCTCTAGGCCTCGTTAGCCAGACTCAGTTACCACCAGTACCTGTCTGAAAAAGTTGTGGGCACAGGATGATTTTGCAACAAGGCCTCTTTCTGCTCCTCTGTTGGTTCTTTCTGCACGTCTTGCTTCTTCCTGCACTTTTCTTCGTCTTTGTGGACTTCTGTTGCTTCTTTCTGCATTTCTTTTGCTTCTTTCTGTGCGTTTTTTTCTTCTTTCTTCACATGTCCTACCTCTGTAGGCATAGTTAGAAACTAGCATTTAAAAAACCTTTGAAATTCACTTAAAAAACCATAGGTTTCAGGCACGTTATAGTTAGAAATTAGCATTTATAAAACAATTGAAATTCACTGAAAAAACCATAGGTTTCAGACACGTTATAGTTAGAAATTAGCATTTAAAAACCTTTGAAATTCATTGAAAAAACCATAGGTTTTAGGGAAAGTTATAGTTAGTTGGACATTTCACTCGTACAAAACCAGAGAAATTCCCCCGTTATAGTTAGTTCAGCTAACTATAACTTGCGCCCCCGCAATGCACTGCTGATGATGTCACATATTACATCACTCATGACATGGTCAGTGACATCACTGATGACATCACTGATGACATCTCAAATGACATCACTGATGACATCATCCAGTGACTGTGTTTCTGTAAAGTTTAAATATGTTTAATATATTTAGGGAAAGGCGTATTGAAGAATGAGTGGGTGTATAAGTGTCTGAATGGGTGATTTAGTAGGTGCGTGACTGAGTCTATAAGTGAGTGATTAAACGTATCTTACTGAATGCATGGGTTAGTGACTAAACTGTGTGAATGTCTGTATCCGTCTGTGTGTTGGTGTGTAAGCGGCTGCATGGGTTTGTGAATAGCTACATGAGTGTCTATATGAGTTATTGATTGGTTGTCTGAGTATCTGTATGGGTGCCAGAGTGTTTGTGTGGGTGGGGTGTGTGTGACTGTGCATAGATGTGTGAGTGGGTGATTCACTGGGTGCATGGTTTCAAGAGTGCATCTGTGATGGACTGTATGGGTGGGTGAGTGTGTGTATGGGTGTGTTAGTGAGTGAATGTATATCTCAGTGGTACATGTGTGAGTAACTACATATGTGAAAGGCAGTATATATGTGTGTTAGAGTATATAAATGGCTATAAGTGAGAGTGTGTGATTGTGAGAGTGGCTGTATGGATGAGTGTGTGCTTGTATCAGTGATTGTATAAGAGCGTAAGAATGTGCTAGTATTTGTATGAGTAATTGAGCTGGTGTATGTATAACTGTATAGGTGAGTAAATGGCAGTGTGATTAATTATTTGCATGACTGACTAGGTGTGTGAGTACCTCTATGGATGAGTGGCGGTGTGTGAGTGTCTATATAGGTGTATGAGTGCATATGATAGTCCTGTACTGAGTAACCATAAGTATGAGTGACTGTACGGGTGAGTGAGTGGATGTGTGTGTAAACATAAGAATCAGTGAGTGGGTATGTAGTTATTGGTGTTGGAGTGTCTATGGTTTTGAGAATGGCAGTCTGTATTTTACAGTGGGTGTATCAAAGGTTATATTAGGGTGTGAGGAGGTGCATCAGATTTTTCACGTGGATGATGTCATCGGTGATGTCATCAGTGATGTCATTTGAGATGTCATCAGTGATGTCATCAGTGATGTCACTGACCATGTCATGAATGATGTAATATGTGACGTCATCAGCAGTGTATTGCGGGGGTGCGAGTTATAGTTAGCTCAACTAACTATAACGACGGAATTTCTATGGTTTTGTATGAGTGAAATGTCCAACTAACTATAACGTCCCTGAAACCTATGGTTTTTTCAGTGAATTTCTATGGTTTTTTAAATACTAATTTGTAACTATAACGTCCCTGAAACCTATGGTTTTTTCAGTGAATTTCAAAGGTTTTTTAAATGCTAATTTCTAACTATAACGTCCCTGAAACCTATGGTTTTTTCAGTGAATTTCAAAGGTTTTTTAAATACTACTTTCTAACTGTATCCTCCCTGAAAGCTACTATTAATAATAATAGCGGATACTTGTGTAAGTAGCTAGTGCATTCCATAACTACATGACTAGTACCTGGAATAATTACAGTGCTGCAAACAGAGTGCATGGTGAATTTATAAGTGCTTACATATTGGCTGGATGGGTGATTGGAGAAGTGCAGCGGACTCACAGGAGGATTCCTAGACTGCATGGGTAATAACTGCGTATTTAGAGGAGTGTATAAATAGAATATAGGTGGTTAGAGGTCTGCATGGATAGTGTACAGAATATTGTAGCTGTACTTGTATTAGTAGTTAGGCCATTACATAAGTACGTGAGTAGTAACTGGATGATTATAGTGCTGTAAAGAGAGTGCATAGTGTATTTATAAATGCTTGGGTATTAGTGGACAGATTGCATTAGTATATAGTACTCGCTAGGTGACTGGAGATGGGCATAGGGAGTGACAGTGTCTTTGATAGACTGCAACGGTAGTACCTGGGTGAATTAATCTTACCTGTTTTCAAGCAGATATCAAATTAATAGTAATACATATTCACTTCTTTTTTTTAATGCAAATTTAAAATATTTTAAACTTTAGTAGTAAGGTCTCTAAAAGAGAAGAAAAAAATTCTGTTATTACATATAATTTTATAGTTTTTGCAACACAACATAAGTATACAATTACATCACATATTCAATTTGCCTTTTTTGCTGTGTTCAGATTGTATTGAATTTCACCATAAACAGTGATTTCAATGTTAATCATCAGATGACAGCGGGCAAAAAAATACAATTAATAAGATTGTTAAAAAAAACATTTTTCTCTTCAAAATATCTACAACAAACACAACTTGGTATTTACATTTTCACAAATGAACATCCTTAGTAACATAGTATATAATACAAAAATCAAATATATGACCACCTTCTTTCCAACACAATTTTCCAAACGCAATATGAAGGAACAGAATCAATAATTGAATCCGTAATTACCAACATCTTCCCAATTGGCCGAATGATGTCCATTAAGTATATCCAAAATAAACTTTTGCATTCATATACACACCTTCCCAATAGGCCGAATGATGTTTCTGAAAACATTTGCAATCAGGATATCCAAGATAGATTTCTAAAATCATATTCACATGCTTCCAATAGGGTGAATGATGTATCTAAAATCATTTGTAGTGGAAATATCCAAAATATACTCAGTAATTCATGTTGATATCTTCTCAGAATTTTGGCATCAAAAATATTAAATATGAATTTGGTAATTCATTAGGCAACCGAAATGTATACTCTAAATGTGCATCATTACATAGTGTCCATCCTTTATTGCATTTTAAATATACAGTATAGTGTCCAGATGTTGAAGTAGTTCCATCGTGGAAAACAATAGCCACTGTTTTAAAAGTTCTCCCTGAAATTGAAACTTGACCTGCCACAAAAGTTTTAATTTTGGTTTCCAATTTTGTTCCATCTGCTCTACAACGTTGCAGCATTAAAATTAAGCCTGGGCAAAGCACTACGCTACGCTCGCGTAGTTTGCGAAGTTTGCGCTACTTCGCGAATTGCACGTAGCACAGTGCAAACACGCGTAGCGGTCATTTTTTGCTTGCTCGTGGTCCTCAACGTCAAGTTGGCGACCGCGAGCAAGCAAAATGACATCCCGGCGAGACTTTTTCCTCGTTCGCGATCAGCAACATCAAGTTGCCGATCGCGAGCGTGGAAAATAAACCTCCCGGCGAGATTCTCAACGCGGGGAGGTCAGGTTTCTCATTGCGAGTGGTTGCGCATGCTCGCGACCGCTCGCGATGAGAAACTACCAGTCCGCGTTGAGAAAGCTGCCGCTCGAGTAAAAATCTACTCGAGCGGCAGTAAAAGACAGCTCGCACTGTACAAGATGCCGTTTTCAATGATTGCACAGTGCGGACAAGCATCCGGCACTGTGCAATCAGTGCGAACAGCATTTTGCACAGTGCACTACGCAGTTCGCGTAGCTCGCGTAGTGCGAGGTGCACTTCACGTAGCTTCGCGTAGCGCTACTTCGCGAACTACGCCCAGGGTTAACTAAAATAATATATTGTCCACATCTTTGTATAAATAATGTTGACAACATTTCCGATTTGCACTGAGTACATTCCATATGTTGATTAGCTGATTTCACTAGATCGTTGAAAGACACTGTTTTCAAATCTGGTATTGTCAAATATATGAATCGTTCAGTGTCTATTTTAGTGGTAGATGAAAATGAACAGCCGTCACATGTATGAACCCATCTGTAACGTAGTCCAAACAGATTTTCAATTTGCATACCTTCATCTTCTAATACTGCAAGCATAAACATAAGAAATTCCTGAGCATCTTGCTGTACATTCTGTGTAAATTGTGAAGATCCAGAACATATATCCAGAAGATTCCGCACATCAGAAGCAGTATGGATTTTCGTTTTATCAGTTTTCAACTTCTCAAAAATATAATGTAACAAAGAACAAAATCTTTTTTCTCGATTTTCCATAATTGCATGCTGTAGGTTTTCTAAAAAAAACAACGTTGACGATTACATTAGCATAGCAGTTGATACCTGAACTATTTTCAAACTGATATCCTACAATATTAGCAACTGTGTTCCCTTCTATTTTCTTTCCAGACTCATCATTCTTTTCAATTCTTTTTTTCTTTGCAACCTCAGTAAAATCTTTATTATATTTTCGTTTTGGACGTATTAAACGTTTTTCATAAATAGGATATTCACCTAAACTAGGAGCATAGAGTCTTCTTAACTTGTTATACTCTTTTACACAATTTATATCTGCACTAACCTTTTCTTCATCAAAATCAATCAAATACAATCCGGATAACGTTCTTACTCGAGACAATGCAACATATGCCATACCCTCCTTAAACACAGAACTTCCAATATTTACCAAAGCACTGTCTACACTTAAACCTTGAGATTTATGAATAGTCACTGCATATGCTAAACAAACAGGAAACTGTTTTCTACGAACATACAAATCTTTTACAAGCAAAAAACGAACAGAACAGCGTCCAATCTGTTTCACCTCCTCAATATGATCAAATTTAATCTTCAAAAATTCAATTCCATCTCTATTTGCATAGCTAACAAAGTCAACAACTTTCCCCATTGCTCCATTTACTAAACCTTTCTCAACATTTAAATTACGCCGTAATATTACCCGACAGTTTACAGATACATATAAGGTCTTTTCCAAACCAGCAGTCTTAGATATTGATTTTTGCAAAGAGTCTAATTTTAACTACAATTTCTCTGACAAAAGAATAGTTACTCCTTCATGTTCTATTTTATCAATAGCTACCATTTTTATTATCGGTTCATTCTCCAGTTTCAACAGTTCTTCATTGAATATAGAGCATTCTTTCAGTGTTGGCATAAGGCAAATTATAGATTCCTTTTCTGCAATTCTTCGGTAGATTGTTTCAGCTGCAATATTTTCTTTTGGAAACAAGTTTCTTAGTAGCCGACTTTCTAAAGCATCTTTTCCATCCTTTGTTAAGACACCAATTCTAATATTTTGAAGAATATTTCCATAATCTTCATCATTTGCTTGTCGCATGTTCTTGATAAGTTCCTTATATTCAAAATAACTCCAAATGTTCACATTTCCAATACTTCCCAAAGATTTTTTAGTGTCTTCATGAAGAAGGGTTTTAAAAACTGGTTGTGAGTAGATCACCAAATACAATTACATGTTTTCCTCCAAATAAAACATCGTAATTTGTTTTTAAAATCTGCTGCATCCTCAAATGTACAAACGCAAGCATTAAGTTTGAGACCATGCTTACTTCATCAATTACTAGAAGTTTCATTTTCTTCAGTACTCTTGAAACTTCAAAACAAGCTTCTCCAGATAGCTTGTGGTATTCCAACTTATTTTCATGTTCTACTGGTAACATAAGTAGACGATGTAATGTAATCCCTTTAATGTTGTGTGCTGCTTACCCAGTTGGAGCAGTTACAACACAAGACAAATGTGAATCCGTTGTTTTCTGTAGATAACTTGACAAACATTTAATCAAGAAACTTTTCCCCGTTCCAGCTTGTCCACTGATGTACATAAGAATAGGTCTAAATGATGTACATTGGCAATCATTCTTTTCATGCAGTAATCCATGTTGTATCTGTTGTGTAACTTGGTGAAATATTTCTTTCTGTTCAGTTTTGAGACGTTCCTCCAAATTTTCCAAATCAATATTGTCTTGTTGTGCTTGCTGCATCACCGTTTCCACTTCACTCATTGCTATTGCCGCTTCATTTTCAAGTATGGCTTCTCCTAGTGGATCTTGACTTTGTGGAGCAGAACTCTGACTATCTTGAGAACTATCTCTAGCAATTTCAGCTGCAATAGTTCTTTCTTGATTAATCTCTTCATTCAACATTTGGAGATAATTTGGAAAAAGTGTACATTCAATGCTATCTTTACATGCATTGAAAGAATCTTCATAGCAGTCAAAATCTCCAAGTAATTCCATTTCAGTCCGCCAAGGTTTGAAGAGTTGCAGAAGAGCTAAATAGAAAAACTCTCTTTTATCTGGAGTATCACAACTTAATTTCCTGTGATTAATCAAATTTCCTTTGTTATGCTTTACCAAACATCCTTCAGATCCAATTACAGCGGATTTTCCTTCATTTATATTTTCCGTAACATTTTTTTAAAACTATAATGTTGCAGAATTTCATATAGACATATGTTTTCTAGGTATGGACTTCTATTTGGATAGTACGTATCCAACATATTTGTTTTCAGAATATCTGTACTTTCTGGTTCATTCAGTGCCAAGTATTCAATTTCTTGTTCAGATTTCAAAACTCGATTTCGTACTGTAGCAAGGCCTAGACTTATCCAGATGATTCCTCTTGACTTTGAATATAAACTTGCAGATGTCAATCGATCCGAACATTTGTAGGATCCAATTTCTCGATGTGAAAGCATCTTCAAGCTGAAGCTGTACAATTTTTTGCTAAGTGTCTTCTCCTGTGAAATTTCCTCCCACATTTCTTTCAATTCTGTCTTCTCAGACTTGGTAATATATGACGTCACATAGCGAGCAACAGCAATTGAGTTATCTGCAACACATTGTATGTCCATATTTGCATTCCACATCTTCAAAATCACCGGATTGTAATCATTAATGTACTTCGATTCTTCTGTTCTTTTTATATTATAAGTATTTTTGGGTGATTTCCCAGTGATAGTATGCCTCACTGCTGACATAAAACTGTTCACTCTTCCTTTGGAAATTACTGGACGTGGAAAGCCAAATCGACATTTTGTGTAAAACTTATCCTTTGACTTATATTTCAGTCGGCAATATTTTCCACATCGATGACTCTGAAACCGTAAAACTTGCTGTCTTAAGATATTTTCTCCTCCTGTTTTCGGAATCGCACAGGTAACATACTCTTCAATAAAGATAAAACAGTCTCATCCAAATCAGTTCCAAATTTGGGTGCATCCTTGATCCATAAAAGCATATGTATATGAGGAGCACCTCTAGCTTGGTATTCTTTTCTCCCCAAAAAATCAATAACTTCGCCAATAGGTGGATTTTTTTTATTACAGATGAAAGACATCATAGCTTCAAATCTATGATTAAAATATCTGCAGACATTTACAGGATCTAGGGAACACAGTTCTCCAGGTGTCTTCAATTCAATATTTTCTATATTTGAATTTGCTTCTCGTAGAAAATCCAGTAAATCATCCCATGCGTACTCAGCACAACTAAGGGGCCGATTCCGATCTCGGCCGGTAGGGCTGCGAATCGGATTCGGCTTAACCGGATCCGATTCGGAGCCCTATTTCCCGACCGATTCGTACGCGCGTCCGGACGAGCGAGTACGATGCGAAATCGCCGACCGGCTCGTCCGGGCATCCCGACCGCTCCGACCGACTCGTACCCGGGTCTAACCGCACCGACCGACTCACTCGGACTCGCACCGCTCAATGGAGACGTTCCCCGGCCGGGTAAGTACGATGCGCGCCGCGAGCAGTCTGACCGAGCCGTGCATTCCAGCTCAAAAGAGCAGTGGGAGCCGTACTTTGGGGGTCCGTGTCGGACCCCCCTGTACGCGTAGCCGCGTGAGTCGCACACAGGGGGGACCCATGGGTCCCCCCTACCTGTGCGTGTACGGCGCGAGTCGCTTGGCCGCATACATGCTGTAGGGGGCGCCCTTGTCCGCCTCTCACCCATTGAGTCAATGGGAGCCCGCGTACGCGTTGTACGACAGGCTCCCATTGACTTCAATGGGAGTCCGACCGAATCGAGTCCGATGGCATGCGTGCGCATCATACTCGTTCGGTCGGGCTGCACGGGTCCGATTCGGTCGGAAATCTCTCCGGGTCCGGCTCGGTCGGAGAGATTTCCGGCCCGAATCGGAATCGGCCCCTTAGTGTAACAAACCATGTAGGTGTTCCTAAATTTCTTAACATACATTTTAATTCCCCATGACATCGATACCAATATTCATTAGTGCCACGTTGACATGCCATCAAATTAATTAACTGTGATTCTAAATGTTCGTCTCTTTTTTCAACTTTGTCCATAAATTCCTTTGCAGAAAGATGTGAAAGATGCGTTCCAGTTTTCAATATATGGTTGACTGCATATGACAGTGCAGACAGATCACTCTCAAATAAAAGATGAAATAAATATGGAATACACTGACGAAATCTTGGTTCTTCTGAGTACAGTCGTAAAGTACGATATTCTGAAGCTGGAATCTGAACTGGTCGTTCATCATATCGTCCACCTTTTCCAGTAGGGAACAGCTGTGGAAAACAACGAGCTTCCAAACTTTTTTCCCACACAGTCATGGGACTTCCTTTTGCTTTTTTCATCTGGAACAATTCAATAGTATCTCCTATCAGTTCTTTTGAATGTAGAGGGTGTATAGTATAATGTTCATAAATTTCTTCTTTTCTTGAATTCTCCACTTTTTCTATTTGTCCACTTGAAATGTGT
Organism: Calotriton arnoldi; assembly: GCA_963921515.1. Lineage (NCBI taxonomy): Eukaryota > Metazoa > Chordata > Amphibia > Caudata > Salamandridae > Calotriton > Calotriton arnoldi. The sequence continues at coordinate 500,143 of CAWUFW010005871.1, forward strand.
CTTTCATCTTCTAAACTCATTTCTTCTTCCTCTACATTTACATTTTTATAGTAAATATTGTTTTGCACCAGATATAATGTAGCCTTTTGGACTTTCGTGACATCTACTAACTCTTGCCATATTTTCCGACTCTTTGTGGGTACACCATTAACAAGAATGACTACAGGTTCAATATCCTCTCTTTCTACACCAACAGTTTCAACATTTTTCTTAAAATCTAAAGGTAAATACACAATTCTTCCTTTTAAACCTCTTTGTAGATCTGTTGGAGGCAGCTTACCTGTTTTAGGCTCCATACGAATTATAGCCTGAAAAGGGTGCACAGATTGTATAAGGATGGCCTCATATGTATTTAAATCTTTAAGTGCAGGAGGTATAGCTACTAATTCTAAGTCATTATGGACAGCTCTAGCTGGCATTTGGTTTTCTTCTAATTTATAACAATATTTACAAATACATTGTACAGTACCTAACTCAAAACGACCTTCCACAAACAGATAAGCAGCAAATTCTTTCCATTTATCATTGTTTTCCTTTTCACTTTTTAAAAACACATCTACATTCCTAGTTTGAATTTTATAATGAGTACGTCGACAACAAATACAAACATAGTTTGGATTTTCACCAGAAACTACTTTAAACTTTGTTATTTCTTTTTCAAACTTTACATCAGTACTATCTTCCATCTCTTCTTCAACACCTACACTTATCAAACTCTCAGTTTCTCTACACTCCTCTTGACCAGCAAAGAAACGTAACTCTATATCATCACAAATTTATTTTACATCCAACACTGAACCATGCAAAAGAGCTGTATTAATTTCATTTAGACATAATGCAGGACTTTTCACGTAGTATAATCTTCTAACTAACTTCCGCATTTCGGATTGATGTACTGCTAACATTCTTAAATGATGAAAACGACTTTGACACACTTTCCTAGAAAGACAAGCCAGAGAATGACCTTGCAACCCTGTATTTTTTCTCACTTTGCAAGGATCCAGTCCTTGTAATATCTTAATCTTCTGTTTCACAGTTTTTCTTCCATATTCTCTTAAGAAATTTAATAAAATATCAATAGATTGTTGACGTATACTACAAATACTATTACAATCCCATGTAAACACTGGAGCCTGGGTACGTCTCCCTTGAACTTCCTCAGCTATTACTTCTTCCACATTTCTAGGAACCATCTTTTCTTTTTCAATTGGAGAGCCATTTTTCACTTCATAACAACGACCACAGGTATCAACTGCATGCAGTAATCTATTTTGTTGAAAATAACTTTCTTCATTAAAAAAAGGTTCCGTACTAGAAGTATGCTTCCATTCCCCGGAAAATATTTTACAAAAATTAGTTCTATTTACAATTCTTTTTCTTTTACATTTGTCCTTCATACGCTGCATTATTGTATTTAAAGTCTTCAATCTTTTTATAATTAAGATAAATAATTTTCTTTTCAATTCAAAGGCTTTTTCAATTACACTTAGAATCTCCTTTTTTTGTCTGTAAAATGCTGATCTCCTTTTATATATTTTACATTTTTTTAGTAAATTTTGGAGTACTCTACTTCTATAGATTCTTTTTCGAATTTCTGAAAATTGTTTCTTCCTGCTTCCAACATAATTCTTTTTCCGATAATCCATATTTCCACTTTTTTGTAAATTTTTCTTTTCCTTTTGTTTCACTGTTCTTGTTGTATCTGGCTGTTCTTTATTTTTAAAATTGGAAACAGTTTTTACAAGTTTTAAAAAAATCTTTAGTTCTCTTACCAGAACACTTTTTCTTTAAAGATCCATGTTGTAGTTGATCTAATTCCTCTTTTCCTTTTTTTTTTTAAATAAACCTCCTTTCTTTGTTGTCTTTTTCTTTGCTCTTTTCTTGTCATTGTAACTCTTTCTTAATAATTATGCAAACTATCTGTAAAATAAGAAAAGTTTTGAAAACAATTTAATATAATTAAAATAATTATATATAAATATTCACATGTATAACTATAAAAATACATACAAAAAAACGACATCAATGATTTCAGCAATGGAACAGTGCTACCTGCATAATTGTAGTAGTGTATGAGTAGTGTGAAAGATACTAGAGCACAGCATTAGTAGTACACATCTAATTGTGGAACTGCATGGTTACAACCTGTATCATTCCATGAATACATGGGTAGTGACTAAAAGATTACAATACTACAAGGAGAGTGCCTGAGTGCATTTATAAGTGCTTAGGTATTGGCGGAGTGATAGGATAAGTAGATAATGCTGGATGGGTGATTGGAGAAGTGCATGGGACTGACAGGAGGATTCCTACACTGCATAGGTACTAACTGGGTATTTAGAAGACTGTATCAATAGTATGTACCTGGTTAGAGGTCTGCATGCATAGTGCACAGAATATTGTATCTATAGTAGTGTTAGTGGCTAGGCCATTCCATAACTACATGATCAAGTTTAAAGCGCTGAGCTACATGTTCAGGGTCAAGCAGGGTGCGGCTCCTCAGTATCTGCAAAAACTAGTCAAACCCTATCTGCCCTCACGCACTCTTCGCTCCACCACTCAGGCAAAATTTATGGTGCCGAGGATTAGACTGTCCCGTATGGGTGGTCGTTCCTTTGCCTACCTAGGCCCCTCTTTGTGGAATGCTCTTCCTCTATCACTCCGGAGTGAAACCATTTACACGCGCTTTCGTAAAACACTCAAAACCTGGCTGTTCAATCAGTAGTTTCTTTTCCTGCTCCTTCTCTGGCTGGCGCCGGGAAACCCTTTTTGGGTAGCTGTTTGCGCCTGATATAAATTTAAAAATAATAATAATAATAATAATAATAATTACAGTGCTGTAAACTGAGTGTCTTTTGAAATTATAAGTACTTAGGTTTTAGTGGAGTGATAGGATAAGTAGATAATGCTGGATGGGTGATTAGAAAAGTGCATGGGACTGACAGCAGGATTCCTAGACTGCATAGGTATTAACTGGGTATCTATAGCAGTGTGCCAATAGTATGTAGCTGGTTAGAGGTGTGCATAGACAGTGCACAGAATATTGTAACTGTACTTGTCTTAATAGCTAGCCAATTCCAAAAGTACATAACTACTAACTAGAATAATTACAGTGCTGCAAACAGAGTGGATGGTGAATTTATAAGTGCTTAGGTATTGCTGGACTGATAGGATAAGTGGATAGTGCTGGATGGGTGATTAGAAAACTGCATGGGACTGACAACATGATTCCTAGACTGCATAGCTACTAACTGGGTATTTATAGGCGTGTACCAATAGTATGTACATGGTTAGAGGTGTGCATAGATACTGCACAGAATATTATAGCTGTACTTGTCTTAGTGGCTAGGCCATTCCATAAGTACATAACTACTAACTAGAATGATTACAGTGCTGTAAACAGAGTGCATGGTGAATTTATAAGTACTTAGGTATTGGCAGAGTGATAGGGTAAGTAGATAGTGCTGGATGGATGATTGGAGAAGTGCATGACACTGACAGCAGGATTGCTAAACTACATGGCACGCAGAGGGAGAGCTGTGGGCCGGCTAGCAGAGAAACAGCTGCGGGTCAAATACTATAGTGAAAAGTACGGGCCGTCGCCTTGCAAAAAGATAGCTACGACCGGTAATGTCGGAAGAGGGAGCATGAAGGGGATATCTCGCAGAGAGAACTGCGGTATATTTCCAGTGTTGGCTTGCAGAGGTACAACTGCGGGCCCGACTGGCTCGCAGACGAAGAGCTGCAAGCCGAACGATGGTTTGCACAGGGAGAGCTGCGAGATGGCGGACTAGCTCGTAGAGGAAGACCTGCGAGCCGACTGACTGGCTCGTAGAGGGAGAGCTGCAGCCCGTGGGCTCGCTGAAGGAGAGCTGCAGGCCGGCTCGCACAGGAACAGCTGCGGGCCGACTGCTATAGGGAAAGGTGCAGGCCGTCGGCTTGCAAATCATAGGTGCGGGACGGTGATGTGGGGAGAGGAAGCGTGAAGGGGGTATCTCGTAGAGAGAGACCTGCGGTATATTTCCAGTGTTGGCTTGCAGAGCTACAACTGCGAGCTCGACGGCTCACAGACGAAGAACTACGAGCCGACTGGTGGTTCGCAGAGGGAGAGTTGCGAGCCGGCGGGCTGGCCCATAGAGGAAAAGCTACGAGCCCACCGATGGTTCACAGAAAGAGAGCTGCGGGCCAGCGGGCTGGCTCATAGAGAAAGAGCTGCAAGCCGACTGGCTGACTCGTACAGGGAGAGCTGCGGCCCGTCGGCTCACAGAGGAAGAGCTGCGGGCCGGCTCGCAGAGGAACAGCTGCGGGCGAACTGGTATAGGGAGAGGTGCGGGCCGTCGGCTTGCAAAGGGATAGCTGCGGGACGGTGATGTGGAGAAATGGATCGTGAAGGGGGTATCTCGCAGAGAGAGAGAGAAAGCTGCGGTATATTTCCAGTGCTGACTTGCAGAGGTACAACTGCGGGTTGGCTCCCAGAGGAAGAGCTGCGAGCCGAACAATGGTTTGCAGAGGGAGAGCTGCGAGCCGGCGGGCTGGCTCGTAGAGGAAGAGTTCCGAGCCAACTAGCTGGCTCGAAGAGGAAGAGCTGCGGGCCGCCTCGCACAGGAACAGCTGCGGGCCAATTGCTATAGGGAAAGGTGCGGGCCGTCGGCTTGCAACTCATAGGTGCGGGACAATGATGTGAAGAGAGGGAGCATGAAGGGGGTATCTCGTACAGGGACAACTGCTGTATATTTCCAGTGTTGGCTTGCAGAGATACAACTGCGGGCCCGAGGACTCGCAGAGCGAGAGCTTATTCCTAAAACCATGTAATCTTTCAAACATATGTCACGTCCGTTTTGTACCATTGAAACTGATAACCACCTTCTCTATACACTACAGATCCCACGAACATGCCAATAAAAGTATAAGTGCTATTTTTATACTAGATAAAGCTCTATTACTTGATTTTTATAAACACTACTGTTGGGTGCACAAAATAAAGAATATGAGATGAGGAGAGTAAACGGAGGTGTAATTCCTAAAAACTTTAATTATACCATTCCTTTAATATATGTATATTCAGGGCTTTCAATGGGATAAAAAAAATGGCGGGTGTCTAGAAGCGGTAGCAGTGTTCAGCACCGGTAAAATCCGGCCCACTTAAAGGCCTGCGTATATTCAGCACAGAGACACAACCTAACAATTTTCATCACTTATAATAACAGTTACTTTACTAGTGTGAAAAAATCGTACAGAAAATGTACTAAAACATTTTTTTTCTTTTTTATCTCTCACACATTTATGAAATATCTCTTGTAAAGAAACGCCGCTCTCCACCTTTATTTCGTAAGAACGAGCAATAAATAATCCCTTTACCAGCATCTAGTCACTAACTACTAACACGGTGCAGTATACCCAATTGTAAACCACAAACACTATTTAGATTATATCTTAAAGCATCATCAAAAGATTCTAACCATGCATACATACAGAAAGCAACATGTACGTTTACTTTGTCCATTTACTCTCCATGTAATCTGTGCAATTTTCAACGGGTTCGCAGTATAACACCTGTCTTCACTTATATTCAAATGTACCTCACAGTATAAAATATAACATCACAACCTATGCATATGTAATATTTCCAACATAACACAGTGCAGTTTTATACCAATGAAACTGATTGCACCATTCTCTATATAGTACAAACCCTACCAATATGGCAATAAACTTAGAAGTGCTATTTTTATAATACAAAGAGCTGTATTAGATTATTTTTATAAACAGTACCGCTGGGGGCACAAAATGGTGGTGGGAGCTGCACAGAGTAAATAAAGGTGTAATTCCCAAACTTTTTATGTATCGTTCCTTTACTATACGTATATTAACAGCTTTAAGTGGAATGAAAAATTTGGCAACTGTCTTAAACGGGTGGCGGAGCTCAGTACCGAGAAGACCCGGACCACTTAAAAGCCTGCGTATATTCAGCACACAAACACACTCTGACAATTACCTTCACTAATAATCACATTTACTTTAGCACTGTGAACAAAATCGTACAGAAAATATACACAGAACATTTTCATTTATTTTTTATCTCTCACATATTTATAAAACATTTCTTCTGAAGAAACGCTCCCCAACAACTTACATTTCATAACAACACCAAAATACAAAGCCTCCCAGTAACACACCAGTCTTGATTGATTTTGAAATCTACCTCTCAGTATAAAAAATGAGACCACAAATTGTCCACATAACATTTCTGGTTTTTGTTCCATCTCTGTTAAGTTAATAACACATGAATTTTCTACTCTTACCCCTTCCCCACTATTTCCACACTAAGCATAATTTAACTTATGTTCGTAGTTGGTATGCAGATTCCAAATGTCACAAACGCATGCAATTCTTTCTTTGTCACACAGTACATGTAATGCACCGCTCTCATCAAGAATGGAACCAGTAATGGCACAATTTCCCTGTTGCTCCACACTTAAATACATGTAAAGAACAAATCAGAATAGTTCCTTGATTTTTTCAAATTGCAAAACTTCTCTCTATTGGTTATTTTTGAACTTTCCATATAAACAGTTTTTTAAAAATTTAAGAACACATACAGGTGAGAAGTTAAACGTATTCTATCAACAAACTTTCTAGAACATTCTACGACACGTGCAGGTTAAAAGTTCATCATTTTTTCAAACCTAACGATATTTTTTTGCAACATTTTCTCGAACATTTAAGGGCACGTGCAGGTTAAAAGTTCACCATTGTTTTAAGTTCAAACAGTGCCTTCCAAATGCAAGTAGCAGGTGTGGTTGAACTGAGCAAATTTTATCCTATCATATGAACTCTACTTTGAAACTGTTTTTTATTAACCAATGACAAAGATGCTTTTCGACAAACTAATATGCACCCTACTTTTTAGTAAACAATGTTTTTCATCTCCCAATCAGTTATCGTTTTGTATGAGAAAAATAGTAGTTCCCCATCTTTAAACATATCTCTTATTCTACGAACGGACTGCATGAGCTACAGACATCTATCCATATCTTCCAGCTACACCTTCAAAATGCTAGTGTGGATCGTAGGACATAGCTATGTTTTCTGGTGCAAGAGGTGTGCAGAACAGAGACGTATTGACTTAGACCTAGGTTTACAAAATGTGGACATTAAATGGTTTGGACAGAGAGGATTGAAGTGACACCAATTACTCCCTTTGGTTAAAACCTGTTTGCATCTCCAACTCCCTGACCTCATGATTATGCACTGTGGTGGAAATGACCTAGGCACATTGACTGGGGTAGGTTTGGAAATGCTAATGAAGGACACCTTTAGACAATTGATGTTGCTTTTGCCTCAAACTGTCTTTGTATATTCCAATATATGCCAAAGACAGAAGTGGAAATGGTCAAACAAATTTTGTCCTCAAATTGAAAAATCTAGGAAGAATGTTGTTAGAAGGTGGTTCTGACACTATGGGCCGCCCAGATTTTTCGCTTTTTGAGCACCTATGTGTGGAGCTTTTACTGTGGGAGAGCCTCATAAATTGGGACTCATCCACAGTGAACTCATAATGAAGGAGACAGCATGTGGATTTTACTGGTGTCCCCCTAGCTTGACTAGGCCGCTGCACAGCAGCTGGAGTAAGGGGCACCGGGCTGGTTACATGCAGACACCTGTGTACCAGCGTGTGCACACGTGTAGGGGCTGCGCAGGGGAGATTCCTGGCGTGCGCAGTCCAGGAGCAGCTACAAAGTTAATGGTGTGGCGGGTGTAGGAAGGTGGAATCTGACTATATGGTTGCCCACACTTTTTTTATGGTGTTTTGCTGGTTTATGACTTAGTTGGACTGGGATCCTGCTATTCAGGGCCCCAGTCTATCTGCTTTCTCTGTAAAAAGGTTTCCATGTGCCTTAGGCACATCACTGATTGGGATCTGGAGTGCCCTTATAAGTCCCTAGTATATGGTATACTATGTACCAAGGGCATAGGTACCTCAGAGGCCTGCCAGGGGCTGCAGCATGTATTATGCCACCCCTGGAAGGCCATCCAACCTGACACCACAGGTCTGCTACTGCAGCCTGGGTAAGGTGGTGCATGCACCCCTTACTGTGATATAGGTTACCTATCTCACTAAATACATACACACATATAAACCTATAAGTCACTCCTAAGGCAGGCCTTATCAATCCTAAAGGCAGAGTGCATGGTTCCTATGTGAGAGGGTGCCCCTGCATGAGCAGGGCCCCTCTGCAGCGTTCGGAGACCATCTCTGATGCTGTTTGTAGTGCAGCCTGACCATATACTCTTAAGCGCATTATATCCTCGCGGTAAAATGCTAACTTTGGAATGGCTGCACCTAAACATGTCGTGTTTGGTGTCAAACATATTGGAATACTACCCCCCCGCCAATTCTGGTGGCGGGGGTAGCATTCCACCCTTCTAGAGGGAAAGACATGTTAACTCTGACTAACCCGGTAACTTCTCTCCAAAGCCCTGGCATCAAAAAATGGATGCTGCTGCCACAGACACGAGTCTGGCCTCCTGCTGCTGGACGAAACTCCAGCAGGGGAGGCCTGGACAATAGGTTTCCTGTCCCAGGGAGGTGTGACCACCTCCCCAGACAGGATAATGTGTATTGGGGCTGGGCGGGAGCACCATCTGTGTGCTTTGAAGTCCTGCACTGGGGGCACATTTGGTGTCCCTGTGCATACCCCAGTTCAAACCGGATCAGGGGCTTCCAGCCCCTGCTTTGGCGCGAACTGGACAAAGGGAAAGGGTGTAGCCACCCCTCTGCCCTGACCCACCCATAGGTGGGGCCACAGAGTAGTCCAACCCCTATTTTTAGAATAAAGGTAGGAACCCAGTCCTTAGGACTTTGATTATACCTGGACGAAACTCTGAAACTGAATCCTGGACCTTCGACGCTCTACGACAAGATTAGAGGACTGAAGAATCTCCCTTGGGGTCAAGGAGTGACTCCCGTGCTTGGCAGGCACCAAAGAAGCATCTGTCCAGTTCGCATTTCTGAAGCTCCCGTCGGACGCCGAAGTCATCGCATCACCAGAGGTGGATTCTCAGACTTCCCCGAGGCTACCCTGAGTCCCCAGCAAAGCTGAGGCCCGTGGCTATCGTGGGTGACTTGAGACCGTGACCCCTGGACACCGAGCACATTTTCAAGTGCACCATCTTCTGGGTCTTCCAAGAAGTCGTGCTTTAGGCTCCGAGTAGCCCTAGCCTCCAGCACCACCTGCACCGAAGATCACTGGCCTCCACTCCACGAGTGTCCTGTAAGCCAGCTCCACGTGCGGCGTCACGAGGCTCCTTCACGGTTGCTAGCCCGTTGGCTAGTAGCCCTTAACGAAGGCCAATCCTTTTCTTACTTGGCATCCTGGTTGCTTCAGGCCTGCCCTCACCTACCCTCTCTGGGTGAGTTACCCAGACCTTGCTGGTCTGCACCATCGACGATCTACATCTTCATCAAGACTTGCCGTTGCCAAGGCTTGTTGGGCCCAATCCGGTCGCCGACACCTCAGCACTCGACAGACATCGTGTACCAGCCCGAATCCTGCTCCTGGTCACCGACAACGCCTCCTGGACCTCGTGGCTGAAGAGTTAAGACGACCGTCAACGCACCTGAAGCACTCGACATCGGTGGGCATCTGTCCATCGCCTTCCTGGTCACTGGCTAGTGACCCAGACTCTGTCCCCTCTGCTTTCAGGTTCTTCAGAACTCCGATCCACTCTTGGATCCACCCGGACACTTTTCTCTTGGCCGCCAGCAGCACTTTGCAGCAGATCGCCATTCGAATCGACGACGAAACCCGTCCCCGAAAGGCACCTATGCACCCGGCTTCCCTGGGTGAGGTAACACGAGTACTCCGGTGCTCCCGTGGGTAGAGACTCTTCAAAGTCCTAGATCTCAAAGGGTTTTATCCTAGTCCTCTTTTAAGTGTCCCTTTTCTATAATTTCCCGATCCCGACTTTCTCCATAGAAGTCAACGGCGTATCGCGGTTGTGTATTTACACTGCACGCGTCTCCCGTAGGTCCCCTGTGTCACTACCTTGGGTGGTTCCTTGTGGTCCAAGCACTTCTAGAGGCTCTAGGCCTAGTGTCTAGTTCAGTCGTGGTTCGCATACCACTTTATTGGTATATGGTTTGGTACGCCCCTAGGGCCCAAACGTGTATTTGTGCTATTACTGTGATTTAAATAACTTCTAACTTATGTACTTCGAACTCTAGCCTCATAAAGAGACTAGAGGGGTGTGTTTAGCAATAAATACATATATTTTGAATATATACCTGGTGTGGTGCTCTTTCATTTGGTCACTCAAGAGATTATAGACTGGTAAAACAAGCTGCTTTACATTCCTTCAAGACTTAGCCTGAAGGCTGCTCTCCATAGCTACCACTAGGATAGCTTTCAATAAAGGTTGTCTTTAACCTATCTCCAATAAGGGGTTGTTTGGACTGGTGCAAGGTGCCCACTATAATTAGTGGACAGCATATGCCAGGCCAACTTCTCACAGCGGGACTTATGCAGAAGTGGGTGGTGACACGGAATAGGCCTTATACACTGGGAAGGAACATGCCAGGGAAAGTCAGTGTGTTTTACTGTGTTTTTCACTTCATTATTCCCCTATGGGGATGTGGAGCCCATGTGCTAGATTAACTTTCCTAAGGCCTACAGATTCCAGACACGCACTAAAGTCCACTGTAGCGGATGTGAAAAGGAGTATTCTGCAGAGTCCAAAGTCATATTTGTACTGCTTTTGGGTCATCCAGAAATGTCACATTTCTCTGAGTCAGTCATAACCAGGGCCAGGCTGAGGGCTGACCTCAGCTGGATGGATTGATAACCTTTCTTCCACAAGCTAAGGCCTCCTCTCCACGAAGAGAAGATGGGTGGGGCTACAGGCTCATCCATCAGCAGCTATCACTGTGTGCCAGGCACCAGGCTGCACCAAGGAGGGAAGGCAGCGAGGAGGGAAGGGGTCTGGTGTTAGAGACCATGTGGCCAGAGACCCTGGACGACGCCATTTTGAACAAGCCCAGAGGCTGGACCAGGAGGAGGGGGCAGGGAAGTGATGTGTCGCTGTTTGATAGGACAAACAGAGACTTCCTGCCAGCCCCCTACTCAACTTTTAAAAAGTGCTTGCACAGGAAGAGAAGCTCTCTCTGGGGTGTGGTCTGCGGAGGCTGAAGGTGCTGGAGCCTGGCGCAATGGGCAGTTGGAAGGAGGAACCCCCTGACTGTCCCCCAGGGCCCTGCCAGCACCAGAAGAGGAGCCCAGGACCAGTGCGCAGAAGCAGAGGCCTCTGCGCAGGGAGAAGAGAGGCCAAGGAGGAGAGACAGGCGAAAGACAGCTCCCTGCCGAATCCCCCCTCTCAGAGACCCCGAGGGTGAAGGAGAGTGTTCCCAGTGGTGGGGGCTGGTCAAGAGGAGCGAGAGGAGACGAAAATGGAGGGAATCGGACTCCCGGGGGCCGAGATATGCCCCCCAGAAGGTGAGCGACCTTTGACCTACAAGAAGACCGACGACGAAGCACGTGGGGCTCCGCCGCCGGTCTTGCATGTGCCCCCGGGTGGATCAGGTCCCGGGGGCTGCCCCCATCACGAAGCCAAGTCGGGGAGCACCGTCGTGCTCCCCGTGAAGAGCTGGCTGCGGGGTGCCAGGAGCCCACCCTGGCCCCCGCCGAACAGGAAGCCGGGGAGCGCCGGCACGCTCCCCGCGAAGGTGTGGAGGAGGAGGGGCCCGGGATCCCAACTCCGGGCCCCGTGTGCCGAGGAGGGGGGCGGGGGAGCGCCGTCGCGCCCCCGCGAAGATGTGCCCAGAAGCCGGGGAGCGCCGTCGCGCTCCCCGTGAAGATTCCGGGAGGCGGGGGTACCAGGAGCCCACCCTGGCCCCCGGCGAGAAGACTGAAGTCGGGGGAGGGGCCGTCGCGCCCCCCCGTGAAGACTGTCCAGGGGCCCGGGACCCCATCCCCGGGCCCCGAGGTGGTGGGGGGAGTGCCGTCGCACTCCCCCGAGGTCCGCCGGGACCGGCGGGAACCTCCGTGTCTGCCTGCTGGAGCGGGCAGACCAGAAGACGAGTGCCAGCTCCCGCGGCAGCACGCGAGGGTGCTGGCCGGGCGTGGAGCCGGCGTGGGCAGCCGGGGGTGGGCTCCCCAGGCTGCCCTCCAACACAGGAGGCAGGAAGGGGTCCCGGGTGGTACCGGGACCCCGGAAGGAGAGTTGGGGCATCGCGGGGCCCGGATGGGACCGGGCCCCAAAAATTCGCCAATCGGCCGGGGGTGGGCTCCCCGAGCCGTTACCCTCACCTGGGGGTCCGGGTGGGACCGGGCCCCCCAACGAGGCCAAAAGATGCGGCGAAGCCGCCAGCGCGACCGCGGCTCTCCCCGGCACAGCGGGAGAGCCGCTCATCCTTTATTCACACCCAGGAGCACGAAGCGCCCCATAATGCCTTGCCAGGCATGGGGAAATCATCGTTTTCGGTGCGTGGTGGCCCCCAGAGGAGGGGGGTCACCCTCATTTGTGAAAAGGGTGCTGGGGGAGCTGCTGGAGAAGCGCAGTCTCCCCCCAGCACGAAGAGAAAAGTCCCACCCTAAGTGTCTTGGGGATTTTAAAAGAATAACCCCTCAAGGGCTCAGCCAGCATTTAACACTCTCTTGGCTGGAACTTTTGTTCTACAGCTGAGGGTGTCGTGAGAAGTGCCTCAAGGAGCGAAGGGCTGATTTGGGATGTCGGGAGAAGGGCATCCCCTGGAGGTGAAGAGGTGTAATTGCACCAGAACTGCATTTACTAACAGTTATACCTTTTTAGAGGGACTGAAGGTCACATATATAATGTGAAGTACCTGTGTAAGGTGATGTCATAAGCAAAGTGGGTTATGTTGCCAGACACTCCTGCTAGGGTGTCTGGCTGGATATGCGTAATCCTGTGATTTCATCTCTGATGCCCTTAGGGGCTGTAATTGCAATGCATTCTAATGTCCCACAAAGGTGATGAGTACTGTCATTCTAAGGTGTGCGTAAACATGTATTCTTGCTGCTGCACTTAGGTGAAGACCCAGACTGCTAGCCCTTAAGATATAGAGGTGCATACTTTATGGTCAATAGGAAATGCTCAGTCAGGGTTATGTGTCACCAAGGCAGGTGTACCCATTTTTAATGCGCGTTGAGGTAATGGGGTGGGTCGCCACTGGGATGGTGCCAGTGCGCAGGGCCCTCGCTCCAGGTTAGGCTCAACACACTGCATTAGGGGGCAAGATGATGTGCATACATGGGAGTGGTGGTACTAGACCCCACCCCCTTTTGGGAGGGGTGGAGATGTTACGCAATGTCACAAAGTAATTCCAACAGCTTATGTATATTTGTAAATTGGTGCATAGTATTGAGTAGTGTGTGTGTTTAATAAATGTACTCTTACTTTTATAAAGCAAAGTACAGACTGGACAATCAATTATTGAGTGTTATTTCTGCGCACCTGCAAATGGCGATTACTAGCCCACACCACCTCCCTTGAGTAAAGCCTCAGAATGCTCTGCAACGCTACCCTCTGAGAGTCAGGCGCTACAATTGGGTGTTTGGTTCCCAGTGAAGGACAAATGTAGTCATGTTATTTGTGCAGGCATCACAGATACTGCCTCGTTTTCCAACAAATGTCAACAAAGCTGTGTCAGCATACCTCAGAGACCATAGAATGGGGTCGATTTACAGCAACAACATACGTTTTGATATGGCTGATATCTACAGAAGTGATGGAGTACACTTCACAGATGAGGGAAACCGAGTTTTCCTGATTAACTTGAAGCTGTGCATTCGCACTTACATGTAGCTCCAACTAATAAACACAAGGGCTCTTTTTAGAGCCGCCTTATATTCCCAATTTCGGCTCGCAGAGTGTCACCTGCGGGCCGTCGGGCAGGCTCGCAGAGGAAGAGCTGCGGCCCGTGGGCTCAGCTCGCAGAGGGAGACCTACGGGCCGTCGGCTCGCAAACGCAGAGCTGTGAGCCAATGGACTGGTAGTGTTTTATGGTTTAGGGTAGTGCAGTGGTGTTTGTGTAGTGTAGGGGGTCCTGCTGTGGGTAGTGTTTTAGGGTTTACAGTAGTGCAGTGGTGTTTGTGTAGTGTAGAGGGTGGTGCTGGGGGTACATTTAGGGTTTAGGGTAGGGCAGTGGTCTTTATGTAGTGTAGGGGGTCCTGCTGTGAGTAGTGTTTTAGGGTTTAGGGTAGTGCAGTGGTGTTTGGGTAGTGTAGAGGGTCGTGCTGGGGTAGCGTTTTACGGTTTAGGGTAGTGCAGTGGTGTTTCTGTAGTTTAGGGGGTCGTGCTGGGGGTAGTGTTTTAGGGTTTAAGGTAGTGCAGTGGCGTTTCTGTAGTGTAGGGGGTCATGCTGGCAGTAGTGGTTTAGTGTTTAGTTACGTAGTGCAGTGGTGTTTGGGTAGTGTAGGGGGTCATGCTGGGGTAGTGTTTTAGGGTTTAGGGTAGTGCAGTGGTGTTTCTGTAGTTTAGGGGGTCGTGCTGGGGGTAGTGTTTTAGGGTTTAAGGTAGTGCAGTGGTGTTTCTGTAGTGTAGGGGGTCGTGCTGGCAGTAGTGGTTTAGTGTTTAGTTAGGTAGTGCAGTGGTGTTTGGGTTGTGTAGAGGGTCGTGCTGACAGACTGACTCACAGAGCTCCGAGCCAACGGACTGGCTTCTAAAGGCATAGCCGCGACCTCGTGATGTGGGGAGAGGCAGCGTGAAAGGAGTATCTTACACAGACGCCAGTGTTGCCTCGCAGAGGTAAAACTACACACCCGATGGCTTCTACACGGAGAGATGCGAGCTGACGGACTAAGTCACAAAATGGCTGCCAACACTTCCTAGTTTCAACCGTTCACAGCCAATGAACTGCGAGCTCGTGCTCGTAACCCTCAGCCAATCAGATGTCAGAATTCTCAAATATCGATATCTGTAAAATTTGATATTTCTCAAAAACTACTGAACGGATTTACACCATTTCAACAAAAGCGCGCTTTCTGGACCACAACCTTTCTCCCTCACAAATTTGGCGTAATTCCGTTCAGCAGTTTGACCTGTAGCCTTGTCTAAAGTTTCCTATGGAAAATGCATTGAGAAAACACATTTTGGGACTCCCTTTTTTCTCAGCCCCCCCTTGACCAATCACCCCCAAACTTTCAAGATAGGAGCTGATCAAAAAAGAGAAACTATTTTGAAAATTTCGTAAAGATTCGTCAAACGACGCCAAAGTTATAAGCACATGGAGGGCTCCAGGAGAGGGGCCGCGCAACCCCCCTCCCAACATGAGTGAAGCCCGGGGCTGCGGGGACCCCAGTGGGCCCCCGCAGCCTCAGCGATCCCCAGCTATTATTTTTTAAGAAATGCCCACAGGACCTAGCCCACCCGGGGACCTCATTAAAATAAAATGCGGGAACCCGCAACCCCAGCGCAAATTGCGACAATTTTGTTTTTTTTATAAAAAATGCTTATTTTGGCCCTGGGGTCCTTCTGGGACCCCCTGAGCAGGCCTAGGGGGTCACGGTGTTTCTACCCTGCCCCCTTCTCTTGTTTTATACCTTTGTTTCTCTGTTTTCTAGTGACTCGCTTCTACCGAGCCACAAGATGGCTGCCAACACTTCCTGGTTTGGAGTGTTTGCAGCCAATCACAGTGAAGCTCGTGCACGGGACTTAGGCTCCGCCCAGATATCGAAACATTTATTTTTCTTATTTCTCAGCAACCACTGAACGGATTTACACCATTTTACAAAAGGTCGCTTTCTGAGCCAAGCACTACCTTTTTGCCAAATTTGGGGTAATTCCGTTCAGTAGATTCGGCTGTAGCCTTGCACAAAGTTTCCTATGGGAAATTGATTTTTTGACTCTTATTGTTTGTATTTCTCAAAAACTACTGAACGGATTTACCCCATTTAAAAAAAAGGTCGCTTTCTGAACCTAGCTCTACCTTTCTGCCAAATTTGAAGTAATTCCGTTCAGCAGTTCGGGCTGTAGCTCGTCGCAAAATTTCCTATGGAAATTAACATGGAAAAAACGCGTTTTGGGACCCCCCTTTTTTCTCTGCCCCTGCTTGACAAATCACCCCCAAACTTTCAAGATAGGAGCTAACCTAAAAAGTGCAACTTTTTGCAAAATTTCATAAAGATTCGTCAAACGACGCCAAAGTTATTAGCAAATCAAAAAATGCTTTTACTATGGAAACTACGTTGTAACTATAACTACCTACTGGCGACCACCAGTAGGTAATATATATATATATATATATATATATATATATATATATCTACTGGCGGTCGCCAGTAGATAGTTATAGTTAGGACCTATTTTCCATAGGAAATCCGCAACATTCTATTTGAAATAACTTTGGCGCCGGTTGACGAATCTTCGCGAAATTTTCAAAACTCGTGGGGCGCCAGTCCGCTCCTATCCTGAAAGTCTCGGGGTGATTCATCAAGTGGGGGCCGAGAAAAAAGGGGGGTCCCAAAACATGTTTTCCCCATGCAATTTTCCATAGGAACCTTTAGTCGCAGCTACAGCTCGAACTGCTGAACGGAATTACACCAAATTTGGCAAAAAGGTAGCCCTTGGTTCAGTGTCGTGCCTTTTGGTTAAATGGTGTAAATCCGTTCAGTAGTTCCTGAGAAAATCAAAAGTAAAACCACATATATATCTATGGCCACGGAGGGTCCGCGCACCCTGAGCGCACCCTCCCGATCACGAGCTGCATGCTAATTGGCTGTCAACTGGCTGTCAACACTCCAAATCAGGAAGTGTTGGCAGCCATTTTCTGCCTCGGTAGAACCGAGGCACAGAAACAAGTGCGCAAAATGCAAAAAGGGGGCAGGGTGGAAACACCCTGACCCCCTAGGCCTGCTCAGGGGGTCCCACAAGGACCCTCAAGGCCAAAAAAAGCATTTTTTTTTTTTTTAAATCGGCGGGATGCGCTTAGGGTGCGCGGATCCCGCCGTGAAAAAAAAAAAAAATGAGGCGCGGCTCCCGCGCTTCGTTGTTATTTGGCCCCCGGGTGGGCCAAGTCCCGGGGGCATGCGGGGGTTTGTAAAATGTATGTATGGGGGGCCTCTAAGGCCCCCCCAAGCCCCGGGGACCGCCACACCCCGGGGCTTTGAATTAAGAATGGTGCCGGAGGGCACTCGGCCCTCCCGCAGCCCCGGGGACCGCCACCCCCCGGGGCTTCTTTTATTTTAAATAATAGTACATGTGTGGGGGGCTCGACCCCCCCAGACACCCCGGGGACCGCCACCTCCCTGGGGCACTAAGAATTTAAATGTGGGGGTCCGTTTCGGACCCCCGAGCCCCGGGGACCACCACCTCCCCGGGGCTTTGAACATGTTGGGATGGGGGCCGCATGGCCCCCCTCCTGGAGCCTGTGATGGCCCTGGGGACCACCACCCCCCAGGTCCGGCTCCTGCAGTGTCCCGGGGTGCCTACCCCCGGGACGCTGCTGTTTGCAATGGCAGGACGGGAGCCGCGCGGCTCCCGTCCTGTCATTGCAAATTGCTTGCTTCATTGAAGCGAGAGCAGGAAACCTGCTCTCGCTTCAATGAAGCAAGCAGATTGCTTTTCCATAAGGGGAGCTGCATGTCAGCAGCTTCCCTTATGGAAAAGCAATGCCGGCTCCCACAGGATGCGGGGAGCCGGCGGGACCGTGCGGGGATTGGGGACCCCCACGGTCCACAACGAGTGGCCAGGCCCCGGGGGATGGGGTCCCCGGGGCCATTAGTGGCCCGGGAGGGGGGCCATGCAGCCCCCTACCCAAAAATAATTTTTTTTTTTTAAACGTAAAGGCCGGCCCCGGGGGATGGGGTCCCCGGGACCTTAAATGGCCTGAGGAGGGATGCCACGCAGCCCCCCTCCAAATATTTTTTTATTTAAAAAAAGAGGGCATGCCCCGGGGGATGGGGTCCCTGGGGCCAATAGAGGCCCAGGAAAGGGGGGCCACACGGCCCCCTTCCCGTGTCTTTTTAAAAAAAAAAAATCCTCAGGCCCGGGGGGATGGGGTCCCCGGGGCCAAAAGTGGCCAAGGGAAGGGGGGCCACGCATCCCCCCTCCCATAAAATAAAAAAAGAAAGTAACAAAAAGAGGGCATGCCCCGGGGGATGGGGTCCCTGGGGCCAATAGAGGCCCAGGGAAGGGGGGCCACGCAGCCCCCTTCCCATTTCTTTTAAAAAAAAAAAATCCTCAGGCCCCGGGGGATGGGGTCCCCGGGGTCAAAAGTGCCTGAGGGAAGCAGGGCCACGCAGCCCCCCTCCCATAAAATAAAAAAGGAAAGTAACAAAAAAAAAGACCGGCATCGTGCCGGAGGCCCCGCCCCCTCCCTGCAGCTGTCTGCAAACGCGCCCCCTGGCGCGTTGTAAGAAGGGGAAGTAATTCCCCTTGAATACTGGGGGTCCCTGGGGGCCAACTAGCCCACCAGGAACCTCCAGTATGCGCCAGGGAGCTGCGTTGCAGAGAGGTGTTCAGAGGCCACGCCCCTTTTTACACCTCTCTGTGGCGCTTTTTGGAGGTACATGGTGGGCTAGTTGGACTCCAGGGACCCTCAGGATTCAAGGGGACTTAATCCCCCAACTTAAAACGCGCCATGGGGCGTGTTTGCACAGTGGTGAAGGGAGGGGGCGGGGCTTCAGGTGACATGTGTGCAAACAGGCCCAGTGGCACGTTTTAAGATGGGGAATTAAATCCCCTTCAATCCTGAGGGTCCCTGGGGGCCAACTAGCCCACCAGGTACATCCAGAAAGCGCCACAGAGCTGCGTTGCAGAGAGGTGTAAAAAGGGGCGTGGCCTCAGACCACCTCTCTGCAACGCAGCTCTGTGGTGCTTACTGGAGGTACCTGGTGGGCTACTTGGACTCCAGGGACCCTCAGGATTGAAGGGAACTTAATCCCCAACTTAAAACGCTCCACGGGGCGTGTTTGCACAGTGGTGAAGAGAGGGGACGGGGCCTAATGTGACAAGTTAGTTAGTTAGTTTTAATCCCCCTGCCCTATTATGTACTAGGGACTTACAGAGGAGGTCATGCTAATCACAGGGGTACCCCAACGCATAGTGTTCCCTAGTGTATGTAGGTGTTTTCACTGTATTCTAAGTGTCTTTTAGCATAGCACTGGCTCTAGGCCTGGTTAGTCAGAGCCAGTTAACACCAGTACCCGTCTGGGAAAGTTGTGGGCACAGGATGATTTTGCAACAAGGCCTCTTTCTGCTCCTCTGTTGGTTCTTTCTGCACGTCTTGCTTCTTCCTGCACTTTTCTTCGTCTTTGTGGACTTCTGTTGCTTGTTTGTGCATTTCTTTTGCTTCTTTCTGTGCGTTTTTTCTTCTTTCTTCACATGTCCTACCTCTGTAGGCATAGTTAGAAATTAGCATTTAAAAAACCTTTGAAATTCACTGAAAAAACCATAGGTTTCAGGCACGTTATAGTTAGAAATTAGCATTTAAAAAACCTTTGAAATTTACTGAAAAAACCATAGGTTTTAGGGAAAGTTATAGTTAGTTGGACATTGCACTCGTACAAAACCCGTGAAATTCCACCGTTATAGTTAGTTCAGCTAACTATAACTCGCGCCCCCGCAATGCACTGCTGATGACGTCACATATTACATCACTCATGACATGGTCAGTGACATCACTGATGACATCACTGATGACATCACTGATGACATCACTGATGACATCATCCATGTGATAATTTGATGCATCTTCTCACACCCTAATATAACCTTTGATACACCCACTCTAAATGACAGACTGCCATTCTCAAAACCATAGACACTCCAACACCAATAACTACATACCCACTCACTGATTCTTAGGTTTACACACACATCCACTCACTCACCCGTACAGTCACTCATACTTATGGTCACTCAGTACAGGACTATCATATGCACTCATTCTATTAGATAGACACTCACACACCGCCACTCATCCATAGAGGTACTCATACACCTAGTCAGTCATGCAAATAATTAATCACACTCCCATTTACTCACCTATACAGTGATACACACCAGCTCACTTACTCATACAAATACTAGCACATTCTTACGCTCCTATGCAATCACTGATGCAAGCACACACTCATCCATATAGCCACTCTCACAATCACATACTCTCACTTATAGCCATTTATATACTCCAACACACATATATACTGCCTTTCACATATGTAGTTACTCACACATGTACCACTGAGATATACATTCAATCGCTAACACACCCATACACACACTCACCCACCCATACAGTCCATCACAGACGCACTCTTGAAACCATGCACCCAGTGAATCATCCACTCACACATCTATGCACAGAGTCACACACACCCCACCCACACAAACACTCAGGCACCCATACAGATACTCAGACAACCAATCCATAACCCATATAGACACTCATGTAGCTAGTCACAAACCCATGCAGCTGCTTACAAAACAACAGACAGACGGATACAGACATTCACACAGTTTAGTCACTAACCCATGCATTCAGTAAGATACGTTTAATCGCTCACTTATAGACTCAGTCACGCACCTACTAAATCATCCATTCAGACACTTATACACCCACTCGTTCTTCAATACGCCTTTTCCTATATATATTAAACATATTTAAACTTTACAGAAACACACAGTCACTGGATGATGTCATCAGTGATGTCATTTCAGATGTCATCAGTGATGTCATCAGTGGTGTCACTGACCATGTCATGAGTGATGTAATATGTGACGTCATCAGCAGTGCATTGCGGGGGCGCGAGTTATAGTTAGCTGAACTAACTATAACGGTGGAATTTCATGGGTTTTGTACGAGTCCAATGTCCAACTAACTATAACTTTCCCTAAAACCTATGGTTTTTTCAGTGAATATATAGATAGAGAGATAGATAGATAGATAGATAGATAGATATAGATATGTAAAATTAATAATAAAACGTTTTTCCTATGGAAACATGGTCATAACTATATACTGGCAACCGCCTGTAGGTAATATAGGTAATATATGTACATATATATATATATATTATCTACTGGCGGTCGCCAGTAGATAGTTATAGTTAGGACCTAGTTTCCATAGGAAAAGCGTTTTTCTTTTCCCAATAACTTTGGCACCGGATGACGAATCTTCCCGAAATTTTCAAAACTCGTGGGGCGCTCCGGTCAGCTCCTGTCTTGAAAGTTTCGGGGTGATTCGCCAAGCGGGGGCCGAGAAAAAGGGGGGGTCCCAAAACGTGTTTTCTCCATGTTATTTTCCTTAGGAAACTTTAGACACGGCTACAGCCCGAACTGCTGAACGGAATTACACCAAATTTGGCAAAAAGGTAGCCCTTGTTTCATAAAGAACTCTTTTTGTTAAATGGTGTAAATCCGTTCAGTAGTTCCTGAGAAATTAAAAAAAAAGAGGTCGGAAAATGAATTTTCCATAGGAAACTTTAGACACGGCTACAGCTCGAACTGCTGAACGGAATTACACCAAATTTGGCAAAAAGGTAGTGCTTGGTTCAGAAAGTGCCCTTTTTTTTAAATGGTGTAAATCCGTTCAGTAGTTGCTGAGAAAATAAAAAAATAAAAGTTTCGATATTTAGAGGCGCAGGGGATCCGCGGACCCTCCCGACCACGAGCTTTATTCTAATTGGCTGTCAACACTCCAAACCAGGAAGTGTTGGCAGCCATCTTGTGACTCGGTAGAACCGAGTCACAAGAAAAGAGAAAAACAAACGCAAAAAAACAAGAAAAGGGGGCAGGGTAGAAACACCCTGACCCCCTAGGCCTGCTCAGGGGGTCCCACAAGGACCCTCAGGGCCAAAAAAAGCATTTTTTTTTTTTTAAAACATCGGCCGAATTCGCGCTGGGTGCGCGAATCCGGCCGAGAAAATTTTTTAAAAACGAAGCACGGGCTCCTGCGCTTCATTGTATTGAAGCCCCCGGGTGGGCCAGGTCCCGGGGGCAGTGAAAAAAATATGTGGGGGGGCCCCCAAACCCCCCACACTGCCCCGGGGACCGCCACCTCCCCGGGGCAAGATTAATGAGTTGCGGGGGCACGCAGCCCCCCGCAGCCCCGGGGACCACCACCCCCAGGGGCTTCTTTTCTAATGTGGGGGCCTCCAAGGCCCCCAAGTCCCGGGGACCGCCACCCCCCGGGCTTTTATTAATTATTTTGCGGGGGCACACGGCCTCCCCGCTGCCCCGGGGAATGCCACCCCCGGGGCTTTAAAAAGAAATACACCTGTGTGGGGGGGCTCGAGCCCCCCCACACGCCCCGGGGACCGCCACCTCCCCAGGGCACTAATATTCAAATGCGGGCTTCCGTTACGGACCCCCGAGCCCCGGGGACCACCACCTCCCCGGGGCTGTGCATTATGTGGGAGGGGGGCCGCACGGCCCCCCTCCTGGAGCCCTTGATGGCCCTGGGGACCGCCACCCCCCAGGGCCGGCTCCTGCAGTGTCCCGGGGTGCCCACCCCCGGGACACTGCTGTTTGCAATGACAGGGCGGGAGCCGTGCGGCTCCCGCCCTGTCATTGCATACTGCTTTGCTTCATTGAAGCGAGAGCAGGGAAACCTGCTCTCGCTTCAATGAAGCAAAGCAGATTGCTTTTCCACACGGGGAGCTGCATGTCAGCAGCTCCCCTTGTGGAAAAGCAATGCCGGCTCCTGCAGGACGCGGGGAGCCGGCGGGACCGTGGGGGCATTGGGGCTCCCCCCACGGTCCCCAACGGATAGGGCCTGCTCCGGGGGATGCGCTGCGTTGCAGAGAGGTGGCCCAGGCCACGCCCCTTTTTACACCTCTCTGCAATGCAGCTCTGTGGCGCTTACTGGAGGTACCTGATGGGCTAGTTGGACCCTAGGGACCCTCAGGATTCAAGGGGACTTAATCCCCCAACTTAAAACACGCCACGGGGCACGTTTGCACAGTGGTAAAGGGAGGGGGCGGGGCCTGAGGTGACGTGTGTGCAAACACACCCTGTGGCGCGTTTTAAGTTGGGGAATTAATTCCCCTTCAATCCTGAGGGCCCCTGGGGGCCAACTAGCCCACCAGGTACCTCCAGTAAGCACCACAGACCTGCGTTGCAGAGAGGTGGTCCAGGCCATGCCCCTTTTTACACCTTTCTGAAACAAGGGCTACCTTTTTGCCAAATTTGGTGTAATTCCGTTCAGCAGTTCGAGCTGTAGCCGTGTCTAAAGTTTCCTATGGGAATTAACATGGAGAAAACACGTTTTGGGACACCCCTTTTTTCTCGGCCCCCGCTTGCCAAATCACCCCGAAACTTTCAAGACAGGAGCTGACCGGAGCGGGCTAGGAGTTTTGAAAATTTCGCGAAGATTCGTCAACCGGCGCCAAAGATATTAAGAAAACAAAAAACGAGTTTCCTATGGAAACTAGGTCCTAACTATAACTACCTACTGGTGACCACCAGTAGGTTATTTATTTATTTATTTATTTATTTATTTTTATATTTATATTTATATTTATATTTATATTTATATATATATATAAAATTACAACTGATCTGTACCACAAGCCTACAGATGCTCATTTGTATCTAAACTGGACTTCATGTCACCCACACCACACTAAACTGAGCATCATCTACAGCCAAGCACTCAGAATAAGACGCATCTGCAGCAATGAGGAAACCTGTAAAGACCATCTACAGGAGCTTGCTACATTATTTAAAAGACGAGGCTATCCTCTGCATATCATACAGCAACAAATTGACAAGTCTTTGCAGTTACCCAGAGAAGCACTTATTTGGAATACCAACGGCAGAAACAAAAGTGACAGAACTCCATTTGTGGTTGACTATCATCCATCAGCTCCCAACTACAGAAATATAATGCAAAAAACATTTCCCTTACTGTCTACTTGTGAAAAATTGCAAAAGGTTTTTCCAAAACCGCCAGTCATTGCTTACCGCAGAGCTCCAAATTTACGATCTCTTATTGTGAGAGCTGAACTCAAGCAAGTTGTAACAAATGCAGGGGTTCATTGCTGTGACTCTAAAAGGTGCATCACGTGTGAATACCTTTTACAAACATCATCAGTAACTAGTTCTGTTACAAGAAGGACCTATGGAATAAGACAGCATCTTACATGTCGCTCAACATGCATTATTTATGTGATTCAGTGCCAACGGCAAAGCTGTAAAAAACAATATGTAGGCCAAACAGTGAATGACCTCCGTACACGATTCAGGAACCACAAATCGGCAATAATTAATAAGAAAATTGACCAGCCTGTAGCCAATCATTTTAACCTTGTGGATCATTTACTATCAGATTTGAAGATTTTCCCCGTGGAACATGTCTCAAAGGAAGAACTACTGGACTCCAGAGAAAACTTCTGGATGTACCGTTTAAAATCACTGCATCCAGATGGACTGAACATTACTGATAATACAACCTGATTACTGCATATCTCAAGAGCTCTCAGGACTGCATTGATTCCACATTCCAAATAGAATCTTCACTCATGATGCTTTTTGAAAATTCAGCTGTGTCATCTGTGCAGCCACTGAGCAAACCATCTTGTACTACCTGAGGAAGGCGGAAGCTGAAACGTTGTAGTTGAAATATATTTTTGTTCTTTGGTGAATCTATCTGTTTGAGTCACTTCTTTCTTGGATATTTTATTTCTTTGTGACTCATTGTATCCTTTGGGATCCAGATTTTTGCCCTGGCTGGCTGTTGTTTTCTTGTGATCCTCCATCTTCAAGTATATGTATGTATGTATGTATGTATATATGTATATATGTATATATGTATATATGTATATATGTATATATGTATATATGTATATATGTATATATGTATATATGTATATATATATATATATATATATATATATATATATATATCCATATGACATTGCGATGAGAAGGAGCCCAGCCTGGCGAGTCGGGGCTTGTAGGTGACGTCACCGCCATATACAACACACGACTTCCACGCAACATCCAGCGAGAAAACAAGCCCTCCAGTCCGACATCAGGTAAGCAAATTTATTTCTCCAACAGGCAAAGCATTACCGGTTTCGACCCTCATGTGGGTCTTAATCATATGCAAAATACGATTAAGACCCACATGAGGGTCGAAACCGGTAATGCTTTGCCTGTTGGAGAAATAAATTTGCTTACCTGATGTCGGACTGGAGGGCTTGTTTTCTCGCTGGATGTTGCGTGGAAGTCGTGTGTTGTATATGGCGGTGACGTCGCCTACAAGCCCCGACTCGCCAAGCTGGGCTCCCTTCTCGTCGCAATGTCATATGGATTTATATTTAACGGGAGCCCGCTGGCTGCACAAACATTTGTTTAGAAGGATTTAGCCAAGTTGGTGCCACTGGAGAACACGGGAGGCACTGCCACTGATTTTCTGGGAGGCCTGCGGGCCGGAGATTTCTCTTCATCTGAAGTGCAGCCAGAGTTTGTGGGAGTCACAGACTCCTGCACAGTCGGACGCAGCTAATTATCTTACAGGCTGCTATATTGTTAATCTGGACAATGAGCACTCGATGGGCAGCGCCTTGGAGGTGAGGTGAGAAATAATTGCCACGTAGCCCGACATGGAACTGTTCAGCTTGAGGCCATATGTGGCGTTTGGATTTCATTTTTGCTCACTAAGGCACAAGACTGTAAGGTTTTAAAAAAGAGGGACATTACGGAGCTTTGAAAGACATTAACAATGCATGATGGGCTTTGTAGTCCGAATAATAACAGGATTTTGAACCAGGGTCTATAAACTTGAACATTACATAATGGAGGGCATCAGCCACAGTATTTGAAGAGTATTATAAACAAAATGAGATTACCTGGTCCCTGACATTTATAAAACAAGGTTGTATTGAAAAATCAGCACCCGCAGTCCCTCTTCACTGTTTAAGAATCAAGTGTATTTAAACCCCGATGGGACTGCCCCTCGTATTTTGCATATGATTAAGACCCACATGAGGGTCGAAACCGGTAATGCTTTGCCTGTTGGAGAAATAAATTTGCTTACCTGATGTCGGACTGGAGGGCTTGTTTTCTCGCTGGATGTTGCGTGGAAGTCGTGTGTTATATATATATATATATATGCGCTACATGAGGATTTCCAGCCTTCCATCCAACCTCGTCCACCAGGTGGGGTTGGTGCAAACAGGCGGGCGCTGGACCCGCTATTAAATTCTCACTTCTTACGCTTTGCAACAATAAGGAAAAGTCGCACTCAGGAATCTTTAGAAAGAAAAGATATTTATTGACTGACGCGTTTCGACCAACGGTCTTTGTCAAAGCCACCCCGTGACCCAGAAGTGGCTGTGCTTAAATACATTCCAATTGTGAAAAAGTTAATAAACATAGAAAACATATGCACAAGTGGAGTGTTACAATCCATACAATGGAAAACAGACTCCAACGCCATGACACGCATTTTATGCAATTTCATCAGTGCTTGGATCATGAACACTCGAACCGAGTGTAACACAACAATGTCTAGTGGGGTGTCAAATGCCAGAGTAAAAATGCCAAAGTAAAGAGTCAAAAACTTCCCAGCCTATTTTACGCACTGTAATGCTGTGTTGAGCTAGAAGGCATGCGGGGGAGGGAGAGACAACGCACGAAGCGTATTGGTTGGTACACTGCTAGCTGTAACATATAGAATACAGCCCAGTTAGTTACTGAGAACAAAATATTAAAGCAAGTGCTCTGAGAGGCGCGTTTGCAGAGTGGTAGAAAAAGGGGGCGTGGCCTCCAACCACCTCTCAACAATCCCACAGTGTGGGGCTTACTGGAGGAAACAGGAGGTCTTGTTGGCCCCTAAGGACCTCAGCAGCGAAGGGGACTTCATTCCCCAACCAGGAGCGCACCAGGAAGTGCGTTTGCAGAGTAGTGGAGAAAGCGGGTGGGGCCTCCGGCGAGTTGCCAGATTTATTTCTTTTTTAGGAAGGGGGCTGTGTGGCCCCCATTCACTGGACCATTTAGGGCTCCGGGGACCCCTTCTCCCAGGGCCTGACCTTTTTACATTTTTTTAATTAAAAAAACAGGAGGGGGGCCTTGCGGCCCCTTACCGGACTGATTTCAGTGCCGGGGACCTCATCCCCCGGGTCCAGGCCTATTTTTTTTTTTTTTTTTAATATTTTCTTAAAAGGGTGGGAGGCCTAATGCCCTCCCCCTCCCTGGGCCAACTTCAGCCCCGGGGACCCCAACCCTCCGGGGCCAGGCCACTTTGTTGGTGACTGCAGCAGAAGCTTGAAGGCCCCTGCAGTCCCTTCCAGCTCCATACCTCCTGCAGGAACCGGCATTGTTTTTACACACAGGGAGCTGCTGACATGTAACCTTTGGTTTTTTCAGTGAATTTCTATGTTTTTTTAAAATCTATTTCCTAACTATAACGTCCCTGTAACGTGAATTTGTAAGGTTTTTAAAATTTTATTTCCTAACTGTAACCACTAACCTTTGACACTAAGGCTCGATTACAAGTTTGGCGGTGCGGGTCCAGGTCCGCCCCGCCGCTACACCACCAAACCCATGGTGAGGCCGCCCGCTAGATTAGGAGTTTCCTCCTGTCTGGTGGGCTTTTTCTTGGCGTACCCATGGTGGTGCCTCTAAAAACGGGAACCGCAATGGGAACGCCAAAAACAGTTCTTGCACGGCATGGACTGAAAAGTCGATGCCATGCAGGAGCTAGTGTTTCTTGCACACAGCGGGGCACATGTTGTGCCCGCCTGTGTGTATTCACGGGGCGCCAGCCAGACTCGTAATCGTGGCCTAAGTGTGTGAATGAGTGAATAAGTGTCTCAGTGGGTGTATGAGTGTCTGAGTAGGCTTGTAAGTGGTGTGAGAAAGTATGAGTGGGGCTGTAAGTGGGTATATGAGTGTCTGAGTGGGTCTGTGAGTGAGTGGGTGAGTCTCTGACAGGGGTGATTGGTAAACTCCTCTCCTCCAGCAGAGTTTGTGGAGTTTTGCCACCCTGCGCTCCGCTTGGAATGTGTGGATCAGCAAAAACTCTGCCAACCACCGGTGTAGTCGAGTTTACCAGCGCGCTCACCCCTAGACTTCATCCCCCAACCAGTAGTGCGCCAGGAGGCCCTATTAAAGAGTGGTTGAGAAAGACGGCAGGGACTCTGATGAGGTCTGAGTAATCCCGCTGAAGAGGGACTTACTTGTGGCAACAATAGGGGTTCTTGGCCCCCAATGACCCTCAGCAGCCAAGGGGACTTCATCCCTCAACCAGTAGTGTGCCAGGAGGCCCCTTGGCAGAGTGGTTCAGAAAGGGGGCAGGGCTTCCAACCATGTCTCAGCAATCCCACTGTGGGGAACTTACTTCTGGCAGCAATTGGGGTTCTTGGCCCCCCCAAGGACCTTCGCAGAGTGGTTGAGAAAGGGGGATGTGCCTCAGGCGAGCTCTCAGCAATCCCGCTGTGGGGGACTTACTTCTGGCAACAATCTGGGTTCATGACTCCCAATGACCCTCAGCAGCCAAGGGGACTTCATCCCACAACCAGATGAGCACCAGGAGGCCCATTTGCAGAGTTGATAAGAAAGGAGGAGAGCCTCCGATGAGGTCTGAGCAATTCCGCTGTTGGGGACTTACTTCTGGCAACAATAGGGGTTCTTCGCCCCAAGGACCCTCAGAAGTCAAGGGGACTTATTCCCCCAACCAGTAGTGCGCCAGGGCGCCCCTTTGCAGAATGGTTGAGAAAGAGGGAGGGGCCTCTGACGAAGTCACAGCAATCCCTTTGTGGGGGACTTGCTTCTGACAACAATAGGGGTTCTTGACCCCCAATGACCCTCAGCAGCTAAGGGGTCTTCATCCCCCAAACAGTAGTTCACCAGGAGGCCCCTTTGCAGAGCGGTTGAGAAAGGGGGCGGGCCACTGATGATGTCTGAGCAATCCCGCTGTGGGGGTCTTACTTCTGCCAACAATAGGGGTTCTTGGCCCCCATGGACCCTCAGCAGCCAAGGGGACTTCATCCCCCAACCAGTAGTGTGCCGGGAGGCCCCTTTGCAGAGTGGTTGAGAAAGGGGACAGGGCCTCTGATGAGATCTGAGCAATCCCACTGTGGGGGACTAACTTGTGGGTGAGCCTCAAGACAGGGACCCCATGCGATTCCCTCCTTTAAATTCTCTATAAGCCTGCATGCCCCTGGGACCGGGCCCGCTCAGGGGCTAAATTGTAGCTTAGCGCGGGAGCCGTATTTCCTTTTTTTTTTTCCACTGGGAGCTGCGGATCCAGCGCGATTTCTGCCAAACAAGAGACCTAGGGGGTCAGTGTATTCCTACCCTGCCCCCTTCTCTTTTTTTTAAAGTTTTTTTGTGAGTCCCAAGAAGGCTGCCAATATTTCCTGGTTGAAGTGTTGGCAGCCAATCAGATTTCACCACGGGGACTATTGGATCCTCTGAGGATCCGCACCCCTATTTATACAAATTTGGTTTTCCCTTTCTCAAAAACTACTGAATGGATTTACACCAAATTACAAAAAAGGTTATTTCTGGACCAAGAGCTACCTTTCTGGCAAATTTGGTGTAATTCCCCCCCAGCGGTTCGGGCTGTAGTCGTATCTAAAATCTCTATGGAAGTTAACATGGGAAAAACACTTTTGTTGACCCCTTATATTTCTACCCCCCCGACGAATCATCCTGAAACTTTCCATGCGCAACAATAATTACCAGGGAACTTTTTATGGAAACAATTGTGAAGATTTGTCAACCGGCGCCAAAGATATAGGCAAGTCAAAAAACGCTTTTCCTATGGAAACATGGTTATAACTATAACTACATACAGGCGACAGCCAGTAGGTAATATATATTAGACCGCAGATAACCTATAGAAGATGTAAATACCTGAGTAATCACTGAGTACATAGTCACTTTCGCCCTATAAAACCAAAAACAGATATAATCACAGGCTTTTTTCCTTGCACTAAATGTAAGGCTTGTAAATACAGCAAGAAAGTTACACATTACAACATCAGAGAACAGGACCCCAGAACATCACGGAGGATTAATTTGTTGTTAAACTGTAATTCTGAATTTACAGTCTATCGTTTAGAATGCCCCTGCCAGAAGCGTTATATTGGGAGTACTATCCATCCTGCTAAGAAACGCATATTAGAACACATGCGTGCGATTAATAAGAAGGATAGTACCTACACGGTGGTCCGCCATTTTGAAACTGTACATCAAAGCAACAGGGACCTGTTAAGTTTCTTTTGCCTTAACCAGGTCCCCAAAGATGAGAGAAGGGGAGATAGAACTAGAAAATTATGTATTCTAGAATCTAAATACATAATAGAACTTCAGACTAAGGCCCCTCTGGGCCTTAACAACGATGAAGAACTGTGGGTACACCTCGAGTAAAACAACAAGATACATCAAAATATGTGGTAAAATGTCCAGAGACCTGGGCTTCCTTACACCATTTCTGAATTATCTGATAATTCTCCTGAAAACAACATTTATCACACTAGACACTAGTGATAATAGGTGATAATAAAGATGCAGTCTATTTTTAAGAAATGAACTTTGGAATTGAAAGATCAACTTATGTTTATGCCGCTTCAATGGTTATAGAAATCATGTATGACTGCCCATTCAGGGCGCAATTATGTACTGGATGTCTCAGGATCGCTATTTTCACATATGACATATGAAATCTGTGGCTATCTATCATGAATTTTCATCAATGATTGTGATTATATATTTTTTGCGCCATTCAGTAGATGAACTGTTAGTATATGATTGCCCATCCAGGGCGCAATTGTGAATAAGGGGACACTGTGGAATTGTCGTAAGTCATATGGCATAGGGGATATATGATTGACACGTACTTGGGATTGACTTAAAGGATGATAATCATCCCTCGCGATTCGATAAAAGAACCAGAAATGATGTGATAACTATTATTATATTTATTATTTGCACTCTTTATGATACACATTAATGTTTTCGAGCACGTTTAAGATGGCCGCCGGGATTCTGGCAAAAGATTGAGACCAGTGCACCGTCTTTTATGTTTACTATTATCACGTGATGCACCTGTTTTGATGAAATAAGCTCCGTGACAAAATTGATACTGACATCGAAAAAGGCTCAACGCCAAAATGCATCTGTCAGTGGAGGAGGCTTGCACATTAAAAAGTATTTTATTTTGAAGAGTCCGTGAGTGCGCCTACTTTTTGGCTGATTCTGGGTATATTGCCATCGTGGACGTATATATATATATATATATATTCACTGAAAAAAACCATAGGTATCAGGCACGTTATAGTTAGAAATTAGCATTTAAAAAACCTTAGAAATTCACTGAAAAACCCATAGGTTTTAGGGAAAGTTATAGTTAGTTGGACATTTCACTCGTACAAAACCAGAGAAATTCCCCCGTTATAGTTAGTTCAGCTAACTATAACTCGCGCCCCCGCAATGCACTGCTGATGACGCCCCTTTTTACACCTCTCTGCAACGCAGCTCTGTGGCGCTTACTGGAGGTACCTGGTGGGCTAGTTGGACCCCAGGGACCCTCAGGATTCAAGGGGACTTAATCCCCCAACTTACAACACGCCAGGGGGAGCGTTTACAGAGTGGTGGAGAAATGGGGCATGGCCTTTGTCTACCTCTCACCAATCCCACTGCGTGGGGCTTACTGGAGGTAAAAGGTAGGCTAATTGGCCCCTAAAGGACCCCCAGCAGTGAAGGGGACTTCAATCCCCATCCAAGAGCATGCCAGGGAGCGCGTTTGTAGAGTGGTGGGCAAAGTGGGCGTGGCCTGGTACGAGTACTTACCAATGCTGCTGTGGGGACTGACTGGAGGTAATAGTTTGGGAAGTTGGCCCCTAAGGATGTCCTTGGGGGCCAACTACCCCTCTTGTTACCTCCAGTAAGTCCCACACAGTGGGGGTTGCTAAGACGTCTTCGGAGGCCATGGCCCCCTTTCTCTACCACTCTGCAAACGTGCCTCGTGGCAGACTACGGGATGGGGGATGAAGTCCAATTTTGTCCTGAGGGAGTTTGGGGGACAAGAATCCCTCCTGGTACCTCCTGTAAGTCCTACGCAGCGGAATTCCTGAGCGTTGGTTGGACGCCCAGCACCCTTTCTCCACCACTCTGCAAACGTGACTACTAGTTAAAGTAGCATATTTCTGCACCTCTGACTTAGAGGTAGTTTTAATCACCCTGCCCTATTATGTACTAGGGCCTTACAGAGGAGGTCATGCTAATCACAGGGGTACCCCAACGCATAGTGTTCCCTAGTGTATGTAGGTGTTTTCACTGTATTCTAAGTGTCTTTTAGCATAGCACTGGCTCTAGGCCTCGTTAGTCAGACTCAGTTACCACCAGTACCCGTCTGAAAAAGTTGTGGGCACAGGATGATTTTGCAACCAGGCCTCTTTCTGCTCCTCTGTTGGTTCTTTCTGCACATGTCTTGCTTCTTCCTGCACTTTTCTTCGTCTTTGTGCACTTCTGTTACTTCTTTCTGCATTTCTTTTGCTTCTTTCTGTGCGTTTTTTCTTCTTTCTTCACATGTCCTACCTCTGTAGGCATAGTTAGAAACTAGCATTTAAAAAACCTTTGAAATTCACTTAAAAAACCATAGGTTTCAGGCACGTTATAGTTAGAAATTAGCATTTAAAAAACAATTGAAATTCACTGAAAAAACCATAGGTTTTAGGGAAAGTTATAGTTAGTTGGACATTTCACTCGTACAAAACCAGAGAAATTCTCCCGTTATAGTTAGTTCAGCTAACTATAACTCGCGCCCCCGCAATGCACTGCTGATGACGTCACATATTACATCACTCATGACATGGTTAGTGACATCACTGATGACATCACTGATGACATCATCCAGTGACTGTGTGTTTCTGTAAAGTTTAAATATGTTTAATATATTTAGGGAAAGGCGTATTGAAGAATGAGTGGGTGTATAAGTGTCTGAATGGATGATTTAGTAGGTGCGTGACTGAGTCTATAAGTGAGTGATTAAACATATCTTACTGAATGCATGGGTTAGTGACTAAACTGTGTGAATGTCTGTATCTGTCTGTGTGTTGGTGTGTAAGCGGCTGCATGGGTTTGTGAATAGCTACATGAGTGTCTATATGAGTTATTGATTGGTTGTCTGAGTATCTGTATGGGTGCCTGAGTGTTTGTGTGGGTGGGGTGTGTGTGACTGTGCATAGATGTGTGAGTGGGTGATTCACTGGATGCATGGTTTCAAGAGTGCATCTGTGATGGACTGTATGGGTGGGTGAGTGTGTGTATGGGTGTGTTAGTGAGTGAATGTATATCTCAGTGGTACATGTGTGAGTAACTGTATATGTGAAAGGCAGTATATATGTGTGTTAGAGTATATAAATGGCTATAAGTGAGAGTGTGTGATTGTGAGAGTGGCTGTATGGATAAGTGTGTGCTTGTATCAGTGATTGTATAAGAGTGTAAGAATGTGCTAGTATTTGTATGAGTAATTGAGCTGGTGTATCTATAACTGTATAGGTGAGTAAATGGCAGTGTGATTAATTATTTGCATGACTGACTAGGTGTGTGAGTACCTCTATGGATGAGTGGCGGTGTGTGAGTGTCTATATAGGTGTATGAGTGCATATGATAGTCCTGTACTGAGTGACCATAAGTATGAGTGACTGTACGGGTGAGTGAGTGGATGTGTGTGTAAACATAAGAATCAGTGAGTGGGTATGTAGTTATTGGTGTTGGAGTGTCTATGGTTTTGAGAATGGCAGTCTGTAATTTAGAGTGGGTGTATCAAAGGTTATATTAGGCTGTGAGAAGATGCATCAAATTATCACATGGATGATGTCATCAGTGATGTCATCAGTGATGTCATTTGAGATGTCATCAGTGATGTCACTAACCATGTCATGAGTGATGTAATATGTGACGTCATCAGCAGTGCATTGCGGGGGCACGAGTTATAGTTAGCTGAACTAACTATAACGGGGGAATTTCTCTGGTTTTGTACGAGTGAAATGTCCAACTAACTATAACTTTCCCTAAACCCTATGGTTTTTTCAGTGAATTTCAAAGGTTTTTTAAATGCTAATTTCTAACTATAACGTGTCTGAAACCTATGGTTTTTTCAGAGAAAATGGCAGCATATTCACATTTGCCAAAAAATATGAGTCACTCAAGATCACGAAATATGGGAATGGCAACTCTGACAACAGAAAAACTACACCCAGAGTTAACAGAGCAGAGAGTTCCTCATATTCAGATTTGAGTTCGGCCTTAGAAAGCGAA
The DNA here is from genome assembly GCA_963921515.1 of Calotriton arnoldi. Taxonomy (NCBI): domain Eukaryota; kingdom Metazoa; phylum Chordata; class Amphibia; order Caudata; family Salamandridae; genus Calotriton; species Calotriton arnoldi. The sequence continues at coordinate 534,376 of CAWUFW010005871.1, forward strand.
ACGGAAACAAACAGACAAGACCACATTACACAACAAATTCCTGTAACTCTTACATTATCAGATGAAGTGAATTTTTTAGTGGAAGAGCGCAGGCAAACCCTGCGCCCAAGAACATTTCAAAACAAACAAAATCAAGAACAAGTAAACGGAAGGCAAGACGGCAAGCCTGCAAACGCAATGCCACAAAGCAACACGCAGTCAAGGAAATAACCAAAGAGGAATTGGAGGCGACAATAGAACAAAGGAAGGAAGACAATATGACGGTAATAAATCTCACAGAAGTAGTACTCAATCCAGCAGAAAAACGACTTCTTTCCTTGGGGCTATCTTACTGTCCAGTGAGTCAGTTTAACTATGCATCTACCAGATTTGAGATTTACAAAGGAATAAGAAAATTAAAATTAAAAAAACATTTTATGCAACAGAATCAACAACAGGAGTCTGCATCTGCCGGGAGGTCAGTAGAACCCATTGTGTCCACTGATAGAACGCTTATTCCACAAGGACTCACACAGTTAGACATGCCCTTACTTTTAGATATGCAAGAACTGATGCAAGAAGATATAAGAGTGACTTCGAACTCGACAGAACCGCCAACGAGTCCAGTCAAGATAACCCCAATGCAAGTTAAAACTCCCTTCAAACCTCGTTCAACATATAATCCATTGATGGTCCGTGACTCAATTGATAATTTTCATGACAATGTTATAAGCGGTTTAAAAGAATTGAATCTTAAAAGTTCTAAATTTTCAATATCAAAGAAGCAACAAACAGGAAATCCAATTTCACACGCTGATGTCAAAATTGAGAAAGAATCCGGACATCATAATACGTAATGCTGACAAAGGTGGAAATGTGGTATTGTGGAAAAAGTCAGAGTATGTTGCCGAGGCAATGAAGCAATTGAAAGACACAGCCTGTTACCGCCACAGTGACCTTCCAACCATGCGCAAATCAAATAATGAATTCCATATGAAACTTATCGCATGGAAAAATATAGGGCTACTCACTCTGGAAGAATTTAAATATATCAAGAATGAAAAACCAGTGACTCCGGTCCTATACTTCATCCCGAAGATTCATAAAAATGCATTGATGCCGCCTGGCAGGCCGATTATATCAGCTCGCAATAGCCTGTTGGAGAATGCTTCAAAGTACATTGATTACTTTCTTCAGGAACATGTGCAAAATCTGGACTCTTACATTAAAGACACAAGTGACTTTCTAACGAAATTGATGAAGTGTCGATGGCAAGCAGGATGGTTGCTGATTACATTAGATGTGACATCTCTATATACATCAATTAATCACAGAGATGGACTGAGAGCCTTAAGACACTATCTAGCTAAAAGGGGACAGGAATATCTACAACACAACACAATGCTTGCAGAAATGGTGGAATTTTGCCTCAACAATAATTTTTTCCTGTTTCACAATGTAATTTACCAACAGCTACGGGGGGTGGCCATGGGGGCCAGCTTCTCCCCCAGTTACGCCTGTCTCCATATGGGCTGGTGGGAGGAGCTGGTCCTCAAAGAACATGAACAGATGGTCAAAACCCATATTCAGGCTTAGTGGAGATACATAGACGACCTTTTTGTAATCTGGGAGGGTACAACCAGTGAGGCAACAAAGTTCATTGATACTCTCAACAACAACTGTCTTAATTTACATTTCACAGCAGCCATAAGTCCTGAATCTATTAATTTTCTGGACGTCGAGGTTTTTGTCAGAGAAGACAAATTAGAGACAAGATTACACAGGAAATCCACGGCTGGCAATGCAATTCTACATGCAAGCAGTGCCCATCCACAGCATCTCATCCGCAGCATCCCATACGGGGAGATGTTGAGGTTGAGACGCATCTGTAGTACTGATCAGGATCTGCTGTTAGCCCAAACAGACAGTAAACACAGATTCAAAGATAGAGGCTACACTACAACATGCATTGATAAGGCAATTGCTAAAAGCAGAGCCAAATCAAGAGGCACCTTATTGTCTGCTCCCACACCAGCCTCCTGCACTACGATTGCCAATTCGACAATTCAAACAGCTAATGATTTTAGATTTATTTTCAGGTTTAACAAGCAAGAAAAAAATGGGAGGAAATTGATAATGAGAAATTGGCCCTTGGTTCTTAGTGATCAAATCATAGGGCCTACACTTCCCAGAAAACCGTCAATCACATACAGCAGGTCAAGATCCATGAAAGATCTTTTAGTCCAGAATGATCTTAGCACTTTTAATCCTGGTTCTTGGCTAGCTCAAAGAAAGGGATTTTACAAATGTAAAATATGCAAGGCGTGCCAATTTGGCTGCAACAAGACAACCTACACAACCCCTTTTAGCCAGGAAGAATACCCCATCAATGTGTCTCTCAATTGTAAATCTGAATACGTAGTCTATGTGCTGGAGTGCCCTTGTGGGCTCCAATATATTGGCAGTACGATATTGCAGGGACACAAGAGGGTACTCCAACACATTAGGGCCATAAAAAACCAGGATCAGAATTACCCAGTTGCCAGACACTTTATCGAGGTCCATGGAGCAGATCCTAGCGGTCTACAATACTATCTAATAGATACAGTACCCCCGAAGAAAAGAGGTGGAGACAGAGAAAGACATCTTAGACTGCTAGAGGCTCAGTATATCATTAACCTCGATACCAAACAACCAAAAGGTCTGAATGCTACGGAGGAGCTACACACTTGCCTGTAACAGCTATATATCAGTTTTTATCATAATTGTTTTGCCCAGTAGTAAACACGACATAGCAACTTAAACGACACTTGTTGCTTAGTGAAGTTTTGCTTTTCTATATGAATAGATTAACATCATAAACAGTTTTCATTCTGCTTGTCAAAAAACATTTTCCATGTCCATTGCTGCTAATTTTAGATTTAGATATTACAATTTTACAATTTGTTTTTATTGTAGATTTCACACACGGTCAGGTAGTTTTTTACACCAGGTTTTTAGGATTTTATACACGGGTTTTAGCACTTTTTTAGAGGAGAGTATATGCACTTTATTAACAGCAGGTGTTAAGTAGACAGATATTAAAAAATTGGTGCTATGTGGCATTCAGGATGTTATTTTTATACTTGGATTTTTTAACAACTACCTAAATCCCTTATATTTTTTTACCTCAGTATTATTATTTATTACCAGGTGCTAATGAGAGGCAATGTTTACACATCATACGGAAGATAGCATATTTTATGGCTAACTGAATGCTTTGATGGCAGACACTTTGTCTCTGTGTTTATGTACAATGACACAGCCTTGCAACAATTGTGTATTATACATTGTAAATTGTATTGTATTTGTAGCAGACTTTAATCAAAACACATCACCTGGTTTAATATAAATAACTGTGTATATTTTGTCTATGTCTATGCATTTTAACTTAAACACCTGTCACTTTAAAAGTTTCACTAACAAAAAGTATAAAAAATCCACTTACCTGACAGAGCGTGTCATGTGATCAAGGCCCGAGGCAGAGCTGAAACGCGTCATGGCTGTAGAGGTGTTTGGGGAATAATAAAAAGACACTGCAAAGATAACGTGTGGTCCGTGCTCTGTCTTTGAAAGAATCAAGCTACAGCGGAGTTTTCTGGATATATATATATATATATATATATATATATATATATATATAACACACAACATCCTCTGTGAATAAAGAGAACTGTCTGCACCCCAATGGGGGAATAATTATCCGTTTTTATTTATCAAGCCAGCAGCATTCAGGACGAGTTTCAGCTTCTTACACCAAGCCTTTATCAACTGTGAGGCGCGCCGTGATTCTTTTTAAATGCATGCATGTGCGCTAATAAAAACCATGTGGTTGTTTTTAAAGCACCAGCTCCCTGTAGCAAGAGTAGAAAGTATCTGACAAGTGTCCAAATATTAAAACAGGGAACCAGGCAAGTAACAGAACGCACTGTGCATGTAAATGTTCCATCATTTATAGATGCGGCACCCCTTTCTGCTGGCAGTTCGATTAAATGTCTTTAAAAACCAAACAATTTTAGCTCCCCATTGCACTACTTAGCTGAATGCTTCGTTTGTGCCCAGCTCCGAAGCAGTTCTCGGTCTTTCAAACTAGGGTCAGTCTCTGATGTCAGGTGCTTTTCCAGCGAGACCTTAACCCTCTTCTCGGTCCTTTGATAATTATTTACTGCTCCGGGGGCAGACAGGCTTCACTCGTCGTGACCTCACTGAAAAGCGGTGCTGCCTGTTAGCTCCTGAACGCTGGTGGTGCAGACTTGGACGCCACCGCTGACGCCTATAAACTGCACACAGCATCCTCTGTGAATAAAGAGAACTGTCTGCACTCCAATGGGGGAATAATTATCCGTTTTTATTTATCAAGCCAGCAGCATTCAGGACGCGTTTCAGCTTCTTACACCAAGCCTTTATCAACTGTGAGGCGCGCCGTGATTCTTTTTAAATGCATGCACGTGCGCTAATAAAAACCATGTGGTTGTTTTTAAAGCACCAGCTCCCTGTAACAAGAGTAGAAAGTATCTGACAAGTGTCCAAATATTAAAACAGGGAACCAGGCAAGTAACAGAACGCACTGTGCATGTAAATGTTCCATCATTTATAGATGCGGCACCCCTTTCTGCTGGCAGTTTGATAAAATGTCTTTAAAAACCAAACAATTTTAGCTCCCCATTGCACTACTGTATATTATCAAAAAGTTGTCCACACACGGAGATGCACTCAAGCACAGGCAGAAACCCGCAACTTCCAGCAGGGTCCTTTATTCAGACAGCAACCGGCAACATTTCCAGAAAAAACATAGCCCGTTCGCGTTTCGGAGCTTCAATGCTCCTTGTTCACGGGCTGTATGCAAATTGGCAGTTCTGCGCAAGCACCAGTCGTGTAATTGATTACTTTTACACCCTCAGGTGGGTGGATGACAACGGCCTCCTGGGACTTGTAGTGCTTGCCCCATTCCTCTGCCTCAAAACATACATTCACATTTAAAAAGCCCCAATGAGCCTCCAGTTGTGGGGCCAGTCAAAATAAATGTCCAACCTGTACTTCTGCTATCGTGATTCCAGTGTATCCAAAATCAGCAGTCCACTTAATTATCGTAACAGTGCCATCTCCCCGACCTGGACAGTCCGGAATATATCATCAAAAAGTTGTCCACACACGGAGATGCACTCAAGCACAGGCAGAAACCCGCAACTTCCAGCAGGGTCCTTTATTCAGACAGCAACCGGCAACATTTCCAGAAAAAACATAGCCCTACGCGTTTCGGAGCTTCAATGCTCCTTGTTCACGGGCTGTATGCAAATTGGCAGTTCTGCGCAAGCACCAGTCGTGTAATTGATTACTTTTACACCCTCAGGTGGGTGGATGACAACGGCCTCCTGGGACTTGTAGTGCTTGCCCCATTCCTCTGACTCAAAACATACATTCACATTTAAAACGCCCCAATGAGCCTCCAGTTGTGGGGCCAGTCAAAATAAATGTCCAACCTGTACTTCTGCTATCGTGATTCCAGTGTATCCAAAATCAGCAGTCCACTTAATTATCGTAGCGGTGCCATCTCCCCGACCTGGACAGGCCGGAATATATCATCAAAAGTTGTCCACACACGGAGATGCACTCAAGCACAGGCAGAAACCCGCAACTTCCAGCAGGGTCCTTCATTCAGACAGCAACCGGCAACATTTCCAGAAAAACATAGCCCGTTCGCGTTTCGGAGCTTCAATGCTCCTTGTTCACGGGCTGTATGCAAATTGGCAGTTCTGCGCAAGCACCAGTCGTGTAATTGATTACTTTTACACCCTCAGGTGGGTGGATGACAACGGCCTCCTGGGACTTGTAGTGCTTGCCCCATTCCTCTGACTCAAAACATACATTCACATTTAAAACGCCCCAATGAGCCTCCAGTTGTGTGGCCAGTCAAAATAAATGTCCAACCTGTACTTCTGCTATCGTGATTCCAGTGTATCCAAAATCAGCAGTCCACTTAATTATCATAGCGGTGCCATCTCCCCGACCTGGACAGGCCGGAATATATCATCAAAAAGTTGTCCACACACGGAGATGCACTCAAGCACAGGCAGAAACCCGCAACTTCCAGCAGGGTCCTTTATTCAGACAGCAACCGGCAACATTTCCAGAAAAAACATAGCCTGTTCGCGTTTCGGAGCTTCAATGCTCCTTGTTCACGGGCTGTATGCAAATTGGCAGTTCTGCGCAAGCACCAGTCGTGTAATTGATTACTTTTACACCCTCAGGTGGGTGGATGACAACGGCCTCCTGGGACTTGTAGTGCTTGCCCCATTCCTCTGCCTCAAAACATACATTCACATTTAAAAAGCCCCAATGAGCCTCCAGTTGTGGGGCCAGTCAAAATAAATGTCCAACCTGTACTTCTGCTATCGTGATTCCAGTGTATCCAAAATCAGCAGTCCACTTAATTATCGTAACAGTGCCATCTCCCCGACCTGGACAGTCCGGAATATATCATCAAAAAGTTGTCCACACACGGAGATGCACTCAAGCACAGGCAGAAACCCGCAACTTCCAGCAGGGTCCTTTATTCAGACAGCAACCGGCAACATTTCCAGAAAAACATAGCCCTACGCGTTTCGGAGCTTCAATGCTCCTTGTTCACGGGCTGTATGCAAATTGGCAGTTCTGCGCAAGCACCAGTCGTGTAATTGATTACTTTTACACCCTCAGGTGGGTGGATGACAACGGCCTCCTGGGACTTGTAGTGCTTGCCCCATTCCTCTGCCTCAAAACATACATTCATATTTAAAAAGCCCCAATGAGCCTCCAGTTGTGTGGCCAGTCAAAATAAATGTCCAACCTGTACTTCTGCTATCGTGATTCCAGTGTATCCAAAATCAGCAGTCCACTTAATTATCGTAGCGGTGCCATCTCCCCGACCTGGACAGGCCGGAATATATCATCAAAAAGTTGTCCACACACGGAGATGCACTCAAGCACAGGCAGAAACCCGCAACTTCCAGCAGGGTCCTTCATTCAGACAGCAACCGGCAACATTTCCAGAAAAAACATAGCCCGTTCGCGTTTCGGAGCTTCAATGCTCCTTGTTCACGGGCTGTATGCAAATTGGCAGTTCTGCGCAAGCACCAGTCGTGTAATTGATTACTTTTACACCCTCAGGTGGGTGGATGACAACGGCCTCCTGGGACTTGTAGTGCTTGCCCCATTCCTCTGACTCAAAACATACATTCACATTTAAAACGCCCCAATGAGCCTCCAGTTGTGTGGCCAGTCAAAATAAATGTCCAACCTGTACTTCTGCTATCGTGATTCCAGTGTATCCAAAATCAGCAGTCCACTTAATTATCATAGCGGTGCCATCTCCCCGACCTGGACAGGCCGGAATATATCATCAAAAAGTTGTCCACACACGGAGATGCACTCAAGCACAGGCAGAAACCCGCAACTTCCAGCAGGGTCCTTTATTCAGACAGCAACCGGCAACATTTCCAGAAAAACATAGCCCGTTCGCGCTTCGGAGCTTCAATGCTCCTTGTTCACGGGCTGTATGCAAATTGGCAGTTCTGCGCAAGCACCAGTCGTGTAATTGATTACTTTTACACCCTCAGGTGGGTGGATGACAACGGCCTCCTGGGACTTGTAGTGCTTGCCCCATTCCTCTGCCTCAAAACATACATTCACATTTAAAAAGCCCCAATGAGCCTCCAGTTGTGGGGCCAGTCAAAATAAATGTCCAACCTGTACTTCTGCTATCGTGATTCCAGTGTATCCAAAATCAGCAGTCCACTTAATTATCGTAACAGTGCCATCTCCCCGACCTGGACAGTCCGAAATATATCATCAAAAAGTTGTCCACACACGGAGATGCACTCAAGCACAGGCAGAAACCCGCAACTTCCAGCAGGGTCCTTTAGTCAGACAGCAACCGGCAACATTTCCAGAAAAAACATAGCCCTACGCGTTTCGGAGCTTCAATGCTCCTTGTTCACGGGCTGTATGCAAATTGGCAGTTCTGCGCAAGCACCAGTCGTGTAATTGATTACTTTTACACCCTCAGGTGGGTGGATGACAACGGCCTCCTGGGACTTGTAGTGCTTGCCCCATTCCTCTGCCTCAAAACATACATTCATATTTAAAAAGCCCCAATGAGCCTCCAGTTGTGTGGCCAGTCAAAATAAATGTCCAACCTGTACTTCTGCTATCGTGATTCCAGTGTATCCAAAATCAGCAGTCCACTTCATTATCGTAGCGGTGCCATCTCCCCGACCTGGAAAGGCCGGAATATATCATCAAAAAGTTGTCCACACACGGAGATGCACTCAAGCACAAGCAGAAACCCGCAACTTCCAGCAGGGTCCTTTATTCATACAGCAACCGGCAACATTTCCAGAAAAAACATAGCCCATTCGCATTTTGGAGCTTCAATACTCCTTGTTCAAAGGCTGTATGCAAATTGGCAGTTCTGCGCAAGCACCAGTCGTGTAATTGATTACTTTTACACCCTCAGGTGGGTGGATGACATCGTCCTCCTGGGACTTGTAGTGCTTGCCCCATTCCTCTGCCTCAAAACATACATTCACATTTAAAAAGCCCCAATGAGCCTCCAGTTGTGTGGCCAGTCAAAATAAATGTCCAACCTGTACTTCTGCTATCGTGATTCCAGTGTATCCAAAATCAGCAGTCCACTTAATTATCATAGCGGTGCCATCTCCCCGACCTGGACAGGCCGGAATATATCATCAAAAAGTTGTCCACACACGGAGATGCACTCAAGCACAGGCAGAAACCAGCAACTTCCAGCAGGGTCCTCTATTCAGACAGCAACCGGCAACATTTCCAGAAAAAACATAACCCTACGCGTTTCGGAGCTTCAATGCTCCTTGTTCACGGGCTGTATGCAAATTGGCAGTTCTGCGCAAGCACCAGTCGTGTAATTGATTACTTTTACACCCTCAGGTGGGTGTTTGACAACGGCCTCCTGGGACCTGTAGTGCTTGCCCCATTCCTCTGCCTCAAAACATACATTCACATTTAAAACGCCCCAATGAGCCTCCAGTTGTGTGGCCAGTCAAAATAAATGTCCAAACTGTACTTCTGCTATCGTGATTCCAGTGTATCCAACATCAGCAGTCCACTTAATTATCATAGCGGTGCCATCTTCCCGACCTGGACAGGCCAGAATATATCATCAAAAAGTTGTCCACACACGGAGATGCACTCAAGCACAGGCAGAAACCCGCAACTTCCAGCAGGGTCCTTTATTCAGACAGCAACCGGCAACATTTCCAGAAAAACATAGCCTCTACGCGTTTCGGAGCTTCAATGCTCCTTGTTCACGGGCTGTATGCAAATTGGCAGTTCTGCGCAAGCACCAGTCGTGGTAATTGATTACTTTTACACCCTCAGGTGGGTGGATGACAACGGCCTCCGGGGACTTGTAGTGCTTGCCCCATTCCTCTGCCTCAAAACATACATTCATATTTAAAAAGCCCCAATGAGCCTCCAGTTGTGTGGCCAGTCAAAATAAATGTCCAACCTGTACTTCTGCTATCGTGATTCCAGTGTATCCAAAATCAGCAGTCCACTTAATTATCGTAGTGGTGCCATCTCCCCGTCCTGGACAGGCCGGAATATATCATCAAAAAGTTGTCCACACACGGAGATGCACTCAAGCACAGGCAGGAACCTGCAACTTCCAGCAGGGTCCTTTATTCAGACAGCAACCGGCAACATTTCCAGAAAAAAACAGCCCTACGCGTTTCGGAGCTTCAATGCTCCTTGTTCACGGGCTGTATGCAAATTGGTGTGTTCTGCGCAAGCACCAGTCGTGTAATTGATTACTTTTACACCCTCAGGTGGGTGGATGACAACGGCCTCCTGGGACTTGTAGTGCTTGCCCCATTCCTCTGCCTCAAAACATACATTCATATTTAAAAAGCCCCAATGAGCCTCCAGTTGTGTGGCCAGTCAAAATAAATGTCCAACCTGTACTTCTGCTATCGTGATTCCAGTGTATCCAAAATCAGCAGTCCACTTAATTATCGTAGCAGTGCCATCTCCTCGACCTGGACAGTCCGGAATATATCATCAAAAAGTTGTCCACATACGGAGATGCACTCAAGCACAGGCAGAAACCCGCAACTTCCAGCAGGGTCCTTTATTCAGACAGCAACCAGCAACATTTCCAGAAAAAACATAGCCCTACGCGTTTTGGAGCTTCAATGCTCCTTGTTCACGGGCTGTATGCAAATTGGCAGTTCTGCGCAAGCACCAGTCGTATAATTGATTACTTTTACACCCTCAGGTGGGTGGATGACAACGGCCTCCTGGGACTTGTAGTGCTTGCCCCATTCCTCTGCCTCAAAACATACATTCACATTTAAAAAGCCCCAATGAGCCTCCAGTTGTGTGGCCAGTCAAAATAAATGTCCAACCTGTACTTCTGCTATCGTGATTCCAGTGTATCCAAAATCAGCAGTCCACTTAATTATCGTAGCGGTGCCATCTCCCCGACCTGGACAGGCCGGAATATATCATCAACAAGTTGTCCACACACGGAGATGCACTCAAGCGCAGGCAGAAACCTGCAACTTCCAGCAGGGTCCTTTATTCAGACAGCAACCGGCAACATTTCCAGAAAAAACATAGCCCTACGCGTTTCGGAGCTTCAATGCTCCTTGTTCACGGGCTGTATGCAAATTGGCAGTTCTGCGCAAGCACCAGTCGTGTAATTGATTACTTTTACACCCTCAGGTGGGTGGATGACAACGGCCTCCTGGGACTTGTAGTGCTTGCCCCATTCCTCTGCCTCAAAACATACATTCATATTTAAAAAGCCCCAATGAGCCTCCAGTTGTCTGGCCAACCAACTGGAGGCTCAATGGGGCTTTCTAAATATGAATGTATGTTTTTTTCTGGAAATGTTGCCGGTTGCTGTCTGAATAAAGGACCCTGCTGGAAGTTGCGGGTTTCTGCCTGTGCTTGAGTGCATCTCCGTGTGTGGACAACTTTTTGATGATATATATATATATATGAAAACAGGGATTTGCCTCTCGGCAAAATGATAGAAACGCACTCTCTGATTTGCCTCTCGGCAAAATGATAGAAACGCACTCACTCGTGTGAGTGCGTTTCTATCATTTTGCCGAGAGGCAAATCCCTGTTTTCATAAAATACCGGCGTGGCTCTGCCGGAAGAAACGCACCGCCCCATCCAAGAGCGCCGGCGTCGAACAAGAGGGCTACATTGTGGCAATATATATATATATATATATATATATATATATCTATATATATATATATTATCTACTGGCAGACGCCAGTAGATAGTTATAGTTAGGACCTATTTTCCATAGGAAATCCGCAACATTCTATTTGAAATAACTCTTGCGTCGGTTGACGAATCTTCGCGAATTTTTCAAACTTTATGGCCCGCTCCGGTCCGCTCCTGCCCTGAAAGTTTCGGGGTGATTCGTCAAGCAGGGGCTGAGAAAAAAGGGGGGTCCCAAAACGTGTTTTCCCCATTCATTTTCCCATAGGAAACTTTAGCCACGGCTACAGCCCGAACTGCTGAACGGAATTACACAAAATTTGGCAAAGAGGTAGTTCTTGGTTCAGAAAGAACCCTTTTTGTTAAATGGTGTAAATCCGTTCAGTAGTTGCGGAGAAATAAAAAAATAAGAGTCAAAAAATCAATTTCCCATAGGAAACTTTATGCAAGGCTACAGCCCGAACTGCTGAACGGAATTACACCAAATTTGGCAAAGAGGTAGTTCTTGGTTCAGAAAGAACCCTTTTGTTAAATGGTGTAAATCCGTTCAGTAGTTGCTGAGAAAATCAAAAGTAAAAACACATATATATCTGGGCGGAGCCTAACCACACATGTCATCGTGAGATCTGATTGGCTGTCAGCACTTCATCCTGGAATTGCTGGCAGCCATCTTGGGACCAATATAAATGATAGTACCCCATTGAAATGCATTGTAGTGAATCGAAGATTTTGAGGGTTACCAAAAGGAGAACTATAAAGGGTGATAACAGACTTTAGTTACATTAGAATTCATTTGTTGATGGTACCATACTAATTTCAGGAACTGTGGTGTGTTCTAAGGTGATTTTACCCTGTGAAAAACCTTCTGCTGGGATATCATGAATCATGTTTGAGAGAAAACTATTTTCACATTCTTGTCCCATACAGTTTTGGAAGGTGCTCCAGAAGCTAAAATGAGAGCATATTTTCTGTAAATTCACATTATCTTTCTCAGTCATGTGAGAATGAAGTCTGACATTCTCAGTAAAACATGTACATCCAACAATGGCAGAGACTGTCAGTTGATTCCTTTGTGTTCTACTGCAGCTTCCCAGAGTGTTCTAAAGAACAACTAGAGTGCTAACAGCCTTACTTATGACAAAAGTATGGCACACCTGAAGCCATTTTGATTGGAATAAACTGGTAACACTTAAAACATTTAATTTAAAAAGGAACAAAATGATGGGGTTCATTTTGTCATAGAAATTATGGTTAGTGCTGTAGAAAGAAAAATTAGGACATGTTTCAAGTGTGATCTCAAATATCTTCCTGTTATATTTCAACAGGAGCAGCCTGTCAGTTGATGCCTTTGTGTTCTACTGCAGCTTCCCAGAGTGTTCTAAAGAACAACTAGAGTGCTAACAGTCTTACTTATGACAAAAGTATGGCACACCTGAAGCCATCTTGATTGGAATAAACTGGTAACACTTAAAACATTTAATTTAAAAAGGAACAAAATGAGGGGTTCATTTTGCCATAGAAATTATGGTTAGTGCTGTAGAAAGAAAAATTAGGACATGTTTTAAGTGAGATCTCAAATATCTTCGTGTTATATTTCAACAGGAGCAGCCTGTCAGTTGATGCCTTTGTGTTCTACTGCAGCTTCCCAGAGTGTTCTAAAGAACAACTAGAGTGCTAACAGCCTTACTTATGACAAAAGTATGGCACACCTGAAGCCATCTTGATTGGAATAAACTGGTAACACTTAAAACATTTAATTTAAAAGGAACAAAATGAGGGGGTTCATTTTGCCATAGAAATTATGGTTAGTACTGCAAAAAGAAAATTTAGGGCATGTTTTAAGTGAGATCTCAAATCCTCTTCTATTTCATTAGAAAATTCTGACATGCAGACAGAAACAATCACTTTCAATACCAGCAGTAGACTTCCAGTTAACTCCTTGGTGAGCAGTAGCTTTACTACAGTGATCTAATGAACAACTAGAGTGCTAACATTCTGAATTTATGGCAAATGTGTGACACATCTGAATGCCTTCTTGATGGAATCAAAGTAAAAAACTGAAAGCATTTCCTACTGAGGAGACTGTAGTAAATGAGGAAATTAGGAAACTTCATAACAAATAAGTCTCCCAAGATGGGCACCAGAGAAAAAAGAGCCCAAATGTAGCACAAATATCACCCAGAGGTAGCCCACGTATAGCCCAATGACAGAAGTGTGCAAAACACTTTTTATTTTTGTTTTTTTGCAGTTTTATATAGTGCAGACTGGTCAGGTATTGGAGTGCTTTACATGAGCATTGGTTACATCACACAAGGACAAATTCATGTTGGTTGACCCCTACACTACCCAAACACCACTGCACTACCCTAAACCCTAAAACACTACCCCCCAGCACGACCCCATTCACTACCCAAACACAACTGCACTACCCTAAACTCAAAAACACTACCCCCAGCACGACCCCCTACACTACCCAAACACCACTGCACTACCCTAAACCCTAAATCTACCCCCTACACTACACAAATACCACTGCACTACCCTAAACCCTAAAACACTAGAACCCAGCACGACCCCCTACAGTACACAAACACCACTGCACTACCCTAAACCCTAAAACACTACCCCCGACACTACACAAAAACCCGTGCACTACCCTAAAACCTAAAACACTACCCCAGCACGACCCCTACACTACACAAACACCACTTCACTACCCTAAACCCTAAAACACTACCCCAGCACGACCCCCTACACTACCCAAACACCACTGCACTACCCTAAAACACTACCCCCAGCACGACTCCCTACACTACACAAACACCACTGGACTACCCTAAACCCTAAAACACTACCCCCAGCACGACCCCCTACACTACCCAAACACCACTGCACTACCCTAAACCCTAAAACACTACCCCCAGCACGACCCCCTACACCACCCAAACACCACTGCACTACCCTAAACCCTAGAAAAGAAACCCCCACCCCATGCCCCATGCCCAATCCCCCTTACCTCTCACTCCTCGTGGTTCCTCTCTCCTCGGGGTTCCTGCTTCACGTTGTCTCTGAGGGGCGGTGCACGTTGTTGTGAGGAAACGGAACAGCCTCTGTTTCCTTACAACGACATGGATCGTCTACATGTTTTTTAGAACGCATGGTCATTTACCATACATACCTTTACAACAAAATTCGATTGTAAAGGCATGCGTGGTAAATGACCATGCGTTCTAAAAAATGCGTAGTAATGACTTCGTGATGTACAACGCATGCGTGGTAATGCATGCGTTGTAATGGTATCGCAAAGTAAAAAGTCGTTGTAACGGCTGTTTATCGATCGAAGCTGGCCCCTGTTCTTCAGTGAGACGTTTATTTGATTAATTAGGAGGAAGGAATGTGTTTTTTACCGAAAAGTGCATTCCCGGCTGTTGTATTGTGAAAGTGTCCGCGTGGCCTGGTTTCACTTCTGGTGAGAGAGTGGAAGAGTCTGTTTGGATCTAAAGGAGTTCTGTTGTTGGACGGGGCCGGCGCGACATGTCATCAGAAAACATAGCTAATGGAAAGCGTCCTCCTGAAGTGTGGAGCAGTGCCATGAGAGGTCAACGAGTGTGCGTCCCACCGCAGTATGACCGTACCGCGTGACCCATGTGCCACCTCCAGGGTACGGGAGGCAGAAGCGGCATCGCAGGTCCTCTTGAAGACCGTTGTAGCACTAATTCTACATTTTGGTACTAGGGCATTTTAACTTCGTTGTTCCTGCCAGATACAAAGAGAAGATCCTGTGTTATTCAGTGCCCTCGTTACCTTTTTTGTGGGTTGTGGTGCTTGTCACTTCGCTGCCCCGCCAGTGCACACGACTGGGCACCCCACCTCGTGTGCCATCTGCAGGGCCTCTGCCCTCAGATCACTGGTTTCGGTTTCTGGAGTGGCAACATAAACAGTTGCTCCCAAAGGACTAGCCTGAACACTTAGGTGAATATCCCCTGCACCAGCATTCCACGGAAATTCTTTCCTAGCTCTCCCACGTCAACGAGGACGTCATAATAGCACGGCTCTGCTCGCGACACCGTATGACGTCATCGGAGCCATAAGAGAACCTCGTCGGCGTGCTGACGTCAGTTCCACCCATTTTTTCCGTGTCACCGAGGCAAACAGGGGACCGAGACATTTTCACATGTATACATAGTATAATAAATATATATATATTCACTGAAAAAACCATAGGTTTCAGGCACGTTATAGTTAGAAATTAGCATTTAAAAAACCTTAGAAATTCACTGAAAAAACCATAGGTTTCAGGCACGTTATAGTTAGAAATGAGCATTTAAAAATCCTTAGAAATTCACTGAAAAAGCATAGGTTTCAGGGGCGTTATAGTTAGTTGGACATTTCACTCGTACAAAACCATAGAAATTCCCCCGTTATAGTTAGTTCAGCTAACTATAACTCGCGCGCTCCATAATGCACTGCTGATGACGTCACATATTACATCACTCATGACATGGTCAGTGACATCACTCATGACATCACTGATGACATCTCAAATGACATCACTGATGACATCATCCAGTGAATGAGTGTTTTTCTGAAAATTAAATATGTTTTATATATGTATATCTCAAGGTCGATGGAAGAATAAATGGGTATATAAGTGTCTAAATGGATGATTTTGTTTTGTAAAATTGATTGTATAACTGACTAAGTGTATCTTAGTGAATACATGGGTTAGTGAGTAATGTTTAAATATGAAAATATCTGTATCAGTATCTCACTTTGTGTATAAGTGGCTGCATGGGTTGGTGAGTAGCTACATGAGTGTCTATATGGGTTATTAGTTGGTTTTTTGAGTATCAGTATGAGTGTCTGAGTGTCTGTATGGTTCGGTGGGGGGTATTACTTAGTGCATAGATGCATGAATGAGTGACTCACTGTTTGTATGTGTTGAAGACAGCATGTGTGCAGGACTGTATAGGTGGATGAGTATGTGCATGGGTGTGTTAGTGAGTGAATGACTGTCTCAATAGTGTCTTTATGAGTAACTACATATGTTTTAAACTAGTATATGTGAGTATTGGTGTATATAAGTGAGTATATGTGAGAGTGAGAGATTGGAAGAGTTCCTGTACAAATAAGTAGGTGTTTCTATAAGTGATTGTTTAAGAGAGTAAGTATGTGTAAGTTTCTGTAGAAGTAAGTGTGGTAGTGTGTGTATAACTGTATATGCAAGTAAATGGATGTTTGATACTTTGTTTGCATGTGTGACTATCTGTGTGAGTAACTCTATGGATGAGTGGCGGTGTGTAACAGGATGTATAGGTGTATGAGTACATATGATGAGTGAGTACATGTATGAGTGACTGTATAGGGACTGTTGGTGAATGAGTGGATGTGTGTGTAGATCTTGGAATTACTGAATAGGTGTGTTGTAACTGGTATTGGTATGTCCATTGTTTTGAAAATGTTAGTTTGTATTTTTGAGTGTGTGTATCAAAGGTTATATTAGGGTGAGAGGAGGTCTGCCACTCTATCACAAGGATGATGTCATCAGTGATGTCATTTGAGATGTCATCAGTGATGTCATGAGTGATGTCACTGACCATGTCATGAGTGATGTAATATGTGACGTCAACAGCAGTGCATTGCGGGACGCGCGAGTTATAGTTAGCTGAACTAACTATAACGGGGGAATTTCTATGGTTTTTGTACGAGTGAAATGTCCAACTAACTATAACGCCCCTGAAACCTATGGTTTTTTCAGTGAATATATATATATATATACATATACATATTCCCTGAAAAAACCAAAGGTTACGGAGACGTTATAGTTAGGCTCAGATATATGTATATATAAAGAGTAATTGCGTATTTACCCATTTATGGTAGTGGAATAATGATGTGTATTTACTATTTATATTGAAAGCGTCAATAATTTGTATTTTATGAATTGATAAACTATTGCTTTGATGTTTGTAGCCAGTGGAATAAGTTGATCAAGATGAGAACTGAAAGTCTGTTGTTTAGCTCTATGAAAGGTATGGGAGGGACTGCCCCCATGGTGCTAGTGTGTATAAAACGTGATTTGGTCCTGACATGTCATGTGATCAAGACCGGGGAAACTCGGTCGAAACGCGTCATGCTACTGACAATTCACAAATAAAGCACGATATTTAATTTATCTGGTGGTCCGTACCTGATTTCTCGGTCAAGGAGGATGTTTCATCAGGATTGTGGTTCTTGATATATATATATATATATATATGCCTAACTATAACGTTTCTGTAACCTTTGGTTTTTTCAGTGAAGATGTATAAAAAAACCAAATATATATATTCACTGAAAAAACCATAGGTTTCAGGGGCGTTATAGTTAGGAATTAGCATTTAAAAAACCTTTCAAATTCACTGAAAAAACCATAGGTTTCAGGGGCGTTATAGTTACTTGGACATTGCACTCGTACAAAACCCGTGAAATTCCCCGTTATAGTTAGTTCAGCTAACTATAACTCGCGCCCTGCAATGCACTGCTGATGACGTCACATATTACATCACTCATGACATGGTCAGTGACATCACTGATGACATCACTGATGACATCTCAAATGACATCACTGATGACATCACTGATGACATCATCCAGTGACTGTGTGTTTCTGTAAAGTTTAAATATGTTTAATATATATAGGGAAAGGCGTATTGAAGAGTGAGTGGGTGTATAAGTGTCTGAATGGATGATTTAGTAGGTGCGTGACTGAGTCTATAAGTGAGTCATTAAACGTATCTTACTGAATGCATGGGTTAGTGACTAAACTGGGTGAATGTCTGTATCCGTCTGTCTGTTGCTGTGTAAGTGGCTGCATGGGTTTGTGAATAGCTACATGAGTGTCTATATGAGTTATTGATTGGTTGTCTGAGTATCTGTATGGGTGCCTGACTGTTTGTGTGGGTGGGGTGTGTGCGACTCTGTACATAGATGTGTGAGTGGGTGATTCACTGGGTGCATGATTTGAAGAGTGCGTCTGTGATGGACTGCTTGGGTGGGTGAGTGTGTGTATGGGTGTGTTAGTGAGTGAATGTATATCTCAGTGGTACATGTGCGAGTAACTACATATGTAAAAGGAAGTATATATGTGTGTTAGAGTATTTAAAAGGCTATACGTGAGAGTGTGTGATTGTGAGAGTGGCTGTATGGATGCGTGTGTGCTTGTATCAGTTATTGTATAAGAGCGTAAGAATGTGCTAGTATTTGTATGAGTTATTGAGCTGGTGTGTGTATAACTCTATAGGTGAGTAAATGGGTGTGTGATTAATTTTTTGCATGACTGACTAGGTGTGTGAGTACGTCTATGGATGAGTGGCGGTGTGTCAGTGTTTATATAGGTGTATGAGTGCATATGATAGTCCTGTACTGAGTGACTGTAAGTATGAGTGACTGTACGGGTGAGTGAGTGGATGTGTGTGTAGTCCTAACAATCAGTGAGTTGGTATGTAGTTATTGGTATTGGAGTGTCTATGGTTTTGAGAATGGCAGTCTGTAATTTAGAGTGGGTGTATCAAAAGTTATATTAGGGTCTGAGAAGATGCATGAAATTATCACATGGATGATGTCATCAGTGATGTCATCAGTGATGTCATTTGAGATGTCATCAGTGATGTCATCAGTGATGTCACTGACCATGTCATGAGTGATGTAATATGTGACGTCATCAGCAGTGCATTGCGAGGCGCAAGTTATAGTTAGCTGAACTAACTATAACGGGGAATTTCACGGGTTTTGTACGAGTGCAATGTCCAAGTAACTATAACGCCCCTGAAACCTATGGTTTTTTCAGTGAATTTGAAAGGTTTTTTAAATGCTAATTCCTAACTATAACGCCCCTGAAACCTATGGTTTTTTCAGTGAATTTCAAAGGTTTTTTAAATGCTAATTCCTAACTATAACGTGCCTGAAACCTATGGTTTTTTCAGTGAATTTCTAAGGTTTTTTAAATGCTAATTCCTAACTATAACGTGCCTGAAACCTATGGTTTTTTCAGTGAATTTCAAAGGTTTTTTAAAAGCTAATATTTAAGTGTAATAATAGTTATACTTATGTTTCTTGTACTGAATTTCTTTAGTTTTTTATATTTATTTGTAAATATATTATTTATTAAACAATATTGTATATTTTTATGTATTTTGCACCAAAAAAATATTTAATAAATTAAAAAGTAAAATATTGTATTATTTTTTTCTGTTATATTTTAATTTTAATATATTTGTATTGTTTAATTTTTAAAAAAAATGTTTTTTTGGAATCGCGCACCGAAAGCGTACCGAACGCGGCGAATACGCGTACCCCAGCCACCTATTTAAGGAACTCGTAAAGGATCCGCGTATGGTATGCGACGGGTGCGTGTTTCTAGTCACGTAACATACGTATATTACATGTGTGCGCGTTTGCTAAGCGACCGGTACGCGATTCCTGCTCCGGCTTATACGCGACACATACGAATTACCGTACGCGACGCTTGCACGGTGGCAGGCCCCGCGTGACGTCAAATACGTGCCCGGGCGCGCAGGGTGCGCGACTCCCGCGAAATTTTTTATATTGAAAAATAATATGTATGTGTCTTTAATGTACATATGAAGGTAAGAGATTATCTAAGGTATTCATAAAAAAATATTTGGGGATTCGCGCACCCAACGCGTTTACCTTGGAGTCGCGCACCCAACGCGTTTACACCAGGGGGCGCGCTGGGAGTCGCGCACCCAACGCGTTCACACTAGGGGCCGCGCTGAGCGGCGCGCTGGGTGCGCGACTCCTTATTTCACCGTAAAATTTTTGTTAGCTCCTACCACTAATTTATATTCTCCCGGGGACCCCATCCCCCGGGGCCTATACATAATAATGGAGACCGTGAGGGGAGCCCCAATGCCCCCACGGTCCCGCCAGCTCCCGCGTCCTTCGAGAGCCGGCATTGCTTTTCCACATGGGGAGCTGCTGACATGCAGCTCCCCGTGTGGAAAGCAATCTGCTTTGGATATTGGAAGCGAGAGCAGGTTTCCTGCCTCTCTTCCAATATCCAAAGCAAGTTTGCAATGACAGGACGGGAGCCGCGAGGCTCCCGTCCTGTCATTGCAACAGCAGTGTCCCGGGGTAGGCACCCGGGACACTGCAGGAGCCGGCCCTGGGGGTGGCGGTCCCCAGGGCCACCAAGGGCTCCAGGAGAGGGCCGCGCGGCCCCCTCCCCACATCAGCAAAGCCCCGGGAGGTGGTGGTCCCCGGGCTTTGGGGTCCAAAACGGACCCCATTTTAAATTTTTAGTGCCCCGGGGAGGTGGCGGTCCCGGGCATGTGGGGGCTCAAGCCCCCCACACAGGAATTTTTTTTTTTTTAAAAAGAAGCCCCGGGAGGTGGTGGTCCCGGGGCTGCGGGAGGGCCGAGTGCCCTCCCGCACCATTTTAAAATGAAAGCCCCGGGGGTGGCGGTCCTCGGGCTTGGGGGCCCTTTGAGGCCCCCATACATAAATTTAACCCCTCACCATGCCCCCGGGACTTGGGCCACCCGGGGCAAAATACAATCGAAGCACGGGAGAGCGCTGCCGATTTTTTTTATCGGCAGGATCCGCGCACCCTGAGCGCATCCTGCCGTTTAAAAAAAAAAAATGCTTTTTCTGCCCAGGGGTCCTTATGGGACCCCTGAGCAGACCTAGGGGTCAGGGTGTTTCTACCCTGCTCCCTTTGTGCGCTTTGCGCACTTGTTTCTGTCCCTCGGTTCTACCGAGGGACAAAATGGCTGCCAACATTTCCTGAATCGGAATGTTGACAGCCAGCTGACAGCCAATTAGCATGCAGCTCGTGATCGGGACGGTGCGCGCAGGGTGCGCTCAGGGTGCGCGGATCCTCCGTGCCCATAGATATATATGTACTTTTACTTTTGATTTTCTCAGCAACTACTGAACGGATTTACACCATTTAACAAAAGGGTTCTTTCTGAACCAAGAACTACCTCTTTGCCAAATTTGGTGTAATTCCGTTCAGCAGTTCGGGCTGTAGCCGTGTCTAAAGTTTCCTATGGAAAAATGAATGGGGAAAACGCGTTTTGGGACCCCCCTTTTTTCTCAGCCCCCGCTTGACGAATCCCCCCGAGACTTTCAGGGTAGGAGCGGACCAGAGCGCCCCACAAAGTTTGAAAATTTCGCAAAGACACGTCAACCGGCAAGAGAGTTATTTCAAATAGAATGTCGCGGATTTCCTATGGAAAATAGGTCCTAACTATAACTATCTACTGGCGACCGCCAGTAGATAATATATATATATATATATATTTACTGAAAAAAGGTTACAGAGGCGTTTACTATTTACACTCCAGTCTGAGCAACAGTAGGGAAAGTACTTCACTTCAAAAACAATACATATTTGAAAAATATTATTAGATTATAAAAAATATTTATATAAACAATATTAACATAAATATATATATACAAAAATAGAACAATGAAGTAATTTACATAATTGATATACAATTTATTAACTAATTATCAATTAAAAAAATAATTGCTATTTAACTATAACTTAATTACTATTCCACCCTATAACCCAACAAACCTAGCAGCCCATAAATAAAATATAATTAAAATAAATATCACACAATTTACATAATTGATAATCAATTAAATAATTAATTAACCCTAGCAGCCTTCTCCTAAAATATAATTATTATATATAATGATTACACAATATACATGAATATTAATCAATTAAAATATTAATAAATTTAAGAACTAATTATAATGACTAATTACTTAATTAACTTCCCACCCTATACCCCTACAACCCTGGCAACCCGCACCTAAAATAAAATTTAAATACATAATCAGTGTTATATAATGTACATAATTAATATCAATCGAATACTTACTTAAAAATTATTAACGAATAAATAATTAATTAATAATAAATTAACTTCCCACCCTATCCCCCTACAACCCCAACAACTCACTGCAATACTATAAATTACTATTAGCAATTAAATTAAAAAATTTAAATCACTTAAAGTTACAAACTATATATAAAAAAATTATACAAACAATAATAACACATAAAATTAATATATAAACTCAAACACATTAAAATAATGAAAAACGATGTTTTTACAACTATATTATTGAAAACGATCTTAACAACAACAATAATCTTAACAATGATATTACTTACCTAAAAAACTACATTCTTGACAACGATATTCCTCCATCACGATATTTTTGTATCAAGATATTTTGTTTTCTGATATTTTTGTCTCCTGATTAAAAAAACTCCATATTTTATCCAATCACCCACCTGGGTACCGCAATAAGATTTGTATGGAGGGCTATTTGAGAGGGCTCATCGCTACTGCTCGCCATCTTTCCTCTTGCACGGCCACAACTAAAACTACCCCCAGCTTCGAGAGCAAGAAGATTTGATGTAATGCTTCTGTTTTTCAGTGTCACAAGCGGAGTTACAGAGCGAATCTAATGCAAGAAGTACAAGATGTCCCAATAATGCAGATGGGGCCACAGACTTGATGTCCTTGGGCCATAGGGAGCCCTGAGAAGAGGGTGATGGCGACCCCTTTATCCCTCAAAGGACAATCGGTCCTGACATCTGGGGGTTGGCATTTAATTGCTCTATGTCTCATGAATGCAGGAACTCAAGAATTACAGAGTGGGGTGCACCCTCCACTTCTGAATAGCGAGCACCGGATGTTGATGTACTACCGAGAGTATTGTATTCTTGGTTGCTCTGTCTTGGCATTCAGGATTGGGTGTCATTGATCGATTTTATTACAGTGCTGAACACTGGGATCACCCATAAGTTAACCCTACCTGTCTGTCAAAAAGATTAATAAACTTGCAACAGTTTTTCTCCAACCAAAAACTGTGTGGTCTTCTTTTGTGATGCATGTATTATCAATGATGGCGATGCAATAATGATCAAGGCTCAGTGTTAAAATGCTAGGAGTCTGAACGTAGAATCCAATTGGTGAAGGGGGTCCCAGTCTGAAATACTTTGCTACAATTATCATGCACAGGAGGTTCATTTGAAAGCAATCCAAAACAGTTCAATTTGAATGCCTTTTACTGAAATCATATAGTTGAATACGTTTTTCTCAGCAATCATCGTCTAAACAAATCTGACAAACTTCCGTCAATCACTCTGAGGCATTTAGCTTCCTTATCATTAAATTCATTGAACTTACAGTGTTTGATGAGCGTATCCAGTCTCTCAACAAATTAGTCAATTGTCTCACAGCTTTCTGTCATTCTTGACTGAAGATGTACCTTTCGTAATCTACATATGGCATTGAAATGAACTTGAGATTCAAGGCTGCTTTGATTTGACTGCATGTAATTTCGTCAGCTTTGATTGGATTGCATGCAATTTCGTTAGCTCGCTGCATTTTCTTTATGACTTCTTTTACACCTTCACCAGCAAGATTCTTAAGGTACTTGCTAGTCTTTTTACTATCAGCTTCTTCAATGGCATCAATTAAATCATGAAATGTCTCTATCCAGGCAGTTCATCTGTCGTCAATATTTAACTTTCTGGTGGTATCAAATGGCGGTGGTAGTTTCAAGAAGGCAGCGGCATTGTAACCATTGGTGGAACTTACTGACGTGGAGAGTATAGTTCTCTCCGATGTTGCTTGGTGATCTTGTTTATGCAAACCATCTCTGAGGTCTTGCAGTGTGCTGGACTCTGGATCATCTTTGATAATGACAGGAAACGTTACCCCTTTTTTGTTCTCCATTAGTGAAGCAAACTGTCACGACTCTCGGCTCTCTGCACTTCGGAAACCTTTGGAGTTGTTTTACTGCGGATCTGTGAATCCGCTGTAAAATTCAACAAAAAAAAACCAAGCATGGGCTCCTGCACTTGTTTGGTATATGCTCCACGGGTGGGCCAGGTCCTGGGGTGTATTTAGTTATATAAATTAGTTATATCATTTGGGGAGGAAGGGAGCGTGCAGCCCCCCCCCTCCTAGGGCTCTTTTCGGCCCTGGGGACTGCCACCCCCCAGGGCCTGTCCAAGTTCCGAAATGGGAAGGGAGGCCATGCACAAGCAAAAGGAGGGGGGCAACACAGCCTCAGTCCTGGGGCCTTTAATGGCCCTGGGGACCACCACCCTCCAGGTCCGGCTCTTGCCGTGTCCTGAGGTGCCCAACCTCAGGAAATCTCTGTTTGCGCTTGCTTGGCAGGAGTAATTTGAAGCTCCCGCCATGTTTGCGCAAACAGTAAGTCCCCTCCCAGTGGTTAAGAGCAGAAAAAAAGCTCTCGCCCTTTAGGAGCGGGCTTTTCATCTGTTTCTCTGCCCGATGTGAAGTGGACAGGGAAATAGATGAAAAAATTGCTCTGGCCCACAGGGAGCAGCAACTTAAGCTGCTCCTTGAGCGCAGGAGAAATGCCAGCTACTGCATGAGGCGAGGAGCCTGCAGGGGACATGGGGGCATTGGGGCTCCCCCTGTGGTCTCCAACAAAAAGCCAGTGGGTGCCCTGCGTGGGCTCTAAGGCGCCCACCATGCAGTGGCCAGGCCATTTTGCATGAGGTCCCCGGGGCCAATATTGGCCGAGGGAGGGATGCTGCTTGGCCCCCTCCTTCTTTACCTACTGACCAGGCCACGGGGTATAAGGTCCCTAGGGCCAATATTGGCCTGGGGAGGGGGTCTGCCCACCTCTGAACCCTTAAGTCACCCTTATCTTCCCTTACCTCTACCCACCCATGAGCCCTCAAATCACCCTCACCTCTTTTTACCCATGAACCCTCAAGTCACTCTAACCTACCTTTACCTCTACCCAACCGTAAGCCCCCAAGTCACCCTCCTTTCCTTACCTCTACCCACCCCTTCACCCTCAAGTCACCCTCACCTTCCTTTACCTCTACTCGCACCTGAAGCCCTGAAACCTCAAGTCACCCAACTCCCTTTACCTCTACCCACCCACTAACCCTCAACCATCAAGTCACCCTCAACTGCCTTTAACTTCTACCCACCCTTGAGCCCTCAAGTCAACCTCGCCTCCCTCTACCTCTGCTGAACTCTGAGCCCTCAAGCCACTCTCACCTCCCCTTATACCTATCCATCCCTGAACACTCAAGCCACTCTCACCTCTCTTTATCTCTACCCACCCCTCCACCTTAAAGTCATTCTCGTCTCATTTTACCTCTGCCCACCCCCTGAGCACTCAAGCTGGAAGGTCACCCTCACTTCCCCTTACCTCTACCCACCTCAGAACCACCAAATCATCCTCACCTCCCTTTACCTCTACCCACCCCTGAACCGTCAAATCACTCTCACCTCCCTTTACCTCTACTCACTTCTGAACCCTCAGTCCATCCTTACCTCCCTTTACCTCTACCCATCCTTGAGTTCCCAAGTCACTACCCTCACCTCCTTTACCTGTACCCACCTCTGAGCCTCCAAGTCACCCTCACCTCCGCTTACTTGTACCTAACCCTAAACCCTCAGGTCCCCTCACCTCCCTTTACCTCTACATACCCGATACCTCATATTGCCCTCACATCCTTTTACCTCTATCCACTTCTGAATACTCAAGTCACCATTACCTTCCTTTGCCTCTGCACACCCCTTGAACCTTCATGTCACCTCACCTCCCCTTAACTCCACCCAACCCTGAGCCCTCAAGTCACACTCACCTCCCTTTACCTTCACCCACCCATGAACACTAAAGTTGCACTTACCCCCTTTACCTCTACCACCCTTGAACCCTAAAATCACCCCCTTCCCTTTACCTCTAACCACCCCTGAACCCTCAAGTCACTCTCACTCTCACCTCCCTTTACCTCTACTCAACCCAAAACCCTCAAGACTAGTAACGCTCACCACCCTTTACCTTTACCCAATCCTTGAATCCTCAAGTCACCCTTAACTTCCTTCACCTTTACCTACCCCTGAGCCCTCAAGTCACTCCCACCACCTTTACCTCTACTCACCACTGAACCCTCAAGTCACCCTCACTCCCCTTTACCTCTACTCACCCCTGAGCCCTCATGTCACCCTCATATCCCCTTACCTTTACTTACCCCTGAACCCTCAAGTCACCCTCACCTTCCTTTACCTCTACACACCCCCTAACCCTCAAGTCATCCTCAACGCCCCTTACCTCTACCCCCTGAGAGCTCTAGTCACCATCACCTCCCTTGACCTCTGCCCACCTCTGAGCCCTTAAGTCACCCTCACCGCCCTTTATCTCTACCCATCCCCAAACCCTAAAATAAGAAACACAAGTATGTAATTTCAAAAAAATACTTACTCGCATGATAAAGTACTGTGCGGTTAAGGTACAAATACTTGTGTAGTACTTACCTGTGTGGTAAAGGCTGCGTGATGATCCTGCTCTTTTTTAAGGCTGAAAGCATAGCATAATTTGAGCCAGTGGTTTCCGGTGCTGGGTACCGGCACTTAATTGTCAACACCAGCGCTTGTGACTGACTGCCGCAAGGTGGCACTGTCTGGCTAATTTAGAGGTGACCACAGCAACAGTTAATCATTAATTTAATACACATTAAAAATTATTATTACCTGCCACCCAAGCCATTCTTATAGCTTTGGGGGCCTGAATTAGTCTGAATTGTCACACATGTAGTAGTGTGACTGTTAGTAGTTGTCACTATCATTAACAGCGTGTTTCATTAAACTTTCAAAGAAAGATTACATCCTCTTTGGGTCCTTCATAGCAAGTTTCATTCAGATCCGTTAAGGGGCGTGGGGAGGAAAAGGGAGAAGTGCTGTTTCCCATTTTAATTTAGGGGTGGGCGGAACTCGTGAAATTTCACACGGCGGAATTCCGCAGAGTTATAGAAAAACTCAGCGAGATTCCTCAGAATTCTGCCAACGAGTGGAAAAAATGCATGTCCTGCTGTTCGTGCTGCGATTTAGCGCGTCCCGTGCTGAAAAACTAGCATGAACGGAAATACATGAGGCACAAGAGCGAACAGCCATTCAAGTTGATTTTGCTGCCTTTTGAGTAGAAAATCGACTCGAGAAGCAGCCCTCTGACCACAACCACTCACGCAGCCGCTCACTTTTGAATATTGCGCCAGAAGGCTTTCTGGCGACTGGAAATCGCACTAGGGGATGTTAAACTTGCTGTACAGCATGCTTGCTGGAGCCTTGCATTGTTCCTATTGTCACTGCATAGCACGAATAAGTAAAACATTCCACTACATGGCGTGGCAGAATTTGGCTGGTAATCTGTGCTAAAAGAGTAACGCTGAATCGCAAAATTCCTCCTATTCTGTGAGCAGAATTTAAAATTTTGCCTGGGCCTATTTTAATTCCCATAGGATTTTTTTGTTTTCATACGGAAAAAACAAAAACAATTGAATTACACCAAATTTGGCACAAAGATAGCACTTTGCTCAAGGAACTATGGGGCATATTAGCAAGACACACGTTAAAATTATCGCCGTTTTAGCGGCAGGAAACTGCCGCTAAAACGGCGATAATGGGCTTGCTAATATGCGTTATGGAATTCAATAGAAGCCCAGGTTAGATGTCCTGCACATCTAACCTGGGCTTCTATTGGAATTCCATAACGCATATTAGCAAGCCCATTATCGCCGTTTTAGCGGCAGTTTCCTGCCGTTAAAACGGCGATAATTTTAACGTGGGTCTTGCTAATATGCCCCAATCTTTGTTGGTTTGGTGTAAATCGATTCCATCGTTTTTGAGAGGTTCGCATTAAAACGGGCTTGCTTTGGGCCTATAGAGGTTAAATTTTAGAGACATTTGAGCCATTACTTTGAAGATTTCCGAGATGCTGGATTCCAAAGCTCTTCTCATCTAAAAAGCTTAAACAATGCTCAAATCTGATTGGCTGACAGACCTTTTTCTTCCATCGATGATTTGGGTTCATGAATACGAACTCGGATTCGCAAAACCAAAACAATCTGATTGGCTGGGCACAACATTGGAAAAAAATGTTTGAGCCGCCATTACAGAAAGTGGGGACTCTGACCCCTCATCCTGAAATAATAAAATTAAGGGCACACCCTGCACACCATACCAGGCATGGGGGTTCACCAAAGTGACCCCTCCAGTGTTGAATGTGGAAAAAAAGTAGATTTTTCTGCAGGGTTCACAGTTCCCATCACAGGATTTACAGCCCCACAAATGGATCCCAGTTCCTCGGACACCAGCTCGGAACTGCGAGCTGGGTGCACTTTTCTTGGGCATGATACAGAGTACCCTGGCCAAGCTCAACATACCCACACTAACATATTGTTGGATTCATGGGTGTTGTTCCAGAACCGTGGATCTGCCACAAGTCTGTGAATCTTGCCCTGGTTTCACAGAACCAGATGTTGAATCTTGCCCAGGGCCTCGCTAGGGACCGCCAATCTGATTTTGTGATCCTCAAACCTCATGCTTTTAGGTTTAGCCACCTCCTGAGGGTTGAACCTAGGTAACTGCTGGATGGAGTATGTGATAACAAAAATTAAAATCGCAGAAAATTCCAAAGGTTAAATTGATGTTATGGTTAGCTTGGTTATAACACCTAACATATGTTAAAAAAAAAAACTCAGAAATTCACCTAAAACAGCAATTAAAGTGCAGTTAAAGTTACACATCTAAACCAAAAAAACACTGAAAATTGCAAGTTATGTTTAGGGTCAGTGGACACACAGTGGTGTGTGAGTTATGGTTTGTATGGCTATTGTGCGAAATTATATTTGTTTTTCTTTAATGTTTAAAAGTTCAATTCTTATTGGGTCTTTTATATGTAGAGGGCCACTCTGGTAGGTTCTTGGGTACAGTATCCCTCAATCTTCTACATTACAAGCTGACTTCTGTTTTTGAGTGGGCTAGTAGGAAACTCGAAGCGTGGTTTTTAATTCTGGATTCCTCATATTACCACATTTCATGTTCTTGAGCAATCTCTTTTTGAACGTATTCCGCTGCTCTCATCTTTTGCCAAGATTGCAAGTGCTTGGAATTAGGCTAAAAGCTGCTAGCAAGTGTGTGATAAGAACACAAGACTGTAACCCAACAACCATAGTCCTTTATCCTTTGTTAATGAGAGCAATAAGTCTGGCTAAGTTTATTTTATGTAAACAAAGATCTTACAAAAATGTAATTTCGTAAATTTTATGAATGTTTTCAGCATTCCATGATGTGAAGGAAGTTTGTTATTTTTACATGTCTTTGTTGTAATCATAATGTAAGAGCCTCTTGCTGCAGACTCTTACCCCTGCATTGTTGGCAGACAAAGGCTCACAGCACTCTATATACCAACTCCATGGACCGAACTGTTCCAGCAGTGGGCCGCCTCATTACACACAGATTTTTTGAAGTTGTACAGCACATTTCGTACCCTCAAGCCATCTTTACGTTTATTTCAGTTTGATTCCCCATTATCGACTACATCTCTGGCTCTCTCCTTCCATCAAATTTTGACAGACCTGAAGAAGACCCGTTAAGTTACTAGCGTTGAAACACTGTGTCACAAACTGCAAATTAAATATATCTGCATTTATAAATCTACCGCTAATAATATTGTATATGCAACAAGATTATCGGTCAAATTCCTGTGCACCCATTTGTCTATTTTTCATACTCCCTGTACTACGATCACTGATCACATTGTGAGCACCTATGAGCACCTTTATTCTCTATTTGTGAAGCAGTAAATGTTGCATTTTTGTAAAGTATGTGTTCTCGTTTTTATTAATTAGTGTCCAATTAATTTGTTTGACGCATTAGTTGTGTCTCAATTTGCCAAGTGTGTTACCACGAGACCGTTGTTCTCTTTTAATGCGTTATTTACCCCTGGTTCCAGGTGGTGTTTATAAAGGGTAACCCCTGTCTTCACAAAACTATAAGCGACAGCAACAGAAATTCATAATAAAATCTGACCATCCAGGTATAAACTCTGATCTCTAATTGTAAAAATCTAAGCTGCATTAAACCCAGTCTCATGTTCTGTTAAAGGCATTGTGACCACTCCCCTTCTGCCTTAGGGCTGGTGGTCTGCTAGTTCAGGGTTTCTTCAGTGAAGGTTTCACATTCTTCTTTAATAGTATTTCTAAAGGTGAAGGTGCTTAGGTGAAGGTGCTGGGGAGAGGATGTGGCCTAACGGCTAGGGCGGTCGACCTCAAATCTGGGGGACCGGGTTAGCCTCGGCAAGGACAGAAACATCCTGGGATTCTGGGCAAATCACTTAATCTCCCCATGCCTAACAAAAATGAATGTGTCCTCATGTAACGCAACTGGTGCTATGTAAAGCGCTCTGATACCTTCGGGTCAAGTTCACGCTATATAAAACTCCGGAAAAAAAAAAAAGTTATTTTGTAGAACAAGTTATGTACTTTAGCTCCTCATTCCCCTTTTCTTTGCAATAAAAACACTTTCACCTCCTAGGTGTATACTGTCACAGTTCATGTTGACAATATACAGGTCTGCTGGAGGGCCACCAGTTGGGCTGCTCAGGACTTCTAATTCCTCAGCAGATGAATGTGGCTTTGAGTTCCTTAAGCTGGTTCCCTACGCTTCAGCCAGAAAAAAACAGGACAGCACATTTAGCATTCCACACCAACTGAGTGCAGGACACAGGACTGACAGACGAACAGTAGGACAAACCCACAGAGAAAAATAGAGTTGGTCTTCTCCTCGGAAGCACAGAGTGCTGGTGGAAATCAAATCATTGGAGCAGTAAGTTGATGTTATGCTATATCAGATGCACTTATATTGTGCACATTCAGCCGTTAGTGTGGCCTCGCAGCACTATGAAGGCAGGAACTTCTCCCAGTTATGTTAATTCCAGTAATGAGCAGAGTCTTGTTAGGTATATTATGAGTCGTAAAGGCAGTAGTGTATCTGAGGATTTGTTTCCAATAATTGCATTTTAGTTAGTGACATGGCAGTAGGTTATGGACTTTATTGTGTGCAATTGGAGATCTTTCTTGAACATAAGGGGCTTCATTTTTGAAAACTGTCGCATCACTGGGAGAAACCCGCGATGCAACACTTTTCATAGCGCCATCCTTTCGACACCATGGATGCACTATATTTACTGTACGGCGCTCCATGTCGCAAGGATTTACAGATACGTCAGTATTCCTGACGTATCTGTAGGCGCAAAATTGGCGCATTGCTGAGTGTGTCCTTCCACATGGGGCAAGCCCCATATGAAAGGGCCTGCGTCACTCCTTACGCATGCTTCAAGCAGCAAGCAGGTGTAAGGATGTGACGCAGTGGCATCCTAGAAGTGGCGTAGTGAAATCTCATAGATTTCACTGCGCCGCTACTACGAGGCTTTTTTGCGGGGGAATGCCTACCCTGCATACATTATACCTGACTCAGGTATAATGTAGTGCAGGGGTTTACAACGTGACGCATCTGCCTAGATGCATCACTTTGTAAATAGGGCGCAGTGTGGCGCATATTTTACGCTGCCGCAGCATCACAGAAAGTGACACAAGGGGCGGCGTAAAGGGCTCATAAATAAGGCCCAT
This sequence comes from Calotriton arnoldi, assembly GCA_963921515.1. Taxonomy (NCBI): domain Eukaryota; kingdom Metazoa; phylum Chordata; class Amphibia; order Caudata; family Salamandridae; genus Calotriton; species Calotriton arnoldi. The sequence continues at coordinate 566,141 of CAWUFW010005871.1, forward strand.
GGCACCTTTGGCTTGCCAACTGGCCGGACCTGAGTGTGTTGACTCGCGTTAGTAGTTTTGTTAAGGAGCCATTATAAATGTTTACTGGCTTCTCTGGGCAGTGTTGAGTGACTGTAGGGTGTTCTGTGGGTTGGTGTGAGGAGAGCCAGGGAAAGTGGTTGTTGTTCCGAGCACAATAATACTCCATTATTTCTCATATCTTACTGTGTTGAGTGTGTGTGTAAGATGTTCTGCCAGTATTTTGTGCTGGGTGGTTCTTTGTTGGTTATTAGTGTGAGGTGCCGTTGAGCAATACCCACCAATATTACACATCTGTATTGTGTTGGGTGCTTTTTCAGCGTTCTCCTCTCAGTGGAATTGGAGCATTGTTTCATTTTTAAATGCACTGCCTACCGAGGCCAGAGTGCATTTTCAGAGGCTTTGGGGTCGATTCCGATTCGGGCCGGATATTTCTCCGACCGAGCCGGACCCGGAGAGATTTCCGACCGAATCGGACCCGTGCAGTCCGACCGAACGAGTACGATGCGTCCGTATGTTATCGGACTCGAGTCGGTCGGACTCCCATTGAAGTCAATGGGAGCCGGTCGTACAACGCGTACGCGGGCTCCCATTGACTCAATGGGTGCGAGTCGGACAAGTGCGCCCCCTACAGCGGGTACGCGGCGAGCGACTCGCGCCGTACACGCACAGGTAGGGGGACCCATGGGTCCCCTTGTGTGCGACTCGCGCGGCTACGCGTACAGGGGGTCCGACACGGACCCCCAAAGTACGGCTCCGACAGCTCTTTCGAGCCGGAGTGCGCGGCTCGGTCGGACTGCTCGCGGCGCGCATCGTACTTACCCGGCCGGGGAACGTCTCCATTGCGCGGTGCGAGTCGAGTCCGAGCGAGTCGGTCGGAGCGGTTCGAGCCGGGAGCGAGTCGGTCGGAGCGGTCGGGACGCCCGGACGAGTCGGTCGGCGAATTCGCATCGTACTCGCTCGGCCGGACCCGCGTACGGTTCGGTCGGGAAACAGGGCTCCGAATCGGATCCAGTAAAGCCGAATCCGATTCGGAGCCCTACCGGCCGAGATCGGAATCGGCCCCTTTGTTGGAAACATAACTAGCAAACCTGACTTGGTAGGAAGACGTGTATTCCCATCCAAACCAGGCTTAGGAGAACCACTCATTTTAAGTCCACAGCAGTTCTGGCATCTATGAGGGACTGTGCAGAAGGATATTGAACAGACCTATCCCCATGTCTCACAATAGATTGCACCAACAAGGCAGTCAGGCCATAACGTGAGGTGACGCCACAGGCAACAAACCGGGGAACGAATATTGCACACTTGTACCCAGCAACAACGGAAGGGTCTGATGAGAGCACTCGGGTTTGCATCCTAGAGATCTCTAGGAATTGGCTAGTAATGAGATTTGGCTGTCTCCCTTTTTGTTTTCAGGTCCCTTTCCCATGATCTTTAGCCACAAACTGCTTGATTTCTTTGTGAAGCTAAGTGCACGGTCAGGCTGGAATCATCATTCAAAGGAAAAGGCATTGCCATACTGGACTGAAACCAAATTAGTTACAGCAGGTGAGCGTGTGAGCTGCCAGTGACACATCTGCGTACAGTGACTGTGGCCTGGAATCAGGCCCGGTCTGGCCGTAGCAGGTATCGGGCATTTCCCCAGGAGGGTTGGAAGGGTGAGGCCGATTTTGCAGTGTTGGGGGCCGTTTTTGTTACTGGGGGCCAATTGTGCAGCGGTGCTGCTATATCGGCCTCCAGTAACGAAAGCAGCAGGTGGGCTGGTCCGTCACCATTGCCAGGGCTGCTTTGGGTTCCCATTCCGGCCCTGCCTGGAATGAGGGCCATGATGCAGATATCGTACACAGGTGCATAGGCTGTCTGCTTGTCTCCCACATCGTGTGCTATTTTGTGAATGGCATGGCTGTTTGGAATACACAAAACCCCTGAAACTGGTTTTCCACACAAAAAGTAATACACTTTAAGTTCACTGGTTCCCCCACCAACAATTGAGGATAACTTTGAAACTGATTGGAGAGATGGTTTGCACTAAATGGCCCACTCGATGTACCATGTAATACATGCCGGGCCTCATTGACAAAGGTAACTTGCAGTTTTGAGTAAGTCAACACTTTTGAGTAAGTCTATTAATTTTTGGTATTCACAAACTGCACTTTTTTAGTGCCTCACACTTTTGTAGTAAGTCCAGCACTACACATGGCCAACCTCTGGTAACGCAACACCCTCACATATTTATCATTTAATTATTTAATAGCCTATCGATTATTAAATATTGTATAATTAAATAATAAATATGTATTCTTTTCATATATTGTATGAACATTCATTTAGATTTATTTATAATTTTTACAATTATAAATAATCTAATGTAATTTTCCATTGTTTCCTTTGGGGTTTTATTTTAAGTACCTACCTCCATTATTATCAATGGGAGAGTGTTGTAGTGCCAGTGGTTGACCATGTGTAGTGCTTCACTTATTACAAAAGTATAAGTTACTACAAAGTGTAATTTGTGAATACCGAAAAGTAGTAAACATACTCAAAAATGTAAACTTACTCAGAAGTGCAGTTTGTGAATCAGGCCCCCAGTGTTTACCATTTACGTCTAGCAGCTCTACACACCAGAATCCTGGTGCTGAGAAGAAACTCGGCTGGTGTTGTTGAAGCTGCTGCTGCTAAAGGGGCGAAGAGGTATACAGCCAATTATGAAAAGAACCTGCCTTCGTGCCCCAGAAACAGCGTTTAGTGGGAGCATCTTGCTGTGAAGATGTCAGAGACACTGAGTTTGCAGAGACCAAGAGCTTCTCACCATTGTCTGCAAGACCTACAGTCTCCTTGTGTGCGATGGCTGTGGCTGGTGTGCTTCACTCTCTGGCCCGAGCAGGGTCCACCCTGTATCTGCATCGTGCATTGGCACATCTGTATCAGTACGCGATGACTGTGAGAGACCAGTGTGCCTGTTCCATGCATTAACACTTTAATGCAAGCAGCCAATGATTGAGAGAAGCCCTCATGCCTGCACCTTGCATCACTGTATTTTTTCAAGTGGCAAATGACAGTGAGAAGCTTGAGTGCCTTGACACCTTCATTCACCTCCTTAAACTTCCTTGACGGTTGACCATGATAGTTGACCAAGAGAGGTCCATCTGCCTCATCTTGAAACTGGCCTTTCCCCGGCCTTCAGCCCATGGACGGCTGCTTCAACGGCTCAGTTAATGTCACGGTCCCACAGCTCTCTGTCCCACATGACCCGACTTCAGCTTACATCGCTCCTTTTACCAGTGACTCCTGTGAACTATGTGACTGCTGTCAAGCAGTGCGGTTGAGGTGGGGTGTACCACATATACTCATATCCTGATCCTCATTACGCCAGTGCCATTGATGAAATGCAGTAGCACAGCTGCGCCTCCAGGAGGCAGTACCTCACTCACCAACGGGTGCAGCGGACTTGCCACATTGTGTTGTGTCCATGGGATGGTGCCCTCCGCACCTTAAAGTAGTGCCTAGCATCTGCCTGGCAGGGTGCTTCAGTGATGAAGCAAGCACATAAAAATGAAGGGGTAGCCGAAGGCAATGCACACCTAGCACTGCAGCATGATCCAGCACTCTCAGGGTCTCTGCAGTGGGGCTGTCCCTCTCACCTGATGGAATGAACAAGGAGCCTGCTTCCCCCATTCAGGGAACTAAGTGACTCAGCGGCGGCAGCCCCCGCTGGGGTGTTTGGTCACCAGACAAAATAATTACTTCAAGGCCATGAGGGAAACTGATGCCAAGATTAAAAGGCTGCTACTTCTTCACTATGGGAGAAGGAAATATTCTGGTACTTATATCATTTTCCAGACACTGACACTGACAATGAGCATGAGCTAGCTCTTGTAGTGCTAAACAAACATTGTGATTCCCAAATGAACCCAGATTTTGAGCGTTTCAAACTCTGCCAGGCTCCCCAGTGGGAAGGTGAATATGTCGATGTATTCTACGCCAGGTTGCGTGCGCTCACCAATACTTGCACAAACAATGACCCGCAGAAGGAGGTGAGAGCTCAAGTGATCCAAAGCTGCAGAGCTGGGGCTTTGAAGCAACACATTCTCAGACAATGTTTTATCAAATTTGAGGACATTTTAATGCTGGCACACTCCCATGAACTCTCAAATGACTGAGCAGCAAAAATTGAGATGGCAATTTCCAAGCTAATATCCAAGGCGAAACCGAGGATCCCAAGCCCATTGAATTAGAGGCAGTTGCAGGACTATAGTGTGATTAGACTCCCCATGCACATCCCAGCATGCTGCCTGAAGCAGTGCTAGTGAAGAAAACCTGTAGCTGTTGAAGCTATGCCAAAGCGATACCAAAGGGGATGATGGACGGAGCGCTAGAGTAAATCAAACACTCACCCCCAGTCAACTGATCTGGGTTTAATCCATCATCATTCTTTAGCTCACTCCACCACCCCAGTTCAGACATGGCCATATGCAAATCAGTCTGACCCTGTGCCTCATGGGAACAGTCCAGCCCGAACTGCCAAGCCATGTCTTCCCTGGACCGGAAACAAGCATCCTGGGACCGGTTTCGGGTTCAAAACCCTCATCAGCCAGGCTATCTTGAATCCAGTGGCAAAGTGAGCAAGGGACCCACGCCTGGGCATACCCTGCCAACTTAGGGCGAACAAAGCGATACCAAAGGGGATGATGGACGGAGCGCTAGAGCAAATCAAACACTCACCCCCAGTCAACTGATCTGGGTTTAATCCATCATCATTCTTTAGCTCACTCCACCACCCCAGTTCAGACATGGCCATATGCAAATCAGTCTGACCCTGTGCCTCATGGGAACAGTCCAGCCCGAACTGCCAAGCCATGTCTTCCCTGGACCGGAAACAAGCATCCTGGGACCGGTTTCGGGTTCAAAACCCTCATCAGCCAGACTATCTTGAATCCAGTGGCAAAGTGAGCAAGGGACCCACGTCTGGGCATACCCTGCCAACTTAGGGCGAACAAAGCGATACCAAAGGGGATGATGGACGGAGCGCTAGAGAAAATCAAACACTCACCCCCAGTCAACTGATCTGGGTTTAATCCATCATCATTCTTTAGCTCACTCCACCACCCCAGTTCAGACATGGCCATATGCAAATCAGTCTGACCCTGTGCCTCATGGGAACAGTCCAGCCCGAACTGCCAAGCCATGTCTTCCCTGGACCGGAAACAAGCATCCTGAGAACGGTTTCGGGTTCAAAAGCCTCATCAGCCAGGCTATCTTGAATCCAGTGGCAAAGTGAGCAAGGGACCCACGTCTGGGCATACCCTGCCAACTTAGGGCGAACAAAGCGATACCAAAGGGGATGATGTACGGAGCGCTAGAGCAAATCAAACACTCACCCCCAGTCAACTGATCTGGGTTTAATCCATCATCATTCTTTAGCTCACTTCCACCACCCCAGTTCAGACACGGCCATATGCAAATCAGTCTGACCCTGTGCCTCATGGGAACAGTCCAGCCCGAACTGCCAAGCCATGTCTTCCCTGGACCGGAAACAAGCATCCTGGGACCGGTTTCGGGTTCAAAACCCTCATCAGCCAGGCTATCTTGAATCCAGTGGCAAAGTGAGCAAGGGACCCACGTCTGGGCATACCCTGCCAACTTAGGGCGAACAAAGCGATACTCAAAGGGGATGATGGACGGAGCGCTAGAGAAAATCAAACACTCACCCCCAGTCAACTGATCTGGGTTTAATCCATCATCATTCTTTAGCTCACTCCACCACCCCAGTTCAGACATGGCCATATGCAAATCAGTCTGACCCTGTGCCTCATGGGAACAGTCCAGCCCGAACTGCCAAGCCATGTCTTCCCTGGACCGGAAACAAGCATCCTGGGACCGGTTTCGAGTTCAAAAGCCTCATCAGCCAGGCTATCTTGAATCCAGTGGCAAAGTGAGCAAGGGACCCACGTCTGGGCATACCCTGCCAACTTAGGGCGAACAAAGCGATACCAAAGGGGATGATGTACGGAGCGCTAGAGCAAATCAAACACTCACCCCCAGTCAACTGATCTGGGTTTAATCCATCATCATTCTTTAGCTCACTCCACCACCCCAGTTCAGACATGGCCATATGCAAATCAGTCTGACCCTGTGCCTCATGGGAACAGTCCAGCCCGAACTGCCAAGCCATGTCTTCCCTGGACCGGAAACAAGCATCCTGGGACCGGTTTCGGGTTCAAAACCCTCATCAGCCAGGCTATCTTGAATCGAGTGGCAAAGTGAGCAAGGGACCCACGTCTGGGCATACCCTGCCAACTTAGGGCGAACTAAGCGATACCAAAGGGCAGCTATGCCATGCACGCTCTACAGGACTGCCCCACAAAAGGTATAACATGCACCAACTGTCAACACCTGAATGACTTTGCACATGTCTGCAGAGGTGGTCGTCGTGCCCAGCCACAGTGTGCCAGAGGTCAAGCCCATCATCAGGATATTCGAGCAATTTCTTCAGGGCAGAGTTACTCTATGCCAGAGTGGGATGACCCAGGTACATTTGTTGACTCGGACAAGGTCGACGGGGACAGTGTGTTCCTCGTCTCAGATATGATTGGGAGCCAAGATCTCCAAGGCGACAGAGGCCCACTTGTCACATCAAGGTAGATGGAATGCCTGGAACATCCTTGATTGATACAGGACTATCAGCCAACCTGATGAGTAAGACTAATAGGATGTCCTACAGCCAAGCCCCTGCCTCCAAGGCATAGATATTTGCATTCGGAGAGGCACGCCTATTCCCCTGGAAGGAATATTTGAATTCTCTGTGCCCCATGCAGGCACCTCATGTAATGCCAGGTTCTTTGATGCCACCAACAGTATTAAGACATTGCTCAACTGCTCCACAGCACAAGAGCATAAACTAACACCATTTGCCGCAGCATCCAATCCAGAGACATGTACAGTGTCCTGGCTCAGTTTCCTCAAATCTTCAAAGGGTTGGGAAAATTGCAAGCTCCACCTGTATTTCCACACATGGCCATCCACCCAGTTGTTCTCAAACACTGCAGTATACCGTTCCACCTCTGGCCGGCGGTGGATGCTGAGCTGCAGAAACTAGAAGATCTAGGGGTCTTCGAGAAGGTATCAGGCCCCACGCCCTGGTTATCACCAGGGGTGGGCGGAGTTAATGGAGTTGGACTACGCAGAATTCCGTGAAGTTGCAAAAAAACTCAGTGGAATTCTGCGGAGTTCCGCTCTGCCCTGCACTCACCTCGCAGCCTTCTGCGTTGCTTCTGGCAATGGCAACTGCGAACCTCATCGTGATCTCGGTCTCGGGACAGTCGGCTCCCTTTGATGGCAGTTGCACCTGAGGGATCTAGGCATTCCCTCGCGCTCCGCACAGGAGGATGTGAAGCACACTGCTCGTCTGCTTCCTGCTGCATTTCCAGTGCCCCAGCCGTAATGTCCTCACTTCCATCCGGTGCCCCGTAAAAAAAAAAAAACTAAGGTCAAGTGTGGTATGCTGGGTTCACTTCCTTGTTAAGCCAGCCAGAGAGCCGGAGTCTTTGGAGCAGCTTGTCCTATGTGATACACTCTGAGGATTTCTACGCTGTCAGTGACAGAAATGTTTCTAGATGGCAGTCGCTGGAGCCTGGACGACAGCATTGAGGAACTCTGAAAATGCATATACGGTGTGTTATGGTTGTGGGCGGTCGGGTGGGGAGTGGAAGTGAGGCATCAGAGGAGATGAAATTGTCTCACGGCTGGCTCTCTTCCCGCCATTTCTTCTTATTCCTGCCTGGTCCAGCTCCGCATTCTCGTCACATCGTCGCCCCGTTTCTCTTTTGAGAAAGTCATGGGCGGTGGGGTTGCACTGTCTCTGCTGTCGGGAAGCTGTACTCCCTGTAGCACCCTGTAGCACCTGGGGTGCATTTTGGGTTGTTAGACCACAAGCCCATGAAACAGCACTGGAAAGTGGGAGGACACCCCCGGCGGCTGTGGTCCCATGATGGCGGGGTGGGGGTTTAAGGGTTTGGTGTTTAGAGCTGCTGTCCCACAGTTCCAGATCCACACTGTGATTTTGTTCGTATATGTAGGTATATGTATTTATATATGCATTCGTGTGGGTTTAAAGCATGCTTACAAGCCCACTGCCCTCTTCTCCTCCCAGTCTGAACCAATCACCTGTCCTGAGATTTGGAAAGATGTCCGAGGCTGAGTTATCCAACGCATGCCTTGGTAATCTTAATGCCTCTGACACAAAATTCGCCTGCCTTATGTCTCTCTTTTACTGTTTGCAATGCGCAAGTGCCTTAATTTAACTATCATCAAGACTGTAAAACTCCGCTCTGCTGGTGGTAGACGGAGTTGGCTGAACTCTGCTCTCCAAGAGGAGTGTCGGAGTGGCAAAACTCTGCAAACTCCACCAGTGGTGTGGAGTATACTGCCCACGCTTAGTTATCATCCATGGTGGTAGCCCCTAAGCCTAAGCAGCTGAGATGCTTTTGCATAGACATGAGGCTGCCTAACAGGAACATACGACGAGAGGCACATCACACTAAACATCGAAGACTTGATTAACCACTTCAGTGGAGCCCACTGATTTTCAATACTCAACCTGAATGCGAGCTATCACCAGCTAGAGCTAAGTGAGGATTGTCACTAAACCACCGTATTCTCAGCGTACATAGGTCTCTGACAATATCCTTTTCTCAATATTGGGATCTTGACGGCATCAGAAATATTTCAAAATGCAGTGCAGGAGATGTTGTCAGGCCCTGATGGTGTTATGAATGTTAGTGATGGCACCCTCATCCATGCATCATTCATTGAGGAACACCAACAACAACTCACATTCACCAACAACAACTCACATCCAGCTCCAACGGATAGTGTACATGGGTCTGACACTCAACAAAGTGAATGGCCAATTCCAGCAGCAGGAAGTCAAGTTTTATGCCTACAACTTTTCCATGAAGGCATCCGAGACGCAGCAGCCAAAGTGGTCGATATCAAAGAGTCGGAACCACCTCAGTCCCCTTCTGAAGTGGGAAGCTACATTTGGCGTCACTACCTACTGTGCGAGGTTCATCCCCAATTTAGCCACCCCCTGCGGCCCACTGAGAGAGCTCACCAAAATGTCTGCCACATGGCGCTGGGGTGCGTCAGAAGAGATGGTATTCTGAAGCATAAAAGAGTTCCTCCTGCAAAACATGACAATGGCTTATTTTGACCCCAGCAAGGACTCTGAAGTGATTGTCGATGTCAGCCTCATTGCACTTGGTGCTGTGTTAGTGCAACACACGGGGTGCAAAGATTGGCAGTCCATTGCTTTTGCAAGCAGTGCGCTCAGTAGCACTGAGAGACGCTACAGTCACATCGAAAAGGAGGCACTAGCCATCTAATGGGGATGTGCACATTTTCAGTTATACCTGTATGGATACACCTTAAAGGTAACTACTGACCACTTCTTGTAGATTCAACGCCTCACTCAATGCCAAGAATTGAAAAATGGGTTCTTCAACTCCAGCAATATCAGTTCACACTAGGGTACAGGCCGGGATGAACTATGTATCTGCTATCCTTGCAAGCCTTATGATGCTGGGGTGAGAATGACGATGCAGATTACTATCTGGAATGGGTTGCCTTGGTGAGCTGCTCTCAGCTGATCAGTCTGAAGAATATCGCAGAAGCAAGAAAATCTTACGCATGCCTACACCATGCCTATCACACCCTTGGGTCACACGAGTGAAAGACTTTGTGAGGAACATGAGTGACTGTGACGAGGCCAGTAGTAGAACTTACAGCCCTCTGGAGGGTTCGGGATGAGCTCAGTGTCACAGAAGAAGGTGCCCTCTTCTGAGGGCACCTGATAATCATCCCCACACACTGCAACAATGAACACTGTTTCTTGCTCACATAGGACACCAAGGGATGAATAAGACAAAGGCCAGATTCTGGAGCAAGTTGTGGTTCCCAGAAATTAATGGCAGAGTGGATGACCTCGTCGTGACCTGTCTGATCAAAAACCCACACGTGGGGCCATGGCATGATCTCAGCATTGACTTTGGGCTGCTTCCTGATGGACGCCATATATTAGTGGTGTCAGGTGCATATTCTAAGTTTCCAATGGTGGAGATATTGGTTTCCATCACCTATGAGCAAACCAGAGATAAGCTAAGGAAAATATTTGCCATGTATGTTTTCCCAAGTCAGTAAAAACCTTCAAAGCCCCCCCCTCTCAAGGTCAATTGAGGACATAGACCAGGAGTCTATATTATCTCTTGTGAGTTTTTAAAAAAAATAATATCTGAGCCTTGCCTTACTAAAATATAGTTTTATTTCATTTTAATGTTAAAATAGTCAGGTCTGTGTGGGCTGGTACAAAAGATTGATCCTGGCTAATGATTGAAGCTACAGAAGGGGTGAGAGAAAGATATGAGTGATTAAATTTAAGAACCATATCTGATGACATTTGTTGGCTTACATCAGCCGTGGGTATTCCTACACATAATGCTGGTGATGGGTTTGTCACTCCCCGTGACAGTCCTGTTGGTAATATAGGCCTCTGCCCCTGCCATGGCCTTTGCTTAGTGTCCTCCCTCAGTCTTGTACTTTCCTTTCTATCCCTAAAAAAGAGGGGTTAAAGGTATCACCAGTCTATGGACCAGAAAGAAAAGAGGAAAAGCTGGAGTGAGAGTATTTCTGAGGCCTTAATACCTTCAGTTAGCTCAAAGCTACATATTAATGACCTCAATTTTTTCCTGTACATTTTAGGGTTCATTCACAATGTCCTGATGAAGACCTTTATAAAAATTTAGTGGGGTTGAAACATAGATGAATCTCAGTTTTTGGTCTGGATTAAAATACTTATTGTAGAGTGTACCATTTTTAACCCTGGAAAACTGGCCCTGACTAAAATCGAATACCCCCGCCAATAACTGTTTCATTGAGGGTTGTTCTATTTCACTTCCAATCACTCTTTCCACAACTCATGTTCAGTGCACTGTTTCACATTTTGGAGCATCTTTCTATGACTTAGATATTATTTTCTGCAATAATAGAATTGGAACACACGACTGTGAGTTCCAATATGTTCTTTTGAATAGGTTTTATTTTGGGAATATATTCATGAATTTCCCATGAAAGACTGAAGTATTGTATTGAATGATTGCAAAGGAACCATTGTTTTGTTTTTATTTTTTGTTGTGGTTGGCAGCAGAGATGATATGATGGGAACTATTGTTGGATTATGGAGCAGGGTAGCCACAGTAGGGGCTGGGCAGGTATAGTGGGTATTAGTAAGACAATGAAGGGCATGGCTACTATGGTGGTTGGCAGGCATTGGTAGGAAATGTGAGTGATCCCGAGAAAAAGTCTCACCTCTTAGACACTGAGAATGAATGAATAACCCTGGGTGCCAGGGCCTAGCCAAAAGTGTTTCTGTGTATAATGGTGAGTTGCAGGCTGGTTGGTGATTGGCAAAGCTGGTATCGTAAATGACAACACTGCAGTAGTAAGATACAGGGCTGGCACGGTGAGGACGCGGATGGCACGCCTCAGATCTACCCTTCTCTGCCACCACCAACCTTTTGCCCTCAGAGCCCTTGCACGCCTTCGTTATCAGATTCCTTCCTTTCAGATCTCGCCTCACCTGCTACGACATGTTACACAGTTGGCACACTAGACAGCAATTGGTCAATGTGCGGCTTCGAGGCGCTGAGTGCCTCATGATGGTGTCAGCTAGGGGAGTTGCTGTGTTGTTGAAAAATGCAAAGCGCTGCTTATTCTCACTGCTTTGTGCAGTTATCACAGAACAGAGTGAAAGCAGTATGCGGCCCAGGCGACCTGGTTATTTATAGTAAAGATTGAGGAATTTAGCAATGAGTCAGAGGCAGGGAACGAGAGACGCACTACAAAAAAACCGAGGGGGAAGGAGAAAGAGAATGGCGACTAGAGAAGAAAAAGATGGCGGAATGTGATAAAGGCAGAATGCCTCAGAGCAGAGAGGAAGAGAAGGAGGAGGGGAAAGATGGGGTAGGCAGCAGGGGAAGAGATCGGGGTGTGGGGTTAGGAGGGCAGGTAGAGGCTGTCTCCCCGAGCTGTGGCCTGTAAGGCTAACAGGAGGGGTGTAACTAGCCTACACTCAGCAGATGAGGGGACAGCTTCAAAAAACAAACCAAGGCACCGCTCGAAATAGATCTCTGCTGAAACCAGAGAGCCGGGGGCAGCTGGACCGGCACAGCACCAGCGGCCACAGTCTGACAAACTGTATTCAACTGCGACTGCAACCACTCCGCACAGTCTGAGGCCACAAAACAGCCCACAGCTAGATTCCACCACAATGCCTTCAGAGTGAGACCGCTACTCTGACGAAAGATTGACGCACAGCACAGAGATGAAACCAAACCACCTTCTGCGTCCACAGAAAAGCTGCAGCATTGGATATTCGCACAGCTTATCCAGCCAACATGCCCTCAACTATAGAAACTACAGTAAGCAGCTAACAGCCAACCGAGAAATTACACATTCTAGACCCATAACATGAGACCACATCTCGACCTCCTGCCAGGGATCGCGCAATAGCCCAGAGCCTTATAATACAACACAGCTAATAATACAATACACGTACTACAACCGTGCCTGTAGCTGCACTCGCAGACCACAATACAATATAGAGATCTGAGACCTAAAAACACTACCAATAGCCCGGGCAAATGTAATTATGTGACAAGGGAGGGCCGAATTATGCAGCAGGGTTGACTAAATTATGTGGCAAGAAATGCAATTTATGTGGCGTAATGCGGTTCTTTTTGTGATAGAATTACTTCAATATTTTGTCATTTCTTAAAATTCTTAAGACTGTGGGGGCATAAGTTTCACCTCATTAGTACCAGTTTACTCCCAAATATACAATAAGCAACAGAAAGTTGACCAGTTCACCTTTGCGCAGGGCTCTTCCTTTGCGAGGCAACATGTGAGTGAATGAATGAATTGCATTTGTACAGCACAACAGCTACCCTATGGGGCGTCTCTGCGTTATGTAGTAGGCAGACTCTTAATCCACTTCAAATAACCGCGGGCCATATTATCAAGAACGGGCGATAACATTATCGCCGCTTTCGCAGCAGTAAACTGCCACTTAAGCGGCGATAAGGGGCTTGATAATATGCCCTCTAGAATTCCAATAGAAGCCCAGGTTTGATGTCCTTCACGGTAAATAGACATAATATCGAAAAAAATATATAGAATGGACAGAATATCGAATACAAAATATAGAATGGACATAATATCGAATGGACAGAATATAGTGGTTAATAATATCGAAATGCAGGTAAGTAATATCGATTGCCAAAATATAGAAGTACATAATATAGGCATTAAAAAATATCGAATTTTTAATAATATCGAATTTTTTGAAAGTGTTTTGTATGTTAGTATATGAGTTAAAAATGTACAATATTTTTGTAATGCATGTTTAATTTTTTTTTAAAGTTACGAAATTTATGTAAAATAATTTTTGCGTATATTACTTCCGTAGCGGGTTGTGGGTTTATAGGGGAATAGGGTGGGAAGTAATTTAATTATAATATATATTTTTATAAATTAATTAAAATTAATTAATTATATGTTAATTAATTTTGTGTAATTTAAATCTGTAGCGGGTTGTGGGTTTATAGGGGAATAGGGTGGAAAGTAATTTAATGTAAATTAATCAATTAAATATTTTATTAATTAATAATTTAATATTTAATAATTTATATTGTTAATTACGTTAATTAATTTATTATTATTTAATTATAATTTGACTAATAACAATAAATAATTAATTGGTAATTATGTTAATTATGTTAAAAAATGAATTAATTAGTAATTAAAAAGATATTAATTATTAAAAACTATTTTGTTAATATGTTAATTGTGTACGTTTTTTAGGAGCGGGTTGAGGGTTGATAGGGGAGTAGGGTGGGAAGTAATTTAATTTTAAGGAAATTTTATAATAATTTAAAAAAAATATTTATTAAAAGTTATTTTATAATGTTAATTGTGTTAATTAATTTAGATATGATAATTATTAATGTGATTGTTAATTGCTATTAGTTAATTAATTAATTGTTAATTAATTATGTTAAATAATTAATAATTTAGTAAATTGGAGGTGATGTTTATAGGGGAAAATGGTGGGAGGTAAATTAATTTACAAAAATTAATTAATTGTTAATTAATGTTGATTAAATTGCTGGAGTGGGAATATTAAATTATTCCTATCCGCTATCCAACGCTTTCCTTACTGTTCCACTCGCTGGAGTGGGAATAGTCAATTTTACCCTCCCGCTATCCAACGCTTTCCCTACTGTTCCACTCGCTGGAGTGGGAATAGTACATTTTACCCTCCCGCTATCCAACGCTTTCCCTACTGTTCCACTCGCTGGAGTGGGAATAGTAAATTTTACTCTCCCGCTATCCAACGCTTTCTTTACTGTTCCACTCGCTGGAGTGGGAATAGTAAATGTTACCCTCCCGCTATCCAACGCTTTCCCTACTGTTCCACTCGCTGGAGTGGGAATAGTACATTTTACCCTACCGCTATCCAACGCTTTCCTACTGTTCCACTCGCTGGAGTGGGAATAGTACATTTTACCCTCCCGCTATCCAACGCTTTCCCTACTGTTCCACTTGCTGGAGTGGGAATAGTAAATTTTACTCTCCCGCTATCCAACGCTTTCCTACTGTTCCACTTCCGCTGGAGTGGGAATAGTAAATGTTACCCTCCCGCTATCCAACGCTTTCCCTACTGTTCCACTCGCTGGAGTGGGAATAGTAAATTTTACCCTCCCGCTATCCAACGCTTTCCCTACGGTTCCACTCGCTGGAGTGGGAATAGAAAATGTTACTCTCCCGCTATCCAACGCTTTCCCTACTGTTCCACTCGCTGGAGTGGGAATAGTAAATTTTACCCTCCCGCTATCCAACGCTTTCCCTATTGTTCCACTCGCTGGAATGCGAATAGTAAATGTTACCCTCCCGCTATCCAACGCTTTCCCTACTGTTCCACTCGCTGGAGTGGGAATAGTAAATTTTACCCTCCCGCTATCCAACGCTTTCCCTACTGTTCCACTTGCAGGAGTGGGAATAGTAAATTTTACCCTCCCGCTATCCAACATTGATGTAAAAAAAAAATCACAGATTATATATATATTTTATATTAATTTTATCATTTTTAAATTCATTTTAAGTATGTTTTAATTAATTATATTGATTATTTAATTAAGTTAATATTACTTTTAACATATTTTAAAAATTCGATATTTTTTACAAACTATATTTAAAACAACGATATTTTGTCTTCGATATTTTTGTACTTACCTGTTTGTAGATAGGGAGACGATATTTTGTCCATCGATATTTTGGCGATGATATTCTGTCCAGACTATATTTTGGTCGTCGATATTATGTCAGTGATCCGTCCTTCACACCAGAACCTGGGCTTCTATTGGAATTCTATAGGGCATATTATCAAGCCCCTTATCACCGCTTTAGCGGCAGTTTCCTGCCGCTAAAGCGGAGCTAATGTTATCGCCGTTCTTGATAATATGGCCCCAAGTTTTCAACAAATTCGTAAATCTTGATTCGGAGGACAAACTCAAGGCCTAGTGGGAGTTCATTCCAGAGTTTATAACCATGAAACGAGAAATAGCTTCCTCCTTTTCTAATGCTGTAAACTCTGGAGTGTTTAGCAGCAACCTGTTAGAAGATCTAAGCGATCTGTTGGGCTTATAATGGCGAAATCTTGAATATTCAGGACCAATTCTATGAAATGCTCTATATGCCAACACCATACTTTGGAAATGGATGCACTTTTGAACGGGAACCCAATGCAGAACCTTTCAGATCATGTACATTGGGCTCCTGACGCTAGAGATTCAATTGTAACCAAGCTGTAGGATCCTGAATCACACGAGGCAGGTGCAGCAGGTACTGAGACAAATCCAGATAAAGCACATCGGCATAGTCCAATCTCAAGCTCCCCCGTAGATGCCAGCCACCACTGATTGCCTTGATGACACAGGACTGGATGGTTGTTGCAAGAAAGGGTCATATAAACATTGAACAATGCAGAGCTCAGAGATGAGCCCTGTGGCACACCATGCCTCAATAGCTTATAAACGAGGAGAAAGGGGGAAGATAAACTGTCTGACCCCTGTTAATTAAGAATGACTGAAGCCAGCACAGGCCTCCACCACGTACTGCTGCATCACTTAGCTGTTCCAATAAAATGGAATTGGATACAGAGGCAAAGGGCACAGACAGGTCCATCAATACCAAGACACTGACTGGCCCTGTCTGGGCTCAACTTTATGAATGCAGATATCTCGAGAAGAGCTGATTCGAGTCCCTAACTTGTCTGTAATCCTGGCTGACTACAATGTAGACAATCATGTTCCTCAAGATATGAGGAGAGGTGCTAATTCTCCAACTTCTCCAACATTTTGGAAACTGTGCGAAGAAGAGCTATATGTCTAAAATGTGATATAATGTTGGGGTCTGCTGTCATTTTATAAAACAATGGAATAAGCTGAGTCACTTTCCAGTCTTTAGACATTGCGGCTGACTGCAGAGAAAGATTGAAAATATTGCTCAACTTGGGATTGACTACTGAATGGGCCTGATTCACAAACTGTACTTTTGAGTAAGTTTACACTTTTGAGTAAGTTTACTACTTTTGAATATTCACAAACTGCACTATTGTAGTAACTTACACTTTTGCAGTAAAGTCCAACCATTAGTACTGCCACTCCCTCCCACAGAAATTAACTGAGGTAGGGAATAAAAACAAAATCCCATTGTAAATAATTTAAAATTAAATTATTTAAAATAGTTAAAAATATGAATAAATATAAATTAAAACTAAACTTTTATATAAAAATAATACCTACTTGTTATTTAGATTATATAGGTTATCTATTATTTATTTAGGTTATTTATATTATTTAGGTTATTATTATATAAACCATATTTATTACATAGGATAATATGGTTATTAAATGTGTATTTATTAAAACTAAATATGATTTAATATGAATATACTTTATATATACATTTATATTAAACTATGCTTTGGAATACGTTTAATTACATTCAATTCTCCATTTTTTAATAGCCACAATAACCTATTGTAATTAAAAAATATATATAGTTAAATAATAAATATGTACTGTTTTTATATATTTTTAAGCATTAATTTATATCTCTTTATAATTTAACTGTTTTAAGTTACTTAATTTAATTTAACATTATTTCATATGGGGTTTTATTTTGAATCCTACTTTTATTATTTTCTATGGAAGGTGTTGCAGAACCAAAGTTGTGGGTGGTGGGCCATGGCAGTTCTTAGTTGGTGGAACGATTTGTCTGGTTAATTACGATAACGAACAAGACTCCTCTATGCTAACTAGCTGCGCTACACCAAGAAGCCCACACTTTCTTTTGGGAAGAGGTGTGAGGAGGAGACCCCATGACAAACTATGCCACCTAAGGGTGGCTGAGGGTTTTCGACTTGTTTTAGAATAAGACTTGTATTATTCAAGAGACACCTGATTGGAGACCCTTTCAAGGTGACATATTTCTTATATTACAACTGATGCATTCTTTTTGTGTATTTGCAGTACTAGTGGTTGGCCATGTGTATGGTGCTGGACTCACTAAAAAAGTGCAAGTTTACTACAAAAGTGTAAGTTACTTCAAAAGTGGTGTTTGTGCATACCGTCCAAGTAGCAAACTGATCTAAAGTGTAAACTTACTCAAAAGTGTAAAATACCTTTGTGAATCATGCATAATGTGCAGACGACAGGGGTCCAAAGACGCACCAGACCGACAGCTCCAAATAGATTACTCTGTTTCTTTCAGAGCAATCTCATTGAACTCTGCTAGAGAGAGGCCAGATAAAGATGGAACTTTTAAATGGGATACCATTAGTCAGAGAAGTGTCAAATTTGGCAAATATTTTCTCTATTTTATTGTAAATGAGTTCAAACAGATTTTCGCATAAATCACCTGTCGAAGTAATCATACTCTTGCAAGCTGTCAGTGCTAGAAAAGAGTGGATGATTTTGAAGACCTCTCTAATAGAGGTGTTCTAATAGAGGTGTTCGGGTAGCTGAGATTTGTTCAGCAATGAAATCAGTCTACACTTTGGGTATTGCTTTATGCTATTGTTTTAAAGCAATTTCATAGGAGGTTCTATGACGCCTGTCATGTGGTGCAGTGCTTTTAGTAACTTTTGACCATTTGAGCTAGAATTTTTTTTTGTTAATACCTGCAGATTATGCAGCAGATGATAGATAATGTGGCCAATGTGGCAAATCCATAATTTTGCGTAAAATGTAGCAACTGCAAACAAGCCTAATTCCAGTGGAGTTGCCTATAGCCCATGTCCCACAAACAACCATAGTCTATTTCCAAACCATAACACAATCTCCAGCCTGAAACCACAACACAATCCAAAGCCAAATGTTTAAGTACAGCCCACAGCATTATGTGCTGCAGATCCTGTTACAGAACCAAGGAATGACAAAGTCATTAGGTTTTTCTTTTGAATAATGCAGAACACAGAGGCACACCACAAATTGGCACATATGCACACCGAGAGACTGCTCAGAGACAGCCCGCCTAAATACAACCAGGCCCAGATTTACTAAACTTCATGAAGTGAACTGTTGAGTGAAAATTAGCCCCGCAGCATTACCACGCACTTTTGCGCTGCAGGAATGTCACTTTTTTGACGTTTTCGGTGGCGCAACGTGCCACTGGCATATTTATAAGGCCATGTAAAGCCACGTTACGCAGCCCATTGTGTGCCGGACAGGACAGGAATGCGTCGTATTTAATAGATGCGGCGCATTCCTGCCCCTTTCTTTTGCCGTAGGGCAGCGCAGCAGCAAGGCCTGTTGCCCTGCCCTATGGCAAAAAACCCATAAATGAGGCCCACAGTGCCTTATTTATTAAGAGGTGTGTTCTGCGCCATCAGCCATGATTGCAGTAAAAGAAACTGTTTTAGTGTGAGGGTGTGCGTTGCACTACAGTGCAAAGGAGACTCAGGGGTGCCTAGCCTGAAATCTGTACTCTGGTGCACGCTCCAATACAAATTTTAATAACATGTGGACAAGCATCCAAAGGATAACCACATAAGCTATGTCATTTTACTGTAATAACGTATCTTATGTCAAAGAATATCATACAATACTCTACTTGTTTCTAGTTTGTGACTGGTTTCGATTAGGACTAGGATTTCAGTCAAAGCCAGGTCATGCAATGTTATTAGATCTGGCTTGTGTGAAAACTTAT
Source organism: Calotriton arnoldi (assembly GCA_963921515.1). Classification (NCBI taxonomy): domain Eukaryota; kingdom Metazoa; phylum Chordata; class Amphibia; order Caudata; family Salamandridae; genus Calotriton; species Calotriton arnoldi. The sequence continues at coordinate 585,485 of CAWUFW010005871.1, forward strand.
GGGTGTTTGCACCATTCCCATACCTTTACATCCGCTTTGCATCGATAATGAGCGGGCTGGCCCTCCATGACACAAAGCCACTTTGTGCTATTTTGTGACACAAAGTCACTTGTGCTATATCGTGCTGGTTCGTGCTGTATTTGTGCATGAAATATATTTCGTGCTCACTCAGCACTGCGGTTCGTGACACTTTGGGGCTTATTTACAAGCCCCTTGCGCCCCCCGTACGTCCCTTTTTCCCATGTTAAAAGTGACGCACCAGCGGTGTCATAAAGTGAGGCTTATCCTAACAAGAGCTCCCACACTAAATAATAATAAATCTGTGCATCATTTTCACAACGTTCAATAGACATCCAGTCTTCTATGCGCATAGACAACCAGTGTCACATAACCCTGTGCAGAAGGAGGGACACAGTGATGCAAATCAGCCGGCATTAATGTGATGTGCGGCAGAGAGCTCAGGCTGATGTGTAGTGGGGAAAATACTGAAGTACAATAGTAGGCACACCTCAGTGTGCAGTTAGTCAACACAGGCTTTGACACTCCAACCCAATTAACATTAAAGAGGGTCAACTCGCAGGAAATCCAGTGTTCAAATGCTCAGCCAAGACCATTAAAGGAAAATGTGCACAACTAGGTTGCTCCAGTTCTCATTTTTGCATACTTATTAAATATCAAAGTAACATTACAGACAACACAATTTAATATTAATTCAGGGAATTAGCATAAATAAAATCATAATAATAAATCCTAAACTCAAAAGGATCACATGTGACTAACTCACTCTACATAAAATAAACAGCAGCTCTCTCTAGTCTGGACAAAGCTAGCAGGATAGAATAGTAACCTGAGCAATTCCTCTCTAAAATAAAAACAGCACTTCTAAAATGAATAATGCTGCAATGCAAAAAATACAAATATCTAGAGTCTAAAATTTTTGAATGTCTTAGGCAAAATGTCTAAAGTAACACTGTATTGTATTGTATTAGAATTGCATTTATATAGCGCTTACTACCCCTGATGAGGCGTCGAAGCGCTTTTTTGGCGAGTAGCACGCTACTCCGGAACCCATAGAGGATTAGTGTTGAATTAGTATAGTGAAATATGAAAGTAATTTGAGTGGTGGATATGTTTGTCAGTTATTTGGATTGAGAAGGATAGTGGAGGGATAGAAGAGGGAAAAAGGTTAGCATTTATATAGCGCTTGCTACTCCTGATGGGGTTGTTGAAGCGCTTTTTCGGCGAGTAGCACGCTACTCTGGAACCCATTAAGGATTAGTGGTGAATTAGTATAGTGAAATATGAAATTAATTTGAGTGGTGGACATGTTAGTCTGATATTTAGATTGAAAAGGATAGTGGAGGGATAGAAGAGGGAAGGATTTAGAAATCTTTTTTTCTTTAATCCTAAATCCTAATGACATAATGTATGCAGATCCTTTAGACAAAGACAGCACACACTTTTATGACGTTATCACATGGAGAGATGGCATTAAAATATTACTTGCACAGCAAACCAATCAAACTATTAATTTTTGGGAAACGGCCTTTACAACGTGGGCTGAGCCACGCATGCTGTTTCCCCACAAGCGTAACCACGCTTGCCTGTACCACTCATATGCGTGGTTAAGGCAGATAACCCTCTAGTGTCCAGATGGGCGGGCAGAGGAAGAGGAAGCCTCGGAACAGGAAGCTCTGGACCTGGTTAGGTAAGTGGAGCTGGGGCCGGGTTTGGGGGTCGCTTTTAGGGGTGGATGTCAGGTTGTAGGGCTCAGGGGGGGGTCAGGGTAGTTCTTGCAAGGAGTGCAGGATTTTAGGGTTAAGGGCAGGGGGAAGGATCGGGGTAGTTCAAAGGTCTTGTGCCAGGTTTGGGGGGGTAGTTTTTAGGATTGGGGTCGGTTTTAGGGTTCAGGGCGGGGGAGTCGGGTAGTCTATTAAAAAGGGGGTAGGGTTTTAGGGCTCAGGGTGGGGGATGGGGTCAGGGCAGTTTTCAGGACTGGTGCTGGGTTTGAGGGGTAGTTTATAGGGGTGGGGGTCGGATTTAGGGCGCAGGGTGGGGGATCAGGGTAGTTTTTTAAAAGGGGGCAGGGTTTTAGGCCTCAGAGCGGGGGAAGGGGTAGGGGTAGTTTTATGGGCAGCTTCGGGGTAAGTTTTAGGGCTCAGGGCCGGGAAGGCTGGTGTCGGGGTCGTTTTTTGGTAGGGGTAGGTGTTTAGGCCTTAGGGCGGTGGGAGGGAAAGGAGTAGTTTTAAGGGCAGGGCAGGGTAGGTTTTAGGCCTCAGGGCGGGGGGGTGAGGAAGGGGGATAGGAATTAGGGCTTAGGATGGGGAAGGCGGGGTCAGGGTAGGGGTGATCTTTACCATGCATGTCCCTTTACCAATCATGCCTTTACAACAAAATTGCATGGTAAAGGCATGCGTGGAAAGGCATGTGTGATAAAGGAATGCGTGGTTCAGACGCATTCGTAGTTAGGTCTGCGTTGTAGAACCACGCATGGGTCAGCCATGCGTGCCTCTGCCATACAACCTTAATTTTTAAACCACCTACTTGCAAAAGATTTTCACTGAACAAAAACATGAGAAATGCTACTTAATGCAATGGTCTGCTCGGCACATTCACAACAACAAACATAGCAACAGCGGTTTAGCACATTAACCTTCAAACTGCTTCAAATACATCCCAGCTAAGGAAGTTAATAATGATACTTTTGCTCATAAAGAGACAGATGGTTGCAGCTGAATCTCGATGATTTTTCTGAAAAGAAAATGACAAGAAATGCTTGTGCACAACATTTAAACATACACTTTCAGAAATGTAACCTAGTTATGCTAACTGATCCAAACCTATATTGAACATTAATTTTCTAATGGAAAAATCCTTTCCCACATAAAATCTAAGCAGAACGGTCTAATGTTGTCACACGAAAGGTGTGAACAGCTTACCAAGTCCTATGTGGTTTTTTATTCGCAGAGCTACAAGTACCGGGAGAAAAGAAAATGGAGACTGGAAAAGCTTCTGCCTGATGCTCTTTGCAGAAAGATTCCATATATCGAACCTGTGTATTTTGTACAGGCACCATTGGACACAGAGAACACACCAGAGCATACATAATGACACGCTCAGCCCACATATGTGCATACATAATGACACACTCAGCTCATATATGTGCAAACCTAAGTAGCTGCAAGAGGCTCCAAACCATGTGTGACACCATGCACTAGTCCTGTGGTTTTGGCCACCATTAGTTGGCATGTGGGATTTTTAAGTCTTTATTTCTGAAGGTATAAGCAAAAGTCTCTGCAACACAACATTCTGTAGCTAGGAAACCAAAACTGGTCGAATGCCAAAAGTATGCATGCACTTGGATGGGTAGAACATGAAAAAAAACATTTGCTCTCAGGGCCGGCTTTAGTGCTGATGGCTCCTGTTGCGACAATCTTTTTTAGCGCCCCCCCCATGACCTCCTCCTCAGATTCCCTCACTACCACCCGACAAAAGGGCCCCTCATCTCTCCATACCCCCTTTATTCCATACATTTAATTTGTTTTACAGCGCTGGTAAAGGCTGCCTTTACTAATCCACTCAGCTATCCACTTTAAATACAAATCTGTTCTTTTCAGCAGGCATATTAACCCTCTGTTCTACTGAGTCAAAACTGTCAATAGACAAAACTCCGATCTCTCTCTCTAGCAGGAACATTAATCACAAGAGTTATCTTGACATTTTTTATTGCTGCCTGAAATCTAGACGCACAAGGAACTCTGCATCAGCTGGTTTTATATCATAAGTTATTGCTAAATAGCAGCCCCCACCTGAGGTCAGTGCCCCCCACCCCCTCCAGGTCAGCGCCAGTCACACTGCCCTAAAGCCATCCCTGTTTCATCTTCATGATGTACAAAATTGTAATGGGCCATGTTTTTTTCTTTGACATGCTCTCTGTTAATATGACTCATTTTGATTTGCAACCGTCCTCTTGAACTTGTTCATAGGCAGTTTTACCTTTTCAGTTCAGTCAAGAAGTTTTCTGTGTAATCAATTGTTGTAATGGAAATAACAAAAGAAGAGACTCATTCAACCTTGGTGAGGTAATTCACTGCAGGACTCAAATGATTTTAGTGAAGACTGAATTTCATCAGATATAAAAAATGTAAAATTGTGGAGAAACTAAATCCATTCCTGAAGCACGACTCTGGTAGATCAGTCAATTTTAAATCCAACAAATCTTCATCTCACATGGCTGTCCTTATTACCTCCATTAGTCTTTGTCATACTATAGCCACTGGCAAATTTCACAAAACCAGACCTAAAAATAGTTAATGGATCATAGTATTGTGAGCAATTTTTGTGGGATGAAAGCTGTGCCTCAGTAATCCAGTATTCTGGGAAAGGTTTTATTGGGTCTATTAATGACTTTCGCCAAGGAAAACATGTGGTAAATCATTATAAATCGAGATTTCATCCTTGTGGTGGGACTAAGACTGTCCTTGTGTCTGTACTAGATGATGTCTTAGTATAGAAAACAAAGGTGCTTTATCTCTACCCCTTTCATTGAAATGTTATTCTCTCCTGCTGGACCACCTGGTGTCAATGGCTACAGCACATGGTTGGGGTGCTAGGCAACATCTTCAACATGTAACTGTCCCTGCAGGGTGTATCTCTGAGATTTCATTGCACTGGTCACCTGACTGATGTTGAGGTGAGATCTAGCTCTCATTTCTGCCCAACAACAGCCAATAAGAGCTTCACTAGGTAGCCCACTACTTGCTTTGCACACACCTGAGTTCTGACGGTCAAAAACATACCCTAGACATCTACTCTCCCCTCTAAAACCTGCCCTACTCCCCCAGAAGTGAAGCCTAGAAAGAACCATGTGAAAGTGCTTCCCTCTCAGCTTGCTAAGGGACTCCAAAGATCAACAAGGCAAGGTTTTGAACACACACTCCCCACCACTGGCCTGAATTTTGGACCCTCTGAAACCAGCCCTTGGTAAAACCCCAGACTGACACAGACACAAACGGAAGCAGAACAGTCAATCAATCAATAAAATCTTTATTCGATCTATATACAAACAGATCATAAAAGCACAATTTCATCAATAAAGCGTAATCAACAAATATTACTAAAAGCATAAAAGCATTTAAAATCTTATGGACTTTGAGAGTCTCTTGGGTCACACTCTCTTAATACACCTGCATTTGTACATAGTTACAATGATTTAAGGTGACGGATCCCTCATCTTTCTCTTCCTCAGACAAGCCCACAAAAAGGATGCTACCGAGAAGCAGATAAAAGGGTCAGAGAGAGCCTTCAGAAAATACAATGCCACCCTGCATTGGATAAAATTGTAGCGCCTTAAAATTGGGAGGATAAAAACTTCTCTTTCAGTTTGATTAAAACTTACAGAAAAGTACTAAATATAGATCTGACTGGGGCGAGTGATTGTCACACGGGCATGGGCTCAAGTCTGCATGCTTGAATTTCTTTTCTGGAAACCCAAGCATCAGGGGGATGAGATTCAGACAGAAGCGTAGCAGAATAAATCTATGCTGAGCAATAGTGGTGCGGGAGAGATATGAAGGGCCTCCCCTAGGTCTTGGCGGGATAAGATCATATGCAATAGACGCCTTTTGGCGCTGATTCTTTTCCCTACGGATGAAATTGGCCCTCAGCATATATAGCTTGATTAGTTTCTGTTTTGAGACCCTGCTACAAGAGACAGGGTCCCTGAATAGTTCTCCCTGCCCAATTGCATTCAGTTCAACCTCTACGTATCTGAGCCAGCCAATCCTGCTATGACCCTCCAACTTCAGGCAGTCACCAATTATGCGTTGAGTTAGATTAACGGTGGTCCTGCGCCAAATCGAGAGCCACAGCAGGATTGGTGCCAATCTAATGGCATCAGATAGGTAGGGTAGCCTCTGTTCAGAGTGCAGGATGTAATTGGAAAATGAGTGTGGGAGCGAAACCCTGGTTTTAAAGAAGCTATATTCCATTCTCTGTAGTTGGTCAATGTGGGCCATCCCCCAGACACCCGCCCCATAGGTTGCCGCTGCCTTTGTTTTTGCATAGTAAATGTTTTTAATTGTGTCCAGAGGGCTGGCTCTCAGCTTCTTGTCGAAGCCCTTTATTGCTTGATGGCTTCTTTCCATACCTAGGACTCTGGCCGCCACCAGGTTTGTCCAGGAGTGTTTTTTGTCGAACAAGACTCCCAGGTAGGAAAAAGACTCAACCACTTCGATTTTCTGTGAAGCCAGATGGAAATGAGGGGATTTAGCTCCTCTGGCAGCTCCCGCTATGATGATGAATGATTTTGTTTCATTCACTCTAAGATCTAAAGAGGCCATGAATGAAGCATATGAAGTTATTAGGCTCTGGAGGGCTACACCTGTCTTAGCGATTAGGACAGCTTCGTCAGCGTACACCAATATTGGAAGGGGGATGTTATCAAATATGGGCACGTCTAAGGACGAGTCAAACAGGGTCGCCTCCATCCCGTTTGTGTAGATGGAAAAAAGAAACGGGGCAAGGACGCATCCCTGCCTGACCCCTTTCTCAATCTTAAATGAACGCGTGCATTACCCATTTATGCCATATAGAATGCAAGCGGTGGCCTTAACATATAACTGACGAATAAGGCGGATGATCAGGGGGTCAATCCCCATCTCCTCCATCATGGACCACAGCTTCTGGTGGGACACGCAGTCAAAGGCCGCTGACAGGTCCATAAAGGCCATGTAGATCTTCCCGCCTTTTGCTTTAGTGTATTTATCTATACAGAGCGAGAGATTGAGGCATTGATCCACTGTCCCCTTCTGGAAACCATATTGCGCCTGCATCAAGATGTCACGGTTTTGCGCCCGTTCTTCCAGTCTAGCTAATAAGAGCCGACCCATGAGCTTGGCTGTAGTATCCAGAAGGGAAATGGGTCTGTAGTTTATCAGGCTGCCCCTATCTCCTTTCTTATAGATTGGAACTATTACACTATGGTTCCAGGATGGTGGGGGGCCCTCTACTACTATGCTGTTAAAGACATTTGTTAGTAGGGGTACCCACATGTCATAATTATCCTGGAAACGGTCGATCGGGACCCCATCTGGACCCGGGGCCTTGCCTGGAACGCAAGCCTCCAGCCCTCTTCTAACTTCATATAATGAGAATGTCAAGCTGCCTTGTGGTGAGGGGGTTAAATCAGGCGGCAGAGGCACAGGGGGGAGTTTAGTCCGAAGATGCTTTCAAAATGTCCCACCCAAGCATCCTCGCCTACATGTGTATCCAGGGACGGATCCTTGGAGTCGTTAAAATAGGGGGCATTTATAACTTTCCAAAAGTCCCTACTATTGCCTGAGCTGGCAGTTTGCTCAAGGTCATTCAAGGCCTTCTCCCTTATATCCTTCACTCGTTTATTTCTAGCGGACTTGTAGTCACTGCGTAGTGATCTTATCAGTGCTGGGTCTCTCGGACGGTGTTTTAAAGCATTGATCAGGGCTCTTCTGGCTAGGAAACATGAAGAATCAAACCAGTGACTGGGTGGATTACCATTAGCCGGCTTAGGACGAGTGATTGCCAGTTTTAGTTTTATTATAAGGGTTCTGAAGTGGGAGACTAGTCGTTTGGGGGAGGGCACCTCTACCAGGCAGCCTAAAATATCATCCCTTACTTGAGCTATTATTACAGGAGCCATGTTCTGCTTCACGACCTGTGCCCACTTTAATTAGTAACCATTATTCCTGGTTAGCACGATGTTATCTACTGTCTGCTGGCATTTCTTCACATTGTGGGGGATGGTTAGCTGGATAGATAGGATAGCATGATCACTGTGACACGTAAATAGGTTGTCTATATGGTCCACTCTGTCGCCTATTGTGGAGGAGGCTAGGATTAAATCAATCGTGGACTCATAGTTGTTCCGCCTAAATGTTTTCTCTATCTGGCCTGTTTTTAAGCTGTTGGTTATGCTTAGGTGTCTCATATATAGCAGTCTGTTAAGGCTATCACCATATTCATTGTGTGAGAAGTGTAGAAGAGGGTTACCCGAAGGGTCGTCCAACCCACAGACCCTAGCCTCATTATACTTACACAAATGGATGTTAAAATCCCCCACCCAAATTATATTGAGTGGGCCCTTTTGTAAATGTGAGTTTATTGTTTCTAACTCATTGTTTAGTTCGTCTGCTACTAGCTTCATGTTTCTCCCAAGTTCGTTATTATAGAAATTAATTAGAATCCAATGCACTTTATTTTTAAGCTCCAGTTGGAGAAGGTGGAAGTGATTATTCGGGGTGCCAACCAGCATTGTATGTATGGGTATGGTGTTGGAAATTAAAGTTATTAGTCCCCCTTTTGCTCTACCCAATGCTGAGGGCACTGCGGGTGTATGATAGGTACGGTACCCTGGGAAAAAAAAACTGGCTCCGTGACCCAAGTTTCCTGGAAGCAAATAATCTCCATTGATTGCCAGAGATTACACCACTGGTCATTGCCTACCTTCGAAGCAATTCCTGCCACATTCCACAACGCTAGGCTAATCTTGTTTCTGTCAGCTATACTCTGGGGTTGGGAAGTCGTAGGAGGGTCCTGCATAGCAGGCACCGGATTAGTTAGTGTGGTGATTCTACTACAAGGTGGATAAGTGGATGTTGGTAGTCGGTCGCAAGATTCCAGGTCAGAGAGGGGAGCAAATCTGTTATATAGTCTGACCCCCGGGGTAATGCTGGAGCCCTCCTCATGTCTCAATATAAATTGGCCTGATCTTATCCTACCCCTCTGACCGTTTCCTGAGAAAACACCCTGTTTGTAACAGTTCTCCAGTGGAAAAGGAATAATCTGTATGCTCCTAAGAGATAATGTATGTGAATTTTTGAGGAGAGAAGTACCTATATAAACATTGTTAAAATTTATCACCACACAGTCTCCGGTAATGGATTTAATGGAGCTGCCCACCCACCCCACTCTCCTAGCCATAATGATTGTCTTAGCCAACTGGTGGCTCCTCATTCCCGAGTCCATAAGATGATGTGAAAGCCAGTGCAGACATTTATCCATTAGCTGCAAGGTGGATTCGTACTGCTTGTCCCGAAAGGGAGGGACATTCGCCAGGACCAACACTAAGGGAGAGGCTGCTGGTGGAAGGTGGAGGGCTTGGTGTGATTGGTTTTCCACGGCAGCCGTGGGGGTATCTTGAGTTCCCAATGGATTAAGAACCATTCTTGATTCCCCCTGCCCTAGTGGAGCCGGGTGTGCTAGGCCTCTTGTGTCTAAAAGCTGAGATGATGAAGCCTCCAGGTGTATGTTGGAGTGAAGAGGAACTGTGGGGGCCAACCCGCCCCAAGCGGTGGTACTAGAAGGCATACCCAACGTCAATAGGTCAGTGGAGCCCCGGTCATCACCCGCAGCAGTACATGTGGGGACAGTAATCAGAGGGACCCGCGGGGGTGGGACGGGTAAGGTCTGTGACTCTAGGCCGGCTAAACGTTCTTCAATTTGTGTAAGTTTAGATAGGATAGGGTCCAGTAAGGTCTTCATCATATTGCTTACTTCTGCCCAAAATGCATTGTCCAGTACTGCGTATGGGGGCGAGGTGTTTGCGGCTATTGGCCTCAATGGTGTTGGTGGGCTCACTCTTACTACCTTGGAATGGGCATCCTTGGGTTTAGGGGGACAAGTGATTTTTTTTGGCTTGGTCTTAGCAGTTCCCCCACCCCTACAACGCTTCGTTGGAGGATCAATCTTTGAGTCAGTATGGGGTGAAGGCACAGGACCCCTCTTATTAGTGTTGGGTGAAGCTGAAATGACAGGCGAAAGTTCCCGTTGTCCAGGTGGAAGGTCACCAGATGTTACTGGATGTGTCAGCGAAGTGTGTAAAATGTTCGCAGGTTCAGTCCCTGAAGGTGACACATGGGGGAAAAGAAGGGGTTCCATAGATAAACGCCTCTCTGTCAGTTCAATTTCATGAGTGAGGACGCTCGCTGCTCTGGTCAAGAACGCATCAAGTGTAGATCCAGTCCCACCACCCGCTTTCTCCATAGTGGCTTTCCGTTTCACCATATTGACAGGAACTGATTAACAGGAAAATTTAAACAGTACCTTTAGTCCAGTGCAGGACGTTAGACGTGCGTGGATGGGCCCGCCCTTGGCCCAGGCTTTGCCCGGGCGTGTCCTCGCGTGCGTCCCGCACCGCAGGCCAGCGTCTCCTTTATATGCGCGTCCGCGCTCTATGGAGGTCGGGAGTTGAAGTCCCCCTCAGGTGCGCAGGCGTCAGTGTCAGCGTGAGCCCAGGATTCAAGAAAACAGCAAAACAGTCATTGCCAATTCCAGAAATTAATTGTTTTGTAGATACGTTACTGGAGCTTAGGCCTGGGCAAAATTGTGATTTTTTTCCTTGTGATATATGCAAAAATTGACAAAATACTTGCATTTTATACATATTTCTCACAAAAGAGGGATTGGGAGGGATGATCAACAGCATCAAAATTGTATGTGAGACATTCATTGTTGTACAAAAGCTACACAAGATACTAGCTCAATGTGAAACATTTAATTCAAAATTAGGTTTTTAAGCCTGGCACATTTTTAATTTTGTCCATAATTGAAAATGATATAGACAATTAATTTACATTATCTGATTGGTTACATGAATGAGTAATTATTGCTTGGTTCCTCTGCACTCCTACCTGCGTAGTTATATGATACTACCATTTGTTGCTCATATTATTACATCTCCTGGACCTCTCTGTGACCTTTGATACAGTCAACCACAACATTCTCCTAAACACCCTCTCACCGCTTGCATGCAACAACAGTACTGTCCTTCAGTGGTTTACCTCATACCTGACCAACGATCTCATCTAATCAAACCGAACAATTCCATCTAAACAGCAGTATCAGTCCCACAAGTATTTCCCCAAGGATCAATCCTGTCACCTGCCTTGTTCAACCTCTATGGAACCCCTTGCAGTGATCCTGAAACATTGCCTCTCATCTCTACGCAGATGAAACCCAACTCTACATTAAAATCTTGTTGTCTAAAGACATCCAGCACCTAAACAACACTCTCTCCATGGTACAATCCTGGCTGATCAACAACCAATTAAAGCTCAACCCCAACAAAACTGAACTCCTCCTCATCCAACCAAAAGGAAGTCCTATCCTGTCCATAACTGGATTGACAACCTAACTGCATTAAACTGTAAACTATCGATCTCCACCTCTGTTAAGTCACTAGGGACTACACTTGACAAAAACTTGATCATAAAGCACCATATTAATGCCTCAGCAAAAAGTGCCTTCTATACGTTGAAACACCTAAAAAAAAATCAAACATTCATCCCCCTTGAAGACCTAAAGACTGTAGTGCATACCCTAGTCCTCTTTAAGCTGGACTACAGTAATGCAACAATCACTGGTACCCCAAAAAAACACCTCATCCCTATGAAATCCGCACTCAGCGAGCAGCTAGGCTTCTCCCTGTAGAAAGCCGCTATGATTACATCCCCACCACACTTAAGAAACTCAACTGGCCACCAATAGAAGCAAGAAGTATATTCTAAATGGCCTGCATAACCAAAAAAGCTCTCTCCACTGAAAACTCTCTACCTTGCAAACAAACTATCAAAAGCTAGCCGAAAGAGGCCTCTGTGAACCTCAAACACTAATCCTGATTCAGCTTAAATTTAGGAAAGAAAAATGGCTCACCTGTTTCCCTCTTTGCGAATACGCCAAGAATCTGTAATGCTCTGCCACAGGATCTACATGAGAATCAGTCGGTCCTACACTTCAGAAAAAACCTTAAGTTACTTCTGCGCAACAAATACCTGAACCTTCCCTCCTATAATAATCACCCAACCTTGATGCACTTCCCCCTCAACCATCAAAAAGCCTGAACATATCAGTACCTCTGGGAATAACAGTGCAATTATTCCTCCATCTTCTGAAATAGCCTACCATCTCTACGTTGTAGGAAAGTGGGTTTCTGTTGCAGTAACCCCCCCACTTTTTGCCAGACTACTGATGCACTTTTACTTGGTGTGCCCTGGGTCCCTGCCAATCAGCTTCCCAGGGCCTGTGTTCTTTCCCCAAAACTAAACCCAATTGGCATCTCTGGCCACAGGTCAGCCCCTAGTAAATGGTACCACAGGTACCCAGGGCACTGTGACCAGAGAAGGCCTCTAAGGGCTGCAGCACTTATTGTGCCACCCTTAGAGGTCCTGTACCACCACACTCACACACTGCCTTTGCAGGCTGCATGTTTTGGTGCAGAATAAAGTGAAGAGTCGACATGGCACACATCCCTGTGTGCCATGCCTACAACCCACTGCCCTAGCATAGATCAGTCACCCCTCAAGTTGGGTGCACTATACCAGTGGTGAGGGTACAGGTGCATGAGCCCTGTACCCCTACAGTGTCTAAGTCCATTCTTAGACATTGTAAGTGCAGTGCTGCCATTAAGAGTATATGGTGCTGGGAGGTCGTCATTACGAACTCCACAGCACCATAATGGCTACACTGAAAACTGAGAAGTTTGGTATCAGACTTCTCAGCACATTAAACCCCCACTGATGCCAGTGTGGGATTTAATGAAAAATGCACACAGAGGGCATCTCAGAGATGCCCCCTGAAAACTAACCCACCTCTAGTGTCCCGACTGAGTGGCTACTTAGGCTGCCATCAACAGACATGTTTCTGGACCCCTGGGTCGAGAGCCTGCTGCTCTCGGGGGCCTGAAACAATGCACATCCTGGGAACGAGGTGCCAAGTCTCCTCCCCCAGGATGGGCAGGGTTCACGAAGGGGAAGCTTCAAAGGCATGCCGCCTTTGTGAGCTTCCACAGACCACTTGCTGCTTTCAGCAACTGGTCCCCACTGGTTCTGCCCCCCACTTTGGGCGGGAAAAACAAGTGAGGGAGAGAGGTGTGCCCACCTCTGCCAACTTCACCCCTCAGGTGGGGGAGGCGAGGTGAAGCACAACTCCGAGTCCCCGCCATCTTGAGGATGGGGTGACCCAACCAACCAGGGACAGGCTCATGCCCCCCTCCCACTGGAGGGTGGCATAATAGGGGGTGTACCCACCCCAGGGAAGGGACCCATTGGTCCCCGCCCTCTACCTACCTGTAACGCCCCTATATCTAGTATTTAGGGGGCACCCTGAACCTTGCTTCCTCAGATCCAGCCAAGAAACAAGAAGAAAAGAAGAAGAAGGACCAAACAGCCATGCAGCCAGCTAACAAGAGGAAGACGCCCACTGACTTGGCCCCAGCCCTACCGGCCTGTCTCCCCTCGAACCTGCTCCTGCGAAATCCCGGTGTGTCCTGCAGCCAGCAACCTCAAAAACCTCGGAGGACCTGCCTGCCTTCACTTCCAAAGACTGCTTCTCCCGTGAACACCAGATTTGTTCAAACTGCAACCTCTGGCAGCAGCCAGAGACCGCGAACCTGCCCCACTCTGCACCCGCCGTCCACGGCCCGAGCTCGAGTGGGCAAACACCACGAGGAGGTCACCCCGGCGATCCAGACCCGAGATCCGGCGACCCCTGACCTGCCTCAAGCCTCCAGCCGATGCCTGCAGTCGAAATCCAGAAGGCCCCCCTAACCGCGACCCGGAGCTGGTAAGCCGATCCGATCCCAAAAGGCACCCCTGCACCCGACGCCCCACGGCCTTGTGTGCCCAAACCAACGGTGCCTCACCAACCCTTAACTTCCCAACTTACCTCTCAAAGTGGTGGTCGCACCCAGAAGTCCTTCGTCTCCCTGCCTGCAGTGCTTTTGCTAACCGGAGGTTCTCCATTTGAAACAATGGGGCTTCCGACGACGAAACAGCCCCCTGCACCCGGCCGCCCTAGTGCCGCTGAGGGTGCACCTTTTGTGCTAAGCTGTTTCCCCATTTGCCCTGAGCTAAAGTCTAGGAGCTTTGCTCCCACAACCCAGTGGCCTGCTTGCCAGTAGCCTCCAACCGGAGACCCCCTATCCTCCATAGGATAACATTGGGCCTCAAAACTCTGCACCTGGCCGCCCTAGTGCCGCTGAGGGTGTAACAAGAGTGCTTCACTGACCCTGGGGGACCCCTGAGTCTAACCCCAGAACCTTAACTCCCACAGTCGATAACTTACCTGTGAACCGATAACCAGTTTTTCGTCCATAGGATAACATTGACACTTTTTCTTCCAAAAAGTTTCTGTGTGGAGTTTTGAAATCTACAAATATTCTTTAAAAATCGCACGAATAACCAAAACATATTTACTTACCTGTTTTCAGGAAATGTCCCAGTGCTGAATCTAGGTATCCAGCACTGAGTTAGAAAAGTAGCGTGAAAAGTAACTTACCTGTAATTTACTGAAAAAGCCTATTCATTTCAATGTACTGTATTTGCTAAGTATTGCAACCTACTGCATCCCCTGTAAATCAAACAAAGTACAATCCCTATTGCATTTTCAAACTGCTCTACAATCAGCAACTTATTACTGTAAAGTAAGAAACAATCCTGGGCACACGCTGAAAATAATACATCTGAATATCAGTATACAAACTGTAATATTCAAAGTTACAATCACAAAGGTCGACACCAATGAATGTTTTGGTAGAAAATGTTTATACAGGTCTTGTAGTGTGTCCAGATATGAATACCAGCCGACACGTGTTTCGTCACCTGGGTAGTAACCCGTGACTCTTCAGGGCTGGGAAGGATACAAGATGTATTGTACAGTAACATGGAAAAATAATCCATACATGTAATGGTGACATAAGTGAAGTGAAGTGAAGTGACGAATGGCGATCAAAATTCTAAAAGTGAAAACCCTAGAAAAATGCATATGAAAACACATGTGAAAAAAACCTGTGAAAAAAAGGGAGAACATAAATGATGTGACTTCGCAACAAAATACAAAGTGGTGCCTCGTAAGAGAGTGTGTAATAGTATTTATAAAAATGCAAGAGGAAGTGCGCCTCGAGCGCATAGTTTAATGAAAGATAAGAACCTGAATATCAATAATGAAGACGTGTGGGTGAGAGAAGCGATGGTGAAACCGGAGTACACAAGATAGAAAGCAAGAGCTAGGCTGCTTGTGGTAGGAAATCTATGGGGGGTTTTTATAGTCGTGAAGTAAGCTACAACATAATGAAACTGACCGTGCAACAACTAAAGGAAAGTAAAACAAAAGAAAGGTGGAAATACCTGACTGTAGACAAAAAGTCTGAGCAAAATCTAATTGAGGGGGCAGAGAAAAGAAAAAGAGTAAGTCAATAATATAAAGCTAGTGTATGTATATAAACTAAAAGAAGAGAAAAATAAGAAACTGGTAAGGGGTGAACTCACCGCTGGACCGGTGATAGTTCCAACCCGGTCTAAGGGTGCGTATTAGAGTAACAGGGTAATTCGGCTGCGAGGGTAGTAAGGTCGGTTCGGTGACCAGAACCAAGACCCCATCGGTGGTGATTCCAAGAGCAGTGAAAACCGGGCGGGTACGTCCGTGTTCAAAGGGTCCTGTTGTTAGGGTAAGGGGATAACAAACAGGCCAAGTTACACAAAACGAAGGAACATGGAGTCTGGATGACATCTGAATAACAAGGGCACTAGAGTTGTAATCCTACCTGAGTAAAGCCGGAGGTGTGACCGGATCCGTATCTCTTTCCGAATGCGGAAGGAGCGGAATCCAAGCGGAAGTGGTCTATTTGTAGAGGGAAGAGCTGAAACGTAACGTTTCAAATTTGCATGGGCTACCGGAAGTGAGTGTTCCGGTGTATTCCGAGGATGGTAAAAATAGAAAGTGAAGATAGACAAGAAAGATGAAGACAGAAAAACAGAATCAGGCCAAATAGTGATGCCGAACAAATCTGATAAAGTGATAGTCGTTATGTGTACAATGACTAACAGAATCAAAAATTGTATCGTTTTTAGCACAAAAAAACCTATAAAAAGGGGTGCACCAGTTATAACTACTCCAGCCAAATCATGCTCATGAATGGCTGTCGCAGAACATTAACGTTAAGCATGACAATCAAAAAGTTATTGACATGAGTATTATGTCAATGGATACTTAACATGATATAATGTAATTAGTTAACAACATATTAATCATTGTTCATTATTACAGATGCACTGAAGGTGCATCACATTTTGAGCACGAGAAAAACCTATGATCAGGTTGGCACGAGTTGAAAAAACACAAGCCTCATCATACAAATGAATAATTGTCGCAGAACATTACCGTTAAGCGTGACATTCGATCCTTTAAAAGATATTTTACATATTGTAATGTTATTTGTAGACAACATATTGATCATTGATTGTTATCGCCGATGCACAGAAAATTAGGATCATCTAATATTGCATAAATTGGCAGTCATGATGAACAAAACCAAATGTATAGAAAAAAATATTCAATTAAAATTCTACTCAAATATTCAGACAATTGTTAAAAAAGGGGGGACACCAGGAGACAGCTATGTATGTTCTGAGTGAAGCGTTCTAATGAGCCCATGTAAAGGTTCGCAAACGAGGGTGAAAACTTCGAACCCATAGCTACTCCCTTAACTTGCTTGTACCATTTACTGTCATACAAGAAGAAGTTATTGCTAAGTATGATATCCATCATGGATATTAGCATGTTGGTATGCTGCCAAAGGGTTGCAGGTCTGTTGTCTAAGAATTGTGTGATTGCCCTCAGACCCAAAACAGGCTTGATGGATGTATATAGAGACACCACATCTAAGGTAGCCATGATCATACCCGGTTGCCATTGAACGTCTGCAAGGATGCCTAGAATATGCTTGGTGTCCTGGATAAATGATGGGAGATTTTTCACCATCGGGTTCAAGAACAGATCAACGTACTCCGACAGTTTTTCTGTGGGCCCCCCTATCCCAGAGATAATGGGTCTGCCTGGTGGGAATGCAGCCTGTTTATGTATTTTAGGGAGTGTATACATCCATGGTGAGATGGGTCTCACAACTCTCATGTAAATGATCTCATCGTCATTAATAAGGCCCAAAGTGTGCCAGTCAGTCAGATGTTTATTAATGAGGAGGGTCAGTGTGCCCATGGGATTTCTCTCTATGAGTTCGTAACAAGTTGTATCTCGCAATTGTGTCAGTGTCTCATTCTGATAGTCAGTCCTGTTCATAACAATCACGTTCCCTCCTTTGTCCGCCTCTCTTATGATAATGTCCTGATCAGTGCTTAATGTTTTGAGTGCAAGACGCTCATTTCTGGTTAAATTGTCTTTGGTTCTTCGATTGGTGTTACTAAATTTGTTCTCATATCTATCAATGTCTTCTAAGACCAGGTTGTAAAAAATGTCTATAGGGTTGCCACCTGGCATAGTGGGTGTCCACTTGGACTTAACTTTAAGGCCACTGGGAATGGTCAAGTCAGTGTCTATGTCAAGTTCCTGCAGGAGCTGTTCCAACGGGTAGGGAGGTTCGTCCATATCAGCAAGTGACATGAGTAATTGAGTGTCCTTAATGTCCTTGATGCTCTGGAGAGTGGCGAGGTTGCCACTATTGATATTTCTAGTGTCATTAGTAGGTACAGGGAATCCAGAAAAATGCTTTCTAAGTTTTAGTCCCCTAATGAATTTGAACAGATCAATTTTGGCCCTACAGAGATCCCCTGATTCACGAGGGTTAAAGTTGAGGCCTTTACTTAATAAAGAGATCATGTCGTTGGTAAGTGGTTTAACTGAGAGATTAATGACCTGGACCTCTCCTGTGGTAACTACTGTTTCTTCCCCGTCCCCTGACCTCAATTTCTTTTTGTAATCTTCTTTGGCCAGACCTCTTCCCTCTACGGGTTTTGTGTCCAGTGTACCTAGTCTTTGCTGCGTTCTGTTCTCTCGTCTTATTGTCCGCACCTCGCGTAAAAAATTAGATGCAGTGGTGTCTCTCTGGTTTTCTGTTTCACTATCGCTAGTGGCGATGTTGTGGAGTGAGGAGGAGCTGGAGGATATAGAAGATGTGTCACTTCTGGATGGTTTATTACTATGTTCTATGTTCTGGACTAATTGATCATATTTCCTGGCAAATGTAAATACACGTCCTTCTTTATAGTCTGCCTCATCCCTTTTTAATTGCCTTGTTTTCCTGTCTTTTATTTCATTTTGATGTCTGGAAAGAATTTCGTTCAAGATGGTATAGTTTTTGTCAGTAGCTTCTTTAAGATTCAAATCTCGAATTTCTAGCTCTAATTGTACAATATCCAATTGTAGTTTGACCACTTTGCGTTCTGCATTCTCAATTAGTATATGAATAAGGGTATTGGAGTTTACTGTAAGGGCCTCTTCCCACTTTCCTAGCAAGTCATCGTCAAGGTCATCAAATGTTGGGAAGATTTGTGAGCGGAGTCCCCTAGGGACTCTATTCAACCTTAGGTATTGTTTGGAGTGTGGCACTGTCCCACCATCTCGAGTTCTCGGTTTTTTTGAGCCTTTCTAATTTGATAAATTTCTCCTTAAGACCTTCCTTGCGTTGTGGGTTTCCACTTGTAGATGCACTAGCTATTGGAGTTCCTTTTTCTAAATTTTCGAATAATTCTAATGCGACCTTATCTCTATCCATAACACGGTTTGAGAGTTGATTGGTGTTAAGTGTGATACTCCGTTGCGGCAGCCCTTCCTGATAAAACGAAATAATAGGTTCTACGATGGGTTTTGGTAAGCAGGAAGAATGGCGCACAAGCTAATTAACGGTATGGTATAAAAGGAATATAGTACGGTTACGGTGCTACCAGGTCAGGGAAAGCCCGGACAACCCCTGCAGTTGTGTGGATTCGGACCCACACTTACAATTTAAGAAACAATCCTGGGCACACGCTGAAAATAATACATCTGAATATCAGTATACAAACTGTAATATTCAAAGTTACAATCACAAAGGTCGACACCAATGAATGTTTTGGTAGAAAATGTTTATACAGGTCTTGTAGTGTGTCCAGATATGAATACCAGCCGACACGTGTTTCGTCACCTGGGTAGTAACCCGTGACTCTTCAGGGCTGGGAAGGATACAAGATGTATTGTACAGTAACATGGAAAAATAATCCATACATGTAATGGTGACATAAGTGAAGTGAAGTGAAGTGACGAATGGCGATCAAAATTCTAAAAGTGAAAACCCTAGAAAAATGCATATGAAAACACATGTGAAAAAAACCTGTGAAAAAAGGGAGAACATAAATGATGTGACTTCGCAACAAAATACAAAGTGGTGCCTCGTAAGAGAGTGTGTAATAGTATTTATAAAAATGCAAGAGGAAGTGCGCCTCGAGCGCATAGTTTAATGAAAGATAAGAACCTGAATATCAATAATGAAGACGTGTGGGTGAGAGAAGCGATGGTGAAACCGGAGTACACAAGATAGAAAGCAAGAGCTAGGCTGCTTGTGGTAGGAAATCTATGGGGGTTTTTTATAGTCGTGAAGTAAGCTACAACATAATGAAACTGACCGTGCAACAACTAAAGGAAAGTAAAACAAAAGAAAGGTGGAAATACCTGACTGTAGACAAAAAGTCTGAGCAAAATCTAATTGAGGGGGCAGAGAAAAGAAAAAGAGTAAGTCAATAATATAAAGCTAGTGTATGTATATAAACTAAAAGAAGAGAAAAATAAGAAACTGGTAAGGGGTGAACTCACCGCTGGACCGGTGATAGTTCCAACCCGGTCTAAGGGTGCGTATTAGAGTAACAGGGTAATTCGGCTGCGAGGGTAGTAAGGTCGGTTCGGTGACCAGAACCAAGACCCCATCGGTGGTGATTCCAAGAGCAGTGAAAACCGGGCGGGTACGTCCGTGTTCAAAGGGTCCTGTTGTTAGGGTAAGGGGATAACAAACAGGCCAAGTTACACAAAACGAAGGAACATGGAGTCTGGATGACATCTGAATAACAAGGGCACTAGAGTTGTAATCCTACCTGAGTAAAGCCGGAGGTGTGACCGGATCCGTATCTCTTTCCGAATGCGGAAGGAGCGGAATCCAAGCGGAAGTGGTCTATTTGTAGAGGGAAGAGCTGAAACGTAACGTTTCAAATTTGCGTGGGCTACCGGAAGTGAGTGTTCCGGTGTATTCCGAGGATGGTAAAAATAGAAAGTGAAGATAGACAAGAAAGATGAAGACAGAAAAACAGAATCAGGCCAAATAGTGATGCCGAACAAATCTGATAAAGTGATAGTCGTTATGTGTACAATGACTAACAGAATCAAAAATTGTATCGTTTTTAGCACAAAAAAACCTATAAAAAGGGGTGCACCAGTTATAACTACTCCAGCCAAATCATGCTCATGAATGGCTGTCGCAGAACATTAACGTTAAGCATGACAATCAAAAAGTTATTGACATGAGTATTATGTCAATGGATACTTAACATGATATAATGTAATTAGTTAACAACATATTAATCATTGTTCATTATTACAGATGCACTGAAGGTGCATCACATTTTGAGCACGAGAAAAACCTATGATCAGGTTGGCACGAGTTGAAAAAACACAAGCCTCATCATACAAATGAATAATTGTCGCAGAACATTACCGTTAAGCGTGACATTCGATCCTTTAAAAGATATTTTACATATTGTAATGTTATTTGTAGACAACATATTGATCATTGATTGTTATCGCCGATGCACAGAAAATTAGGATCATCTAATATTGCATAAATTGGCAGTCATGATGAACAAAACCAAATGTATAGAAAAAAATATTCAATTAAAATTCTACTCAAATATTCAGACAATTGTTAAAAAAGGGGGACACCAGGAGACAGCTATGTATGTTCTGAGTGAAGCGATGAAACAAAATATTTAAGTTCCAGGGGGAAACCTATTGAGTTGTTTAATTGGGTGTCTCACAGAGATTGGTGATAGACATGTAGAACTTGGAACAGTCCAATGTATATAGTTAAGCATCATGTGCCCAGAAAATATTGTAATTCATGGTCGGTGTTTTGACCATGTCTCACAGTATGGAGACGCATGATCCAAGTTGCTTCTAGACGTCTCAGTCTGAGTTCACGATTTCCACCTCTTATGTTGGGTTGGGTAACATCTATTCCATAGAAAGAAAATTTCTTGTGTGAACTCTGTGTAGGGCAAGAAGCTATGTGAAGAGCCATGGGATATCTCGCATCCTGTTGGTGTATTGCTCTGGCATGTTCACTTATACGTTCCTTCAGGGTCCTGATGGTACTTCCAACATATTGACTCTTACATGTACATTCCAGAATGTACACCACGTATTTTGTAGTGCAGTTGATGTTCTGATTGATTTGAAATTTTCGTTTGTTATGACTGGAGAATTCTTTGATTTTATTGTGGGCCCATTTACAAACACCACAACAACCACATTTGAAGAAACCCTTCACATGTGGTGTGAGCCAGGACGAGGTTGTGGTACTATGTGGAACCGTGGGACTCAATCTGTTCCTCAGGGTTCTGCCACGTCTGTAGGTGATCTGGGGCCTGGATGTAATTGTTTCACTTAGTGCTTTGTCAGTGAGTAGAATGTTCCAATGTTTATTGAGACTCTTTCTGACAACAACACTAATGTCGTTGTAATCTGTAATCAATCTCGCTTGTTGTTTTTGCGATTTGTTCTGGGTCTTCAGCCGAAGTGTGGTGTCTCTCTCCGTCTTTTCAATTCTCAGTGTGGCTTTATGTAGAATGTGTTGTTTGTAACCCCTACTAGAGAATCTATTTTTCATGTCATGTATGCATTTCTGGAATTCAGCATCTTCACTGCAGTTCCTCCTGGCTCTGATAAATTCCCCAAAAGGAATGGCCTCTATCTGATGCATAGGATGGGAGCTGTCAGCATGTAGGATGGCGTTGCATGCGGTTTCTTTACGGTGTAGTCGACTATGTATCGTGTTCTCTTTCACATATAGTTCCACATCCAGGAATGTAACCCTTGATGCGCTAGAGTTGCATGTAAATCTCATATCCATGTTGTTGGTATTTAGGTATGTGCAAAAGGTCTCAAGTTTTTCTGCTGTCCCTGACCAGAGTAGAAGACAATCATCAATGTAACGTCCCCAGTATATGATCGAATCTATCCAAGGAGCACCTTTCTTGCCCCAAATCCATTCAGATTCTAATGAGCCCATGTAAAGGTTCGCAAACGAGGGTGAAAACTTCGAACCCATAGCTACTCCCTTAACTTGCTTGTACCATTTACTGTCATACAAGAAGAAGTTATTGCTAAGTATGATATCCATCATGGATATTAGCATGTTGGTATGCTGCCAAAGGGTTGCAGGTCTGTTGTCTAAGAATTGTGTGATTGCCCTCAGACCCAAAACAGGCTTGATGGATGTATATAGAGACACCACATCTAAGGTAGCCATGATCATACCCGGTTGCCATTGAACGTCTGCAAGGATGCCTAGAATATGCTTGGTGTCCTGGATAAATGATGGGAGATTTTTCACCATCGGGTTCAAGAACAGATCAACGTACTCCGACAGTTTTTCTGTGGGCCCCCCTATCCCAGAGATAATGGGTCTGCCTGGTGGGAATGCAGCCTGTATAAGTGAACATGCCAGAGCAATACACCAACAGGATGCGAGATATCCCATGGCTCTTCACATAGCTTCTTGCCCTACACAGAGTTCACACAAGAAATTTTCTTTCTATGGAATAGATGTTACCCAACCCAACATAAGAGGTGGAAATCGTGAACTCAGACTGAGACGTCTAGAAGCAACTTGGATCATGCGTCTCCATACTGTGAGACATGGTCAAAACACCGACCATGAATTACAATATTTTCTGGGCACATGATGCTTAACTATATACATTGGACTGTTCCAAGTTCTACATGTCTATCACCAATCTCTGTGAGACACCCAATTAAACAACTCAATAGGTTTCCCCCTGGAACTTAAATATTTTGTTTCATCGCTTCACTCAGAACATACATAGCTGTCTCCTGGTGTCCCCCTTTTTTAACAATTGTCTGAATATTTGAGTAGAATTTTAATTGAATATTTTTTTCTATACATTTGGTTTTGTTCATCATGACTGCCAATTTATGCAATATTAGATGATCCTAATTTTCTGTGCATCGGCGATAACAATCAATGATCAATATGTTGTCTACAAATAACATTACAATATGTAAAATATCTTTTAAAGGATCGAATGTCACGCTTAACGGTAATGTTCTGCGACAATTATTCATTTGTATGATGAGGCTTGTGTTTTTTCAACTCGTGCCAACCTGATCATAGGTTTTTCTCGTGCTCAAAATGTGATGCACCTTCAGTGCATCTGTAATAATGAACAATGATTAATATGTTGTTAACTAATTACATTATATCATGTTAAGTATCCATTGACATAATACTCATGTCAATAACTTTTTGATTGTCATGCTTAACGTTAATAGTTCTGCGACAGCCATTCATGAGCATGATTTGGCTGGAGTAGTTATAACTGGTGCACCCCTTTTTATAGGTTTTTTTTGTGCTAAAAACGATACAATTTTTGATTCTGTTAGTCATTGTACACATAACGACTATCACTTTATCAGATTTGTTCGGCATCACTATTTGGCCTGATTCTGTTTTTCTGTCTTCATCTTTCTTGTCTATCTTCACTTTCTATTTTTACCATCCTCGGAATACACCGGAACACTCACTTCCGGTAGCCCACGCAAATTTGAAACGTTACGTTTCAGCTCTTCCCTCTACAAATAGACCACTTCCGCTTGATTCCGCTCCTTCCGCATTCGGAAAGAGATACGGATCCGGTCACACCTCCGGCTTTACTCAGGTAGGATTACAACTCTAGTGCCCTTGTTATTCAGATGTCATCCAGACTCCATGTTCCTTCGTTTTGTGTAACTTGGCCTGTTTGTTATCCCCTTACCCTAACAACAGGACCCTTTGAACACGGACGTACCCGCCCGGTTTTCACTGCTCTTGGAATCACCACCGATGGGGTCTTGGTTCTGGTCACCGAACCGACCTTACTACCCTCGCAGCCGAATTACCCTGTTACTCTAATACGCACCCTTAGACCGGGTTGGAACTATCACCGGTCCAGCGGTGAGTTCACCCCTTACCAGTTTCTTATTTTTCTCTTCTTTTAGTTTATATACATACACTAGCTTTATATTATTGACTTACTCTTTTTCTTTTCTCTGCCCCCCTCAATTAGATTTTGCTCAGACTTTTTGTCTACAGTCAGGTATTTCCACCTTTCTTTTGTTTTACTTTCCTTTAGTTGTTGCACGGTCAGTTTCATTATGTTGTAGCTTACTTCACGACTATAAAAAACCCCCCCATAGATTTCCTACCACAAGCAGCCTAGCTCTTGCTTTCTATCTTGTGTACTCCGGTTTCACCATCGCTTCTC
This sequence comes from Calotriton arnoldi, assembly GCA_963921515.1. Taxonomy (NCBI): domain Eukaryota; kingdom Metazoa; phylum Chordata; class Amphibia; order Caudata; family Salamandridae; genus Calotriton; species Calotriton arnoldi. Next base: position 609,814 of record CAWUFW010005871.1, read on the forward strand.
TCACCCACACGTCTTCATTATTGATATTCAGGTTCTTATCTTTCATTAAACTATGCGCTCGAGGCGCACTTCCTCTTGCATTTTTATAAATACTATTACACACTCTCTTACGAGGCACCACTTTGTATTTTGTTGCGAAGTCACATCATTTATGTTCTCCCTTTTTTTCACAGGTTTTTTTCACATGTGTTTTCATATGCATTTTTCTAGGGTTTTCACTTTTAGAATTTTGATCGCCATTCGTCACTTCACTTCACTTCACTTATGTCACCATTACATGTATGGATTATTTTTCCATGTTACTGTACAATACATCTTGTATCCTTCCCAGCCCTGAAGAGTCACGGGTTACTACCCAGGTGACGAAACACGTGTCGGCTGGTATTCATATCTGGACACACTACAAGACCTGTATAAACATTTTCTACCAAAACATTCATTGGTGTCGACCTTTGTGATTGTAACTTTGAATATTACAGTTTGTATACTGATATTCAGATGTATTATTTTCAGCGTGTGCCCAGGATTGTTTCTTAAATTGTAAGTGTGGGTCCGAATCCACACAACTGCAGGGGTTGTCCGGGCTTTCCCCTGACCTGGTAGCACCGTAACCGTACTATATTCCTTTTATACCATACCGTTAATTAGCTTGTGCGCCATTCTTCCTGCTTACCAAAACCCATCGTAGAACCTATTATTACTGTAAAGTGTTTAATGCTTACCTGTGCCAGGCTTGCTTGGTTCTAAAAATAAAACAACAATATTTTTTATACAAAAACAATTGGCTTAGAGTTCAGTCTTTGAGTGTGTGAATTCATTTGCTGACTGAGTGGGTACATCAAATGCTTAACACTGTCCTCTGATACTGCCTTACTGCTCGACCACTCTACCACAAATAGAGAGTAAGGTTCTATCTAACTTTAACCTCTGCCTACCTCTGGGGTCACCTGGACTCTATTCACACTATACCTCATTTTGGTGTAGTATATATAGAGCCAGTTTCCTACATACATCCATCTGCTTCACTACCTATTGTATATTTTTACCCTGTATGCTTACAATTTTTTTTGTGTATTCCTTGTATTTGTTGCTGTCCAAACTCTGTAAAGCGCTCTAATTCCCAAGATGGTCTAGTTCGCGCTATATAAAACTTAAAAAATAAATAAATTGCATGCCTGCAGTTATTGTCAACACTGGTTGGGGTTTATTCTTGATATCTATTTTCCGCAGAACAATTGTAACAAAGACTTTCGGCATACCTACTGGTAGTTATGTTTTTAAAGTTTAATAAACTTTTTAACTTGTCACTAAACTTTACATAAGGAGAACTCCAACTCAGTTCGCCTTCATGTGAAAAGTTACTAGTGGTAACTCTACACTAGTAGCTTAATTTTTGAATTAGTTAGTTAACTAATTTAAAATTAATTATTTAAAATTAAATCATTTATAAAAAAATATTTTTAGCATTCAAACCTAAAGCAAAATGTTTGCATTAACTTAATATGTATTAAACAATACGAAAAGTTATCTATAGAATTAATTCAAATAAATGTAATTATTTTAAAAACATAAAGTTACATTTATTGTTAAATTAAAAAGGGTATAAAAAATATTGTATAATAACATAATATGTATTTTTTATTTATGGATATATTTTTAACATTAAATTAAATGTATGTATATATTTCTAAAGTGTACAAGTAAATTAATTAATTTTAACACTATTTGATATGGGGTTCTATTTTAAGTCCCTGCCTTCATTATTTTCTATAGGAGAGTGTTGCAGTACAGGCAGTAGGCCATGTGAGGTGCTGAACTTACTCCAAATTTAAGCTGGAGTTTATTTACTAGTGTTTGGGTCCTTTTTGGCTGTGGTAACTTTACACTCGTAAATCCGCCCCCCCGCCCCCCTGTTTCAGAGGGTGGAGACATACAAATCTATGCTTTGCAGTAAATTTATACTCGGAAATGGTAAGTAGCCAAAAGTAGTAAGTTTACTACAAAGTGTAAGAATACATTTACACATGTAGATTTACTCCCATGTAAAACTACCTTTGTGAATAGACCTTTGGATTTTTTGCACCTTTTTGCTGCAATGTACAGATTTTGAATTATTCATGGATAAAGGTCTTGTGTGGGCTCGAGCCCAGAAAACGGGGTCCCTGTAATCTGGTGGGTGCACCTATGCCAGCATGTGCTCCCTGTGCCATAGATGTAACAAATGCTGGGAAATTCTGGCCTTGACCAGAAGAAACCAAGGTACAGATTGCTAAGCCTGAATAACACACTTGGATGCAAACTCCAAATACAAATCTGTCGCCCAACAACTCTTTTGCACCCTATACCGGAACCTAAGAATATTAAGCTTATGAAATGACCCTCCTTAACTGTGTTGAATACCTTTTTAGGTCGAGCCTGGGCAGCGCATGCGCTGCTGCAAGGCATGCAGTATTGGAGTATGGCTTTGAAGCCCCGCCCACTCTCCGCCCATATTTGTCATTGGCTTGTGTCATTGTCCTTCGTAAACGCTGGCTTGTGAGTCATTATTAGGCTTGTTAGTCCCTCCTTGGTACCGCCTTGTCTGCATTTGTAACCTCCCATGGTGACTGTCCCTTTTACTTCTGTTGCGACACGGTATGTCTGTAAGCACTCTTTTCTATAATGGGTTTCTCCTACAGCAAGCACAACGTGCTTTCATCGCCATGCGCAATTTCACTTTCAAGCAGCCCCAGACAATGACGGCTGCTTCTTTGAAGTGAAACAGGTCTTGCATTTAGGAGAGTTTGAGCTATTGCCATTGTAAATGACAATAGCTTAAACTCTCATAAATGCGAGACCTATTGCATTGCAAATGCTTGTTCCTTTTGCTAGTAGGAGTCTGAAGATTTCGGTACACTAAGGATTTCTATTCCTTAAAACCACTACTTTTTCCCATCCAAAAGCACGCCCATTGTTGAATTTTAATCAATGTTTGTAGATGATCGGGGACGCTAGAGGGCGGGCTAACAAGATGGCCTCACTGTAGTGAGGCTCTGTCAGCCCTGGAAGCAAAATCCATAAGTATCCTGATTTCACGGAGGAGATTCCGCTGCAACCTGCAAAACAAAGCGGCGGAAGGTCAGGAGCGGCGACACAGCCCGCGAACAACGAGGCAGAGGCGGCAGTGGCCCTGCCGGGCGCTGAGATCGATTGCGGCCTGTGGAGCGTGGCGCTAACGGCCGGGCTGAGCGGGATGAGGGTCCGCCGCCGCCTGCTCCGCAGCCGAGATCGTGTTGGCGTGGAGCTGCCGGCGCCTTCCGATGGAGAGCCCTGTGCCACATCCATTGCCTCACAAGTAAGGAGGAAGAAAAACGGCGGGGCCGCGAGATTGGGGAGGCTGCGGCCGCGCGCTGCATGGAGCCCTGAGACAGCCTAGACGCGGGCTGAATTACGCAAGGCCGGGGATCCAGGCCTACAGTGCGCCAGACAGAAACCCTGCTGAGGCCTGGCTGGGTGAAAGATACCGTGACCCGCAGCCGTGACTCATTAATTGCAGGCTCAGCGGGACTGTGAGGCTGCGGCGGCACCCTACAGTGAGCCGCGACAACCACGGGACGAAGCACTGCGGGCTCGCGGCCCTCTGTTGATGCCCACCTGGTGACTATAGCAAAACCAAAGGGGATGATGGACGGAGTGTTGAACATTGCAAGCACTCACCCCCAGTCAACTGATCTGGGTTTAATCCATCATCATTCTTTAGCTCACTCCGCCACCCCAGTTCAGACATGGCCATATGCAAATCAGTCTGACCCTGTGCCTCATGGGAACAGTCCAGCCCGACTACAGCGGAGGGAGTCTCCGGTTCCTTCTCATGCGAAGCTTCCCCTCGGCGGCTGCTACTTTGCACCTGGAACTATCTTGCACTCTTCCCCGACTGCCAGAGCGGGAGCGGAAGCGGACCCGGCCCTGATCTCCAAGCTGCCGCCACGCAACAGGCCCTCTGCATAACCCGCGCTTCGTCCCACGGCCGGCCTGGGACCAGGCGCAACGGGCGTGGCAGCGCCACCTACTCCATCGTGGAGCGGTGGCATCCAAAAGTGGGGGCTTCAATAACTATACTGCGGACGGCGCCTCCTACGCCACACTTAAGTGGCGCAAACGGTCTGGATCACTAGCGGCGGTGCATCGCAGCAGGAAGCACGTGGTGCCCACTGGGGAACCCACGCACATACCACGATCTAAAGGGGGCTCTTAAACCCAGCCACGAAGCGGCTCAGACGCCAAATCAAAAAACGCTGCTGGGCGTGGAGTGGGGCCGCAGAGCGCACCAACGAAAACACGCGTGGCTGGCTGCGTCGCCCCGCAGTAGCACCACTGACAAGCAGGGAAGCACAGCGCATACACCGTGAGGAGCACCCACAAAGGCAGGAACCTAACATGGAAAAGGCTGCTTATTTAGACAGCCCGCAACGTGGAACACGCACTACGGCCATACTGAAGTTCCCCACAGCAAGCCAAGGCACTTGACGCAACGAGGCTGCTCAGGGGGAGATGAAAGCATGCACTCAATTGCCGCACCTGACGTCCTCCTCGTGTGTGGCAGACGTTGAACATACAGCCACCCGTGGGGACTGAAGACACCGCGACACAAACCACGCAACGCGGCGGCGGGGGAGCGAAGGGGTGGAAGACTGACCCCTATCAGGAGACTGCAGCTGCGACATGGGCAGAACATACCGCGTGGCGGGAGCAAGTAGCCGGCCCCATTTACAGACGTCAGATCACCTGCACTCGTCAAGCGCACCTGGCAAGAAATACTTCGCAATGGGGAAGCCAGACGGAAAGCAAACCAAATTAGTGTTCGACGCCCGCAGAACACCCAGGGGGCAGCCACCGGAGGTGGAGCAGGACGGGGCAGGCCAAACAGAAGAAAGGCTCTACGAAGTTGATATGAAAACGTTGCTGCTCACGATGAAGAACAGCCTAGCATCCATCGAGGGGAAAATGGACTCAATGTGCGCCAGAATGGCTCAAATTACAGAGAAGCTAGAGAGGCAAGACGGCAAAATTAAAGAAGTAGAAACAAGAATGTCTACCCTCGAAGACGATCAAGCGCAATCGGCAGGGCAACTCACAGATATGGACAAACTACTCAAAGTGATCGAGGCGAAAAATGAAGATCTTGAAGCTCGATCGCGGCGTAACAATATCCGAATTACCGGCATCCCAGAAACCACCAATACAGGAAGGCTTGAAGACTACGTGGAGAAATTGCTTATCACCTGTTTTGACCAGGAGGCCTTCTCCAAAATGCTAATAGTGGAAAGGGCGCACCAAACATTGGCGCCGAAGCCCCCACCGGGCGCGCCACCCAGGCCCATAGTTGCGAGACTGCTAAATTATAGAGACCGCGATACGGCACTTCGCAAGGCGAGGGAAATGAACAAAGTAGTCTATGAGAATAATGCCATATCACTATATCCGGACTTTACGCTCAATGTCCAAGAAGCGCAGAAAAAGTACCTGCCGATAAAGAAAAAACTGCAACAAGAGGGAGTGGAGTATGCCATGCTTTACCCTGCATGGCTATGGCTCACCTATGACGGCAAGCATCACATATGCAACACTCCGCAACAGGCAGCAGACTTTCTCAAGAAAACGAAGAAAACTTCCATAAGAGCGGAGCACTCTCCATTGGTTAGCAGAGAGGAGACGTTGCAATATGATGATGAGTGACAACAGTTGACAGAGACAAACGTGTAACTTGCACCAGCTTCGTTTATAAACTTTCCCTGCAACTAGCTTTCAAGCTACTTTCAGGTAACGTTTCATCACCAATGTATGGCCCTTCGCCACATAATAGTATTGAACAGAGACAGCGAGATACCTCCGGACAATGATCTCGCACTCCAGGGTACCCTCCTGTGCACCACAGACGTATAGGAGGCGATGCCACACCCACTAGGGCACACGCCCCCAAGGGAGACCCCCTTTCTTCCACTTGTGAGGAATGTCCTCATAGTTTATTATGTTTATTTTCAAGTTGTAGGAATGTTGAGTAGTTTGTTAGCCAGTCAATTCGCTACCCAAACACACTCTGTCTTTCACATTGCGATTGCCAGCATGCTTGATCGACACTATACCTGTATGACGACCGCATGCTACAGGCCTGTAGCATGGACCATGTACCAGCGGCATGGGATAGCTGTGAGGATGGCTAAATTGGCTGCCATAGCTTTATTGGGAGGGTTCAGGAGGGTGGGGATTGTACACAGCAAGTTGGGGTCGCCGCTGTGGGGGGGCCATTGGGGTAACAGCGTAGGCATTAACAGAAATGCAATAACAATAGGCAGTACACATCAAGTTATCGCATGGACACAGACACACATGGACAGGGCATACACCCTCCTCGTTATTAGATGATGGCAGGTGAGGAACATTGAGAACAGCATGCTGCGAGCGTGGGCTTGCTGACTTGGAACGTTAGAGGGCTGGGAGACCATAGGAAAAAAAGACATATACTGGCCTATTTGGACAGGCATCACATGAGCATAGCCATGCTACAGGAAACACATACCCTCCCCTCTATGGGGACGCAGTTTGCGGCCAGGTGGGCTTCCCACAGATACTTCTCCTCTTACTCAGCCTACTCGAGAGGCACAGCAATACTCATTAAAAAAACACTGCCTTATGTTGAGGAAGGTTTGGCAATTGACCCGCAAGGGAGATTCTGCATGACTTGGGGTAGACTGGTGGCAGAATCCATCACGTTAGTAAGCTGCTATGGCCCCAATGTTGACGACGAAAAGTACTTCATTAAATCATGGGCGCAAATAGTGAGCATAGGCTCGACCCACCTAATATGGGGAGGGGATTTTAATTTAACGCTCCACCCGTCCTGGGACTGCTCACATCCCTTGCCGCACCACTACACTAAAGCACAGCGTCAACTCCAACAAATCATAGCAGACAACCTGCTAATAGACGTATGGCGGCATCACCACCCTACGCAAAAGGAAGGGACGTTCTACTCGGCAGTGCACAACAACTGGTCTAGGTTAGATATGTGGCTCACTTGTACAGCTATAGCACTACATACCCTTTCCACCTGTCACTTAGCGCACACTTACTCCGATCCCTCCCCAGTATATATGCTGCTGAATCCCCCGGGAATGCTGCCCCAACCCAGGGTGTGGAGATTGCAACCTACAGCGCTCTTAGATACAGTGTTCAGGGCAGAACTAGGGGAAGCGATGGAGGAATTCCTACGGCTTAATACAGAATCCGTACCCTCTTTAGCCACTGTTTGGGAAGCATTGAAGGTTACTGTCAGGGGACTGTGCATTGCTAAAGCAGGGGGAATCCTTAAAGACATCCGAGCGACCCTTACCCGTTTAGAACTCAAACTTAAAGAGCAAGAAGCAAAAGTGCATACAGCACACGAGGGCCCCGCGTTAGCCCATGTTCGAGAGCTGCTTACGGAATATCAAGCCGAAGCAGAGTGGGAATGCCTCTTTCGTGGCAAATATCATGCCACGAGGAGATATGGGGAGGGAGAACGCCCCGGCAAAGCGCTAGCAGAGACCATTAGACCCCCTAAAGCAGCGAATTACGTGCTGACCATACACGATAGGGAAGGTGAGGCGCATAGGGATACCTCTGCCATAATAGAGGTTTTTACCACACACTATAAAGCGTTATATTCAACTCGCGCGGCAAGACAAGCTGAAACAGGGCAATATTTGACACAAATAGAGCTTGCCTGGCTCAGTAACGGGCAGCGGGACTTCCTTGCAGCAGACATAGCGGTGGAAGAAATACGTGCAGCAATCATACAAATAGGAAATGGAAAAGCTCCGGGGCCGGATGGCCTCACAATTGAGTTTTACAAGGCCTACATTGACACACTTGCACCATTTCTGAAACTGGTGTTCGAGGATGCGGGCTAAGCGGGGATGCTTCCACCAACCATGATAGAAGCAATGATAGTATCGCTGTTAAAGCCAGGGAAACCTCCAGACTCTACGGACTCATATAGGCCATTGTCCTTAATCAATTGCGATGTTAAGATATTGGCCAAAGTTTTGGCCAATAGACTTACGCTCTTGATGGGCAACCTGATCCGGCCAGATCAAGCGGGTTTTATACCCGGACGATCCACCTCTCATAATTTACGAACACTATTGTCCATCATGCACAACATTGACCAGGATGAGCAGGTGGTGGCGGTCTTCCTGGACGCCACCAAAGCGTTCGATTCCCTGGAATGGGAGTATTTGTTTGCAGTCTTGACGCATATGGGGTTCCCGCCCGGTTTTCTAATGTGGATAAAGCTACCCTATCGCCACCCATGTGCCACTCTGCTCTTGAATGGAGAGCGCTCCCCGGCTTTCCACATATCCTGGGGTACACGGCAGGGGTGTCCCCTTTCACCCCTGCTGTTTGCGATAGCAATGGAGCTGCTGGCTGCCATGCTCCAGCAGCATCACAAGAGATATGCGCTAGACTACCCAACGAGGCCAGTGTTGATTTCGCTCTACGCGGATGACATCACGCTCTATGTGAGGGACCCGGAAGCTGGGCTGAGCGACATGATCCGCGAAATAATAAAATTTGGGGCTTACTCGGGGATTACAATAAACTGGGGAAAATCTCAGATTATGCCGCTCACTCGGTGCACTGCCCCCTTCCCAATGGACTATCCGCTACAATGGTGCAAGTCAGAGGTCCGTTACCTTGGCATCAACATAGTCAAAGATAAGAGGGAGCTCATAAGGGCAAACTATGGGACGGTCCTTAACAAAGTGGAGGAATCGATAACCAGGTGGATTGCCATGCCGCTCTCTCTCGCTGGCTGAGTCGCCTTAATGAAAATGGCCATCATGCCCAAATTCTTATATTTATTCACAAATATCCCCTACTCCCCAGGCCGGCCATTTTTTACACGGCTCAAGAGTCAGCTCAAAAGGCTAGCGTGGGGCGGGAAGCAGCCCCGTATTAAATGGAGTACCCTCACACTGCCGTTTGCGCAGGGCGGGTTTGAAGCACCGGATCCAGAACTTTACTATCTTAGCGCTCAAGCACATTATGCTGCATACTGGTTCGAGCCCCCACCCTTTATGACGCACTTAGCGGTGGAGCAAGGGTATATGGCACCTGTCCCCCTAACAGGGTTTCTGGGAGCTGACGACAAGACGGCTGGAGGGAGAAGGTCAACAGTAGCCTGCACCAACAGTGCGTGGCGAGCTCTCGCAAAGCGTTCACAAGTTCCCATGCTATATTCCCCGTTACTTCCCCTCCGAGATCAACAGGGACTACCAATCACACAGGAAGGCATATGCAAACGCATGCTCCTAAAATATGGTATGAACACATGGGGAGATATGTATGCCCACGGGGAATTCAAAAAGGCAGATCGTTTTTTGGGGGACCACACTCCCACTACCATAGAGCGATTCCTATACATTTGACTACACCAAGATGTCAAAGCCGCTACTCCCAAGTTCCCGGAGGAATCCCCACATTGCTCCCACTGCACCAACTGTTGCTAGCTGGGGCATCTCATGCAGTGTCCCGTATATACAAGGCGACAATAGGGGCAGGGACACACAACACATTGAAAGCAAAAACGGGGAGGGAAGCAGAATTAGGATATCAATTGACAGACGAGATCTGGACATGCTGCTGCCAGCAAACGGAGCGCATTACAGCGAGTAGCAGATTTCGGATTATACATTTTAAATTCCTCCATAGGATGTATTATACCCCGGTAAAAATGCACAAGCTCCAACTGCCGGACAATGATAAATGTGACCGATGCAGACAGGAGGGAGCTGGGTTTTTACATCTCGTATGGGAGTGTAGAGACATAGCGCACTATTGGACCCAGGTGGGAGCGGCCCTGAGTGACATGGCGGGCGAACAGTTGGATTTAACACCTGAGATGGGGCTCCTAGGTTATCTACCCGGGTATAAAGGGCGAATCAAATGTCTGATAGCAGTGGGTTTGCTCATTGCAAAGCGACGAATTGCATGTAGATGGGGAAGGGGCAGGGCACCTACATTTAAGGAATGGCTGGCAGATATGACATATTGTCAGGAGCAAAACAACATATATGCGGAGCTGCTCCCTCCCCGTTCTAGACACTGTAGCATTTGGGAACTTCTCACGACTTATCTTCAGCGTATGACTGCCAGTGATACAGGTGTATGAGCGCCACATGTACAGGTCAGCTGGCTGGTTGGGGCCACCAGGAAGCGTAGAATACTGGAGCCGGCAGATACGAAGCACAATGTGTAGTGATGTACACCTTGCCTGCAGAACAAGCTCACTGTGTACTGTGACCAACCTTTACATGCTAACAACTGTGCTGTACCAAATTGTAGACTTGCACTGTAACTGAAATGCCTAATAAGTATTGTATGTGTTGTATTCTTGGATCAGAAAATTCAAATAAACAAAGTTTAAAAAAAAAAATTTAATTTGTAGGTGATCCATGTTTGTAGGTAATTCATGTTTGCAGGTGTAGCATCTTCCCAGCCAGGGTACCCGTCAATAACTATGCCACACACGGAGCTTAGTATCATATGTCTTTATTCGTCTGCATGTAACTGAGAACTCAACATTCTAAAGCAGCCTTCACTGCAAAACACTCCATCATTACGTCATAGCTCCACAGAGTTCTTTTGGAGCCAAAAAGGGTTCCGTCACTGTTAACTCGCAAAGCACTATATCTCCCCTCTGTTAAATGAGAATCTGCCAATTTTGCAAAAGATATACACATATATACATTTAAATCTCTTCAATTAATCTGTTTGGTGCTGTAATTGTTCGACCTGAACATGTCGTGGGAAGATGAGACCTGTCGCCATCATGAACCAAGAGGTGCTGCGATGGTAGAAAGGCAGCAGCAGTTGGAGGCGGGAACGAGACAACGCCCGTATTCATCGCGAGTGCGGTATAACGACAAGCAACATAAGTGCTTTTTTCAAGAGGGGTAATTGTGATGAACACAACCCCTTGTGGTATGGTGGAGGCTGGTACGAATGCCCTTAGCCCACACCTGCCAATCCGCAACGCAAAACTCATTGTCCAGTGAGGCGAGTAATAGAACCTTGCGCCCTGACGAATTTGCCTCGACATAAGCAATGGCAATGAAACATGTTGGCCTGCTTAGAAATGGTTAGCAACATGCAGTGCTCTTAACTTGAGTAAGCTCACGACTGTGAATAAAGAGGGCAACCTAACAGTGAGTCTTATCTCAATTTTAATTATATGGAACACATGGTCTTTTGTGAATCACGGGGTTCTTTGTTTTGGGACAGTTAACTCTTTTTTCTGTTCTTTGTTCTTTGTACTGGACACTATTTCATTTTTTCAGTAAGTGGGCAACCGATGATGATATACGTGGGCATACTGGTGAGAACCTGCCGGTAGCCTCCCTGGTGTTGCGTACGTGAGGTGCCCACTTACTTTCTCACTTATTTATAAGTGCTCTTTACTCTTATGCTGTGGGGTAGGATATATGTTTGCGGATTGACTGACTTCAGTTCCTTTTTCTTTAAGACATTTGAATTGGGGTTTCTGGGACAGGATTAAACTGGACATATTGCCAGAGATTGGCTGGAGGTAGATATCCCCACGTCAGCTGCCTGTCCTAAGACTAAGAGATAATTTACCCCTTGTAACAGCCAGGCCTTATTGTATTGATGATTGATGAGTGGAGGGCGGCCTGGTTTGTTTTTCCCTCTATAGCTCCTTATTGTAGAGAGTAGCATCTTCCCAGCCAGGGTACCCGTCAATAACTATGCCACACACTGAGCTTAGTATCATATGTCTTTATTCGTCTGCATGTAACTGAGAACTCAACATTCTAAAGCAGTCTTCACTGCAAAACACTCCATCATTACGTCATAGCTCCACAGAGTTCTTTTGGAGCCAAAAAGGGTTCCGTCACTGTTAACTCGCAAAGCACTATATCTCCCCCTCTGTTAAATGAGAACCTGCCAATTTTGCAAAAGATATACACATATATACATTTAAATCTCTTCAATTAATCTGTTTGGTGCTGTAATTGTTCGACCTGAACATGTCGTGGGAAGATGAGACCTGTCGCCATCATGAACCAAGAGGTGCTGTGATGGTAGAAAGGCAGCAGCAGTCACGGGTGCTTCAGAGTCAGTCTCTCCTTCAACATGGAGATCTGGTGAACTGTGAATTAAACACCTAAAGGGAGAAGAGTCTCTGGTAATAGACTTCCCAGGGCGCTGGGCAGTCAACATGTGTCTTTTGGTCGACACAACTTGGAAAGGTTCTGCATCAAAGGGAGCATCAGATTTTCCTTTCCACATCTGCCGTGCGAGCGCTCTGTCTCCTTTCTGGAAGACAATGTTTTTTTGCATGTCTTCTTCGGTCACGTATGTTTTCATCTTTTGTTTCTGAACCAAGTCCCTCATACGAGTTGCATTCTCATCTCTTTCTCTTTGATTGGTCCACTGGGGTATCTTGGTTGTCATTGCTCTCCCGATCATCAATGCTGCCGGACTTTCACCGGTGGTCGAGTTAGGTGTTCAACGGTAAGCTCGCAATGTAGTTTAACACAGTTTGTAAATTGAGCTTTTCAAGTGTAGTATGCTGCACGGTTATCTCTAGCATACTCATGAATCTCTCAACCAGCCCATTGGCCTGCGGCCACGGAGGAGTGCTCTTTTGATGCTTTATACTCAGATGCTCTAAAAAGTCTTTGAACTCCCGACTATTAAAAGGCAGGCCATTGTCAGATTTTAGTATGCTGCAACTCACCATGTCACAAATATGCCACCCAGTTTCTCAATGACTCGTTCTTGAGTGGTGGATGAGAGATCCTCAATTATTGGAAATCGCGAGTATTCATCCACAATCACCATCAGGTGATGTCCATTGTCGAGTGGACCGAAAAAAACAGTGGCTATTCTCTACCAGGCATGCTTCGGGAGTTCTGACATGTTTAGGGTGTGTTGAGTACATTTTTCAAATAGGCAGTTGCATAGATGACAGGCCTTTAACTCTTTCTCAACTCACTCGTTGAGATATAGAAACCAGACTCAGTCTCGGAAAGCTCGTTTTGTGCAACGATTCCCCTATGTCCTTCGTGGGCCACTTCAATCATTTTCTGCTGCAGACTCTCCGGCACCAAGAGTCTCGACCCTCGCAATATAACTCCCTCTTGAGTTATGGACAGTTCATTTTTTACATTTCTGTATTTTTGACATTCATTTTCATTGTGAGAGGTCGAGGGTACTGGTTCGATGACTGATGTGTAATTATATATTTCAACTTTAGCATTTCACTATCATGGCTGGTGGCAGTGATAATCTGGGCTAACGAAATGTCAGCTGAAGTGTTTGATTTTACGATTAAGTTGATATAAGCTTCAGCTGACTTGGATGGACTTCCTTGACCTTGAGTGGGCACTCTGTAGAAAAGTAGTCAGCAGGGCTCTGATCCTTTCCTGGCCGATGCACAGTGTTATAACGGTACTCTTGTAACTGAAGTCCCCAACGTTCAATGCGAGGAGGCATCTTGACCTTTGGATTGCCAAATACTGTTGGAAAAGTTTGATTTTCAGTTACCAGCGTAAAAGGCTTTACATACAGGAATACATGGAAGTGTTCACATGCGTACACCACGGCTAAACTTTCTTTTTCAGGTTGTGAGTAAGCACGCTCTGGTTGCAACAAACTCCTACTAGCATACGCCACAATATGCCTTCAAGCATTCGGGTATCCACTGTGCTGTGCAAGGACAGCACCTAACCCAACTGGGTTAGCGCCAACAACATCCTCTGTATAAAGTTTTGGATCGAAATAAGCCATTTCAGTAGCATTCTTAATGGCTTGTTTGATTTTCTTAAAACTGTTCTCACATTCATGGGACCACTGAAATGAAACATTCTTTTTCTTCTACTCTCTCAATGGAGCACTTAAAGTGCAAAGTCTTGTATATATCTAGAACAGTAGCTGGCAATGTCAAGAAACAAACACACCATGGAAACATCTTGTGGGGAATCAGCATTTGACAGCGCTTGTACTTTAGCAGGATCCAGTGTCATACCCCCATCAGAAAAGATATGGCCAAAGTAATTTAGCTTTGTCTTATGGAACTCACATTTATCTGCATTCAAAGTCAACCCTGCTTAGGCAAGTAAACGATATACTTGTGTAAGAACTTTATCATGCTCTTTGGGTAGCTCCGAAAACCAATATGTTATCGCTGTAATTGAACGCATTCATGACAGGCTGTATGATACGTCGAATGAGGTCTTGCAACAATTTGGCAGCGGATGACACACCAAAACATAGGGGTATATTCACAAGAATGTGTGATAACTACCGCAAGAGTAGCGTAACGCAACTTTCAATATCGCAGCCTATCGCGGGAAAATAACCCTGTGTCAACGTGGAATTCACAACAAGGCGGTACTATGCGATAGTCACCAGATAACGCGTCAAATGTCAGCGTGAAAATCAACGCTACGCCGAAAAAATGCGAAACGCGAGAAATCATGCGATGAGGCCAATCGCGGTAAAAAAGCAGCGAAAAGCAGCCACAGGCCTGCAAATCCCACGCGTCTGGCGGGAAATTGCACCATAGAAACCACAGAAACAACACACCAGAAACAAGCCAAAGCACATAGCAACATGGATGCACCCTGACCCAGCGCAGAGGTCAACGCGAACCCCACAACCCCCACAGACCACCAGCAAGGAACAACGGGGTCGGGGAAGGCCAAGGAGAAAAGGGAGAGGAAGACGGGGTGCAGACTGCAGGAAAACAAGACCAGCGTCACGGAGGTGACAGAACACTACCAGCAACTGACCCACAAGCAGACCACCTGGAATGCAGTCGGAGTGCGGAGGAGGCCAATCCAGGAGGCCAAGAGGCTCCGCCAGGATGTGATAACCTAAACCAGGCACAAACCCGCTGCCAACAGGAAGGCAGCAACGGCGACAGGAGGTGGCAGTCCTGCGCCACAGGAGGAGCTGGAGGAAACCCAGGCCACAGTCATCAGTGTGGAGACGGTGCAAGGAGTAGGGAGTACGGACACAGCTCGACAGGACCTGACACAACAACAACAGGGTGGGGATCCAACAGGGACTGGGGGATGGGGGGTGATGGGCACAATGGCACACATCCACAATGAGGCGTAGCACACTGCACACCCACAATTACCCAGGGACATGTCCCCCATCCCCATGGCACACTGCAGCACACACACATAGCAATCACAGCACATACCATGACAATGTGGCACAAAGTGCAACACCCACACTGCAGAACAGGGGACACAACTGGGTCCGCCCAGGCGAAGAAACAGAACAATCACATTGGACAGAGCAGGGAACTGTGAGATGCATATCTACGGCTACAACCCCACATCAGCCATGTAGGCCAAATGTACACTGTCCCAGCTCAAATAGCCACCACCCCCCAAACAGTCACAATGTACATTGTCACACAGTCTGCATGTCGACAAGAACAAGGCGCCAACACAATGCCAACATGCACCTCCCCTTCACAATGCAGAGGGACAAACAACACCTCCAGCAGGTCAGAACAGACAACCCATCAGTGATGCCGGAGACAAACACCACACCTTCGACACCGACGCCCTACAACAGCCCATGGACATCCCACACAACCCCCCACCAGGACCAGGGCAGACAAGCTACTCAGAGGAGAACCCAGCCCCTGCAACAGACCACACAGCATGAAGCACCCGCAATCACGGCTGCCTCACAACACTTCACCGACCCACACATGGCACCCCAATGCCAGGTGTCAGAACGCCAAAAGGAGGTGGCCCAACAGGTGCGGGTGTTGCCCAACCCATGGAATGCGAACTAGAACACATACGTGGGTGTCCAATACCCTTGAGGGACCACCTACACCCCACAAATGAGACCCACACTGCCATAGAGACACATGCAGATGCACATACCCAGTACAGATCCATGCCCAGGGGCACGCACATATCAGTCACACACCCACGTAGGCTCAGCGTACGACGGCACAGTCCACTCCCCTTACGAATTGAGTGGGTGACGGCAAAGCTACATGTCCAGGTTCTAGCCCGGTGCCTGCGGTGACATGTCTGCGTCCGCTGTACACAGCACAATGTAATGTCGTAGGGCCCAGGGCCCCCATGCATACAACAAGACCACAGGGACACATGCACATATCATGTTGAACTGGCTACGGGCACGTGCGCCCGGCCCCTTTATTGGCAGGGCCACATGTACAGTGACGCCTGTGCTGGATGTGTGTGGGTGAGTATAAGCCAGCCCGCACGGAGTGCTTGGTGCTGGCAACAACCTGAACAGTGGGCACCAGTGTAATGGAAACAGAAAACACCAGCATAACAGAGTCAACTGCAGAGCAACATGGAGGGATCCGGAGTAAGGACAGAGGTCACCCAATATTCAGTCAGGAGGTTCCGTGAGTTGCAGTGCACTGAGGTAGGGGCACTAGAGAAGAGCGCGCTCATGTGGAGAAATTGCTAGGATTGTGTCCTTTCCGGTTAGTCCTGATGCACATGCAGTGGGGTG